>JABSTQ010009473.1:0-686033 GCA_013358835.2 Ixodes persulcatus | reverse complement strand
CGTCTTGAATAAACCGCGATGTCGGGCGAGCTGCACGTCGAGCCCCGCTTCAGTCCTTAAGCCTAGCGTCCCACATAATCGGCGGAAAGTAAGGCGGGATTCCTTGTGGACACCTCCGAGCTTACCCAAACGCGGTGCCAACTCTGGGCTTGCCCATTTACCCCAGACATGAGTGGTGAACCGTCCGCAGACGAGATAACAGACGGAAGGCACTTACCACCAGGATGGCTAGGTTGGACATTGTACATGTTCCTTTTAAAAGTACACGGAAGTGACGTCATCAGGTCTGATTGGTTGAAAGCAAAAGTGACGTAATTTCCCTAGAAAAATGTAGGCGGAGTCGGCAAAACTGGGCGGAGTCGCCAACCGGACGTGACAACAAAGTGACGTTTCACTTTGTACCGAGTACGTTTCAAAAGGTACTTGCTCCGAAGTAGGTGTCATGGCAGCTATGTTTTCGGCGGCGAGGCGTCAGCCGTCTCGTACTTCGACTTTTTCTTTAATAGAGCTTTTTTTTTCGCCCGAAAGGCTGTATCGTGAACACCGCGATGCATTCGAACTCCCGGAGGAGATTTTCCGCAAGCAATACCGCCTGCCGAAGAACTTGGTGCGGTGGTTGTGCGACGAACTTCGCGAGGAACCGGAGTTGAGGAGAGTGAGTACCTCGTGGACGGTCATGACTGTGGAGCTTCAAGTGTTGTGTGCACTGCGCTTCTACGCCACAGGGAGCTTCCAAGGCATGGTGGCGAGCGACGAACACGTAGCGCGGGACCAAAAGACCGTCAGCGTTGCGGTCCGCGCCGTGTCCGTCGCTATCGTGCGTCGTCTCGGGGTCCAGCGTGGCTGGATCCACTTCCCCGAGACGCCGAGCGAGAGGTTCGACGCGGAGAGGGGCTTCAAGCTGCTCGGCAGGATACCCGGCGTCATCGGTTGCGTGGACGGGACCATGATCTCTATCGTCGGCCCGTCCAAGAACGACCCCACCGTCACGAAGGCAGGCATACTGGTGCCGAAAATACTTCTACGCCCTCAACGTGATGGTGGTTAGTACACTCATGTTACTTTATAGTCAAAACGCGACCCAAATGTGTAGAAAAAAAAAAAAAAAACGTAACGCCGATACGGTGTAAATATGCCGTTTTATGACTGCGGGCTGTGGGGTCTCACGACTGCGCGAGCATCTCTACGTAGCATGTGAGCCGTGAGACGCTTCTCCCAAAAATAATGCTTGTCTGTTAAAACGTGCAATCAAAATAATAAAAAAAATTCGTTTGAAGGTGGTTGTACCTTGCATCCAGGAAGGTGTGTTGACATGCATGTGTCAGACAAAATAACTTGAAAGGTTCTGGAATTGCGACTGCTTTGTGAACCATTAGTACAATCTACTACTTGTGGATTCAGGTGATTACATGTCGATATCTCTCTCACTTTCAGGTGTGTCACGCCGAATGCCGGGTAATGTGCATCGTCCACGGTACCCTGGGTCGGTGCACGACTCCTTCGTGTGGCAATTTTCGTGGCTCCGAAACCGACTTGAGCAAGGGCAGCTGCCACGCGACGGCCGGTTCCTGCTTGGTGAGCATACTGAATTCAGTCCTTACGCACACGGTGGTTCCCACTGCTTGAAAGCCACAGTACCACACAAACTGTGCTTGTTGTGAGGCACACGGACACAGTTGCTGGAACTTCTTGAAGTGAGACAACAC
The DNA here is from genome assembly GCA_013358835.2 of Ixodes persulcatus. Taxonomy (NCBI): domain Eukaryota; kingdom Metazoa; phylum Arthropoda; class Arachnida; order Ixodida; family Ixodidae; genus Ixodes; species Ixodes persulcatus. Next base: position 684,327 of record JABSTQ010009473.1, on the reverse strand, counting down.
CCAAAGTTTGGCCATTATTCTCTGTTTATGTCCACATAACTCTCACACTCTGCAGGCTATGAAAACCACACTACACCAATCTCATGACAGTGATAGACCGCGCAAGTCATGCGACCGCAGTGCAAGTCGCTGTCCGGTTCGGCCCACTCACTGTTACTGTCTGCCTGTACTCTCTTGCTGGTTGGTTTAAAGCTCGTTGAGTCAGTCTGAAGGCAGGCACTTTGCATGAAGTTGGAGCTCTTTCGCTGATCCCTGGGGGCTCGCCTCGTCGCTTTGAAGGTCGTCAGTCTGTCCGGAGTGCGATCCATTCCTCCTTGGCCACTTGGGGCTCGCCGAATCTGTCCTAGGGTCGTCTCTGTCCCACGCTATGGGTTCTTTTCCCTGACCCTTCTTCTTCGGTCTGCCTAGCTCCTCCTATTAGACCCTCCGTGTCCCGGCAGGAGCTGACCCCCTTCCAATCTGGCCACCCGCTCTCTTTTCCCCATCTCCAACACCCCTGAGGATTAGGAAGAGGCTCGTCGAACTGGCACCTTATCCCCCTGCTCGCCAAAGACAAGGCCAGCGTGTTCTGCTTTTCCTGTGCCTGAGGTCACAGCCACACTCCCAAAAGCAACAAAGCATTAGCTTTTGTCTGTCGGATGCCAGGGCCTAATAATGCGCTTGCATACAACACAGCACCCCTAAGGAATCGAGCACACATCCCATATGACCCACCAGGAAAACACATAGTTGCATGAAATAACAGGGAATTGTGTAGGCAAGCTGGTGCTAATTATTCATAATGTAAGCTGATACTGTAGTCCAGAAATATTGACAAACTTTTAAGTCACACTTAAGCTACATTATAATTGACATAGTTGCAAACAGCTTTTTTTGCTGTTTTCTTGCCTTTCATTTTAATAAGAAAAGAATGTAATATGTTCCGTCCTCTACATGTGCAGGTGACAGCGGCTACCCCTTGGAGCCTTGGCTCATCACCCCTGTCCCCGGGAACCACGCGACCTCCACCCCTAGCGGCCGGTTTAATAAGGCGCATTCCTCGGTCAGGTCTGTTGTGGAGCGCTGCATCGGGCTGTTGAAAAACAGATTCCGGTGTCTGCAAAGGCACCTGAGCTCTGTATTACCACCCTTCAACAGCCACTGCCATTATTTCGGCATGTGCAGGGCTTCACAACATCTGCCTTGCATCGAACGAGCCAGAACCGGAGTCAGACTCCGACCCTGAAGAGTCAGGGTTGGAGTCTGAGCCGAGCTCGGACGGTTCTGAGCCGAGCTCGGAGGGGTCAGCGTTGGCTCCCGAGAGGCTGGCTCCTGCCGGCCCTCCGGTCGGCCTTCCGGTCGGCCTCTCGGACAGGGGAAAGGCTCTGAGGCAGCGCCTTGTCGCCCGGTTAGGAACCCGCCGCAGACGTGCCCGTACGGAGCGCCACACACAAGGAGTCCGCCGCCACGACGGTGGTCCCGACCAAAAGGGACACCGTCGGGAAGCCCCTCAGCGCCCTCGCCAGGGTGGTGCCCAGCATGGACGCCGCCGGCGGCGGGGAACCTCTCGCCACCACGGCTGAGGTCCTGACCACCAAGGACCCCGTCGGCATCCTTGCCCTCAGTGAAGCCCTCCCCGTGGAAGCCGTAAAGTGCACAGTACGCTTCCTGCTCCACAGTCATGGACGTCCATAAGCTACGCACTCTCTTCAGCTCCTACACCTTGTGAAGTTCGTCGCACAGCCAGCGTGCTGCCTCCGGATACGGTGTCGAGTGCATCGCGGTGATATCGATACAACCTTTTTATTTTATGAGCAGAAGGCATGAGACGCAGTGGACAGTGACAGAAAAGGTTTGGAGGTTAGTTGCCAGACCAACAGGTCATCTGGCTTGCCCCTGCAAAGAACTGAGAATTAATTCTGACTACCTCTAGAAAGAAATGTTTGCTTTTGCAGAGATTGATTTCTTAGTTGTTGATTGAAGCAGGGATATTGTTGTCGTAAGCATTGTTTCATTTTACGAATGCTTCAAAGCGTCGTGCCTTCTGCTCCATTTACTATCTCTTTTATGGCACTTCATCAAAGTTAGGTGATTGTGTTATCTCAAGACAGTGCGCAGGTAGTTTGTTTAGGAAATTGCTTTATTTCTTAAAGAAAAACTTGTAATTTCATAAATAAAAGTGTGATAACATGGACGGTATTATTTATTTCTTGGAAGTAAAACTGAGCATAGACTGGAGCCATGTAAAAATGGGCAGTCTGAAGTATATATCACAGATGTTTTGTTGAACATTCTCGTCTTATTTGAGCACGATAGTTAAATCTCGAAAGGACACAAAAAAATTCTTCGACTAGCATACCACCATATCAACACTGGACCACTCTGAAAGAAGTATCACAGATGTTGCTCTAAACATTCTTATTTGAGCGCAGCAATAGCTAATTCTCGAAAGATAAAAAAATTATTTCAGACTAGAAAGGCACCGTATAAACACTGGATCATTCTGAAGGAATATATCACATGTTTTAAGGACACTATGAAGCACACAGTCTCTAGATTGCATTTCGTCAGACATATGACAATGATACACATAAAAAGCATAAAGGCCAAGCTCCTTGCTTAGGTAAGACAAAATAAATGTAGCTGCTATTGCAACCCATGACTAGACTGCAGTCCTCTTAAGTTCTCAATGAAAAATTTCTTGACACCGGACAGGAATGAAAGAACACTTCCTATAGTTAGCAACGGGTTAAGAATGAAGTGAAGGCTCGTCCCGCCTGTTCGCACTTCAGCAGAGCAAAGGCTGGAGGGGAGCTAGCTTCCTCTCCACTGTTCGCTCTGCTAAAGTGCAAAGAGGTGGGAGAAGCTTCCACTTCACTGTTAACGTGTCGCTGTTCGTCAAACACGAGACATGGCTTGCTTGAGCATAAATCCATCTGTTGCCCAGCCAATATTTTCTACTTTCTTCACAGGTCTTAGCCAAGGAAAATTGACAAACCCAGCTCTTGGCGATTGCTGTAATGCTGACTATTGCACCAATCTCAAAGGCAGCAAACTTAAACAGCCGGCTTCGCATGTGTAAGAAATAAATAAGTAAATAAAAGGCAGCAAAATTAAACAGCCGGCTTGGCATGTGTAAATAAATAAGTAAATAAAAAGCAGCTACATGAAACGGCCAGCTTGGCGTGTAAATAAATAGGTAAATAAATTTAAAGATCGGTGTCGGGAGGGGTAAGGGCTTGCAGGCTGTCGGCCAGGCGCTGGGGCGGTGGCCAGGGCTGCGGCCGGAGGAGCGGAGTGGGCCGGGGCCGGGGCTGCAGGGTTCAGCGCTGCAGCCAGGGCTGCTGCCAGGGCTGCGGAAAGGGCTGCGACCGGAGGAGCGGGGTGGGCCGGGGCCGGGGCTGCGGGGTGAGCCGGGCTGCGGGTGGCCGGGCTGCGGGTGGCCGGGGCTACGGGGTGGGCCGGGGCTACGGGGTGGGCCGGGGCTACGGGTGGGCCAGGGCTGCGGGTTGCTCCAGCGCTCTGCTGGCCAGCAGGAGGAGCAGCTGGACCAGGGTGCTGTGGGTGTTTTCGAGCCCCGAGGCCGTCCTGTCCTGGTTACTGGAGAATCCGTTCCAGGACCTCCAGGAGCTGAAATGACAAATGAGTTTCATTAACATTGGCAGCATATTTCCATACACCCACAGTATGCCAAGACCTTGCTCATTGCCACAACTCTGTTTCATTCTGCACCATTGTGGACATGCACTGCTTTCTGTGGCCTCATGGCAGCACCTTGGTCTGAAACTTGTTAATTGTAAGTGCGCGTAAGGTTTAGTTTGAGCCTGTACCCCGGCCTCGGAACTCCCTCTCCTCAGCAGCCTGGTCCGTGTTCTGCTGCAGCAGCAGGGCCTGCTGCTCCACGGCCTGGATGGCAGCCGCGTCGTGCCGCTCCTGCCGAGACTGCCGGGGGGGGGGGGGGGGGGGGCGGGGCGCGAGGCACGGTGGGCCGCACCCACGGCCCCTGGCCTGGCATTGTGTCTGCCAGGAAACCGAGTATAGGTGATGATGGTGCTCATACCTGCACTACTGATGATAGGTCCCACTTGCCCCAGCAAGAGAGCTTACCTCGTGAGGTGGAGGGCACCGGCTCGGCTGCCATCTGCTGGTGCCTGCTGCTGCTTGACCTCTCCTGGAAGGGGAATTCATAACAACTCGTAAGAACACACAGCCTTGTCTCTGCTTCCCATGTGTTGACCAAAGATTTTGATGAGCATGCATTCTACTCGGGGGAGAACATTTTGAGAATGCCACCTCAGAGGCATTCTCACTTTGTTCTTTTGCCAACGTTTCCAATGAGTACCGGGATATATGTCTAGTGCGAGCATATCATCTTCCCAAAAATTACAAGCAAGATACCACAGGGATTTCTGGCAACAGCCAGGGGCCTAGGTGTCAAAAATAACACATGTCCCTGTTTGAGTGTCAAACATTACATTTCGCCACTACATGGACTAAGGTAGTGTCTTCTGCTAGAGCTCCTAATATTTGGAAAAGGCCAACACCTTTCTTAAATGCATTCTCATTGATATTCCGCGGTGCAGCGCATTGGTGCCCGCTGCGCTGCACTCTGTGTTAGCATGATGGTAATTGTTGAAGTACGTACCTGCTGGTCGTCCGGCTCGGCGGGTACCCGCACCCCAGGGGCCCCGAACGCCGAATCGGTGCCCACCAGCGTCAAGATCCTGGCCAGGGACGACGCTAGTGGGCACACGGTCGAGCTCCCACCCCCGGTCCTTCTGTTGACAACGAAAACGACTCAATAAATTTTTTTTGCACTATCAGCAGACTACAAAGCTTACCTTGCGGCCTCGTTCAGCACCGCAGCTCGCTTCCGCGCCTTCATCACACGCCGGGACCAATGCTCCTTCCACTGCTTGGAGCTCTTGGTCGGTGGCCCCAGCGCGTTCAGGCGCCGAGCGAGCCGCTCCCACAGCCGCTGTTTTTCGTCCCGCGTCAGGGCGGAGGAGAGGTCGGTGGCGTGGCGTGCGAGCAACGGGTGCTCAGTCATGAAGGAGAGTTGCTCCTCCTTCTGAGCAGCCGTCACTCGCGCGCTCCTCGTTGGTTCCGCCGACCCCTCCGCCGACCCCTCCGCTGCCCCCGGCACCCCCGGCTCCTCGTGGTCGGACATCTTTCTTTGAAGAAGGCGCGCATCCCGCATTATATTGGAACAACTTTCTCTCCAATTAACTCTTAAATGTATTGCAAAAGGACACAAAAAAGCGGTTTGTTTTAACAACGCCCAACAGGTTTTTATAGTTTTTCATTTTTTTTACCTGTAATAGAACAGATGCGACGGCCAACGACGCACAGGATTGGTTGCCGTTCGTTCACTAAACGCAGGAACTGCTCCCCGCGTCGTAATAAATCCTACCCCGTATCCCGCGCGTAGGGACGGCTCGGGGAATGTGTAGCTCCTTCCGCTCGTCGGGGGTTGGCTCCGGACGTCGCTCAAACGGGTGACAGGTGTCAAGTTTGCGATGACGTAGCGGCGTCAAAGTGGGCTGAACCGCCACGTGAGTGTTGCTAGGATACGTTCCTCCTTCCCATTACGTCACTTCCATGTACCTTTTCTCAAATGTCCAACCTAGCGATCCAGTATTCGCAACTTTCACGACCTATAGGGGGCGCAGTGGTGCCTATCAAAATGGCTGTCATCTGGATGATCGTCGTAGAACAGCGATACGAGGCTGGGTCTGCTACGCGTAAGTAATTCTAGTTTTACTATATACGAGCAGTATTAGAGCCTTACGTTATTTTTTCACGCCAGGAAGGTGTAGGCAAGCCCATTTATTATGAGGCCAATCATCCAGGAGCTATAGGGTGCGCGATTCTCACAACGCGGTACCACCACTGGCGGCCACAGCTGTGTGCGCGACTGCTGATCGCGTGCTGACGACGGGCTTCCGCGGTTCTTGTAACCTCGTTCTGAGCATGCGCTCTAAACATCGCCCTCAAACATGGCGTCCAGTGAATACCTTCTATAGGCTGTTATGACCGGCAATCTTGATGGTGCGGAATGCACATTGCAAAAGAACTGTGGAAGCACGCCGTCAGCACACGCTCAGCAGTCGCGCACACAGCTATGGCTGCCAGTGAATACTTCCTATTCTCCCTCTTTTGTTTGGCAACAAACTCAGTGGCGCCATCTTTTGGGGAGACCTGGCACACTTCCGGTCCGGGTATATTTTCAATTTTTTACGCATCATCTTTTCACCATACTATTGAATTATGAATGAGAGTGGCACAAGCGACCATTTTTCGAAAATAGCGCGTTTATTTGATCTCGCGAAGCGCAGTTTGAAGTCGCCACGGAAATCAAAGGCACCATAGTTTGCTGGAATTTAATTTCGTCATTCAAAAATAATCCAGTTTATTTTTTTTTTTAACTGGTTCGAGTAATACGAGTTTGGACTTATGACAACGAGGAAAAATGACATTTTCGCTTGGAATGGAAATTAGCAAATTATTTTCAGGATGTGGTCGAAAAAGATGAAGTCAGGTAGTGTTATAACGCTTCATCCTTCACATCTCCCAACCAAACATCTGCGGTTCCATAATTATTAGGAACGTAAGTATATAGCACCGTGCCAACTTTCGGTCTAGCGTCTCTACTGCCCAGAATAGAAACGTCGAATTGAGCGTGCATATATTTAGACACAGTGAATTTAGTTTGTCATTATGCCAGCCTCCGTTCGGCAGGGGCAATTTAGCTGCCGGAGTATACGACTGCTGAACTGGTGTATTTGACGCACAGTACACCACGTAATAGTGGTCATACGACCGCGCGACAGTTCGATACTCGCTCATGTCAGAATCACTAGAGGAGGAAATGAAACCCGGTATCTAAAGCTGCACAGACCAGCGCTCAGGTTCTTCAAGGAGCTCAAACAGCCTAAGTTACAAAAGGTGTGAAAGTAACCAGCTATGCACCTTGAAGTGTTCCCTCTCAGGCATTGAATAAGTAGGTAAGCTGTACTGACGACGCTCATTGTCTGACATTTCTTTTGTTTCCTTTTCTGCGGCGCGTTGCCTTCTACTGCGTTAATTTTACACAGAAACAAATAAAAGTCGTAACAGAAGCGGAGGCCGTAACTGAACCTCTGCTGCTCATTTGTTTGCTTTTGCAAATCTCGATGAAAGTTATTTATAAGTAGATTTTATTTTACATGGTACAGGTTGTATGATAACAATCAGCGCCAATAGCACGCTGCAGCGGTCTTAGCTAAGACATTCCTCGAACATTTTGGACTGACATGTCTGGATCACTGTGGTCTGGATTAACATATCTCGACCCACCGCAATCGTTTATAGGGAGTATACATGGCGGCTATAGCTGTGTGCTCGAGTGCTGACCGCGTGCTGACGGCGATCTTCCACAGTTCTCTTGCAATGTGAATTCCGCACCATCAAGATTGCCGGTCTTAGCAGCCTATTCAAGGCTAGTTTTGAGCATGCGCTCTAAACAACGCCCTCTAATATGGAATCCACTGTATACGACTTATCACAGTGAGCTCGTCCTGAGCATGCGCAGTGAACAGCGCACTCAAAATGGCGTCCAGTGAACCCCCCCCCCCCTCCACCGCGTACAAATTTATAATCATAGTGAGAATTATGATTGTGATTACGATTTATCCACAAGGCGACCAACGTTGTAATGGCGAACTGGTATGAAGTTCCGTACAACAGTTTGTATTTAGGACGCTGTCTTAAGGAAATCGGCAAAGAGATGTTCATTGTTCAGCGGACTCCTTACGCCACGTTTCCTCGCCGTCTTCCGTGCGCAGTACACGAGGCATGTCCTTCCGACCAGCCCACCCTGGCGACTTCGGAGGTCCGGGGTTCTACGCACCGCAGATCTACCCGCACCGGCCATATTATGTGGCTCCAGCCCTGGCTCCGGTTGCAAATGTCGGGCACACTGGCGGCTTGCCCATGACATACAATTTCCAGCCTTTTCCTCTCAGGTACGTGCGTTGCAAACGCAAAACATGACTTGGCGGAAGTGTGGAGTCCGCCATCTTAGTTTCATCTTTCCAACGGGCTTCCGTTCGTTCGTATAGATGCGGTGCCTGCAACCATAGAGTTATTATAACGTACGCTAGAGGTTCAACTGGCGCTAGTGTCTATGCGACTTCCGGGAGGCAAATTGAAGCAGACAGCAACCAGCCTACTTTTGCGGTGCTCCTGTGCATTCCTATGGCAAAACGCGCGTGAACTTTGTCTCTTCGCCGGAAAATAACGTAAATAAATTTTATTATTTCGCTTGTACCGGATAGTATGTACATTTATTAATATTGTAAAAGTGTAATTGCTTTAATTACAGCATTTTTCTTTACCACTGAACGATGTTAAGCTTCGCTATATTTCAGGCCCGAAACCTCTGTTCCATGGCAGGTATGTAAAAACGAGTGACGATTCTAAGCAAACTAACGATCGAAAAGAATGTAGTGTGTTCAAGGTACGCTAGCATTGCGGTGGCCCTTATATATTGCTAATATGCCCGTCCTGTCACTCTTTGAAAATGATTCCGTCGTGCATCTTTACGATCGGTTAAAAAACATTCGAATGTAAGAAATAAAGTACGTGGACTACGAAAGGTGCGCCTTTTTATTATTTCCTATGTCGGGCCAGTTTTTATCGGGCACCTGTTCTCTGACTTCTCCCTATTTGCAAAGATTTGGAGCGTGCGGTTGACGATTTGAACCCAGAACATGCATCTTTGCACATATTCATGAGCAGAAAGAATAAAGCGGTACTTATTTATTGCAAATCGGACTATATTACGTGGCTTTAAATTTATTTTGATCGCCCGCATGCACAAGGACTTACTTATCCAGTGTTACTGCGTAGTTCTTGCCGTCTCTCTTGGGTTTCCACATGTCCTTCGTTCGTTTGACACGTATATCCCCCATGGTGGAAAGCGCCGACGCCGTGTTCGCGCTAACAGTGTCCGACAGTGCACGTAAATGCATGTACGAAGCGGTTTTAGCACCGTTTTTCATGCCACGAATTTCAAATGAAAACGCCGTAACTGACCAATTATTTCGTCTGCGTGACTGAGAAATGTTCCGATGTGCCAGTACGTACGAAATATTCGTGATATTTGCTCTTATAATCGAGCGCAGCGAGAAATGCACTCGCTTTTTCCCATAGAAATGCATTACCGGAAGTCAATTTCCGACTGGTTGCTGTCTGCTTCAATTTGCAGCAGCACACTAGCGCCACTTGAACCTCTAGCGTACATTATAATAACTCTATGCCTGCAACGTGTCTCCGACTACGTCCTATTCGGCCCGGGCATCGAGAGTGGTCCTGAAGTGTGAAACGAGTGACGTCACAAAACCCGGAGTGTCATGAAGTCGGATGTCGCGATCCTGGTGGTTGGTAGAAGAAGTTCTGGGGAAACAAATACAAACAAACGTGGGTGTCGCTGTCGTTGCGGCGTCCCAACACAAGCCTTCCGAAGCTTCCTTGGACTGTCGAGCTGGAGAACGACCTGCTGCAGAATGGGCGTTCGTCACCTCCACCACCTCTTCCTTAACGTCACCAGCAGCACAACCGGCGACTTGCATGACACTTCTATGACGTCATCGGGAGAAAATGGAGGTCCACTTTCGGGACGCGGGAAACAGACCAGTCGGAGACGTGTTCCAAACACCATATCGTATAGACCAACTCAAATCTCCGACGTCACGGCACTGCGGTAGCGCTGCTGTCGGCACTACTCGCGCGCACACGCGTAAACAGTGTGTTGGTCTATAAAGCGCTATTTGAGTTTTGTTACGTGGCTGTGTAAATGCAACACGTGACACAATGACGCGTGAAAACTTAAATCGTCCGAACTAATTGGCGAAGGGAAGTGTATACAGACTCAACTCAATTGATCGAGACTGGGGTTACTTAGAGAAAAACACAAACGTGAGGGTTCTGACTGCACTTTTCGCTGTGAATTGGCTATTTTGCTTTATGGTGTACGTACTATTTATTCTTTACTACGGGTGTCCGAATAGTGGTTTCGAGTCCAGTAATGCTTCGTCACCCGTAGTGTATAGAGTGTAAGAGCCACAAAATAGCGGTTGTCTTTGGATTTTTGAAGCTAAGAATGACTCTGACTGTTCGACTGGAAGTGATATTTGCACACCCCTACGATGAATGCATCGTTTTTATACGAGAAGTTTTGTGAAGCGAAAAAGAATAAAGTACTCGACAGAAAAAAAATTTAAGTTCATAAATAATAATGAAAAAAAAAAAAAAACGTGGAGCAAATTAAGCAGTGACAAAAGTGCAGTGGCAGACTACTCGCTGTCATTATTTATTTGATTTATTTGTACCCATATCGCCCAGTGGGCATTGTAGAAAAAGAAGTTGTAAAAAGAAGCACAGAAACAACATCGAATAATAAATGTTGAGATTGAACAAGATAAACACTGAAAAAAAAACAAAAAAAAAACACTGCAAACACACTACCAAAGCATAATAAAAAATAATAACGGTAGGAAGATTTACGAATCGTTCGGGGAGCACTTCCCAGTCACTAACTATTTGGAAAGAAATGATTTTTTCAAGACGTCATTTTTTGCAAAAAAATATCCCCCCCCCCCCCTTCCCGTACTTATTTTACGAGAAGCATAATTTGGTACCACGATATATTTCGATATACCCAGACCGGCGTTTGTTTATATAGGCTATAAAAAAATATAAGACGAAGGCATTTTCGTTTTTGCTGTATGGGTTTCCAACCGAGCTTCAGCTTTATTTCAGAGATACTCTCGCGAAAATAATAGTTATTGGATACATATCTCGTGGCGTGGTTTTTGAATTCTTCCGATCTTATTTATATGGTTCTGCGTATGCGGGTCCCATATACAATACAAGCGCCATTTAATATCGGCAGGACGTAGAAAAAGCACAGGGTTTCTTTTAGGCTGGATAAAATCTCCCTAAAATAGCGATCGACGCAAAGAATACCGCTAGCCTTAGAGCGCAGAAACGTAACGCGATCGTTTCACCATAAGTCAGCTGACAGGCGCACTCAAAGGTGGATTGCCTTCGTGAGAAGTTAACTGAGGTTGTTAAACCTTATTAAACACTATCACAAAAGAAGAAGAAGAAAAAAAAGTCGGAAGACAGCTAAGCACTTCTTATGAGTTGTGAATGCGAAAGCATGAATGTCGGACGATGTGGATGCTAGAGGCGGCGCCATGTTCGTCGGCGTCGAGACGAGCAGAAGCACCGCCGACGATGTGGATGATGGAGGCGACGGCATGTTGGCCAAGCGCGCGCCAACGTGTCCGTTTTAACCGGCGCGGGGCCCCTAGTGGCATGGGGTTGCGGCGGTTAGTTTTATCGGCGCGCTGGCGGCACAGACACGCAGCGCCATCTTGCGGCGGTCGTTGAAACTGACGCGCGCAGCGGCCAATGGGAGCCTTATCGCCGTGCGCCAGCCAATGGGACCTTTGGGATCAGGGAAACTAGGGTCCGTTTTCGCGCTTCAAACTGATGACTTCGGCTCGCCCCATGGGACAGTTAATGCTTTCGCATTAAAACGGCAGAATTACGGCACATTTAGTGCTCGTGATCCTGAGTGTCTGTGTAGCTTGCCCAGAGTTTCGGTGTGCGCAGGCGCAGTGCGAGTCTCCCAAGGCCCCCGCCCTCTGTCGATGACCAGCGGTCGGCCCGGAAACCCATCAAACCGCGCAAGCCCCACAAGCCGCTAAGGCTTCCCTCTGGCCGCAAGGTGGCCATCACCAAGAAGAACCTCTACATCAAGTACGAACATCCCGTAGTGACTGCTTGGGAATGCTATGACTATGAGTCGCCAGAGCCAATCTCGAGCTGAGACTCGGAGTGTGTCACGTGGCTTTCCCGTTGCGCGATGCGAAGCGCGGAATCGCGAAGTCACGTGTCACATATACACAGTGCCAGTTTTGTATATAGGATCGTGCAAGGATGGGTAAATTACACGAACATTTGCAAAAAATACAAATGCAAAATACTTGGACAGAAATGTATTTAAATTTCGATGTATTCACAAAAACTGTACAAAATACAGTAACAATCACAGGTATCTGATTTTCGTGAGAGACGTAGCCAAATACATTTTTCCCCATTGTTTGACGTCCGGGACTTTTAGTTAAACCCTAGTAAAAACAGTAAATCCCATGCCATACTTTACGGAGTTATTTTTTTACTTATTTTTTTTTACTTTTTACTTAAACGGGATTATTTTCTTAAGCTATTGTACTAGAATTAGATGTGAAAGAAGATAAACCAGTATAGCATCTTCTCAATATAATTGTAACTGAATTACTTTTCTTTCAGCTTTAGTACTCTGGGGAAATAAAATTCCCAATATGTAATCTAATAAAAAATACAAAATACTCAATGTATTTCAGAATAAAATTTTAAATACTCGTATTTAACATTCTGTACGTTTCTGGACATATCGCAGCCTCGGCTGCGGCCAATTGGGTGAAACAAAGCGAAGACATTGTCACTTGGGGAATCTCCCCGAGCGCTTGCTTGCCAGATTCTAAACCTCAATCCTCGATTCGTAATCTTTTGGTTATGGTTTCTTTTAATAACTTCAAGTTGAAATAATATTAAAAACAATAACAAAAAGCACACCGGAAAGTCGGACCACAAATGAATAGCTTAGATAAATCAGATATTGTTTCTAATATCCAATTCAGACGGCAGCGTAAAGGTACCTTTAGCACAGGTACCTGTAGTAAAGGGAGCTGGAGAGCGTAATCGTACGGCGCATAAAGGTCCCTTTCGCTAAGGGAGGTCCTGTGTTAAACGGTGCTCGCCAAGCTCTGTTACAGCTACAGGGAGTATCCTCGGACCCACGAACTCAAAATAACAATCACAGAGATATAAATATATACTTTTTAATGCATTATAACAAATTGAATATATAAGTGGCAAATTATGAAATGATTTTGAACACAAATGTGATGCAATAATACATTAACGATGAACGCATACTCTAGCTAGCAGGTAGCAGCGGTGGCACGTGGAACACAATGTCTGCAACGAACCCGAACGCGATGGACCACTGCGAGCTCTTTTTCGAGGTTGTAGACGAGTCGCCCGACTCTCCCGCCCAGGACACTTGATCTTCGTCGTCGTCCATCCCTTTCGATCGCGTGACTGGCGTAACCGTGAGACTCCGTCGTGGTTAGTTTCTGCCGGGCACTATTCAGATACTTCAGTGAGAACTTTGCAGGAAAATTGAGCTGCTAAACATAAAAAGGTCGCCCACCTTGCAAAGGAAACTCGTAAACGCAGATGATTTAGGGCCAGTGTGGCCAGACGGGTCAGACATTTTAAAGCAAGACTCATTTAGGTGCGCCTTTTGACTTAGAGAAAAAAATAAAGTGCCGCAAAAGCAGACAGAAATAATATTTAGGTTTGAAATGTGATATTTCACACACAATGAAAAAAAAAAAAAAAAACTGCGCGTCAAACCGATTTTGAGGAATAACTGCTTATCACGTGCTCCTCTCGCGGTTAAGCATTAATACAGTCGACATCAACTTAAAGTGCTCCGTTTATTTATCGTGTGATCAAGAACGCCGTTTACTACAGGTACCTTCAGGTAAGGGACCTAAGCTAAAGGTACCTTTACGCTGCCGTGTGAATTGGGTATAAACAACATCCTCGTCCCTAATCAGTACTTCTCATACCCTGCAGTCTACAAAAAAGGTATCCGCGGGTTAACGTTTCTGCAGAACACGGAGACAGACAATCAGAGCGCGCAATTGAAGGACTCGAACAAATGACGAAGCTCCTAATATGATCAGATATGACAAATGCGATGAGCGCACTGACAACTTAGATTTTTTTAGAGTGTGTTTTTTTAACAATAGCAAAGGTTCGGTCAGGGGCAGACGCAGGTATTTCTTGAGAGGGGGGGGGGGGGAGGGGTCACGTGTTGGTCAGCGTATCATATGTTTAAGACCCCCCCCCCCCCTTCCCGTTTCCACGACCTAAATTTTTACATATGCAGAATTCAAGAGGGGGGGTCAGGACATCTGGACCCTCCCCCCTCTGAATCCGTCCCTGGGTTAGGTTTGGGTAAGGACGCTCGTCAAAACATTTGAGATCAGAAAGAATCTAAACTTCGAAGCAACCATCCGAACAAACTCTGTTCTAACCTGGAATTGTCTAAACACGTCTTATTTTTTCGTTTTAATTGCTCGCTATGCGACAGTCACGTCGTAATGGGATAGGTCGACACCACCTAAAAAAGAAAGTCAAAACATCAGCACTCGCATTTTTACGTCATCAGATCGAGCGTAGACACCGATTGGACACGAGTGCTGCGTCAGAGCTCGGCTGGCCTCGTGTCCAATCAACGCCGGGAAGGACGCATCGGGCTCGGGTCCAATAGCTGAGTTGGCGCCGTCCGACTGGGACGACGTTCTTCGGAGGGAGAGGAGGTTGTCCGCAGGCCTTGGTTATTTTAGCTTCTGTTAGATACGTACAAATAAAGGTCCATACATTTGCTTATAGCTCAATACATTATCTGATTTGGTCGGTGAATTGTAGTACCGAGATTAAGACCGAATAAGCAGCAGTTCAAAATCCCAATCGGATATGAAAGCATGGAGCTTTCTGCTGCCGCAGGAAATGGCGGGACGAGAAGCTGCCTTTCAATTGGGCGTGTTGCTGGATCCTCGCTCTGCTCATTTTTATGATTGTGTTTCTCTTGATCGTCATCAACCATCAGGGTAAGTCCGAGGAAAACCTCCACTTCGCGATGCTCCTTAGAGTCTCTCGAGTGGTTTAGAGAGACACCACTCGAGCATTTTGAACTCGCACTTTAACAGGAGGTTGGTGTATTGGGTAGATGGTAACCGTTGATATTTAACGCACTGGCTAGGTGGCGCAAACCGCCGCCCGAATCAAACGGTTCAGCCGCATGCATCCATCCTGTCATGTAGGAACCTTCCCTGACGCGGGGAATGCGTCTGCTTCGGAGCGGAGATCCTCGTTGCACTTCGCGTTCTCAGGGTCCAGACAATCTGTCGGACGCCTCATTTACTCTAAACCGTGCGTAGAGTACAGAATGACCGGTCGCCTACTGGAACGGGCTTATATTTCACGGTGGCTTAATGTTTGTGAACTTTGCGAGAAAAAAAAAAAAAAAGAGTCGCAGAAAACTAATCGCGAAAGCCAGGGCGCGGAAGTAATTGGCCATCGCAAAGCTTTCTTTAGGCGAAATATATACGAATACATACAAACCGGTATTTCGACGAATTTGGAAAATATTCAGACCCAAAGCGTACTGTTGCTTGGGGTAGTCGTGTTCCGCCCTTGCCTTGGATTGTAGTCGGCGAACGGTACACATTCCCTCTGATACCATACCTTTCAGATTGGCTCTGGTCTCTTTTCCAATATTCAAATTTAGGTAAGTGTACCTGGCATGAACCGACATGAAATGCATGCGCAAACTGCATTTTTATAACGTGTTTTGTTTTAATGCGACAGCATTAACTGTAATATGGAGCGACGTCGGCGGTGTCTGTACCAGCGAAAAACGGCACTTAAATTCCCGTTTTCCCATTGGCTGAGTGAAACGGCACCTAAAGTCCCATTGTCTGCGACGCGTCATATCAGATGCTTCGTCACGGAAGCCGGCGGGGCCGCTCAAGGTCAAAGCGGACGCGTTCCAGAAATAAAACACAAAGAAAAGCACGGCGACGCAGATGCATCGTCGCCGTGCCTGTGCAGTGGCGGAGCGCCATGTCACCGCCAGAGCGGCGTGTGAAAAGAAAGACGTGGCGCGCTGCTTGTAGGAATGCGCTGCGTGTAAAAATGCGCTACGTGTAGGACTGCGAAAGCCTTCCTACACGCAGCGCATTACGTGTAGGAATGCGAAAGCGCTGCACTTAAGCAGCGCACGTAAGCAGTGAAATGCGCTGCTTACGTGCAGGAATGCGGAAGCATTCCTACACGTAAGCTTTCTAATACCCAAATCACACGGCAGCGTAAAGGTACCTTTAGCCCAGGTACCTGTCGTAAAGGGAGCTGGAGATCGTGATCACACGGCGCATAAAGGTCCCTTTCGCTAAGGGAGGTCCTGTGTTAAACGGAGCTCGCCGAGCTCCCTTAACAGCTACAGGGAGTAGCCTCGGACCCACGAACTCAAAATAATATCACAGATACATAAATATATATTGTTAATGCATTATACCAAATTGAATATAAATAAGTATCAAATTATGAAATGATTGTGAACACAAATTTGATGGAATAATACAATAATGATGAACGCAAACTCTAGCTAGCAGGTAGCAGCGGCGGCACGTGGAAAACAATGTCTGCAACAAACCCGAACGCGATGGACCACTGCGAGCTCTTTTTCGAGGTTGTAGACGAGTCGTCCGACTTTCCCGCCCAGGACCCTTTATCTTCGTCGTCGTCCATCCCTTTCGATCGCGTGACTGGCGTAACCGTGAGACTCCGTCGTGGTTCGTTTCTGCCGGGCACTATTTAGCTACTTCAGTGAGAACTTTGCAAGTAAATGGAGCTGCTAAACACAAAAAGGTCGCCCACCTCGCAATGCAAACTCGTAAACGCAGATGATTTAGGGCCAGTAAGGTCAGACGGGTCGGACGTTTTAAAGCAAGACTCATTTAGGTGCGCCCTTAGACTTAGAAAAAAAAAAATAAAGTGCCACAAAAGCACACACAGAAATAATATTTAGGTTTGAAATGTGATATATCACATTTAATAATCAAAAACTGCGCGTCAAACCGATTTCGAGGAATAATTATTTATCACGTGCTCCTCTCGCGGTTTAGCAGGAATGCAATCGATAACAACTTAAAGTACTTCGTTTATTTATCGTGTGATCAGGAACGCCGTTTACTACAGGTACCTTCAGCTAAGGGACCTAAGCTAAAGGTGCCTTTACGCTGCCGTGTGAATTGGGTATTATACCCCATTCACACGACCAGGAAGGTCCCTTTAGCAAAGGAACCTTTATGGCCAGCGTCGAATCAGTTCGCGATCCTCCGCGCGTGGCATATGCTCGCGATCCAAAAACGCGGGCTGATTAGCCGATCGCAGAGGGACCTGCGTTAAAGGTGCCTTTAAGGCCCGTTCACACTCCTGCAACCGAGTACGACCGAGAGAAGCGAGACTTGTTGAAACCTCAAAATTTCTTAGGACGCGAGTACACACTGGCACGCTGGCGCCATCTCTGCCGTGACCCTGGAACTGCCTTTCAAAAGAGCGAAGGTTTCGCGGGATTTCCAAGGTCAAACGTGCGTAATACCTAGAAGAAAGGCTCGTTTATAACGTTGACAAAGGTTTTTCGAGCCAAACAAGAAACGATAATCAGCGAGAGAAATAGAAAATATGTCGGACCGCCATGTTTACACTGCTACCCAATAGATGACGCCACTGTGTCCTCTCGTTGCAAGAGATTTCAAGGCAGCTAGTTTTAAGAGGTCGCAAGAGTGTGAACGGGCCTTTATGCTGCCCTTGTGAATGGGGTATTAGCGAGTTTGAGTAGACCGTGTTTCCCCCTCCGCTAAGCCCCTCCGCTACCCGGAACTCTACAGCCAAGGCCATCGGCACGCAGGCGCAGTGGCGGTTTCTTCGTTGCTGAGGGTGAGCGGAGGGGGAAACACGGTCTACTCAATCTCCCTATTAAGTGTCCTCCTGTAATTTTTGTTTTTCTTGAGTGACATGAAAAACATAGCCCATATGTACTACATACCGTCGGACAAGCGAGGGACGAGTAAAGGGACTCTGCCGCTGTCAATTGTTGCTGCGTTTCACTTTAATATCAGACGCCACCGAAGAGCACCCGACCAGAAACGCCACTTTTGATGTCACCGATCAGTCCACACAGGAAGTATCAGAATGTAAGCAAACCTTTTGTTGCTCTCTTTTCTTCTCACAATTATCGATAGTCTGTGTCCCAATAGCCGTAATAAAGCTATTGGAAAAATCCGCGACAAAAAGCGTCGCTGTGGTCGGTCATCCACAGGTGGTCAATCGCTTACTCTGACTTCTTTTTAGTGTGATTAATTCTGTTGTTCAAACGTAATACAGCGAAGCTGTTATGCGCTAGGATCTGGCAAAATTGCGTCCACGGATGTTGACAGAAAACTCCCCATTGGTCGAGGCAAGTATGAATGAATAAAAATAAGAAGAGGGGGCAACCAGCGTGGGTCAGCAAGCTTCCTTGGCATTATTAGTTAGGTCCTGATCCCTTGTTATCATCTCTAAACATCGTCCTCGAGGTCGTCCTAGAAGTCGTCCTTGAGGCCGTCCGAGAGGTCGTCCTAGGCGTCGTCCTCTAGGCGTCGTCCTCAAGGTCGTCCTAGGCGTCGTCCTCTAGGCGTCGTCCTCAAGGTCTTCCTAGAAGTTCTCCTTGAGGTCGTCCTAGACGTCGTCCTAGACGTCGTCCTCTAGGCCTCGTCCTAGACGTCGCAAAAAAAAAAACAGCTTGCTGGTCCTCCATCTTCACGTGAAGTGGAGGGGCTCTAAAATTTGTTTATTCGCCGAAGAGTTACATCGCAACTGAAAATCATCTGATTGCGAGGCGGTGAAGAAAGGGATGTTGTGGGAGGGGAGAGGGGTCTAAATATGCCAAAGCTACCCCTGACGAGAGTTAAAGGAGCTGTGCAACCATATTCAATTGGAATGTTTTTCACTTTACACGAGCTTACTGGCACTAGTGGGACTCAAGGATACTCGCACTCAATGCCACTGGCCAAGAAACTCCTTTGTTGCGGTGTAATTTCAAGGACAAAAGCGATCATTTTCATTCAATCTCTCCTTTGCAAAATTCGATGACGTAACGTGGGGATCGCAGTACACCCATATGACGATATTTGAATGCGGTTCATAGATTGGACCCGAGCATTGCGTGGGCACTCGATTTGGGCTCGTGATAATTGATAGCTCGAGAAGCATTCGGGTAGTGGCCCGTGTCCAATCGCTGCAACGACGACAATAGCTGAGCCATTACAATGTCTGGAACTCAGCGCGTGTCCTGTGCTTTTCCAACCCCAGCGCGTGGCTATGATCAACATTGGCGGCATATAATCGGCTCCAGATCACGTGGCCGCTTGTTCTGGCTGCGAGTTGAGGGCGTGAACGCTGCTCGTTTTTCTTTAATTGTTTTTCTGGGACTTCTATGGCGTGGGGTGAAAAACGAACGCGTGTTTCATAGGTATTTGCGCAAAGTAAAAAAATTGTTGCATAGCCCCTTTAATCAGGCTAGGCTTTCATCGAGAAAAATCAGAGTCAGATTAATGTCAGACTGTCACTTGTGACGGTAGTTGTTTAAGAACCCGATTACTTCAAGATTCCACCGTGCTGTTTCTGTACACCATCGAACTTGTCGTTCGCCACTGGTAATCTTGGTCGTGACGTCACGGGTAGGATTCATGAAAGAGCGCCAACAAAACATCTTCTCACCAATGTCCATTCAAGCCTATATTTTATTTCACCCTACGATTAACTACGCACAGAGCTATGGGCTGTCTAGTCCGATCACAGACAAGTTAAAAACCACGTGGTATATTCCCTGGACATGCGCGTTTGTGCATGCGTCCAGTCACGTGGTTTCTAACTGACTAGTGATTGGACCTGGCGGTCCATGGCTTTAGATGTAGTCCACCACAGAGTAAGGCAAAACATGTTCTGTATAAGTATATATTTTTGTTGATAATCCATATTGGTGTATTTTTAGATTTCCGTTCGATATTTGGTATCTGATATTAACCAAGCTTCGGTGCTTATCCAGCCTCAACCATGTATCTTGCGGCCCGCTGGACAGCATATGAAACCGCTGCGTTTCACAAAAATAGCAATCGGGAATCTATCTCGAATTTTCGAGCGTTTTGATAGCTAGCCATATCTTAACGTTAGTGACCGGCAAATAACTATACGCGACGCAAACAACGTGCGGCGCTTAATCCTCTATCCTCTGTTACACATTTCGACCGCCAGGCCGCGTCAGGTTTCGCTGCGCACTTGGATATTCGGTAGCTCCCCGCCTCTCTCCTTCGCGTCCTTTCTGCTGGGCGGCGTCATCTCCTCTGGAGTTGCGTAGTGTGCCCAAATTTCAGGGTGTTTCCGACCGTATTAAGACAGCAAGTTGGGCTAGTTGTTTGTACGTGAACAGAAGAAAATAGATGCTAGTAGGACACGGCAACTGGTCGATTGAGGTCACGTGCGTGACGCCCCGTGATTTCACGAGGTGCCAGTCTACATGGCTTCGTGGTCGCGGGGGAGATTTAGGAGCTCGAAATTGCCTCTTGACCTCCGTTTGCCCCTCTGACCAATAGAGGGCCCTTCGGCGCACTCTCGCGTAAAGTCCCTAGATAAGAGCTTCCTACAAGTAACGACATTCTTTGAAGCGCCGACTGCGTGCACGGTGCAGGTTTTAGGAAGCGAATGGCGGCGCATAGCAGAAGACTGAACTGAATGCCGTCATTTTGTTCCAGGGGAATGTGCTTTGTCATTTGTATTGGTTGTCGTTACTCGCAGAAGAAGTATCAAGGGACTTTACTCTGGGCGATGGCTGAAAGAAACCTCCTTGCCGATCGGTTATAAAAGACGGCGCACCAGGGGGTTGTGCCTCTCTTCGCTTTTCCCTGGACGTCAGCGTAGGACTTGGGCAGCTTCAGGGTCGCGCAGATTTGGTGTTTTGATCGCTGACGCCATGGGTACGACGAGTGTCGGCCCGTGGATCAGGCCTATAGCTCTTTGTAAACCGCGTGGCTTGGGACGCGATTGTACCGCTGCCGTGGTTAGCCCACGCGTCATCGATAGACATGGCTGCGGCCTCGAGTTTATTGAATCTTCGATAGACGGGAGCGAAATTTCTCTCCTCGGTTGTTCCATGCATTTTCGTGCTCGATTTATATGTTGAACCATAGCCTCCTTTATACTATACTATACTATGCTATACTTTACTATACTCCTCTATACTATACTCTAGAATAGAGGAGGCTATGGTTGAACCCGTAGTCAACGAACGGGCCCGGTCCGGTCTTCGTGATCGCTGACCACGTGAGAGCCTCCTTGCCGGCGGGTGTAAATGGGACTTCATACACGCGGTAAGGTAACGAAACCGTGAATCGTTTGCACGCGTCACCGCCTCTCCGATCCCCTTTCCCCCTCGCCAAGCTAGAACGCAACCCATGCGTACTGGCTATCAATCTGCGCAGGAGGAATCCGCCATTAAATTGCAAACGTTCTCCATGGCGCCTCTCTGAAACCATGATTGTCAAGAGTTGCGAATATATTTTTTTTAATAAATGACCGGGCATTTTTTATGTGCCAATAATTTCTTTTTTTTTGTTTTTGTTTCAGGGAACGTTAGCGTTGCGTTCATAACGACGACGCCTCAATGAAGAAGAAGTTGACAGGGGTTTTTCTCACGCCCGAGTATCTTCATACATTTACGCAACATCGGACTGAAGACACTGCGGGCGAAGCCTGGGAGAAATAAGTTTTTCACTCAATATCGTAATACCGCAATCATAATGACATTTTGTTTTAGGCTTGATAAAGTGCGACAATTATTTTCGGGACACTTTCCGCAGGTATCCGAGCAAAGTCCTTAGTGCAAAAACGAATGATGCTTTATTTTATCCGTCTGATTGGCGTATATGTCAGTGAATGGGATTAGATGGCTGCTGGCGCGTGAAAAAAGTATTTATATTAATAAAACAACATGTCGAGGAAGGTGCTAGAAGGTCAAAGAAATTTTATTAACGCACTAGCAGCTCAAGAAAGTAGCGCTCCAACAAATAACAAGGTTAGGTTATTTACATATGGCTTATTACTGACGTCATAAAATATAAATTCTTATTTAGATCTTACTTATTTTTAGAAGGCAAGGTCTTCGGGACTGGATTGTTCAATTTTCTTTCTAATGCACATCCAAAAAAAAAAATTTAAAAATAATAGAAATCTATGGTGTAACATGTATAATACATTTCCTGGTCACACTTCTTGTTTCCAAAACCGAGGTTACTAGTTGTTACAGTGCGTTCAACTGTCGTCTTTTTGCTTTGTGCTCGCGTGTGCCCAAGTAACACATGCTTTATTGTAGAAAGTCTTTGTAATCAAACCTCTTTAGCGAGTCTTCAACCTAAAATTAAAATATATGTTGCGAAGTTATTTCTGGTTACTTATTTTATAATGTTTTATCCCGATATAAGAATATTTTAACTTGAACACGGCATGAAGGAAAAAGTAAAACGAGTGACAAAAATAAGTCGCTTGGCAGAACGAATCTCAAAACGTGCAATCTGATCAGTGGAAGGACTGGTGTGCGCACCACTCAGTAGTACACTCACTTAACTTTTTTATACTGTGGTAGTAATCGATCACTGTAGTAGTAATCCATCACTGTGACGATTTCCATAACTTAGGCATACAATCGGCCAAAATGGTACTAGTGCCATTGTCGAGAGGTTAACGGTCATGCCTCTGCAAGAAGATGCTCTCTGGTCTTTCGTTGATGTTCCGTCGTGGCAAAAGGTGCCACAACAGACATTTGACGTCGTAACATTTAGACTGCCGTCGGAACAACGACTCTCGCTATAACGTCCTAAGTTCATATACATAATCGTCTCTCAGGAATTGTTTAATAGCCGTTTCATAGGAGCAAGCTAGAAAAACATGTTGCTAGAGACTATTTATTCTTTTAGCAGTATCTGCTCATGCTACGTGCAGTTCATGTTAAGCTGAAAACTATGAAGGGCTCCGATGTCATCGATGTATTGTATGAAATGTTGGAATCAATCGCAAGTTACCATACAGTTATCGAAATGTGGTAATTGCTATTGACTCGTGTCTATGTTCGTTCTGGACATCTTGCGTAGTTCCGGAGTTTTGAGAGGGCGCACTGAAGTTTAGAGAGGCACACATGTGCCCTTGGGATGGGAGACTGTCATCACATTCGTCGACGCAGTCGAAAAACCACGTGTGCTTCAACATTCCCACCAATGTCTCAAAGCTGCACACAGTGGATCTTCTCGAAGGAGTAAACACTAGCTGTCCGTGACTGTGAAGGTCGGCGTTCTTAAGAGTTTGTCCACAACTACTGCGGTCCCTGGTCGGCCACCTTGGACGAGCTGGTACTCTGTTTCTTGTGTACCATGAACATCATGACGGCGGCGATGATGAAGACGCTCATCAGGCAGGCGACCACAATGCCAGCTATGGCCGCCGTGCTCAGCCCTGGTCATGGGGAGGAAATAGGAACAAAGTGACGTTCACTTCGACTTGGAAATCTGTTTTCCCCAACGGCCCATTCTCACAACTGCGTTGAATTACACCTGACGTCAAGACACGACTGCGCGTTACCATGGCAATCAAGCGTTGCGTCGCTTGATTGCCATGATGCCTTTTAGCTGTATCTGGACGTAAGCCCCCCAACGCAAACCAACACGGTTAAATACTGCTGCGTGAATGTTACCCTGGTTAAGTTAAGTATCTGCAATGCAATACTCTAACAAATTTGGCGTCACCCACCGGTATATACACACAATCTTTTTAAAAAAAGTAGATACCCTAATAATTTACTCGGCGACAACTGCTGCGAGGGTGTATACGTACGTGACTTACTCTTGCGTTCGCCTGCGCTCGTGCAAGTAGCTTTGACAGCATTGGAGCCCTTCGGCCAGCCTTGACAACGTAGCACACTATACTTGGTGCCAAGTATAGGAGCTCCCAAATAATCCATTAAAGGTCCAAGCATTTAGACGATGCAGTGCCAGAAGTTCGCAGATGGTGACACCTTCCGACCGATGGTGAACAGTGCGAGACATCTGGGAGCGCTAAAAGGCTGCAGCCTTGAGGAACATAGTCCCCATCTTACTAAGGAAGGACCAAGCGGAGGACCTTACCGTCCTCGACTTCGAAGACGGTGAAGGATCCGGTGGAGGTTGCCAGGCACGAGACGAGCCTCTGCTTGACGCCCAGCATGGTCATATCTCGCTGGGTCCACTCTTCGTCCCGCTCGTTCCAGCGGAAGCAGCGCAGCACCTTGCCGGGAACCTTTGACTCGTTGCCCGTCTGACGCATCTGCAGGCTCAGGGCCTCCTTGACGTCCCTCACCTTCACCTCTTGACCTGCGCGAGGCCATCATCCGTCTAAAGCTTGCGGCAATATCTCCGTCAGCAGTGATGTATTTTATTTGAACCTCTTGTCGCCGGCTCATTTATAGTTCGTGTAACGAGGGACAATGAAGGCGATTTCGGATATTTTTTTGACGATTGAAGTGGGTTCCAGGCACGTCTCAGGCCACGTTGCCCAAATTTTAGCCAAAACCGGCGCTTGTGTGCCGCGCAAATCAATTAAACAGTCGCGGTAATAATCGTACCGGGATCGACTGGGGCGACGCCCCGAGAGTTGCGGGAGAAGCCACGAGAAGCGGAGCTCACGTGACCGATGCGGGGCCAAGAAGCGCGACGTCACAAGAGACGCGTCAGCGATTGGTCGAAACGAGAGACGTGCCCTCGGTCACGTTTTGGTTCGCAGTTTTTAGGAATACTGTTCTAATTTCCGCTTGAATAACCATGAAAAGTATAAATCGGACCGGAGATAGTTACTAAACCGTAAATAAAACAACATACTTATTTTTTTCTTTGCTACGCTGGACACGAAACGGGCAACGAGCAACTATGGTCAAACAAAATAAATAAAAAAGAACACAGCGCGGAGTACGCTGTAGACGTCGATGTCGTGCTTGCTTTGGGAACACGGTACTCGAAGGATTCTGCAAAGTGGTAGTCATGCCAAATTTGTGCGCCGTAGATTGCTGTTGAATCGGTCGACTGAAGACCAGTAATCGTTCTTGTTCTTTGACGACGAAATGAGTGGACGCCCGCGGTAACTAGTTTCGATCTCCTAAATGCTACCGATACCGACTATTCACACTTGACGTCACTTCCTACGTCACCTCCGTTTTCGGAGGCCCAGAAATGAAAATGGAGATAGTTCAGTTTCGGTTTCTTCAGTTCTTTTGTAGGCACAGAAATACGCTTCACAAATGTCTACAAAAAATTGGGCAGCGTGCTAGGTTCTCAAGAAGCCTAAAAACACCATTTAAAACATTAATTAAAATCTTCTTCATTGCAACTTTAAACGGTTAAAAGAGCCCGGCTCACGGGTGCTGTCTGCCTTCTGGGAGAGCCCGGTTAAGCACACGCTCGCTTTATTGAGTGTCAGATGAGCGGGACACAGCAAACACGATACCAGGTAGGATTCTAATATATATATACCCCTGGGGCATCGCATTAATATGTTGATTTGTTGCCAGTTTACGTGTCCAGTAAATGTGTAAGTGCCGGGAGAAGCAACCTAATAATGATATCTCAACTAATAATTACCAATATATTTTTTTATAGCGGATATGGCCCATTGTTGAGCCTATCGCGGCCAATAAATTTTCATAGTATTAGAACACTTTTATGCAGTGTATGCGTGAAAGGTATTGTATTGTAGATGTAATTTTCGTGGCAATGAATAGCATCTCAAGGCGCCCACCGTGGGGTTTTATAGCGACGAAACAATATAACGTTTAACAGGCCTAGAATTTAGTTGTTTACAAGTGTGTTGATATCAGTGTTGGCTTTACCGTGGTACAGGTAACGGCGTTACCATTAACACGTTACGTTTTTTCGGTAACGGAGTACCGTATTCGTTACTTTTTCAAAACAGTAACGGGTAACGTACTTACATTGCTTATTTCAAGCAACGGGTTACGGAATTACGATACCTGTTCCTTCTTCCCAAGGCTTCGATTTTTCTCGTGTTTTTAGGCGCCAAGTCACGTGAATTTCCGAGGTTTTTTTTGCGTTTTTCTTTGCGTTTTTTTCTCGTGACCATATAGATGAAACCGTAAAAAAGAATATAAAATAAATATGTTCAGTTTATGCATCGGGATAATGTTTCTTCAAATATGTCGCTTATGCATACCTGTACCGTCAAAGCAGTGAAACGTGTTCATCCATAATTTAAAAAGGAGTAACGCCAAAGTAACGTGCGTTACTTTTTATCGGTAAGGGTAACGCGTTCCTTTTAGTTTGAAGTCGGTAACGCGTTCCTTTTATTTGCAAGTAACGAGTAACGCATTTCGTTACCTTTTTTCGGTAACGCCTACAACACCGATACAATTATCGCATGACCTCCTCGTTTCTTTTTTTATCACCCACGCTTTAAATTTTTACTTGTTTGTTTCGTTGTTTTTGCCACTCTGTTTAGTCGCACCTACGCATTTACCTTGCGGGGTATACCATAGCTCGGTGATCTTGCAGTTTCTCCGATAAAGCTAGGCCACCTTCCTTAAAGGGACAATGAAGGCAATTTCGGATATT
The DNA here is from genome assembly GCA_013358835.2 of Ixodes persulcatus. NCBI lineage: Eukaryota > Metazoa > Arthropoda > Arachnida > Ixodida > Ixodidae > Ixodes > Ixodes persulcatus. The sequence goes on along the minus strand of JABSTQ010009473.1, from coordinate 657,937 downwards.
TTTTTGGCGATTGAACTGGGTTCCCGGCACGTCTCGGGCCGCGTTGCCCAAATTTCAGCCGAAACCGGCGCTTGTGTGCTGCGCAATTCAATTAAACAGTCGCGGTAATAATCGTACCGGGATCGATCGAGGCGACCCCCCGAGTGTTGCGGGAGAAACCAGCAGAAGCGGAGGTCACGTGACCCTGCGGGGCCTGGAAGCGTGACGTCACAAGAGACGCGTCAGCGATTGGTCGAAACGAGAAACGTGCCCTCGGTCACGCTTTGGTTCGTGGTTTTTATGAACACTGTTCTAATTCCACTTGAATAACCATGAAAACTATAAATCGAACCTAAAATGATAACTAAACCGTAAATAAAACACCATAATTATTTTTCTCTTTGCTACATTGCACGCGAAACGGGCAACGAGACACTATGGGCAAACAAAATATATAAAATAAAGAACACAGCGCGGAACACGCGCGAGACTTTTGGTTCTGGTTTCAGATGTCGGTGCCGTGTTTACTTTAGGAACACGGCACTCGAGGGATTCTGCAAAGCCGTAGTCATGCCAAATTTGTGCGCTGTTGAAGGATGTTCAAACGGTCGACTGAAGACCCGTGATCGTTCGGGCGACGCTAGTTTTCACCTCCTCCCAAGCGAAGAAGCATTGCGAAGTTCTGGTTGAACAGCGTTGTCTTGCGCAGAGGTCTCGGCGATGGCGTCAGCATTTGTTCCCTACATTTTCGGTCAGGAGACTTTGAACAGAACCTTCAGGTTAGCCGGAGTCTGGGCGTAGGTGTGAAGCGACCCCGGTTGAGGAAGGACGCTATTCCTTCCGTTGCAACGCGCTGCTATAACCCACCGCGGTAACCAGAGTCTCGATGTCCTAAATTCTACCGGCACCGACTATTCACATGTGACGTCACTCCTACGTCACCTCCGTTTTTGGAGGCCCAAAATTGAGAATGCAGATAGTTCAGTTTCGGTTTCTTCAATTCTTTCGTAGGTACAGAAATACGCGTCACAAATGTCTATAAAAAATTGGGCAGTATGCCAGGTTCCCAACAAGCCTAAAAACACCATTTAAAAAAATTAAATAAAATCGTTTTCAATGTCCCTTTAAACAACAACAAAAAAATGACCTTTTTATATTGCCAAGTCACGCATCGGTGATCGTTTCGGCGCTGGGAGTGTAACTCCAGAAAATCACAGCGGCACAGCTGCCAGAGTGAGCCGATAGATGACGCATGCAGTCTCTCCGGCCACCGCTCCCGCGTGATATTTAACAGTTCAGTACACTGTACGTTACAGTCTGAAAGACAAACAAATGTCTTCTTTCGAGGTGTAAAGGTTAAAATGACGTCTACATCCGAATTATTGACCACCAGAATTTTTGACCACCACCCTCGCAGGAACAAATCGACAAAAAGAATTTGAAAATAATTTTCTCTCGCTCGTTTATTTATTTATTTTTTTAATGTGGTAAATTTGGACTGACCAGTGTACGGAGTCCTGAATGTGAGCGACACTACGGGAGCCATCCGGGTTCCGACGTCGCTTTCCACGAACGGATTGTTCTGGTGGACTGTAACGACGAGCACCACTCCCTGGCACTTGGTGGCGCCGCACCTCCACATCTGAAACCTGTGCCGGACAACCCTGTACATACACTTGGATTACGCGGTCTCGGGCAAATTAGGGTGCCTTCATGTGCGCTTCGCATAGAGTGATGCCAACTGCCTGTTTCCCTTTCCCACACCCTCCACATGAAGGCTCCCTAGGGCGAACGTGGTCGCAGAGCGTGATCAGTAATTCCCATCCCCCAAAAGGCACACGCAAGTGCAAATTTATGCTTTTCGTTAGTAAACTGACACGAGTAATTCTCTCGCGTTGGTTGAAATCTTACGCTTCTGAACTTTTGGTTTTGTTTCTTGCTTATTTTCACGCACCTTCGGGTTTCATCTCTGGGTGTCTTTGCAGCGGTCATGTGGAAGTACTTTCAGCTCGTGTCAAGGGACATGGCTACAAAGCGAGACACATGGCCGATGAAGCAGCCAGCAAATCGTATGACGCGTCAAAAAGATGTCCGAACCCCATCAGGCACCGGCCAATCGCAGCTTCACGTACCTGATGGCCCTCGGCCATCTTTCCGACGACCTTTACTCCACGCAAAGAAGGAAGTGTGTACCCACAAACACCAACTACCATAAATTATTTCCTACACTGGGTTTCTTCAACTAATTCCGATAGACCGAAAAGGAACAACAACAACAAAACTATCTTTTGTGGCACCATACCTCTCCCGGAGGTTTTTGTGGAAGGTGACGACGACGTCTGGGACACCTGGCTTCGTCTGGCTCGGAATCGTGACCTGGTCTTTGTTGAGAAATCGGTGGTGGATGTGGGTCACTTGGTCGGACACAAAGCGAACCATCTGGCCCTTGGGAAGCATGGATGACGTAACCTAGAGGCAAGCACGGAAATCAACGGGTTGGCAGTGGAGCGAACAGTGCCGTCTCGTCGGAAGGACATAAGTGACACGAAACGAGACCTCTTCAATTCGTTTCTGGGCGTTGTCCACGTTTCTTCGAATTTGGTCGTTATCCGGGTGTCGGACGCTAACGTTCCGCGTCCAAAGGTAGACCGCCTCGAGTGTATCCAGGCTCACTGGAATCTGGAGAATGAAACATTTTTAAATAGACAACAACACAAAATAAAATCGTACACGTTCGTTGGGGCTGGACATTAATTAGAGCACAGGATCTCAAACCTAACCGGATTGAATTGAATCTGTCCGGATCGGATATCAAAATACGGCCGGGTTCAGGCCCCGTGAATGACTTCAGAAGTTGCTTGGGCATACCCTTGCCCGCAGAGCACGCGGTAGGCTAATCACTGCGGAGGAACACGTCTAGCAAATCTCAGGTCCTAAATCTGATTGGTTTCACAAAGAGATACGCGGGCTTGGGCAAATCGGCATGCGAATCGTTGTGTTCAATGCCCGGTAGATTGGGCCAATATGGCTTTCAGGTTCCATTGCTCGCCAGCCGCGCTCTGTAGATCAGTGATTGGCGATTCGTGTGTTATGCGGGGTAGCAGACGCTTCAGGAATGTATGAGAGTTTTCAAACTTGGAATACTTTTTATCGGAACCCCCTAATCCCAAATAGTTTTTTTTGTCCGTCCGTCCAGGCATTTGCCGGCTAAGTTTAACGGAGAAATCGACATCACCTGACCTGGCGTCTCGGGCCCTTTAGACGAATTCAGTTTTCCCGCTAAATTTAGGAGGTACGCCTATTCAGATTTTCCGCTAAATTTAGCTTGAAAACTTACGTCACGTGACCTGGTGCCACGTTAAAAATCCAATTCACACTCCTTGCTAAATTTAGTGGAGAGACTGAATTGGATTATAGGTAACGCGGCGTCAGGTACCGTGACGTGGATTTCCCCATTGCATCGACGTGACGAGACCTAGGTCGCAATTCAGTTTCCCCGCTAAGTTTAGCGGAAAAATTAATAAAAGGGTAGGTTAAAACAATCGTTTTTTAAATACTGTACTCAGTGCATTATAGGGCATTGGAGATAAATATCGTTGTTAAATTGCGATGGACCTGCACCGACCTTCTTGCGTAAAGCGACCTCCGAGGTCACCGACGAGGCTTCCAGTGCCCCAGAGATGATGTCAACGTTGCCTCGTTCCATGAGGACCTTGGTGGCCTGGTACACCACGGAGATGTCTCCGGGCTGCAGGTGTTTCGTGTTGATGCTCTGGAACGTTGCTCCCAGCAGCTGATCGAGGACGAGGCTAGGCGCCTCGACGGTTTTGTCCGAGAGCGTTGACAGGAGAGCAACAACACTCTCGAGTTTCTTGCCTAGAACACGAGAGAAGGCACCGTTAGTAACATAACATGTGCTTTAGAGCAGATGTCCGAAACGTCGGGACGAAAATTTGATAACACGGCTAGTTGTCTTTACAAACGACTGCATGGCCTTGCAGAAATTCAAACCACTGTCCTCCAGCTCAGTAGTCAGGCAGTAGTCAGATACCCTCTCTTCTAAGCTAGCGGCGTGGCGTTGATAAGGTTCATGATCCCCGCTATATACGTATTTATTTTGGCGCAAAAGCTTTGTCGCCTCATGGAGGTAGGAACTCTAAACCTCTAAACACGCTGCACATTTTGTGTTTCCCGCCTTTATTCGCGGGAATCTTCCACGACAAATCTGAATGTTGTGTGCTTTCCTAGACGAGGAATCGTTTTTTAAACCAAGCTTGCATAGACGGTGTTTTCGTCCTCCACCTTCAGAGCAGCGGAGGCTCTGACGCAACCTGACCCAAATATCGCGTCGAACTGAAGCGCCCTTCAAATTTTGTCCGACGCGTGAGCGCTACGAAGTGGTTCAGCCTTGTTGCTGCGCTAGAAATATTTTATTTTTTTTTAATGAAAGGGGGATTTTGTTGTGCGGTTGTCCCGCTCCACATTTCTCCGCGAGATTTGAAGTGGCGAGTGACGGTGTTGCGTCGGGAGTACTGCGTTCCCACAGAGGAATGAATAATATATGATCTGACATTTGCAAGCCTGGTGTGACGTCAAATCAGGCATTGGAGCGCAGCCCTTGATACCCGCGAAAGTTGACAGGAAGTTTCGTACGATTATCTGTCACTGATTACAGAAAATGGGGATGTCGTTGAAAAAAATAAAAATGGCCTATGTTAATCATTAGGCTCCCGCGAGATAACCATCACAAGATCTTAAGAACTTCTGGTTTTCACCGGACAATACTTTTAACCTTTTTTTCATAACGTGTAGAGCAGTGGTTCTCGAATGGGGGTCCGCAGACCCTTTGGGGTCTGCGAAGGTATTCTAGGGGTCCGCGAAGCCCTGCCTCAGCAGTCAAGCCCGGCAAAAAAAGTTGTCTTTTTCAGGTCGAGAAGAAACTTTTCAGTTTTCGGGCGAGTTTTCTTGTGTGTATGTCAATAAGAGAGGTCTACTACACAGTAGCCCTTAGTTATATCCATTTATTAAATAAATATTATATTTAACCTGCACCTTTCCTCTCCGCTCACCACGAACGGGGTCCTCCATCATCTCCGCTGATCCACAAGGGGTCCGCGAAACATCGACGGTTGAGAACCACTGGTGTAGAGAGTGTGTTCGCAGCTCTTGCGCTACATTTACCAGGCAGAATAAGCCGACCAGCCGCGATATGAAAAAAGGTCATCGTAGCCTGCCTGCGCTTGTAAACTATAGAGAGGTCTTGGAGGAAAAACCATTATCAGATTAAGAATCTATTGTAATAGAGAAAACAAGTCACTGATTGCCATTTTTCGCAACAACACAAAGCCTTTTTTAAATTCTTAGTTTATAAATAAAATATTTTTCTGAACAAGTGAGAGAGGGAAGAACGGTGGCCGATGGAACCCCTCCACGTGTTTGTGTTTGTCTTGCAAGTAGCGTAAAATGCGCCAGTGCACGAGGCCCTTGTCTGCAACAGCCCTTGGAACCAAATGGCAGTGCAGCACTGAAATGAGCGGTCTTTGGAAGCGAATGGCAGCGGAGCACGCGCTCGTGGCACGTGTCTTGCGCGTTTCCACGACAATGGTTGGCGGTACTTGTAAAAAAAAAACCTTTATCAATGGGGCTTTATCAAGTGGCCGAGTGTTAAACCGCAGTTCGGAGTACGTGGAGCTCTGCAGAATCCAGGGATCCTGAGTTCAATCCCCACCCCTGCCCCTTTCGATCTGGATGAACATTGTTCCGGAGTGCGGTCATGTATCACTCTTGTGGTGCTTGTTAAAGACCCCAAGCAAGCGGTTGTACTGCACTGGCTAAATTAATCTTCTTCAGCTGTGAGGCAATCGTCGCCCGTTGAGACAAACTGACTTGAAGGTTGTCTGATAGCAAACTCCGCTGGTAGATTTGAAGCTTTCCTAGAGCGCTCCATGCTCGCGCGTTTAGAGCAGTGAATGCTAGCTCGTGTTCGCACGTGCGTAGAGATGCAAAGAAAAAAGCGCTCCGTAACCGCTTCAATTCTACCTTGGAATTCACGATAAACGTAAAAAAAGCACAAGCGATACTGAAAGCGCACTCGTGTTGGTGCCTAAGACGACGATAAGTACAACATTGTGGCATTTTTTGCATGTCACCAGACAAGCTGCACATACAAGTTCAAGCAAGAAACATATATACGAGCGCGCACTTCTGAAAATGTACGTGCCGCGTGAAAACACCCGCAGCCAAAATTTTTTTCCAAAGCACCGCGCAGAAGGCAGCGGCCTTTTCAACTCTCGGGCTCCAAGTCGGACACTCGGCGAGAAAGTCGGCGAGATCTCCGACCGCCACGATTGGCCAGCGTCGAGGTCAAGCGCGGCGCTGGCCAATCAAAGATCTCGCCGACCTTCTCGCCGAGTGTCCAACTTGGGGCCACTGTAATGTACGGAAGTCTGGAGACGCAGTCGCGTATTGCTCACCTTCACGATACCGCTTGGACGCGGTGTTGTACACGATCTGCAGACTGTCTGTGTCATTCGACGGAGGAACAGTGAGGAGGGAACTATTGCAGAACAAGCTGCATTGTCCGGATCTGTCGCAAACCTGTGAAAGTTTATCAATTATTAAGGCGATACCCTTATATGTCTCATCGTTCATTCGACCTTTAAAGTCCTTGAGCGAAAAGACGTCGGCGACACGAAAGGTACCAAAATGTTTACGTGACCACTCAGGCGAATTGGAGGCAATAAAATTAAGAGCAACTAAAGTGAATTAAGAGTAATTAAAGAGACGTAAGACTAATCAATGGGAATTAAGAAGGACTATAAAGCGAATTAAGAGGAATCAAAGTGAATTAAGAGGAATTAAAGTGAATTAAGAGGAATTAAAGAGAAGTAAGAGTAATCAGAGCCAATTAAGAAGGACGACAAAGCTATTAAGAGGAATTAAAGTGAATTAAGAGGAATTAGATGATTTAGGAGGAATTAAAACGACCTAAGTGGATGACTAAGCGTACTAAGATGATGACTCAGCACATTGAGAAGGATGACTCAGCACATTAAGAAGGATGACTCAGCACATTAAGAGGGTGTCTGTCTTTAATGGATTGGCACTTGGGCTTTCGCCTTCAAGTCGTCTTAGAAATAACATTCAAGACCCTGTAATTTTTAAAAAAAAGATTATTTATCTATTTCAGTCCATAGCAACTCGTTATTTATTTACCTAGATAGGACGCCGTGGTACAATTTTTTTTACGTCACATACTGAAGACCTGCGCAGGGCATACAGTGGACTCGAATGCTACGTCAGCGTACGGCTGGAACTAGCGTCCAACCAGGGAACACGATTCCCAGTCAAGTTTTGACATAGAACACGTAACCAATCTGTGACCTGGCCCTCAGTAGGTGACGTAGACAATACTTCTGCTTCGGCGAGTTGGCTGTTCATGCTTACACTTCACAGCGCACAAGAACAGACACACTTCAAATGTTCACTCACACAAAGAAAGAACACTCACACTGCGCTGACTCAACTCTGATGTGTATTGTGCTTCCTCTTCATCTACATTTACTCTTATATATAATGTACTGATTCAAGCTACGGCTGATATTGCTAGCTAACTTTTTCTAAATAGTCTCCTTTTTTGGTAAAGCTATCGAAAGGGTGATAACATATAGGCTATCTAGCGTGAGAATGTTCGCGGTTTCTACGATTTCTCTCCTCAGTTTTGTTATTGCTCCTGACCATACGGTAGACAATTCATCACTACGCCTTTCTATCTGGATGGTGTTGACTGTGGGACCTTCTTTCGCAAATCTGAGTCTTGGGGGCTCTTTTACTCGTATACTGCGAAACAATAGCCTGGCGAAACGCTATAATGCCTTTACATAAAAAAAAAAGAAAAATTTAATACGCGTTGACTTTTTGGACTCGAGACTCACTTGAGCACATATCTTGCTGAAGTTGGTTGGTGGTACGATGAACTCGAGCAGCGGCGAGTGCTGGACTGTGGTAATCGGTACGAGGTCGTCGCCCACGAACAACTGGTACGTCATCGGGTGGGAGCCAGTTGGCACAGAACACGAGCGGACCATGGCTCTTGTCTAGAACCAGTTTCGGATCAAAAGGTCATTGCCGACGAAATCTTCAGAAGAAAGGTGAAACGGTTTCCAGATTAAGCCAGCTTAGAATCCCGTGAAACTAAACGACGAATCAAATAGCTCCATCCTAGAAGTCTGACAACTATGTGCACCCGAAGTCTACATCCTAGGTGGCGCGAGCTACCGCGCTAAATGCAAAGGGTTTAGCCAATACCATTCATCCATCCATCCATCTATGACGTGCACAAAAGGCCTTTCAGATAAAACCAAATACGGCGGTAGAGTTCACTCTAACGGTGGTGAGTCGAGTTATTTACTTATTGACGAGTCACACTGGAAGAACCGTAAACAAGCTTTTTCCTCGAAGGCGTGACAGAACGTCTGTTTGGCAGCCTGTGACCATCTATGTCATACAACGGTAAAGATCAAAAGCGCTAGTCATTAAGCGCTCTTGATGACCGAGCGGCTAAGAGGTTGTTTTCATGTTGATATTTAGCATAGTAGCTAAATATTCGCTTAGTGGAAATTTGACCTCTATAAATCTCGCCATGCAGTTCGCGTTTGTAGGCATGAGCAGATAGAAAATGCCCGCGGCTTCGTACTCACGACGTTGAAGACTTCGACAGCACCGTCTGCTTCAAACTGCACGCGACACAAAGTGGGTCCCGGCTTAGCGTACAGGGAGACGGTAAAATTCCCACAGCGGTTTTTCTCGCAGATCTTCAGATGAACGCTATATGTCCCGTGGGGCACCAAGCTTTCTGTTGGCCAAAAAGGGGTGGTCGATGTAAAAAGCAAGAATATACGAGATTGTTCGTTATAAGGATACTGCTGCGGTTTATCCCGCTAGGCTTCCGTTAGGAACCGAATGAAACTGGCCCAAGTAAAGTTCCAGAGTCACCTCTAGAAATGGGTATCTACTTAATTTGAATATTGACTTACTTTCAGGGAGAGTGAGGTACGTGTGACCTTCGAGCCCTTTCTTCACCCCAGCCGTGCTGTATTGACACACGAACCCTGGAAGACAAAACCAAAAATACCCGGTCGAATTTCAAACATAACAGGTTTTAGCTAAGGAGTAAGCTACAGCGCCACGTGCGAGAACCACGACTAGCGTGATCAAAGTTGTTTCGCACAACTTGTGACAATTTCGACAGATTCTATAAATTTCGTATTTAATAAATGTGGGCGTGTCCCATCCTACCCGGGCCCACGCACAAAGAGTGCTCTAGAATAGCCGTGCGAATGATCTGTGTGTCCACAGTCATCGGTTGGTAGTCTTACCCGGGACGCTCCAGTTGATGGACACGGACTTGGAGTGAACTTGAAAGATTGCGTGGACCACGACCGCGGGACCGGCGGGTACCGTGTAAGACGACGTGGCTTCGTCATACTCGTACACGGGTGTGTTACCCACCAGGACGTCTTCGAGGGAAACCTGCGAGGAGAGTCCGCACCTTTGTGGCAGAGCGTGAACGGCTCTGCTACTGAGATCCGGTAGCCACAACAAAGAGAGGGGGACGTCGCTCTCTTCGGCGTCGCCCTCACCCGAAAACTCAAATTATAGGAAGGCGAGAAGTTCTGCTCCATTTTTTCTTTTAATTTTTGAAGGAAGACAGTCTATAGATGGACGCCATATTGCAATATTAGCGGCGAGATGTTTTGAGTGGCGCCCTCGTTCGGTTACCTTTCGTGACGTCATTACCTTGTGAACAACAAGCTCGATGGTGTTTGTAATGAGCATTCTGGAAGCCTGAAATCATAGCGGTCTCAAAGCAACACTGCCAACACCGTAAAAATTGAAGTTCTTACATTCCACTTATTTCCGTCGATGAGAGATCCTTTGATGACGTCATAGTCAGCATTCGGCCAATTGTGGTGGGCCGACCACAGCGACACTTTCGATCCCTCACGTCGCCAATAGCGAACGCACGGCGAGTTAAATGTAGTGTCCAGATTTCTTGCGTGTGCTCGACTCGTGAAAAGTATGGGTGCATTCACCGACGTCATTTCGTCCACCATTTTGTTGTTATGAGCATTCTGGTGCGTGCAGAAGGCGAGCACTCCGAAGATTCGCATCGCACCCTCCAACGGGTAGTACACAAAAGCTGATAAGTTTAATCATGCTGACGTCGAACAACAAAATGGCGGATTGACGTCACGTGAAAACGCCCTATACATAGCCACGACTCGTTCTCCGTCGTTCATGCTTATATCTGGTGCGATTGTATAGACGATTGCAAGCAGGGCGACTGGCTGCCGCCACGTCTAGCTCTGCTCGTGCGGGCACGCCCGTGCACTTGAAAGCTCGTCAAAGCTACTTTCACGCGCACGCTGCACGTGATTTCTCGCATTGGGCGCAAGTCGGGGCTCCATGATTGCAATGCGAAGCATCGTCTGCTTCTTTTGCAGGGGTTGTGGTGACGTCGGAAAGACGCCGGGCTCTGATTAGTCCTTATTAAAGGATAGACCTCAAAACAAGCTGCCTTGAGGTCTACCCACTATCCTTCCATCAGAGCCAATCAGAGCTCGACGTCGTTCTCACGTCAAAAGAAGCAAACGAGCTTGCGCTCCGCATAGGGAGGATTCACTGGCGGCCATATATGTGTGCGCGTCTGGTGAGCGCGTGCTGACGGCGAGCTTCCGCAGTCCTTTCGCAACGTGTATTCCTCACCATCAAGATTGCCGGTCCTTGTGAATACCCCCTACACCAACATTAGGGACTTTTGAGCCAACCGTCACCGTTACCGAGTACCGCACTACCGGAGCCTTTGAAGCATGCTTTTAATCGCGTGCGCCGTGGTCACGGTATCACCCTGGAGCGCATAACTAAAAGCATGCTTAAAAGGCTCCGGTAATGCGTTACTCGGTAACGGTGACGGTTTGCTCAAAAGTCCCTAACGTTACAAAAGGAACAACGTAGATTAGATATAAACACGCGGTAGTGTTGCCGGTACATTATTAAGACCGCAATTTGTCAACAAATTGACCAAGTCTAAATAATAATCTACCGACTAATCATCAAAGTCTAGTCATCTTCCCGGTCACGTTTTCTTTGCAGTAAATTCTTTTAAACAATCAATTATGTTTTTGTTATTTTGTCGTTTTCTAGATAACTCCGGAAAGTTAGAGCCTCGAATCGCTTTTATTTTTTTTTTAATTTGTTTTTTATTTAATTAGGGAAGGACATAACCGGTGGTTCATTGTGTATTACTCTGCAAAAACACGAGGAATAATACCAACAATCTAGCTCTTTTACGTTAAGAAACAGTTTTTGTTTGTTCTTGCTTTGGACAGCTGCAGTTACGTCTTGGCTGCATAGTGCAAAGGTTACTGTGCTTGTAACTTTTTTTGTTGTAGCCTAGCAAAGAACAATAAAACAATAAGAAACTTAACTTATAATCGTGAACATCTTACAGCTCTCCGAAGTTTTCTTCCTCATTTGTGTTAAAAAATATCAAACAAAGAAGCCCTCCAAGAAATGTCAACGTATCAGCTTGCCAGCGGGATTGTTTCCTCTTGGGTGATCACGAGCGTGGAGGCGGCGGCTTTCGCTCCCGGCTCTCCGCTGCTGTTGTCGGTGCGGAACACCTCGAGCGTGAAGTTGAGGCTCTTGCCCGGCTCCAGCCTCTCGGCCATGATCCGGATCACCTCCCGGTTCGTCTCCAGGGGCTTGAGCAGCAGGTCGGATGTCGCCGTCGGGCCGTAGTCGTAGCACGGCTGCAGGTGCTTTGCACAAAAAAAAAAAACAAGCGCGAAAAACAGTCACCCATGTACAAGGTGTCCCCCCCCAAAAAAAACATTTAAAGTGTTTTTGTTTTTCTGTTGTTGTTTTTTTTCACCGAAACAATAAACTATTTATCGCCGAACTCTCAATCTCTGGCCAAACAAAGCACTAGCAGTTCGAACCAAATGCCAAAGTATTAGACCTAACCGTTATCCTATGTCAATATTTATGAAGGATTTTCAGAAATTTTTAAAGGGAAAATAGCAGCCTAAGAAGTCCGCAAATACATGAAGATGGATGGCTCCAGCTACTAAAGAAAAATGAAAAAAGCCTAATTGTTTTTTATGGGAAGCCTTTTGAAAATTGCTGAGCTTTTGAATAACATTACAATTAGTTTTGCAACTTTATTGTCTGGTCCGGAGAGCTAGCGCTAAATTTGGGTGGTGTCCTGAGCATTCGGTGATGTGTAGTTTACTTTTGCGGTAAATCAAACACTGTATTTTGTTTTTTGCATGGACACTCTGTATTATATCGGTCAGCTCCGATGTTATATAACAGGCGCGCTCAAATTTCATGTTTATTGCCTAGGAAGGCGACCGCCTAAGAGCAGAATTTACGATACCAGAGTAGCGTAATCAAAATGTCGTCGCATATTCGAGGACACAAAATAGAACGCGTTAAGAGGCGGCCAAAAACCAACTAAAAATCTTTACAAACATTTTGCTGATCAAAACGAACGAGGTGGGCAAGTTAATCGCACATATATAAAAAGATAAGAAGGAGAAGGACTGGGGACATGACGAGCGCTGCCCTGACGTATCGGTGATTGCTATTGGTTATGAAATTTGTCATGCTTACGACGAAGCAAAGTATTGGTACCAATGCTGCGTGCTATGTGACCGGTTAGGTCATTCTACCACGCTCATAGAACATGTATGATATATTACTTCGAATGACAGCGTTGATAGGGATAAGCCATCTTCTGAAAACCAAAATGTGTTAAACCATTCACACGGCCATAGACTTACTTCATCGAGACAGCTCCACTGATAGACCAAGGGATCCTGCCCTCCGCTCGAGGGAGACCCGTTCAGAATGACGTCATTCTGGCCCTGACCTGCCATGCGCGAAGGGCCTCCTGGGGGAATTCAAAACATGTTCGTAACGGCTCCGCGGAGGAGGTCGCGGAAGCGGTATCGTACGAGGGAATATAGTTTGCCTGGATACCTTTGATGACTGCCTTCAGGTCCGAAGAGCCGACGCTGAGAGTAACGGAGGATTCGCCGTAGGCCCACTGGTTCGGGTAACTGAAGGCCCGAACTTGGAACGTCACATTTTTTTTTGTAATATAAATATCTTTTGAAGATTGGTATATGTAGTGGTTCCCCATATAAGATGGCCATAATTTATATGCGAGTAAAATAATGAATTATATAATAATAACTTTGTTTTAAGAGGCAAGATGTGTTTATGACGATATAAAATACCAACGACGCTTGATAGTTTAGATGCGATGAAATTAATATGATCGTCCCATGACATGTTTTCCTGAAAAAGAATACCTAAAGTTTTAAAGGTGGGTACAATTTCATTTTTCGAAGAATTTAAAAAAATATCTTCGGTAATCGTGACATATTTATTTCTTGGTCGAAATAAGACTGCTTTTGTCTTATTGGCATTTATTTTTAGGGCATTACATTTGCTCCAACTATCAAGTTTTTGTAATATTTCGTTGGCGTCACGTATAAGCTCTGTGGCGTTTTCTCCAGTAAAAATAAACTAGCGTCATCAGCGTAGATAAAAAAATTCGTTGTTAAACTTACGTTTACGATGTCATTTATGTAGATATTGAATAATAAAGGCCCCAAAATACTTCCTTGGGGAACGCCAGACTTAATCGGTTTTATTTCAGATGACTGACCATTTATATCTACATATTGTCTGCGGGAAGACAAATATGAATTTAAAAGAAGTGACACTTGGCCACGAAATACATACTCATTTAATTTCCTAATTAGCAAGTTATGATCTAGGTAGTCAAATGCTTTAGTGAAGTCGACGTATATACCGAGAGTAAGTTTTTATCCTCAAAACATTTAAGTATATGTTCTTTTTGGGCTAAAAGAGCGAGTTCGGTAGAACGATGTTTGCAGAAACCAAATTGACATGAACTTAATATGTTGTGTTTATCCGCAAATGCTGTCATTCTAAGGTGTATAATTTTTTCTAGACCCTTAGAAAATACCGGTAGGATTGAAACGGGTCGGTAATTACCTAGGTCATTTTTATCACCTTTTTTATATATGACTGTTACCTTAGCCAATTGCATTCGACTGGGAAATACTCCGGCTAGCAAGCATAGATTAAAGATGTGCGTTAAGCAAGGAGAAATGAGATCGATAACATGCTTAACCGGCGTGATCTGTAATCCATCGGAGTCACAACTTTTACCATTTTTTAGCGCATTAAAGACAGATATGACGTCTGTATCAATGATAGGCGTAAGAAACATTGATGCATCGCTTTGAAAATTTATATACTTGCACGCATCTGACTCGGGACTTTCTTTAACGAGGTTAACAAAATAATTATTAAATGCTTTTGCCAACGCTCGACCTGATAACTCCTGGCCATTGTTGTTTATATTTTCTATTTGTTTCGGCGCACGTGAACGACCCAAGACAGAATTTAGTTTTTTCCATACAACGTCAACTTTGTTACTACACCTTATAAAGAACTCACAAAAATACACTTCTCTAGCATTTCGAAGTTCTTTGTTTAGTTGGTTTCGATACAGTTTAAAATATTTCAGTTTTTCACTTTCTCTGGTTTTTACGAATTTATTATACAGCGCATTTTTGGTACGAATTTTCGTGAGTAATTCCTTTGTTATCCATGGTTTACGACTCTTTTTAGAAGTACGTAGTGATTTAAGTGGAAAACAACTTTCATACAATTTTTAAAATTTATTCAGAAACAAGTTATATGCCGCATCGGCGTTCGTTTCTTGAAGGACATCATTCCAGTCCAAACAAGATATTTTCTGTCTAAAATCGTTCAAGCTATCGGGTGTTATGTTTTGTATTTTAATTGCCTGATTATTCTGTTTTTTGTTTGCAATTTTATTTTGTATGCACAAAAATATGCCTAAGTGATCACTTATGTCGGCTATTACGACGCCAGATTTAGTGTATGACTCATCATAACTTGTGATAAATAAATCAAGTAGTGTCGATGATTCAGTAGTAATCCTTGTTGCCGAACGTATCGTATTAACACATCCGCTGCCCCTAATCAATGCATTCATCTGTATTTTACATGACGTTTCAAGAAGCATGTTTATATTAAAATCGCCCCCTAAGATTACGTTATACTTATTTTCATTTGCATACTCAAGGAAAGACTCAAGGTAAGTAAAAAAAGACGATAGGTTCCCACTTGGCGGACGGTAACAAACAGCAATAATACTATGACCTATCACTAAGGAAAGTATCTCGTAATCTTTATGAACACAACAATAATCAGTGAGCATCTCACAGTGAGCATCTCATCTCACAGCGTCTGGTCCGGAGAGCTAGAGCTAAATTCGGGTGGTGTCCCAGCATTCGGTGATGTGTAGTTTACTTTTGCGGTAAATCAAACACTTTTTTTGTTTTTTGCATGGACACTCTGTATTATATCGGTCAGCTCCGATGTTATATAACAGGCGCGCTCAAATTTCATATTTATTGCCTAGGAAGGCGACCGCCTAAGAGCAGAATTTACGATACCAGAGTAGCGTAATCAAAATGTCGTCGCATTTTCGAGGACACAAAATAGAACGCGTTAAGAGGCGGCCAAAAACCAACTAAAAATCTTTACAAACATTTTGCTGATCAAAACGAACAAGGTGGGCAAGTTGATCGCACATATATAAAAAGATAAGAAGGAGAAGGACTGGGGACATGACGAGCGCTGCCCTGACGTATTGGTGATTGCTATTGGTTATGAAATTTGTCATGCTTACGACGAAGCAAAGTATTGGTACCAATGCTGCGTGCTATGTGACCGGTTAGGTCATTCTACCACATATTACTTCGAATGACAGCGTTGATAGGGATAAGCCATCTTCTGAAAACCAAAATGTGTTAAACCATTCACACGGCCATAGACTTACTTCATCGAGACAGCTCCACTGATAGACCAAGGGATCCTGCCCTCCGCTCGAGGGAGACCCGTTCAGAATGACGTCATTCTGGCCCTGACCTGCCATGCGCGAAGGGCCTCCTGGGGGAATTCAAAACATGTTCGTAACGGCTCCGCGGAGGAGGTCGCGGAAGCGGTATCGTACGAGGGAATATAGTTTGCCTGGATACCTTTGATGACTGCCTTCAGGTCCGAAGAGCCGACGCTGAGAGTAACGGAGGATTCGCCGTAGGCCCACTGGTTCGGGTAACTGAAGGCCCGAACTTGGAACGTCACATTGCTGTCGGCTAGAGATTACATAAAAGATAGTACTCTGAAATTAGACTACTCTCCCTACTTATTTGTATAAAATGGCGTCTCACTCTTAAAACTAACTACTCTGACTGATGGTGCGACTAGAATCTATGTGGTTAAGATCGGCGGATTAAAACTTACGAAGACTCTTTTGTAATTTTGTTTGTTTATTATATACTTTAAAGTTCCGAAAACATTTAATAAAAGTGTTATACAAAAAATGGCATAAAATGCTAGCATAATTTTAGTAAAATGGAGTAGACTAATTAAACCACGTAACTTGCTTCCTCTTGATGGGGGATGCAGTCTGGCCTGGAGCAACACCTCTTAGATCCAGATGTTGCTTGGAGTCAAACTAGCTGCCACCGGGAGTTCTCCAATGACACAATTTATCTGAGATTCCAAAAACTGGGTTCTATACTCAACCGCCCTATCTCCGTTAGAGTTTTCTCAGAAGGGGGCCAGTACTACGCAAACATTTGCTAATCTGTTCACGCTCGTAGTGTTTAGTATAGCAGAGCTACAGAACCCCCCATTTGTTTTTGCGACAACATAGTTTTAGTTTTAGTTATTATTATTTCTTCCAAGGAGGGATGGGAGGAATCTTTGGAAAGGTCCTTGGTGCTAAATGCTAAACCAGTCGCCTGACGGGCACAAAGGCCAAACGGTTTTTTCCATAAAATCTCAAACGAACGCCCAGGACCGAATGATCGGCCACCTCATCTGCTTTTCGCTCGTGTTTCTTCACCGTGGGTGTATGCTTCTTCGGGTGTTTACGGCAGCACCTGTTTAAAGTGTCAAGTTTCTGGGAGTGTGCTCACGTGGCAGCGCGTAAGGTGCGATCCTGTAAACCGGGCTGTTCTGGCTGCCGAAGTCGAAGCGGACTCTCGGGTCGTCCACGGTCCAGTCGTGCTCCAGGTCGTCGAGGGTGCCGTTGCAATCCGGCAAGGCAGTTTCCGCGTACAGAAACAACCTTGAAACGTAAGGAACACAGAAACCTATTTTTATGGGCAAATACTCGGTTGAGGTGCTGCTATACTCCGTGTCACTCTACGACGTAGGGGCCGCAGTGGATGGCTCAAGCCAGTCCAGTCAGTCTAGCGCTGTGAACTTATCACGTGATTATGCGGCCTGCGCGGCCCCGCGCCTCTCCCGAAGCTCACGTGATTGCGCACGCCATTAGAATGGTTTCGGTTGGTCGTAGCGTCTTCCGCTGTTTATCGTAAAACAAAATAAAATACGCACTAAATAAAAGAAAATCTGGAGTGCCGGCTTTCCCGCAATACACTTGTAAGGGCCAATCGCGGCATTCTACGGACGTACCTTGAGGAATGACGAGGTTGCGAATATGTTTAGGCCTAAAAAAGAACAGACTGCGTTGTGGCTCTGAGCACACGTTTCACCGCGCAATGTCACAGCGCACACTGATCTTTTGTTTCGTACAACTGGTAATGATGCGCAATGACAAATCACTCAAGTCGTACAGAGTATAAACCCAACTCCCATTTGTGCCAATCGTGTTTCGCGTTCCTTACGCGCCCCGACAATCGTTGTTTGTCGAATGAATAACTAAGGAATAAGTTACCAATATTTATGTTTCCCAACTCACTCGTCCTCCGGCGAGACGGGTCTCTGGTTCAAAATGGCGTCGCTGTAGAGCACCACAATGGGGGCATTGACGTCTCTTCTCGTTAGCAGGTGGGCTGCCTCGGCAGTGTTCCTCGTGTCCGCAGTCACCTTGAGAGGCCAAATAGTTGTAAGTTTCGTACTTCTGGGTCACTTTAGATTAAATGTTACGAAACAATATCTGACAGCGAGGTACCGGGTGATCCCTCTTATCTGTAATGGACATCATACGTTATGACGTCGTTGTTCTGCTACAGTAGCGAGTGTACTACTACAGACCACCACACTGTTCAAAAAAAGTCAGTCTTTGCCCAGCTGTGGCGACTGCGCCTGCTCAGAAACCGGATTTGTCTGAAGCGTCTGCTCACGCGACATGCTGACCGCAGCGCCACCCCAACGGCATGACGACAGATCCGCACGTTAGTGTACACCTCTGATGCCCAATGAGCTCATTCTTACGTGTCACTTGCTTCACCTTTTCTGAGTTCGACTGGCCTGAATATCTATACCAAAAAATAATCCTGCTTCTATTTATTTAAAGAGTCTTCCCTCGCATGGTATCGTTTTTCTTTTTCTAATTGAAGACCGAAGAACTGGGGATTCATCGTTGTGTTGTCACTATGTGCTCGCGATCGATATGCGAGTCACGAATGGCACATTTTGTACGTTTTAAAAACTTCAAGACATCATTTTCACCAACATTTAGCCCAAGTTATAGTTTCATGGGTCGTTTACCTTTTACTACATTTGAGATGCCTGGAAAGCCCGTATAAAAATAATTAAGAAATGCGGAAGGTTATTTTCGTTTGCTCCGGCTGCATTTTTCAGACGGAAAATTTCAGCAAGACGCCACTCTTGAAGGGGCGATGCAACGATTTTCCTACGTTGCGCAAATGCCGCTTCGAAGGAATCCCTGACGTTAATGACCTAGGAAACACGCATTCGTTTTTCACCGCACGCAATCGAAGTCGCAGAAGAAATTAAAGAAAACCCAGCAGCGTCCACCCCCTCAACTCGCATCCAAAACAAGCGGCCACGTGATCTGGAGCCAATTATATGCCGCCAATGTTGATCATAGCCACGCGCTGGGGTTGGCAAGGCGCAGTACACACGCTGAATTTCAGACATTGTTATGTTTCGGCTATTGTTGTGATTGCAGCAATTGGACACGGGCCACTACCCGAATGCTTGTGGAGTTATCGATTATTACGAGCCCAAATTGAAGTGCCCACGCAATACTCGGGTCTAAGCCGCATTCGAATACCGTCACTGGGGGATATTGCGACCCCACGCTACGTCATCAAGTTTTGCGAAGGAGAGATTGAAAGAAAACGCCTGCATTCCTCCTTGAAATTACAGCAATACAAGGGAGTTCCTTGGGTCCCACTAGTGCCAGTAAGCTCGTGTAAGGTGAAAAAAAAAACAAAAAAAAACATACCAAGCGAATATCGTTGCACTGCCCTTTTATGCTTCTCCTTTAGAGCATTGGCTCCACGATCCCAATAACTTTTCCGCAGATTTTAAAAATGTTTTTTTTTTTTGTGATTTGATGGCTTATGTATTTTAGCTTGTTAGGCCGATATGTACCTTCACAGTAAACTTGTACTGCATTTCCATCTCAAGGTCTTCAGCTTCCAGGATCAGGTAGGGGCCGTTGTTCCCTGCGTGTAAAAACATTTAGTTGATGAAAGAGTACGAGTATAGGAGTTCTCATTTTTTTATCGTTACTTCTAATTTACGAGGGCAGCCGCCCGCGCTTTGAAAATTGCCAAATGACTGTACCTAATATAACCAAGAACTAAGCTTATTTCGCCATTCTTAGACATCAGTAGACGTTGGCGAACATATATTCCGGGTACTAAGTAATTTTCCTGCTCAGAAAGTACAAATTTCTTCTAAAACTGAGATTTCACGGTAAGCCTAAAGACTGGTCAATTGTAAAGTTACGAAGTTAAACTTTATGCCCGTTTGGTTGCGAGAGGACACATTTACGGCGTTTTGTAGAGGTAGCAGCAAATAAGAATGACTTCGGATGGTTCTGGTTGCGTTTGTTTATTTGCTGCAAGCTGTAGCTACATCTTTGGGAGATTTACGGCATAAAGAAATAAATACGTAAAAATATATTAAATGAATCCGTGGAAACTAAATTCGATACAGTTTTTTGTTACAAGTGGCGGCATTTAATGAACATTTGAGGTAACAGGTAAAAACCAGATGTTGAAGCTAAGATGCGGTTATGTTTTTAGAAGCTGGCGACAAGTACACCAATGCGCTGAGTGCTAGCGCTGTGTTTCTTGCAGATTCAAGAACAAAGCAATGTTAGTAGATAGCCAGCTTTAGAAAGACGGGTGATGTGGTGAATGTAATTAGTTAAGGAGAAAATAATATACCAAAAAATGATCTATTTTAACGTTCCCCCGCTCGTGGTTGGTAAATATGAACATCAAGATAATGGTGGAACAGGTGATCCTGCCCAAAGTATGGCAACGAAACAGTTCTTTTCTTTTCTTTTTTTTTATGCGCTTGGTTGTAAACTTTGCGGTCTTCTGATTGTTTTTCATTGTTTTTCACAACTTCAACAGCGGGAATACTTCGGAAGTAAATCAAGCTAAACACTTAGCAGAAAAAACAAGATGGCAGCGTCTTTTATAAGTCCTATAATGCGTAAAATCCAGTAGCTAGTTAGCAATCGTTCAAAATTTGTTTGGAAAATATTAAAGAGTCGTTTCGGGGAGTGAAGAAACAAAACGGTATTTTGGCAATTTTGGGAGGGAACTGACTTGGTGCGTACGTCACGTGACATCAATTTCCGCGCCGATTTTAGCGGCGAAACTAAATTTGTGCACAAGTCCGTGACGTCAGGTTACGTGACCTCAATTTTTTCGCCAAATTTAGCGGGGAAAACTGACTTGGTGCATAGGTCACGCCACATCAATTTCCCCGCCAAATTTAGCGGAGAAACTTACATGGGTTTATATGTCGTGACATCAAGTCATGTGGCGTCAGTTTTGTCTACTAAATTTAGTGGGATATGCATGGACGGACGGACGGGTGTTAAAAAGCAGTTCATGATTTCATGATTTGAAAAGGCAGGATTTCCGTCCCCGTACAGTCTCAAGAATTCGCTGAATGTTTATGTGAGAACCACCTTGCGGCAGCGATTCCTGCAGCTGTTGTCGTCGGAGTCCCACGACCCGTTTCCAAAATACCTTTGAGGAGGGCCTTGAGGTGATCCTCGAGCGGCGCGCTGTCGTTGCGCGTCGCCGTCCACGCGAAGGCCTCGACGGGACCGGCGCCCCACGAGTAGTGCACGGTCAACTCCAGTCTGCCGCAGCGTGGCGCCACGGTCGGGCCACTGATGGCCGCCAGCAGGGGGCCGGGGTTAGGGGGCGCCACACGTCTCGCATCCACCTTCTGAACAACGCGGACGCAGACAGCCGTAAACGGGATAAGAAAGAAAGAAAATAAAGACGTTTCCAATTCTCTGTAATGCCGAATTAGAGCGCAGCTCTTGAGGAGGAGGAGGGGAGGGTATATCCCTCCTTTCCGTACGACATAAAGAAGAGTAAGTAGATACTAACGCAGCAAGCATGTGCGAGAGCGTCGAAAAAGACCAAATATATGCCAAGAGTAGGCTTATCATCTGCTCCAGTTAGCCGGGACTGTATACATTTTTTAGAGCGCAGCTCTTAGACTCCCGTTTCTGGGCGGCACCGCCGTCGCCGTCGGCGTAACCGCGAGGTCACGTGACCCCCCTGAGGTCACGTGAACTCCCCCCCTGAGGTCACGTGACCTCCGTGACGTCACGGGGGCCTCGTGGCCCCCGTGAGACCACATGGCCCCCGTGGCGGAGTAGCAGGCAGGATGACGAGGTAAGGAGGAGGGGTATACCCTCCCCTCAGTACCCTTTCATCCTCCTCCTCAAGAGCTGCGCTCTGATTCGGCGTTACAGGGAGTTGTAAACGGCTTTCACTTTTTTTCTGAGGCTTTACTTCTCAAGTTTTTGTATTGGAAAAAGTCGTTTCTTCCCCACCCGTCGTTTGCGTATAGTGCCTGTTCCATTGAAGGTGCTTCTCCTTCTGCACCAGTGCATGAGGTGAAGCACCCGTTGTGCGCGCTGTATTTTAGTTCTTTCTTTACACTTGCCCGAACTCATAAACCCAGTTATGCAAAGCGATAAATTCTTATTTGTGATAATGTAACTATAGCAAAACAATATATCATTTAGGAAAGAAAAAAAAGGTTTTGATAATGTTGGAAAGTTTATAACTAAAGTCAGACAAACTTGTGGTAGTCATTATTAGTGCTTTACGTACTATATCAACCTATCAGTTTACAAAATGTAAAAAAAAGGCGGCGCCCCAAAAACCGTTTTCTTTAAATGTTTTTGTGACATTTCTTGTCTCTAACTCCGTCTCGGTTTTCGAAATAGTTAACCAAAACCAACTCAAATGGTACCGATTAAAAAAAAAAAAAAAAGATGACTCCGATTGAAGTTTTACCTTACTAAATAGCTTCGATCCAAACTTATAATGAGTTCCTGTAAGTAAGACGACGTAATAAATTAGTGTCATTAACGGTAAGTTTTTTCTCTGGGAGAGTAATTACGGATAAAACAGATATAAGAAGACACAATAATAGGAAATGTGCGCGAGATTTTCAAAATACTGCGATCGCATACTTTCTTTTTTTCTGTCTAGAACTACAACTTATAAATAAAGAGGTGGCATACCAAGTCTTCTCCGATGTTCATAACCACCGACTGTTTGTCTTCAGTAATCATATCGGAATTGAGTGACAGCCTCAGTTTCTCTCCTGCGTGGCAAAATAAGAATAAAAAAGGTCTCGCGTGAGAAATGCGTAAACTGATGTGGGGTAAAAAAAAAAGAAAAAGAAACGCGACCTTTTACGTTTTTGCGTAATTGGTGTTCTAAAAAAGCTAAATAAACTACGGTTTTAGACCAAAACGCGGTCGCATAATAGACTCTACATAGTGTGGAAAATTCGTTCCATTATGTGAGCGCCCGAAAGCCTTTTCCCACAAGTGCGTTTGCTTACGACCGAGTTTTCGTGGTCCCTTACAGCGAGAGCAGAGCCGTACATTGGGAGAGTCTGGCCAGTGGGCTTGGCGATAAAGGCGCTGGAGAGGACAAAAGTGGAGGAGAGGGAAGAGGGTGCCGAAGGAGCGAGAGACGAAGGAGGGAGCAAAGAGGAAACGACCGCCATTTTGACGCAACACGCTTTCGATGCAGAGCACTGTTGAAGCTTCGCGTCGTCAGCTGCGGGTTGACTTCTTTTTCGCCTGACTAAAAGTTTGGGGTCATACGTCGAGAAGGCTTAATTCGTTAGCCTTTGAACCAACTG
Source organism: Ixodes persulcatus (assembly GCA_013358835.2). Classification (NCBI taxonomy): domain Eukaryota; kingdom Metazoa; phylum Arthropoda; class Arachnida; order Ixodida; family Ixodidae; genus Ixodes; species Ixodes persulcatus. The sequence continues at coordinate 634,669 of JABSTQ010009473.1, read as the reverse complement.
AAGATACCAGTAGAACATTTTCTTACTAGAGCCAGCGATATAAAGGGAAATAACCGAAATTTAGAGGCCGATCTCGTACATTCCACCGTGCGAATGAGTGAAAATGGCGGTCCTCCCCGCTCAACTAAGAGCAGCCGGGAGTTCACGCACGTGCGCTCACGCCTCTCACTCTGCGCCGCGGACTGATTGGCTCATTTGGGAGAAGGAGGCGGGGGGGGGGGGGGGGGGGGGGGGGGGGCGTTACGGCGGCGAAATCATAAACTGGCTAAACTCGGCCGAGAGAATACGCTGACGCCATCTATGAGGGGACCCTGGAACTGCATCTCACTAAAGTGAAGGTTATGCGGTATTCACGATATCAAATGTACGTACTATTTGGAAATGGTCGTTCACAACATTGTCAAAAGCCTTTTAAGGCCAAAGCGAAAAAATAATTGCAAAAAAAAAGGAAATGGACGGTAACTGCAAGTGTTCCGCAGCTACCCGATAGATGGTGCCGGTGTGTGTTTCTCGTGGTGAGAAATTCCAAGATGTTTTAAGGCATTCGGTCATAAGTAGTCGCCCATGTGGAGGTTTTGCCAGTATGAAATATGAATAAAAAGGGTAGATGTTGGACGTATAACAGGGTCACATCAGAGGGTCACTTCATTTTTTAACGTGCGTGTTGTAATGGTACTCAAGAAAGCAAGGCCTAATGTTAGATGATCGTTACATTATCAAAGAAAGGGGAGTATACAGTGATAGCTCATTAATAGAGACCCCGTTAATATATATGTACCCCGCTATATAGACAACATTTCCGGGTATGAACTGGCCAATACAGTCATTTTTAGAAGGTTATAATATAAGACTCACATTAGGCACGGATTTTGGGGCTAACTGTAGACATTAACGAGCCATCACTGTATTCTAGTTTTCTTTAGTCTACTAGAACGGCAATCATTTTTTGGACAACGCAACCTCGCGAAAGCTTATCTAAATACCCCGTTAATAAAGTTAATATATATTCGAAAGAAGTAAACACTTTAAGACAAGCTCCAGAAATTCTTGGTGGCATATCACTTTTTGATTGTTTGACTATCGATTCACATATTCCTATCGTAATAAAAGGTGGGTATTCTGGTCAAATTATAACATAGAAGTGATGAGAAGTGTTTATTAAATAACAAATTGTGTTTGAATGTATTTTGTAATTACAGTGTGAACAGGAATAATGGCATCACCTGCGACGCTCTTTCCAAGCTGTATGATGAGCTGATGTTTGGTGGCCCAAAGGCACTGGCTGTTTTCTCCATCGACAGCGTTTAACGTATCCGCCGCTAGTATGGCGCTGCACTCGTCAAGGCGGCACACGTTCACTGGCCGATCAAACAAGACCACGGCACTACTTCCTGGACAAGAAAAAAGAAAAAAAAAACGAAGCAATGACACAAGCATTTTTTTTTAAATTACATTTTGAGTAGCATGCGTTCTTAAAGTAATTTTTGTTTTTTATATTTACTACCTTTTTTAAGGTATCTTTTTTAATCGAAAATGCTTCAGTGAAAGCGGCTGCTAAAGTGGAAATTCTCTGGCGTAAAGAGCCTACCGTCTCCGGTGATGTAGGCTGCCTTGATCTGCGGTCTGGTGGCGTAAAGCGACAAGTTGAACCCCCTGGAAAGTGGGTGCTGTCCGTCGAGGGAAGGGAACACCACGAAGTCGCCCGAAGTCTTTTGGAACGGAACGTGGCACTGGCTGTGCGACGCGGGGGCTGGACCACTCGGGGGAACCACCGTGGGCCTCTGACTCCGTTCTGGACAAAAGCACCAGTGGATAGGTACACACGTGTTTGCGGTTTCAGACAAATTTCAAAAAATAAAAGTATCGCTGTTTCTTTCTTTTTGGTTTTGCACTGTATGGCACGATGACCAAAGTTTGGAAAACGAAGAAAAAATAAAGATGCCTGGGGGAAGGCGGAGGGTGTGGGCACGAGGAGATTGGTCCCAGTCTGGTCACCATCGAAGTCGGCGGTGGCCATTTCGAGTTCCCCGTTGACGCCCAAAGTGGAGCCAATATGGCGCCCAGCGTGGGGCTAACACATACTCGAAGACACGCGAAGAGAGAGAGGCCGATCAAAACACGTACCCTCGCGCGTGTTGGAGAGCCACACGCAACAATGTTGGCATATACACCCAAGTACGATCGCATACCCACAAATGAAGACAGGTACGTACGCGTCCGCGCACGCCTATACTTTGTTTCATACTTAGCGTGCACCGCTGTCAAAGCTACTGGCGCGAGCGCGTAGCTTCATCTATGGTTCTGTTTGCGCGAGAAGGCGTGCAAATGATCAACGAGATTAAGCCCCACGCTCGCGCCAGTAGCTTTGACAGCGTTGCACGCTAAGTGTGAAACAGAGTATAGACGTGCTCATGCTCACGTAGAGAAAGAAAAGACAACACTCGCCAAAAGTCTCACGAGGGAAAGTTCAGAAAGGTATACCAAGCTATCAAGACCGCAATCAAAAACGTATTCGCTCACATGATCATGTAAACGGACAGGATAAGCATGCCTACATACACGCACACTTGCGGCGCACGCTATGCGTGTGACCTGCGCAGGCGCAAGCACGCGCACATGCACGCGCGCAGAGATTCACGCGAAACATGAAAAGAACGTAACACTTGGGAAGTACGAGCTCGAGAGACGCAGATGATCTGAACTCTGCCACAAACAAAAACAAAGCAGTAGTAGATGGTTTGCAAGTACGAGTATTTACCGCAACAAGCTGAGTAGGTGCTCCCCACATCGTTGGTGTATTACATTTACGTCTGACCCTGAGCTGCGTACCTGTTGGCTGCAAGATGCAGTAGAGCGGGAACTTGGGGACGTCCCCTCCGGTGAAGACCAGCCTCAATGAGTCCCCCTTGTTTTCTTCCTTTCGATACGGTGCACTGGTCGGCTCCATCTTGTCAAAGCCGACTGAAGGGGACAACAGTAATGTCAACGAGTTCCAAGATGCTACCCAATATTTCATTAGTAAGGACAATTATTAATGCTGCGGTCTTTGACTCGTCCAACTACACGATCTGAACTTCCTTGAAACGTTGACCGTTTATTTTGTCTCTCCTCTAACTTTCAAGTTCTGAGAGGCGCTACAAAAGCAAGGGGGGGGGGGGAGGGGAGGTCGTTGCTTTTTTGTTTTGGCTAGATGATCACTTGTAAACTGTCGTGGGATTCGCGTCCGTGACGTGTCGCAACAAAAAAAATGCTTGTGTCGTTTCGGTAGAAATAGTGCAACCAGCCTCTGCTGCGTTGGGCGAGGACACACACACACACAAACACAAACACAAACAAACACACACGCACACACACGCGTGCACGCACACGCACGCACACGCACGCACGCACGCACGCACGCACACGCACGCACGCACACGCACGCACGCACACGTCAAATTTAATACGTGCAGAAACATTACTCGAAAACATTTCCCACCCGCGGGACTAGAATGCTTTCGCATTCCTACACTTAATTCGGGGAATTTTAGTTTGATTCGAAAAAGTTCTCACCCTCTTTGTTGAATACGGTGAGGATGACGTTCGAGTTGTTGACCTCCTTTCCCAGCCTGGACAATCGAGGAGTGACCAGGTACGTCCCTTGATACCCAACAAACTTTGTTAGGAAAACCAGCTCACTCGGTGCCTGACGACTTCAGAAACGTTTGAACTCTCGGCATCTCATTATGACTCAGCGGCCAGAGGGACCGCGGCGTCATCCGCCAGGAAGGCAGAAGAACGAACCACGAATGAAAAACAGGGAGGGAACATGCTAAACCACGCCCGTGTTTCTCGAGCGACTGTCAGCGACTTTAACAATGGTCAGTGGATTTCGCCGGCAGAATAGAAACCGTTCAGTACGCGAAGAGCACTACACTGTAACAAAATAGGATTGTAAGGTTCACGTAAGCTACGAGTATGCGACGGCCCATGGCGAATTCGCCCAGACCTTGCGCTATACCAGTCACCCTGTAGCATTGAACCGGGCTTCCGCGGCTTGTGTCATACGTCAACACCTCTTTTAAGCTTCCTCGAGTTCCTCGTTGATTCATTATGCTATAGGGTGTTTTCACGTGACCCCAGTCCGCCATCTTATTGTCGGATGTCCCGCGATGAAACGTATAGGTCTCGACTCATTACGTATTTGGTGCCGGAAGAATATTTCAAATGCTTGCCTTTCGCACGCGCAAGGCAGCTCCTATACTTCGTTTCACATTATCTGCGAGCGAAGCCAAAGCTAGAAGCGCGAGACCAGCGCTTTTTGCGTTTCTGCCCAGCTCGCGCGCTCGAGCAAAGCCTGAAGGCACGGAGCTTTCGTGCTCGCGCTTCCAGCTTTGCCTTCGCTCGCACATAAGGTGAAACGAAGTATAAAAACAAAACGGTGGACATAATTAGGTCAGTGAATACACCTTATAGTATCAACTACGAAGTGACTCGAATGTCTCGTGGTTCACAGCTCCAGCCTCGAGGTACTCACTGGCTAGAGCGGGTCACTCGAGGCCGGTGCCCTGTCAGCCCTCGGTGGACTGCAGCGGACGCTACGAACCAACCCAGCCAATGAAGCGCTTTCTACGTACCACGTGACTATGCAACCCTCTCGTCGCTTCGCCCATCGCGAAGGTAACGTGACAGCCACACGGCATTGGATAGGCTCCGAGAGGTTCGTAGTATCCGCTGCAATATATCTCAAGGTGAAACTGGTGAACCAGTTTATAGATTTGGGAGCGCTCTGGACGCGACTTTCTCCTCTGCTTTTGCGTTTAAAGCTAATCACTGCGACATTAGTGGAAAAAGACACCTAAACGAACGAACTTTTTCCTTTTTTCCTGCTAAGGGAACTGCTCATTGGACGGTGACAGCGCAGGGAAAACCACTCTCACACCATACACTCAGCAAGACAAGCACACGCGCTGAACTTACAACTCTTGTGTATTCGAGTACTTCGTTTTTCTCTTCAACGTCCGGGTTGACTTTTCGAACGTGATAAGTAGAAGTAGTAGCACGACATACCAGGAAAATTCTAAATACAGGCAAAAGAGCAGGAAAAGAGAAGAAAAAAATATTAAGAAAGGAAAAAAACAAAAAAAACGAAAAAATATAAATACACATCGTCCCTCTCCCTCATCGCTATCCTTTAGAGAGAAATTGAAGCTCCTTGGTAGACAGCGCTATAGAAGGACTACTGACACACTTGTCCTTCAGCTGTGCTATCCTTTCCGCTTCCATTATTTCTCTTGTCAATGCGTTTCGACTTCTACCGATCACAGAACGTTGGGACATTGAAGAGAAAAATGAAGTACTCGAATACACAAGAGTTGTAAGTTCAGCGCGTGTGCTTGTCTTCCTGAGTGTATGGTGTGAGAGTGGTTTTCCCTGCGCTGTCACCGTCAAATATGGTTCACCAACTCGCCCAAGCATCCATCCTATCAAGGAACTGCTTAGTCATTCGGTAGACGTTTTTTAAGGGCCTCCATTCGCGATATTGGATCACTTTTTGCGTTTATTGCTAGGAATGCGCGAATAGTGGTTAGAATTGGATATCGTTACATCATGGATAGCCTTCATACTGCAAGTGAAAGTCGTAATTAACGTACCGACTTTTTTTTTACTGATAAAGCTGGGAAAAACGCTGCGCTATTAAACTCGAAGCTACGTTAGCTCACGCTGAATTATTATAACATTTCTTTTATTTATTTAAGGCTGGTTCACACATCTGCGTTGGTTGCGTTCGCATGCAACCGAAACGACCGTAACGACAAAGTCACCGGGACAAGCGTTCGCCGAACACAGCATGGCAAGTGATGCAAGGGGTAGCTGCGCTAAGCCATTCATGAGCCACGGTTGTTGCGGTGTTTTTGTCGTTACGGTCGTTTCGGTTGCATGCGAACGTAATTGTTGCAAGTGTGTGAACCAGCCTTTAGTCTCATTCTTCCCACCTACTCACGTATACGAATAGGGAGTATTCACTGGCGGCCATAGCTGTGTGCGCGAATGCTGAGCGCGTGCTGATGGCGAGCTACCACAGTTCTTTTGCAACGTGCATTCCGCATCATCAAAAGTGCCGGTCCTAGCAGCCAATTAACGTGGGCTCGTTCTGAGCATGCGCTCTAAACAGCACCCACAAATATGGCGTCTAGTGAATACTCCCTATAGACCAACTCAACTTGCTGACGTCATACGAACGCGGTGGCGCTGCTGTCGGTACTGCGCATTCGCTAATGCTTCATTCCTCCCAAATTTGGCTTCTGCGCATGCGCAGTGCCCACACCTGTTGTGGGCAAAGCGGGCTTGTTTGTAAACAGTGTGTTGGTTTATACACTTGCCTTGGGAAGAAATAGACACTGTGCGTGCCGCGCAAAAAGAAAATAGAAGAACGTAACACCCCTTTTGAAAGTGCGCCCTCTGTCGGAAACTGTGAAAACCCTGCACAATGGCGGATAAATGAGACACTGCCAAAATTGGAACACTAGATATGTTACTAACTCTACTTCATCATGATCCTATGTAGTTCTTGGCTTGCACTTTCCGCGGTGTTGATTTTTCTACAATGGTATGGTGTTCCAGACCTAATGATCAAACGTGACTTTCGAAAGGCGTCTGTTATTCTGCACACTTAATTTGTTTTGTCTCATTTGTGTATCTGTGCTGTCAGTCTTTCAAGAAAACGCTCAATGCTTTGCCGTTTCCTGCACAACATGACGAAATACGCTGCTCTGCAAGTTGTTATATTTTTACAACACATGGCAAAAGATGTTAAATGCTAACAATATTAAAGCAAGGAAACATTTCTTAATGAATTCCGTTATGTTTAACGCAACTTATGGCGGAGAGCAGGGGAAAAAACGGCGTACGCAGAGTTACCGACGTTTTCTTTTAATTTCTGGCTTTTGCGACCCTTGATTGTATCATCTGCGTGAACGATACACGCTAATTGTACGCGTGCGTTCGAGCCTATTTTGACCAGGATTGTACAGCGTTTTACAATGGGGCTTTTTTCTTTAAAAGGGAAGTAAAGGTCACCCTTTGCAGTTGCCCCGAACGTTTTTCGAACCTGGGGTTCGTAGATCAAACTAGAGGTACATTCTAGTTTTTTGGAACCCGTGAAATTGCGAAATTTAAGAATTTTTCAACTTCGAAAGGCTATTCCCGTCTTTGTCAGTCTTTGTCAGACTATCAGACACAGTGAACCTTGAAACATGACTGCTTTATTAGTGCATAAAGAAGCTGTATCACGCATAAATTATTATTGACAAATTCTGTCATCTACAAACATCCGTCACGTCTTGTCATTATCAACGATTTTAGAGAGGGGAAAAAATATTTGTATAGTCCGCACCTGTAAATAGCTCGCACCACGTATAGACCGACACGCGGGCTTGACGTCACGGAGCTGCGGCGGCGCTGCGATCGCGCCGGAGCCGGGTGGTGTGGGCAGAAGGGCGCACGTTTCGCAAGAGCGTCGTAGCATTTCAGCATGCCGCGAAGCTTTGTTGCCATTAATTGCACCGAAAGCTACAGCAAAAGTAGCGGAGTGAGTTTGCGCAAGTTCCCGGTGGATTCTGAAAGGCGCGGAAGGTGGTTAATATCCGTGGATCGAAAATATGGGTCGCCTCGCGCGGACGATCGTTTGTGCGGGAAGCACTTTCCTGAAGGCAAGTGTGGCTTCCATTTCAATCTCCCTCCCGAGGCTCGCTTATGGGCAGGGAAACGGTCGTCTGATCGAGACCACCCGGATTTTGTTCCCACGGTGTTGGCACACAAAACACCGGCCAAGCGCTCGTCGGAGGCTCACTACGCCCGTGCTGCCAAGCATAAGGGAATCGGTGACAGAACGGCAGTGTTGCAGGCGTTACCGAAAAAAGTAATGAAATATGTTACTTGCAAATAAAAGGTACGCGTTACCGAGCTACGTTACCTAAAAATGAAAGGAACGCGTTCCGCTACCGTTGAAAAGTAACGCACGTTACTTCCGCGTTACTTTTTAAATTGGGATTTAACACGCTTTACTGTTTTGACGATACAGGTATACATAAGCTCATATACCAAGACACATTATGTTCATGCAAAAACTGAACATAATTACTTCATCTCTTTTTACGGTTTCACCTAAATACTCACGAGAAAAAATGCAAAGAAAAACGCAGAAAACTCAGAAATCACGGACAAAATTGAAGTGCAATTTCTTTAAGACTTGGGAAGTAGTAACGTAACTACGTTACTTGACATAGTAACGTTTCCCGTTACTGTGTCGAAAAAGTAACGAGTAGGTTACTAACGTTGCTGAAAAAAGTAACGCGTTCCTGGTAACGTCGTTACTTGTAATGTTTTACCGCCAAGACTGCAGAACGGACAAAGCGTTACTGCTTGTCATGCCTTGTGGTCTTGAGGGTAGGAAAAATATCATACCTTCACTCGAAGACGCTGTGTGTATTTAATCAATTAATAAATACACTTCCGCAGTCTAACAATCTGCTGATCCCGCCGGCATTGCGGAAACCGACTCAAAGTTAATCGTAGGCCTCGAGAGACTTGTACGCCCGCACCGCGTTGGCCGTGAACTGGCTTGGCGAAAAAACTAAATAAACGACCACGTGAGATATCGACTTCGGTGGCAGAAACTTCACGTCGAAAGTCCAGCAGCCCTTGTTTCCGGCGTACGGATTCTCGAAGGCAACGCCGTCCACGCACAGTTTGTTTCGATACCGCTGCCGTTCAGGCTAGGGTAGCGAGCTCAAATAGTCGGGCATAGCATACGACAGACGTTGTCAGGAAAGACGACGCACAAATGAAGCTAGAAGCGTCCCTACAACGTCAACAACGAGCGCACGCCACACAACGCAATGGCGAAAACACGGAGAGCCGGGCCGCGTTTGCCCACATAGCTTCCGCGCATGCGCGGCCTTCCAACCGTGTTGGGAAACAGAGCCGCTCCGCGTGTCGGTCTATAATTTAGAAGTTTTAACGTGAATAGTCCGCGGACTACATACTATATAATAATAAAAATATGTAAAAAAAGTAATCGCCAATTTTTGTACCGGAGAACGAATTATACGTTTAGAAACTCGTTAATTCTCAAACTTTCGAAACTGTCGCACTCCAACTTTCAGAAACACCGAAAGCTTCGAACTTTGCGAATTTAAATACTGGGTTACTATAACCATAGCCTCCTCTATACTCACAAAGCATGGAAGTTCGCCGACGAAGCCACAGAGTGCCCTGTCGCAGATTTGGAGCGCGAGGATCTGGTTGCACAGAGCATCTAAGAGCCATTTCTCGGGGAACCTGGACGTCAGCGCACAGCTTTTGCAGTGGCGAGGACCCGAAACACAATTGTTCGCTCGGGAGAAGTGTGTTTCGGCGTCTCGCCGCAGCGGGGCGCCAGTCACGTGGCTCTCCTCTCATCCGTGGTCTGCCGCTCCACCTTTTCCATTTCGGCGGCCGCTTCTCGTGGCGATCTGCCAGGCTTTGTCAGTATATAGTAGGCTATTCCATAAATGGGTGGAATTGGCAAGGGGCGAAAGTGTGCGAATTGGAAACCTCAGCGAGATTAGGAAAAGTTCCTAAACTTTTGGAACTCGAACCTCGTGAGGTTCGCAACAGCTCTGCTCACCCTGCTGGAAGCTGCTGGGCTGGCAGGTGAAGCTGGTGCCGTTGCCTCGTCCTGCCGCCGTGACGGTGGTCGGCTCAGTCGAGCCCCCGACGACGGCGGCGTCCCGACGCCGGAACACGCACAGCACGTCCCGGGTCTCACCCGAGAAAGCTCCCAAAAGCGTGATCTGTGAACGGACACCATCTCAGAGAGTAAAAAACAATGTTGTACACGTTCTTAAAAAAAACAAAAAAAAACAACGGAACGACAGATGTTTGTTTTGTCCGTCCTTTTGTCTAACTCTTTCGCATTTTTGAACGAAAGCTTGTTCTTCTTAACCTTGTAACGAGTTCCTGTTAGAAGTTCCGTTGGTCCGACAGGAACGCGTTCCATTTACATTCCTAAGATTGGAACGGGTCGCTACACTAAAGTTACACTCTAAAAAATGCCTGCGCCTCTACTTACCCGCAAAGCACTCAAAGAACCAATCTCTGCGATCTACGAAATCAGTTCAGCGAATGATGAGGCGGAACATCCGTTTAGGTCTCAAAAGTAAGTCTGCGCTGTGGCATTACGCAATGCAAGCATGACGCTTTGCATTGCGTAACGCCTGAGCCCAGACTTCACTTTTAGGTTTAACTCATTATTCGCTGAGCTGATTTCGTAGATCGCAAATATTGGCTCTTTGAGTGTTTTGCGGGTAAGTACACGCGCAGGAATTTTTCAGAGTGTACATTGGGTATTTAATCAATTGGGCTAGAAAATCCGTGGATAAAATGAAGCGAGCGAGAGAAAATTTCTACATCAAACTACGCGTCGCGTCGTCACGGTCACATTTGTTCGAGCTCTTTGTTTTCCGACTATCTCTCGGACACTTTCCGATTCCTTGAAGTCGGAGGTTGAGATGGTCGATAATAAAAAAGCCTAAATGCCTACTCGGGTAAAATTACAGATACACAGACAAAAAAGGAACGCCGTTCCTTCTGCCGTTTCCTCGAAAACGTAGCGTGTTCCCGTTCCAATTCCTCCGTTCCTCCTAAAAGGAGCGTGTTCCAGGAACATCGTTTCTTGGAACGCCATTCAGAACAACACAAAAAGGTAAGCTTGGTGCTCCGGGACACCTTTCCGTGGCTTTGCAGTCAAAGCTATGGGGTCACGGCCGCTCGAGCACTTTGAGCTCCGATCAAAGCTGTGCACGCGCGCTCTTCACTTCTGAAATGCCACAAAAAGTTGTCCACGAGTATACTTCATTGTGCCGCTAATATACATTTTACCCAAACAATGATATCAGGCTCTGGAGGATGGTTAATCCGCGCGGTTGAGTCTAGCAGGAGATTGAGACACGCTTCGATAAGACCTTGGGAGGAGCAGAATCAGCACCGAGATGTTTCGGTAGCACCCTCTTATGTTTTCCGCTCGTGACGTCCCGACCAAGATTTGCCTCGTCATGATTGGAAGGATTTGCCTTCGCATCGCGCCCTGATTGGCAGGATTTGCCACGTCGTGAACCGGCGATTGGGCAGGCATTATCAGTATATAGGAAGCTATGATGAATAAAAGAGCGCAAAACAACAAGGAAGGAAGGACGAGGTAGACAGGAAGCGCCCTTCCTGTCTACCTGGTCTTTCCTTCTTTGTTGTTTTGCGCTATTTTATTCATGATGGACAACCAAGTAGCCCGCCAGCTTCGCAAACTTCGACGCTCTTGGTAGCGCACGTCGCTAATATGGATAGAGGAGACCATTGGACCATCAGGCTATAAACCCGTCATAAAACAAACGAACTGTCGTAAGAATTAAGTAAGGATATAATAGAAAGTAGGATTATTCTGTTCGCCACGTCTTGCTTCAGTGTTTAAACGTTGTGTTTTTTTTTTCTTTTTCTTTTTTTGTTTTTTAATTACGCCATTCCCACCAGCCACCAAATAAGAAACGCGTTAATCACCGAGCGCCACCGCTGAAACCTTAGCAGGTCGCCAAAGTTTTTCCTGTCATGTCTGCCAGAAAGCCTGATGAGACGTTTTCCACGTTGTACTCCGTACTTCAGCTACTCCTGGGCCGGCTTGCTATTGGCGGCGTGATGTTTCGGTGGCACCCTTTTATGGTTCCTATCCGTGACCTATCTGATAAGGATTATCAATTGCCAGAAACAATTTCGACGGTGTATGTAAAAAGCACGGCGTAAAATTCAACATCCTCAAAGACGTCATAGTGAGAGTTTGGTCAACCGTGGAAGGTCCATCACAGCGGAGCTTTTGGTTGCCCACATCGCCAGTTGTCTTAGCTGAGACTGCATGAAAATAAGCACTGCAACAAAATGGCTACTTGGGCTAGTTGGTTCATGTTCATTCGGATGAAAGCGCCTCAGAAATTCTCCCTCTGGCAATCTCGCTGTTCACTGTAATAGATGCCCGTGTGCGCCAAATCTGCAGAGAACAAGAAATCCTGGGAAGTATGAAAACAAAACAGAAAGAGAGAGCTATTCGAAGCGTACTATATAAAGCTGGCAGGATTGGAAAGCTGCGTATGTGCACCGTTTGTGCACATTACCGATAAGGAATTCGACGTTTTATGCGAGGAGGGTGATACATAATTATGCGTTTTCAATGTAACTTTCACTTGTAAGTAGCGTTCTGTGCTGTCTTGTCTTCCTCGTCCCCGTTTTTCTGAGGCCATTTCATCTGAAAGAACGCACTGCCAATGCTAGCATATGAGCGCTGTGGCACGTGAAGTCGAGACTCAAGCGCCTGTCCTCTTTAGGCTTGGCAGGCTTTCTTTCACACAGTCTAATCTAAGACACTGATTCTAGCAAGCCGCTCCTGTTTCTCCTTTTTTTAAAGCCAAATTTTAATATTCTAAGCAGCCCAATGCCTTTTTGAAACAACAATGTTCCAAACGTCCAAAAACAAAAATAGAAAGAAGGCTTCACGTTCCCCTGTTTTTTTTTTTTTTTTTTTTTTTCACAACCGCAGACCGCGCGGACCGAAACGCGGTGAGAGTGAAAATCAATGCAGGGGGTGCACGAGCACTTAGCAACGCCCGCAATGTAGCGCGAATCGATCGACGGAGTCATCCGCTGGCTGGCCCAATGGAACACGTGGCCGGCTGGCATGCTGGCCTTTTCCGGCTATCGGACATATGCTAAGCAAACACCCAATCTCGTTTCCGATCTCCGCTCCGTGTCGTGATTCAATCGTTCGACCGGGTCGACGGCTTTCTTGTTGCTATTCACGTTGCAGAATCTCGGGCTACTCACTTAGACCCACGGAGTTGCCTTTCCCTACTACTTTCTGCCCTCTTAGGGGAACTGCGGCCAGAAATGTATTGAGTGTCCACAGTGTACATTAGGGATGTAAATCAAGCCGGAACAATCAACGCATGCACATTAAAAAGCTCAAACTTTCACCGAATGTAGACTTTGGTGGTGCATTTTACTCGATTAAATTTCAAGGCGTAGCTTCTTTCCTGCAAAAGATAAGACCAACAAACTTGCCAGGGGTCAACGGCGGACGGGTTCACAGACGGCCTGAACAGTGATGGTTTTAACGTGTGTTGCCATTTCTCAGTACACGCAGCGAGCAGACGACGCAGTCTGTCGCCTGGTCGCTGCGTCTATCAGAAGACGGCGCCACAAGTCACAACCATCGCTACTTCGGTCGTCTGCGAACACGTTCGGCTTTGCCCCTGGCAAATTCTTCCTCATATTTCAGAGAAGATAAACTACGGCTTGAAATCTTGTCAAGTAAAATGCACCACCTAAATGCACTTTTGGAGGAAGTTTGAGGTTTCTGTCTGGACTGGGCGCCGCGCCGATTTTCCCGGCTCATTTTACGGGTTGAAAAACAATATTGATTGAATTCTTGAATTGGAATCGCGTGGGCTGGCCTTTACTGACCTTGACATCGACATCGGCCGGCACCACGGCGGGTGTGATGCCGGTCAGGAGGAAGCAAGATGAGCCTCGGCCGTTGCACACACCGCACACGTCTTGCTCGCCTTGCCTGTCTCGTGAGGTGAGAAAAAAAATATATGCAGTTACTGCTAGTCAGGTACATTTTATGGGACCTTTCAGGCCCTTTTGAAAAGTGCCCGCCATCTAGTGCTAGCTGCTGAGCCAACCACCCGAGTCTGCCATAGTTTGTGTATGCTGAACATTTGTAGTGGCATAGCTTCCTCTATACTAACAAAGCCTGGCAGATGGCCATGAGACGCGTCCGCCGAAAGTGAAAAGGTAGAGCGGAAGACAAGAGTCATGTAACGGGCGCCCCGCTTCGGCGAGACGTCGAAACACACTTGTCCCGAGCGAAGGAATATCCGCTCGTGGTTCTCGCGTTCCTCGGGCCACCGCTTCGTTTGTCGTCGGGTTTGAAAACCATGCTTCGGGCCCTCGCCGCTGCAAAAGCTGTGCGCTGACGTCCTGGTTCCCTGAGAAAGGCTCTGTGCTACCAGATCCTCGCGCTCCAAGTCTGCGACCGGGCACTCTATGGCTCCGACATCGAACTGCCAGGCTTTGTGAGTATGGAGTAGGCTATGGTAGTGGGTATAGCCTCACGCATTCGGAGCCTCTATTGAACACGAAGATTACGTCAGCTTTCGTCGAGGACTCGGATCCAATCACATGCTTCGTGCCCAATGGATGAATGAATGGATGCTAACGGCTGTACCCTTTATAACCGGCGGTAGCTTGCGCCACCTAGCTTAGAAAACAAAAAGTATGATTCCTCCTTCGCCCTTCTAGGTCAATTTGCTTCCCCTAAGCAATTTCGTAACTATCACCAGGCGGTGTGGGACATCACCAGGATGGCATTCGGAAATGGTAACCATTATTGCTGCTTGGTATGGTTTCGAAAAGTGTCTGTAGTGTCGGAAACAGGCTAAGAATTCAGTGCGTACTCCGCCTCCATCTCGAGCTTTCTGCCTTTGGTGACCCTTGGTCACTCGCGCAGACGAAGCCCGGTGAAAGGCTTCAAGCGCGCGCTGGAGAAGGAGCTTCCACTCAACTCTTAGCCTGTCACAGTGGCAGATCGCAATGCTGCACTGAACCGTGTTTGTATCGAATTAGTCGTTAGTCGTCCGGACAGCAGAAATTTAGTCTGCCAGCGCATGACAACATTATTACCTACTGTAGATGACAAATTTAGCCAGTGCTGTACGACTGCTGGGCCGCGGTGTCTTTACGTGCTCCACACAGTAACAATATGCGACCGCAGGCCGGTACGATTATCTTCCCGTGGTTGTAGCATGTCTTGAAAGACAAAGACTGAGCGATAGATAAAGATATAGAGGGAAAAAGAAAGATAGAGACACTGTTCAAATTAAAAAAAAAAGCCAAAAAGACAATTTCTTAATTGAGGCTGCCGCCACGCATACAAAAGTGGAAAGAAGCAGGTGGCTATAATAAAACAAAGCAGCTTAAGCTGACTCTTTGCTTGTTTCGAACCACTGGAGGGAGAAAGATAAAGAAGTTATACAGAAAATAGATGAAGATCCTGAAGTCATCGCTCGGAAAAGTCATGTGAGCGTCCGGTTGGGCGGAGCGACTCGCGAAGCGTAAAGTAGCGTGGCGCGCGTCACTCACTGGATTCGCTAACGTGGTTCGTAACTTCCGTAGCGGTACATCGTAAAGAAAAAAAAGGCTCGTTTACCTTACCGTACTCCCGAGTATACTCCCCAGAATATCCTACGCAAAAACCTACAACGCTCCCCCTCCCTTTCTCCTTATATTGAAAATCCTGAATAAACTCCTGGAAAGACGGACAACAACGTGGACAAAACGACACTTCCAAACGCAGCTCGTTTGGGTCTGCCCTCCAGCTCAAACTCCGGTTGTGACCCCGCAGGCAGCCGTGATATCACGAGCAGAGTTTTCTTGAGTGATGGCGCGACTACGCACCCGTCGCATTCGCAGGGGGTCTTCGCCGCCTTGCATCGTCCGCAGGAGTCCGTCACATTCTCCCTCGTCACGGTGCCGTTCCCGCCCACGCAGGTGGCGCACACCAGCTCGGCCCTCTCCCGGTGCTGTCCTGCGCACCGCTCCACGTCAGCTGGCACGCGCTACGTCGGGCTTGACGCCTAGCAGTGTTTCCCGAACTCGCAGATCAAAAGCCGCCGTCACACTGCTAATACGTCGTACAAGATACACTCTGCAGACACCCCTTATGAGGCGTCCCTCGTATGACGGTCACACTGACCATGCGAAAACTTTCTGGAGGCATGTGCGAAGCATTCAGTTGTGCGAAGCATACAGTTGCACGAAACATACGTGCTTCGAACAATACTCGAGTTGTGTCCGCAGACACTTCTGCCATATAATGTCTGGAACGATCACCGTGTCTTCCGTATTCGCAGCTTTCAGGCATGGGGGTACCGGGGTGTGAGAATCGCACTCCCTGGGTCCCGGATGATCGGCTTCAGAGAATAAAGGTGCTTGCTTACACGTTCCCAAAATGGAGCTTTTAGTTAAGGCTCTTTATATCGCTCGTATTTTGCTAAATTGGAACTACTAACGAGTCACAGACTGCTGTCCTACAATGATAATCCCGAGGACGACCATTTTGATAGGAACTAGTGCGCCCCCGACTAGAGGCTTAGAGGTATAGAGGCTGTGCGACTGCTACTTTACGATCGCACCCTAGCCAGGAAGATTGCGCTAGAAGACGAGGCCTGTGCATGACGTCATCGTTAGTGGACCCTCCGAGTGGTAAACATGCCGTAGCTCAACGAAAGTCGCCGCAATCCGGCAGATGCGTCCGCCTAGCGTCGCACTCGTCGGGAGACGCTGCAAGACGCGCTGTCGGAGACGCTGGCGCAAGGTATAGGCGACGCTGCATCGATCTACTAGTGATGATGACAGGCCTTATCTTCCCGTGTTTGTAGCATGTCTTGAAAGACAAAGACTGAGCGATAGATAAAGATATAGAGGGAAAAAGAAAGATAGAGACACTGTTCAAATTAAAAAAAAAGCCAAAAAGACAATTTCTTAATTGAGGCTGCCGCCACGCATACAAAAGAGGAAAGAAGCAGGTGGCTATAATAAAACAAAGCAGCTTAAGCTGACTCTTTGCTTGTTTCGAACCACTGGAGGGAGAAAGATAAAGAAGTTATACAGAAAATAGATGAAGATCCTGAAGTCATCGCTCGGAAAAGTCATGTGAGCGTTCGGTTGGGCGGAGCGACTCGCGAAGCGTAAAGTAGCGTGGCGCGCGTCACTCACTGGATTCGCTAACGTGGTTCGTAACTTCCGTAGCGGTACATCGTAAAGAAAAAAAGGCTCGTTTGCCTTACCGTACTCCCGAGTATACTCCCCAGAATATCCTACGCAAAAACCTACAACGCTCCCCCTCCCTTTCTCCTTATATTGAAAATCCTGAATAAACTCCTGGAAAGACGGACAACAACGTGGACAAAACGACACTTCCAAACGCAGCTCGTTTGGGTCTGCCCTCCAGCTCGAACTCCGGTTGTGACCCCGCAGGCAGCCGTGATATCACGAGCAGAGTTTTCTTGAGTGATGGCGTGACTACGCACCCGTCGCATTCGCAGGGGGTCTTTGCCGCCTTGCATCGTCCGCAGGAGTCCGTCACATTCTCCCTCGTCACGGTGCCGTTCCCGCCCACGCAGGTGGCGCACACCAGCTCGGCCCTCTCCCGGTGCTGTCCTGCGCACCGCTCCACGTCAGCTGGCACGCGCTACGTCGGGCTTGACACCTAGCAGTGTCTCCCGAACTCGCAGATCAAAAGCCGCCGTCACACTGCTAATACGCCGTACAAGAGAGACTCTGCAGACACCCCTTATGAGGCGTCCCTCGTATGATGGTCACATTGGCCATGCGAAAACTGTCTGGAGGCATGTGAGAAGAATTCAGTTGTGCGAAGCGTACAGTTGCACGAAACACACGTGCTTCGAACAATACTCGAGTTGTGTCCGCAGACCCTTCTGCCATAATGTCTGGAACGATCACCGTGTCTTCTGTATTCGCAGCTTTCAGGCATGGGGGTACCGGGGTGTGAGAATCGCGCTCCCTAGGTCCCGGATGATCGGCTTCAGAGAATAAAGGTGCTTGCTTACACCTTCCCGAAATGGAGCTTTTAGTTAAGGCTCTTTATATCGCTCGTATTTTGCTAAATTGGAACTACTAACGCGTCGCAGACTGCTGTTCTACAACGATCATCCCGAGGACGACCATTTTGATAGGAACTATACTTCGTTTCACCTTATGTTGTACCGCAGCGAAGGCTAGAAGCGCGAGCTCATAGCGTGTGCCCCAGCGCAAGGAGCTCGCGCTTGCAGCCTTTCCTGCGGTACATCATAAGGTGAAACAGAGTATAGACCCTTTTCATGGGAAACGCCACCAGGAGTTGTTCTAGTCTTTGACGTCCCAGAGAACTTCCGGTTCATAAAAAGTATGAACAAAGCCCACCCTAACACCGCTGTTTGAAATGTTGATGAAACGTTTAACCACCAATTCTCCAGGTGAACGCCAAAGAACGCAGAACCCCCAGATATAGAGGCGGTGCGACTGCTACTTTACGATCGCACCCTAGCCAGGGAGATTGCGCTAGATGACGAGGCCTGTGCATGACGTCATCGTTAGTGGACCCTCCGAGTGGTAAACATGCCGTAGCTCAACGAAAGTCGCCACAATCCGGCAGATGCGTCCGCCTAGCGTCGCACTCGTCGGGAGACGCTGCAAGACGCGCTGTCGGAGACGCTGGCGCAAGGTATAGGCGACGCTGCATCGATCTACTAGTGATGATGACAGGCCTTGTCTTCAAGGTGGTATTATGTGCGGAGCGAAATTTTGTCTGCTGCTTTTGCAGGAGCTGCGGTGACGCCAGAAAGACGGCTATCTCTGATTGGCCCTGATTGAAGGACAGTGGGTAGACCTCAAAGCAAGCTGCCTTGAGGTCTACCCACTGTCCTTCAATCAGGGCCAATCAGAGATAGGCGTCTTTCTGGCGTCACCGCAGCTCCTGCAAAAGAAGCGGACGCACTTGCGCTCCGTATAGCACACAACCGATCGTGTGAGAACATGACCCGCGCCTGTAGTCTCACCGGGCAGGCGGCAGACTCCGAGGCAGTCCTTGAAGGGGCTCTCCTTCTGGGCGGGGCCCCTGACGCAGACTCCGCAGGCGTCGCTCACGAACGCCGACTTGCCGCCCTGAGCGGCCAGGCAGAGGCCGCGGCAGTCGCGGTGCTCCTCGGACGTAGCCGTGTCCCCGTACACCTTGCTGAACTTGCCATCTGGACGTCCGAACCACACGCTCCGGTGAAACGCCGGTCTTGCCGCGTCCATGGCCAAGTTGGCATCGCGCATGACTCTCGAGCCTGTTATTCCTCCCGGGCTCGTTATTCCTTTTCTCTTTCGCGACTCTCTTCGAAAACATTCTAAAACAAGAGTCACGCATCGCTCGTTCGTGTGCAGAATGTTGTTCTAGTCTGTATCAAAAAGGCCGAGACTGGCAACATCAAGTCAGTCGCTCTCTCATCGCAGTCGCACAACGTACGGTTTCTTCCGGTTTAAATGTGTAGGTACAAGTTCCCCTCATTAAACGTTTATTTTCAGTTCCACATTATTTTTTTATTGTTATTCCTGACAGAATTACAACACAGAGGCGTCCTCTTCCCCCCCCCCCCCTCCCCCCCAAAAAAAGTAAGAAAAGAGTATTACAGTGTTTACCTAATTCCAAAAATAAGCAACGCACCGTCGAGCGCTCAGTTTCCACCCAAAAGCAGTCCTAGCGGCTCGAGGCAGATTCCAAACTTTCCGAACGAGCTGTGAGCTAATACAGAAGTTATGAGCGACTTTCGGAAATCATCGATGGCAAAACGGTGGCCGACAGAGCCCACGAATGTATGGGGTCGAATGGCATAAACTACCGCGCGAACCGGGCACCAATGTATCATTGAAAGTTTCACAAAATAACTTATAAGTTTCGAATAAGCTAGCGGTTAGTTCTGAAACTTTGGCGTGTGGTCCGAACCACTGGCACTGCATTTGGGTGGAGATTGAGCGCTCGCATACTATATTTTTGCTGCAAAAAATAAAAAAAAGAAACTTAATTTTCCTGGGGGGGGGGGGGGGGGGACACGTTGCAGACTACGATATAGACCTGGCTACGCAATAAAAGTATCATACAAAAAAAAAGACACAAAAAACGACACGGAAGTGACGACATCCGCTAAATTTAGCAGGACTTAACGTTAATTAAGCACGTGCCCATGGCACGTGGCGACCCTATCAGTTATAACTAGGGTTCCGTGTTTTCGGTTTATACTGATAAACACCGAAAATTAACCCCCGAGGTGGTTTTCTTTAACTCGTTGAAAACCGAAACACACAAAATATACGCTGGCCTTGAAAAAAAAAAAAAAACGCCAGCTTTACGGGAAGAATTTTTTTACTCTACTTTATTTTGTGTGTTGTCCTTCGTCTTTTCGCGTGTCTCGGGGGTTTGTCTTACATTGTGATAAAATTTATTTTTCTCGTTTACCCGAAACACAGCAGGACCTGAACTGTCCTTGGGATTGTTATTTCCTATCGAAACCCCATTTCGTGACCCGTCCCATTCTTTTATCTTTATCACAATTACTGGAGAAAATATTATATTGTATAACTTATATATTATAATATTTTCTCCAGTAATTACGCAGTCGCTTTACAACACAAGCCCGGAGAACACCGATTTCTCTCCGACATTAAAATTAGACACTGAAAAACACCTATCTAAAGGGGCAAAAAATTATCACCGATAAATACCCCCAAATTTGAAGGTAAATGAATATTTAAAACACGGAACCATAGAGTTCTAACGTATTATACGCACATTAATTTTTGTCAGCGATAATCGAAGCCGGCCAGAAAGGCTTTTCTATCGGTGCCTTTTATATATATATATATATATATATATATATATATATATATGTATATATATATATATATATATACAGGGTGTTTTTTTTAAGCTTACCAGAATTTTTAAAAAAATGCGGTTTGCGCAGGTGAGTTATAAGGCCAGGGGGACATAGTATAGGGGGCTAATCGTAACTATCGGTCGGCAAATTAGTTAAAATTCGTTAATGAACTTTTTAATTAATAAAAATAGACATATGGTTCCAATTAGAAACTTGCTCAGCGTCGTTGAAAACCACTAAATCAGTAATTTTCCGAAAAACTTTGAACGCGTGAGAAGCGTAGTAGTGCACTAAAGTTACCGCTCGTGGAGCAGGTACAAAGCCGGGGCTAGATAAGAGACGGAAAAATTGCGCGGGCGCCTTGCCGCAACCGCTTGCTTTGTACGTGCTCCACGAGTACTAACTTCAGTGCACTACTACGCTTCTCACGCGCTCAGAGTCTTTCTGAAAATTACTGATTCAGTGGTTTTCGATGACGCTGAGCAAGTTTCTAATTGAAACTATATGTCTATTTTCATTAATTAAAAAGTTAATTAACGAAATTTAACTAATTCGCCGACTGATCGTTACAATTAGCCTCCTATATTATGTCCCCCTGGCCGTATAGCTCACCTGCGCAGACAGCATTAATCTAGCTTTTATGGCTTTTTAAAAAACATTCTGTTGTTACACTTAAAAAAAAACACTGTATATATAAAAAGGCACCGATACAAAAACCTTTCTGGCCGGCTTTGATTATATATATATATATATATATATATATATATATATATATATATATATATATATATATATATATATAAAGCGTGGCCTATGCACAGCCGCGCTGCTGACGTGTGTTGGCGTCCCATTCTGCCCATACATCTAAAGTGGTCACGAAGTGCCAACGAATGACGTCACAGAAATCGGAGTGTCCTGCTGTCGGATGTCGCGATCCTGGCGGTTGGTCGTAGAAGTGCTGGCGAAAAGCACGAGCGAACGCCAGTGTCTGTCTTCACGGCGTCCCAGCTTCTGACCGCCGGAACTTCCATGGACTGCCACACTGGAGAGCGACCTGCAGCGGAACAGGCGTCTGCCACATCCATCACCGCTGTTGGGACACCGCCAGGATCGCGACCGGCGACAGCATGACACTTCTATGACGTCACCAGACAGAAATCCAGGGACCACCTTCTTAGATGCGGTAAACACACCAGTCGGAGACGCGTTCCAGGCACCATAATGGCAACCGATAACCTGGTCTCACTGAACTTTCCACGCATGCGTGACGCCGCCATAACTGTAGTTCGTAAGAGGCGGGCGCCAGTGCACGACACAGCTCGTGCCGCCTCGTTCTCTGCTCGCGCAAGACCTTCAGTGGGGTTGTCGCGCGTGCAGAAGGACCACAGATCCACGCGATACATGACGGCAGCGGTGGCGTAATGAAACTGGCTGTGAGATTGGTCTAGAGAAGGAGTAGCTCCTCACGGAACATACAAACCATGGATGTCCTGTTGACTCCTCACGTAACGTAGGAAAACGTAAGCAGACGCTCCTACGTGAATGGGCCTTCACACACGATTTCCCCTCACGTGGGAAAACAAAAACAAGCACGCTGCAGCTGATCAAAATGGCACCAGCCAGACGACCCTTTCTGGTATGGTTTGGTGAAGATGCACTTGGCCGGTGCCGTTTTTAGCATTTGTGGGTATGGCGCGTACTGCGTTCACTTCGCTCGACGCTGAGCTATGGACTCGTAAACATGGGCATAGCCTCCTCTATGCTCACAAAGCCTGGCAGTTCGACGACGGAGCCATAGAGTGCCCGGTCGCGGATTTGGAGCGCGAGGATATGGTAGCACAGAGACTCAAAGAGCCATTTCTTGGGGAACCTGGACGTCAGCGCACAGCTTTTGCAGCGGCGAGGACCCGAAACACACTTGCTTGCTCGGTAGAAGTGTGTTTCGGCGTCTCGCCGCAGCGGGGCGCCAGTCACGTGGCTCTCCTCTCATCCGTTGTCTGCCATTCTACCTTTTCCATTTCGGCGGCTGCTTCTCGTGGCGACCTGCCAGGCTTTGGCAGTATATAGGAGGCTAAGGCTATGAACTTGTAAACGTTGGATATTTCTCGTCAATAAAGCAGGTTGTAGATGAGGCATCAGGGAGGTCCTTCGCCTGTCTTACCTCCAGCGCGAGCTTCGATACGTCATCGGCGCGTCATGAGCTTGGGCGTGCACACGCAGCCAGAGCACGGCGGGAGGCAACTACCGCGTGCTGTCGGGATCCGAAAAAGCATCTTGCCACGTCATATCCCGCTGAGGTTGGTCTTCTACGGTTGGCCAAACACTCACTTTGACGTCTCCAGTTAGATCGATTCTGCCTTCATCGATGCAAATAAGACTAATGCCAACCTCTAAACTGTGGCGGGGATGGTCTAATCACGCGATGACTCCGAGACCCCACCGTTCATGCGCAATTGATAATATTGGTCGTGACGGCACGACTGTAAACCGCAAGAACGCGCCACCAAAACATCTTATTATACACTCTAAGAAATCTCTGCGCGTTTGCTTACCCGCGAAACACTCGAAGAGCCGATCTCTGCGATCTACGAAATCAGATCCGCGAATAATGAGGCGGAAAATCCTTTTAGACCTCAAAATTAAGTCTGCGCTGTGGCATTACGCAATGCAAAGCGTCATGCTTGTATTGCGTAATTCCACAGCGCAGACTTAATTTTGAGGTTTAAAAGGATGTTCCGCCTAATTATTCGCGGATCTGATTTCGTAGATCGTAGAGATCGGCTCTTCGAGTGTTTTGCGGGTAAGCGGACGTGCAGGCATTTCTTAGAGCGTACTTCTTTTCGCTTTAAGTCCCGCCGCAACTGGCGCTACGATCTGTTGCGAAACATCAAGCAGCGCGACGAGCATATGGTCACGGCGCTCGGCGCCTCTGAGCGTTTGCTATTCAGAGACTAAAATCAATCAGTCAAAGTGAATGCGACACCACCCCACGCTTTTTGTTGCGCGTGATTATTTTTGTTTCTTTTTTTTTTTCCGGGGCTAGCATACCCACAAGGACAACTGGCGCCGTGAGGAGGCACTTTCGGTTCTACTTGATCGGCCGCATCCGCAGCTTGGCAGCGCGCGCGGGTGCACGACGACCTCTTTCAACGGCATGCGGACACAAGGACGCGCGGGTTGCTTGGCTCACAGAGGCAGTTGCCCGAGCAGGGGTCGAGGTAGGCCGAGCCCCCGCAGACGCCGTGGCAGTCCCTCCTGGCCCTTCCGCCGCAGCTTCCCTTGCAGTCCCGGCCGTGGCCCGGCTCCAGGCCCGTGCTGCCGCCCACGCAGAACCCGCACGGGTTCAGGCGCGCGCCGTGGAAACCCAACCGCTCGCACTCTGCACGAGAGACGATACCTTGAAGGCCGACGACCAGACTCGAGATTCTGCAAGGCAGAAGATCCTCCTCACCATGGGGGAAGGAGGAAACAGGCAACGGTGGACGGGGTGGAAGGGGGGAAAGGAGGAAGCGGGGGGAAAGTGCGAACTGGTTGGTCGGTCTTTTAAAAGGCGCCCTTCATACACGCGTACAAAGAGACAGTCTGCGGACGCTGTCTGAAGCCTTCATTGAATGGCGGCCTTGTCACAGGGGTCATACATAAAACTGTTTGCAGACACGGTCCAAGTATTTATGAAGCAAATATGCTTCGAATATGCTTCAGGAGTGATCGTAAATACTTCTGTCGCCATGTCTGCAGCGAACGTCGTGTATGATGTATGATGTATGTTGGCAACGCGAATGCGGCTTTAAAGATAGTGAAGTAACTAAGCGAAGCATAACTGCATCACGCATACAAAGACAAAGGGTACTCAGAATTCTGAACTTATTTCTCCCGTTGCGTTTCAAAGGGCTCAAATGTTTAGTAATTATATTATACCTGTCGCTCGTAGGTCTGACAACTTGAGAAAACAGAAACGAGGTGCACGGTTGCTCGGTGAGAAAGAAACTTTGGCGGGAGTGAAGGTTGTCCTGCTCACTTTTGTCGGCGCTGGCGGATTGGGCAGCCAGAATCAAGATGGCGGCGACCAGGGGCGACGCTGGAGGCCGCGTTGGCGCTGGGGGCATCGGGGACGCATGCGCGCCCGAGGCTACCTGGGTCCAGGCAGCACCTCTGCACGGACAGAGCGGAGAGACCACCACGCTGCTTACAAACAAACCCGCATTCGCCCACATCAGGAGTGGGCAGTGTCCAGCAGCCGGATTTGATTGCGTCTGCGCATACGCCGTGCCGACAGCAGCCATCGCTGCGGCGTGACTTCAAAGCCGTGTTGTCGGTCAAGCATATTGTTGTTTGTATGTCCATACCGCCGGAAGTTACTCTGCCTCAGTGGACGTCTGGTGTCTCAGCTGTAAATGAGCAATTTAGCCAGTGCGGTACAGCCGCTAGCCCGGGGTCTTTAACGTGCACCACGCAGTAGTGATACACGACCGCACGCCGGTACGATGCTCATTCAGATAGAAACGGGCAGGGGTGGGGATGGAACACAGGATTCTTGGTAGGTGACGCGTCCGACGCGTCACATAAAGTCCCAGGGTGACGCGTACGACGCTCCCATTGGTCTGAAGCGCTGACGTAAACACGCGTCAACCTCTCCCCCTCCTTCTCTCCCCGTAGCTGACAAACTGAAAGACACCGCCGGGTTTTCATCAAAACGAGCCCTTCGTTTTTTGTGAAAGTCAGGCGCACAGATAGCGCGGAGCCAGAGAGGAGGAGGCGCGGCGCAACACCCCCTACATAACGAAGCCATAGTGCTGAATGAGATGACGTCATCAGAGAAGGCCAACGCTGGACGCAAATTGGAAACGAGTGCCGCCTCAGTGCTCAGCTTTGAGTCAAGTTTGAACTTTCAGCCAAACGTTGACGGAATCGTCGTGTCCAATCTGGGCCCAGCGTTGGCCTTCTCCGACGACGCCATCTCATTCCGCACTACGGCTTTGCTATCTAGGAGGTGTTGCGTTGCGGCGCGGTGGAATGCGGGCGCCTTGGCGTCACTAGGATCAGCGGCACCCGGGGCGGTAGCTCGCAGCAAGCCCCCCCTTCCTTCCGTCTCCGAAAGCTTTCCCCGTGTTAATTAATGCCTCGGTGACCTGATGGATCGGTCAACGGTCTCCCAAGCAGCCAGCCACACCTCGTCCAGTTACGAAGAGTCAAACAACGTAGAGCGACGAGTGGCTCGAGCAAACATTACCGAGAATAAATTCACATCCGTTTAGCGTGTTTTTTTTTTTTTTTTGCTGTCTTAGGAACGTCATAAAATGTATTACGTGACCTACATATACGTCGCGGCGCTCTCTTTACTGAGACAAATGGCTCTCTCTCATTTCCGACCATTCTGCGACCGGACGCCACACCGCGTCCTTTAAATGGTCCGTTCTGATCCGTAAGGGTGGGTTTCGATTGGTCGCTCGTGTGGGCAGGATATCAATGGGCCGATATCTATGACTCGACCGCACCCTTGTTTTATATTTCAGTCCATAAGCGAGACGGTGAAATCAGTGGGCATGCATCTTGGAATGATTGTGAACCGCGTCACGCTTTTCAGATAGGCAGCCGGACACTAACGACCAGCGACTGAACTTCCCAGTAAAATGGGCTCTTACTCTGCCTGATGCGACGTGCGGACTTAAACGGACGACGAACGATTGACCCTTTTGACTTTTTTCTTTGTATGGGTGATTTTTAGGTAGTTGGCAGTTTGTCATGGCATCTAATCACTCCGTAGATAAATGGAGCAGGGCGTGTTTAATGGATTGGGCACCGAAGGGGTCGGCAATCTCAATGCACTCGAAAAACGCTAAAGCTGCGAGCGCGTGCTCATTCGCTGATCGTTCGAACGGCAATCGGGTCAACGATATTTAAAATGCCCGTGTGGCAGTCGTGTGACCTCTCTTTACGCGGGATGAACGCATAGAGATAAGTTGGATATATTTGCGGCAGAAAAGTAATCTCTTCTCTCGGATGTACGGGGGAAAAAATCGAATTATGGGAAGCATCGTGGCTGCTTACTCCAAGCGTACGATTAACCTACAAACTGCATAACTTAATGCTGCGGCGTTTCATATTTGCTACTCGGAATGGTGAGTTTGTACCTTTCTCATTAAACTGATATGACTCATATCTAAAGTTTTTTTTAAAAATGAAATTAGCACCATCGGTCGTCAAACGAGTCTTTGGCAATTTTATGACTACTGAGTTTCACTCTAAATCCGACCGCAACCAACGCCATGATCCAGCGGAGCCGATCAAACAGCGAAAAAAGTGCATCGTCACTGCGATCGTCATCTTTGTGCGTTTACCATCACCAACCAAACTATAATCACTCTAAAAAAAAGGGCAGCAACCTTTCATCATCATCAGCAGCAGCAGCATTTATGATGATGATGATGAAAAAGTTCTATAATGCATGAAAAGCATTACAGGGAATTGGTGAGGGGTGAGGACGTGCCGTTTATTTCCCCGCTAAATTTAGAGGGAAAATTTTAAAACAGTGTATAGGTAACGTGACGTCGGTTTCCCCCGCTAAATTTAGCGTGGTAACTGGACTGGTGTCTAGGTCGCAAGACGCGAATTTTCCCGCTGAAGTCTAGCGGGTAACTGGATTGGTGTGTAGGTCACGTGACTTCAATTTCTCGCTAAATTTAGCGGGGAAACTGAATTTATATCAGTTAAATTATATCTGGCGCGCAAGAGTTAATTCGTTATTGAAAAGTATTTTGAAAAGTGTCGCTTTTGGCATGCCAGACGTTTCAAGTGCAGAGATATTCCAGGAACTTCACATGTCGTCTTTTGAGGGGCTTTTTAGGGAAACCGTCGTGCTGCGTCATTTCTGAAACTCCAATTTCAAAGCCCCTTATATTCAACAGCGGCCGATGAGGCCATCTCTTCGTTTTGAGGTACCGCGTATTCGAACTCGCTATGGTGAGCGTGTGAGAGTGTATTATGTGCCGCATGTATTTAACCGCCTACCAGAATCAATGCTCCTTATAACGTCAAGAAAAAAACTTAGGAATGCTTTACGGAACTTAGAGGAATAAAGTCAAATTTTAAAGTGCAATTTTTTTTGTTTGTTTTTTTTGCTTTTTTTATTTTTTCTTTCCCTCTTTTTTAAATTGCGGTTGCAGTGCGTCCAAAGTGTTTGTTTGGTGTGTGTATCTTTTCGGTTTGGGTTAAGACTCACTGAGGTTTCAGAGAACGAGTGTGCTATAGATTGTAAATTGTTTTTCAATTAATCTACTTCGTTATCTAATCTATATGATTTCGTCACCTGCCGAGCCAGGTACACAAGCCCTTGAGGCTTATTCCGGCTTGCTATTGTATTTTGAAAATGATTGTTCTATCAATAAAGCTATGTTCTATGTTCTATGTTTTGGGCTACGAGGCGTGAGTTTTCCCGCTAAATTTAGCGGGGAAACTGAGTTGTGACGTTCTTTGACTTGCCCTACAACGCGTAGGTCGCGTGTCGTCGTCAATTTCCCCGATGTGTATAAGCCACGTGACAGCACTTTCCCGCCAAATTTAGCGGGAAAACCGAATTGGTGTGTAGATCCCGCGACATCAATTTTACCCTCTAAATTTAGCCGGTAAACTGAATCGGTCTGTATGTCCCGTGACGTCAAGTCAGGTGACACTGATTTCCTTCCTAAATCTAGCTGAGAAACTGAATTCGTATGTAGGCCTCAGGACGTCAATTTCCCGGCTAAATTTAGCGAGAAATGCACGGACGGACGGACCAGATTTGGGGATTGAGCGGGTAGCCTTAAAATACATTTCGCGCTTTAAAAACAACACAAAATCATCGCACAAAAACGACGACCGCCGTGACAATACATTTTTGTCGGTGCTTCTTGATTTGCTACTAATAATCCTAGCATCTCCAGCAGTTGGACTTGAATGAGTATCAATACGAAAAAAAAAAAAGAAAAAAACATGTACACAAAGAAAAAAAAAACGAGCTTTAAGAACTCGGAGAATCCTCGGTGACTATCTCAATTGACTTTTGAAACAACCGCCGCAGCGATACCAGCTGCACACAACCGAAGTTGTACAGCCACCCAGTAAGCGGAAGAGCACGAAAAGAGACGCGCAGTGGTTCCACCGCTGTTCTATTGCTGTCCTGGGAATTTCAATCCTGTCCCGTCGTACGTGTAATGCGTCGTCCCTAGGGAATTCTTCGGGGGCCAGATTAGTTGTAGGGACGCTGCTAAACGACTCGACGTGACTCCCCTGTGTTTGCTTTTTCCCTGTCCCGGAAGGCGGACGTTTTATCGAGCACGCTCGGTTCCAAACTGACCGCAATGTGCGGTCGACAAGAGCGACCGATAGCCCATCTTCCGTTTTAAGCTATGTTCTTTCTTTTTTCTTTCTCCTTTTTTTCTTCCTTAGCACGCGGTGAACGGTTTTGTTTTAAGCACGCTGTGAATTTCGATTACTTTATTTTAGAAACTAAAAAAACAACGCCTAAAATATAACTTTGTAATAAAGCGATTCGTTATAGCGGTGCAGAGTATACCAAACATGCGAAAATATTTTTTAAGAGGCTTAAAGCCGTGGTTTCACCGCTAAACATTTTACAAAATAGCGTGGGTGTTTGTGAGAAATCCGAACCCGGCTTCTCGCACCTCAAAAAATAAACTAGATATTACGGGGAGCTCCAACTCCGTCGAAAACGTAGCCCCAGCCGTTCCAACAAGATGCCAATGTTTCAGCACCAACCGTTTTTCTCAATCAAAAGCTAGAAGCAATTATTTTTTTTTTTAAATTCCAACGGAAAAATGGCGGCCGACGGAGCACTCAAATACATGAAGCTCGATGGCGCCAGAAACCGAAAATTGGCGACAATGGGCCCCATTTTCTAATTGAAAATTAAAAAAAACAAAATCACTTATAAATATTGAATAAGATAACGACGGTTGGTGCTGAAACTTTGGCATCTTGCTCGAACGGCTGGGGCTTACGTTCTGACGGAGTTCGAGCTCCCCACGATGTCTAGTTTATTTTTTTGCGGTGCGAAAAGCCGGGTTTCGATTCCTCCCAAACAACCGGTACATTCTGAAGACACTGTCTGCAGGCATATTCAAATAACACATATGTAGGATACAAACTTTCTTCGAACATGTTTGAGGCCTACCCTCCGGTGATTCTATGTCTAGAACGAATACCAGATAATCAA
Organism: Ixodes persulcatus; assembly: GCA_013358835.2. NCBI lineage: Eukaryota > Metazoa > Arthropoda > Arachnida > Ixodida > Ixodidae > Ixodes > Ixodes persulcatus. The sequence continues at coordinate 604,918 of JABSTQ010009473.1, read as the reverse complement.
ACATCCAACTAACATTAGTTGCAATTACCGAGACCACAAGCTCGATCCTTTTTTATTGTTATTTTATTTCACAATGGGCAGCATAAATAACTAGCGGAGACTGAATTTACGAGTAACAGTAATTGGAAGTGCGAAACTCTCGCAGCTGCGAGATTATCGATTCGCTTTGAATGACATTTCGATCGTAGCAGGCGTGTAGGAAGGTTGAAACGACGAACGGTAGAGTTTTATTTATAAAAAAAGAATGGATCGCCATATAGAAAGTGTACTATTTTGCTATTTTCATTTTCTAACATATTCGTCGTAAATATCTGAAGCACGAACTTATCAGATGCATAAAATATCAATGTCGAATTTAGCGTGACAAGTGGATGTTTTTTCTACCGGGTCTGCGACGACGGGAAACGTTGAGAAGTCGCCGGCCAATGCATTTTTATTTTTCGGAATTGTGCCGATAAGATAAGCATTGAGTTGCACTGTTTTGTTTAACGGGGAAACCATCGTTGGTCTTTGTGGAGGGGTCGATGGACAAGAAGCAACCCAGCTCGGAGCGAAAGCTCGTGCTGCAGAGCCCAGGCATCCTGGGTTGAATGCCCACCCCTGCTTGTTTCGATCTTGATGAGCATCGTACCGGCGTGCGGTCGTGTATCACTACTGCGTGGTACACGTTAGAGATGCAAAAGCTAAACTGCCGATCTATAGCTGGGACACAAGGCGTCCAGGCTGATTAACGTGCGGCTGAATGAACATAAACGCAGCACAATCTGTATTTGTGTGGGGCTGTGTACAAACAAAGCATGCTGACTTGCGACCCGATGTATATATATATATATATACAAAAAGTGGGTGCAATGATTTGCGATTCAAGTTGTAAATGTCAATGTTATCGATGGCATATTTATTGAGTAGTGTACGAAGGTTATAAGGGGAGGATTGCAAACTATAATTTGTACCATAGAGAGACCTTCCATTCCTCTGAGCAGCGGGTGCGGATGGTGGTTGTACACGAATACGAAGAATACGAAGCAACGCACAATGCATTCGGTGTTCAAATATTTAAAAAGGGGGAACGTCATTCAAGTCCTTGTATCTGCCACCATTGCCTTTTCCAGGATAGTTAAGAGAAGGGGTAAATTTAGATCGAGATAGTCCGTGTAATTTAAGTCAAAGGGTCCCTTTATTTTTCAGTGTAGTAGAGATTTCGATGTTACGTAAAAGGGTGGATTGATGGGCTAGCTGTTTGTTGAATGACATGATTACAAACAGCGCGAAAGGACGGGACAAAAGTAAGAGGAGCACATTAACCATGTAAGCTGGATGTACACCAACCGGATATGCTGGATGTACTACATGACACAAACAAAAAGGGCCCTTTTGCCCTTTGACTCGGTCCACTCCAAATTGGTTAAAAGGGGGCATCCCCTCACTGTTCCTCCGTCCGGCTTTGTTAAAGTCCAGTTCACACGTAGTTACCGAGAGTTTCGACCGTCCGGTACTTCGTCTGAAACAATCGAGGTTTACCCCTTCCCTTTTGGGAGGAGTGGCAGAACCGTCGCTAAAGAAGCTCGAAAACCCCGACGAGGCAAAACGGTTAAAGAAGTTCTAAGTGCTTCCTAGATGCACAAGCTCTCGCACAACTCCAAACGTATATGACAGTGAAGTGCAACGTTGATGTCGTTTTCACAGCTCCCTGCAATCTGCCAAAAATGTGCGCAATGTTGAGCGGGAACCCGAATAAAACTAAGAGACATAATTGTAACAAGAAGCACGCCGAGCACTTTGCGCCTTACGCCACTGAAGTTGTGTACAGGATCCATCTGAGCTGCGGTCGTGTGTATATAGGCCAGACCGGTCATTATTTCGATGACAGGCTGCGAGAGCACGCGGCTTCGCTCAACAACGGCCATGGGCCTCAGTTACCAAAACATTGCAAGGACTGTGGCTCTTCCCCCTTACTGGACAACACGCAGCTGGCAGAACGCACCAGAGTAAAATTGTCGAGGGAGATGCTGGAAAAGGCCCTTACACTAGCCTGCAAACAAGGTCACTGTATCAGTGTCCGATTTTGGCATTTGACGAGCAGGGAACTGCAATTCATCGACAGTAATTAATTGTCTTTTTGATACGCGTTTCCTTTCCCACCTGGGTGGCTATGTTCGACAAATGTTTCGTTTCTCTTAACAAAATTAAAGCCGTTTACAACTCCCTGTAACGCCGAATTGGAGCGCAGCTCTTGAGGAGGAGGAGGGAAGGGTACTGGGGGGGGGGGGGTCACGTGACGATGCTGATGACATCATCAGTGACGTCACTTATGACGTGTTCAGTGACGATGACGATGCCGATACCTCGGGGGGGGGGGGGGGGGTTCGGGAGGACCGCGGGTTCCTTCGGGAGGACCCCCCCCTCCCCGAGGTCCTCCCGAAGGAACCCGCGGTCCTCCCGAAGGAACCCGCGGTCCTCCCGAAGAAACCCGAGGTCCTCCCGAAGGAACCCGAGGTCCTTCTGGAGGACCTCGGGTCCCTTCGGGAAAATTTACCCATAATGCACCGCGCGGTTACGTCCGACGCCGACGCCGCTCAAGCCTGAGACAGGCGCCTAAGGGCTGCGCTCTAAAAGAAACGGAAGTGACGGAACTGACGATATAGCGTCTGATTGGCTAGAGGCTCAAATGACGAAAGAGGGAACTTTCGTCATTTGAGCCTCTAACCAATCACTTCCGTTTCTTTTTGTGAAAAACGAAACATTTGTCGAATATAGCTCCGCTGGTTACATCTTTACGTGTAACGCTGCTGGTTTGCACGAACCACGTGCGGGGTAACCTAGTGCCGATTTTACTCCGGGGTATGGCCCCGCACAATTGTGTGATTACATTAGCACGTGCATGTGCGAGACACTCTACGTGTGTGGAATTTCCCATAAACTTTTAGTTGTCAGTCAGCGCTTGTCCCGTGTGCTCCTTCTACTTTTGTCCCGTCCTTTTGCTCTGTTCTTAATTATGCCGTTTCGATATTATTTTCAATGCCGTTCGGTATCACTAAAGGAAAGCGTCTACAGGGAAAAGCAGCTGATTTCGTAGGCATTTCACTGCGTTCGCTGACACCAATTGTCCTCAAAGACAGAGAACAACACAAATGCGTGGACACTTCGGTGGCAACAAGGTCGAAAACCACGACCACCACAAAACAGTGCATCGTGTTTTGGCCTAACGATATTGGTTGCTGGTCCCTTTGAAGAATGGTCGAAAACGTGCCCTGAACCGGTGTCGGGCCTTCGAAAATGATTTGAAGACGGCGAATGCATTTTCCCTCAAGTTATGAACATGAAAAAAGCCTGAAACATACGTGCGCAGTCGAAACTTTAGTAGAGTATCAATAATAATCAATAATTCGTTTCCAGGAAATATCTCGGGATGCAACCTGATTTGGATACGACAGCACCCTTAGCGAAAGCTGACTTCTTATTTGATCACATAGCCACCAAGTCATTGCAACGCCCATGTGTTCTAAATCTGCCAGTATACCATTGGTTCCTTATCTTATGGCCCCCATCGCTTCAATAATTCAAAATGAATAGCTTACCTTCAGTGGAGTTTGCCCATTGTCCAAGCTTTCCTACACCGAACACAAGGCACGTTCGGGGTTCCCACCAGCGTGGCCGACGAGTTGTCCGGACAACAGAGTATCACAGGCGCTCTTTCACCAAATACCGCAGTTCCGTCCAACTTGAACAAAAAAGCACCCGCATCGACTTTTCGCGTCCCGGCCGAAAGTTGCTTTCAAAGGGAACCTCTCCCCCACTTTTCTCGCTACCCGGACAAGGACAGCTTTTCATTGGTCCAGAGATTGTGACGTCACGCTGACGTCGTCCGCTCATTGGCGTGTCCAGTGGCTTTCGGTCGATACCGATTGGCTGGGAGGTAGGGCTGACTCGACGGGATTCCGTCGAGTGGGTCACCCGTGAGCTTTGTCTGGGTTGTCCTCTTTTGGTTTTGTCTTTCTTTTTTTTTTTAGGCCTTAACTCCGTTGGCGCCTTGTCTTCGGCTCGTGGTCGACAATAGTGTGTTCGATCTGTTGACGCGTGCCGCCAAACGGCAATCAAATGAAGCGAGTGCTGGCGCTGGGTGGACATTTTCGCTGCGTTTTTTTTTTTTGTGTTTGGAATAAATCCTTTTAAAAATTCAGTGCCATCTAGTGGTTCAAATATCCCTTTATCTTTTTGCATGCCAATGGCGGTTGGTAGTATATATTCGTCAACGGCAGACATACTAAAGTTACTGTGTTCTTCAGCGTATACAGTTATTTCTCGTTTCAGTTTCAGTGGTGTCAAGAAACTACTACTCTGTTCGAGGCCCTTACTTGAGTCTCGATAATATTCACGACATTTTGTTGTCACAGGCTATCTAGGGCGTGTCAAGCATCACAAGAATTCACACGACATCCTCAAATGGGTAGCGTTTATAAATGTTTAAAGTTTTTCATTCATTCATTCAATCAATCAATCAATCAATCAATTTTATTCGAAGTAAACAGCGAACATGTATGCAGCTCAAGGGATTTTGGATCCACAGCCTTTTGGCTAGTCTTGGGTGCAATCCAACTGTACAAAAATAAATAATGCGGTTGTTACCTGGCACCACGGTGCCTGGCACCCATGCACGCACCATACAAAACATATTCCTTACTCAATCATTGTTTCTATATAGCAATTTTTAAGTGTAGTTTCAAATGGGGTGCTTTAGTGACATTTTAGTGAGATGCTTGAGGAATTTTATGTTTTTGTTCTAGTACACTCCGTAATTTTTTGACCGCACATATTATGAGGCAGTGGAATGTCAAAATTCTTGGCCTAAAAATATATAGTTTTTAGCCGAAAGAGAAACTATACTTGATGGTAATAATGCATTAGTTGTTAAAATATTGCGCATCATAACTGCAGCTTTATATTTATGCACCAAGTGAAATTGTAATATCCGTTGGTCTTGAAATAATGAAGCAGAGTGAACATCACATTTTGAATTCTGATCGCTCGCTTTTTTAGCGATATAACTGGTTGTGTGTAGCTTTGATAAGTAAAACACCAAGATTTCACACAATATTGGAGGTGGGTGTGAAATCTAAAATATTTTAGTCTTAGCGTTCTGATATCAAGGTATTGACGTGTTTTAGCTAAAATGTATATAGAATATGAACTTTTTTTTGCACGGCTTTTCTATGTGCGGCTTTCAATTAAGAGAAAAATTAAAATAATTCAAACTTCAGGCTCTGCATCGGTGCTTGTTTTCAAATTCTTCCATCATTAGTCATGAAAATTGAAAGTTGTCGAGGAAAAGGTAGGAAGAGGTCTATTGTCTGCACGGTCAAATTGACCTTCCAGGAGATTGCGAATTCACTCGCAAAAAGGGCGGTGACGCTCTGCTTAGGCTCGTAGCTTAAACCTGAGTCGACTTCCCTGAAGAAAACTACAAGGTGGCCTGTACTCATTCAGCTTCGTCTTACCGTTCCGTGAGCTGTACCTATCAAAAAAGGCGGCTTTGATAGTTAATTGTAGGTTATGTAACGAAGCTGTCGCAGGATCATCTCGAATATCGTGTAATGAACAGGGCAAGAACTGAACCTCGGACTTCTCAACCCCCCCTTGGCAAGATGACAAACCGCATCCCCGTTAAATAGGGCGGTACCCTAACTTAACCTAATTGAAGCTAGCCTAACCTAACCTAACCTAACCTAAGCTAAATTAAGCTAAGCTAACCCAAGCTTAGAAACGACCTGAACCTATACCTAACGTGGCATGACCTCAAACTTATCCCGAATTACTCCAACGGAGGCTAGGATAAAATATGAGCTTCGCCGCAAACTTAACTTACACACCCGTAACTTCGTCAAATCTATCCTAACAAATCCTGCTCATTGGCAACTTAGGAAACAGGGGGCGTGGCGATTCCCGATGATCTAATTATCGGTCCAATAAACTGCGGTATAATGCCGAAGAACAAATTCCGAAGCAACCAGCGGGAACATAAGTCACTGACCATAACCTATCCTCACACGCTTGAATGGCGAGCTTAGGAACACCGGTCTATTCGCGACTCCGGGAAAACAGAGGGCACCTAGCGGGGAAACACTGAACTGGCCGGAACAGGTCATTTCGCTTTTTCTGCTCGTCTCCTGCGGCTTCCGTGAGGGAGTGTGTGCTCGGTGGTTGGTGTGGTGACCTCCGCAGTGAAGGGAGGGAGGTTTTGTTGGTTCTGTCCGCAGCAACAAAAATTGTAGAGCCCTTCCACTTCACGTGAAGATGGAGGACCAGCGAAGCTGTCATTTTTACGACGTCTAGGACGACCTCAAGGACGACCTCGAGGACGACTTCTAGGACGACCTCAAGGACGACCTCAAGGGCGACTTCTAGGACGACGTCTAGGACGACTTCTAGGGCGACCTCGAGGATGACGCCTAAAGGACGACGCCTAGGACCACCTCTCGGACGACCTAAAGGACAACGTCTAAAACGACCTCGAGGACGACTTTCAGGGCGACCTCGAGGACGATGTCTACGACGACCTTAAAGGGCCCCTGAAAAGAAAGTAAGCTTTTTTTTTAACAGCCTGGTTGGGACACGTGCGTGTCAAAAAATAAATTTTACGCGCAGAAAATATTTTTAGAACAATATTAACGGCGAGATATTTATTTGAAATTCTTTGCGCGAAGTCCATGACGTCACGGGTCATTCCGGAATGTAAATGACCATCTCGGTCGTGAAGGCGAAGCCGCTCCACTTCTCCTCCACTTGCCCGAAATGCCGAGAGAGAAAACAAGTGCGCGGACGCATTTTTTCCCAGATCCTAGCGCATAACGACTTCGCTGTAAAACGACAGCAACGACAGGGCCATAAAGGAAACGGTGACTTGACGAATTTCATTCGCCATGAATTGGCTCTCATGTTGCGTAGGGCGAGCGGTTGTCCTGGTGACTTCGTCGCTACTGTCGCGTCAATGTGCCGAGATCCCTCTAAACTCAACCTACGCAACCGCACGAACCAGACAGACATTGCGCGTTTATCGACCTTCATCAGTGCGGTAGGACAGTGTAGTCCCCCGTTACTTTTCTGGAGACGGCTAAGCCTCTTGAAGCTCGCTTACGCCAAGACACCGCCGCATGTTCCGAACGTGCCGGATAAAAATCCGGGACTTTATCCGGAACAAACCGTTGGAGGCCAATGCTTGCCCGCTTAAATTCGAGCGCCGTGCATTGGGCTCGCAGCATGGCAGGGCACGACCTGTCTTCGACCACCGTATTTGTCGAGCGTGGCGACCCCTAGCTGTAGCTCGGTGAAGCCGCGAATGGTTACCGACGCGGCGAGCATGGCGTCTCTCTCCGATGCAGGGGCCTCTAGCACGCGCTCCTTGACTTCCGCCGTGCTTTGACTGCGCATGCACGCATGAAGCTTACCAGACGCCGAAGCATCATCGAAGGTAGAAAGCCCGCTTTTGACGCGGGACAACCGAAAGGGTCCCCTGGCGTTCTCAATTTCGCTCCCGCAAAGCACTTCAGAGAGACAGAAGTCTTCTGAAAGAGGAAAAACTAACGTGGGAGTTACAGCCAAAGGCCGAACGGTCATCCTTAGATGGGGGCGGGGGGGAGGGGGGGGGGGAGGGGGGAGAAGGGATAAAATCTTATAGAAGAGAAAATTGTGAAAAAAGAGAGGAGGGTTCTTTTTTGCCAAAGCCGACAAGCGGGGCGCGAGGAGCCACAAACCGCGGCAAAAGGAAGGCGGCAGAGCCGAGGAAGGAAGAAGATCCTTTGGAAATGTCCTCGAGTCTTGGTCAGAAGTACGGTGCACGGGACGCACACGCGGAGCGCATCTTCGCGGTATCCGGGGTTCGGCGAGTCGAAGGTTAGGCAAGCGGTGTCCGAGTTTTCCAAGTACTGTCACCAAGCACACCAGCGACAAGCATTCCAAAATTCTGAGCCAAAGTGCAATGGGTCGGCAACCCGAAATCTGCCGCTGTTGTGAAAGGATTGGGGGGAACAATAATAGATTCCGTTCCTTCAACTGGGGCGGTCGAGCCTATTGTATGCATAAGGGACATTCCGCAGAATGCTACGGAGTGACATTCTTTGCTTTTGTTTGGCTGTGCTAACCACGCCATTAGCGCGTGGTATACCGAACAAAAAAAAGTAGAAATTAAATGTACGGCATTTTCTGAAAATGCCTGACCCTCGGCATGCCTTAGGTTTCCGAGTTTCTGAATCTAACATTCGGACACTTTGGTTGGGCAGGGTTATTCCCGGCCCATTAATCGAAGGAAGAGGATGAAAAGGATCGCGGAGGCAGGCGCCTCCGCGGGGGGAAGGAAAAGTACATAAGAGGGGGAATGTTTTTGGTGTTGGATATCCATGTTGTCTGCAGTGGGCGTCTGGTAATCCTGGATGTGCCCCGAAGGCACCGCGGTAGGCGCGCCGCACGAATAAGTAAAGGCGCCGGTGAAAATACAAGCGCGCCGAGCGAGAGGCGCAGGGCGCGAACGCGGATGCACGCGCTACGTGAGCCAAAGCATTGAGAAAGCCAATCCTTTTAATCTATGGAGGGAACGTGTGACGGGACTGAGAAAAAAAAAGGAATAGACTGCATTTTGGCACTGTTAATGGTAAAGTGTCGTGATCAGTACCACTGCGTAGACTTTATTAAGGCGAAAGCCTTATATGTCTCATCGTTCAGTCGACCTTCAAAGTCCTTGAGCGAAAACACGTCGGCGACACGAAAGGTGCAAAAACGTTTACGTGACCACTCAGGCGAATTAGAGGCAATGAATTCAGGAAGCATGACTAAGCGAATTAAAAGCAATCAAAGTGATTTAGGAGGAATTAAAGTGAATTAAGAATTAAAGTGAAGTAAGAGTAATCCATGGGAATCAAGAGGACCATAAAGCGATTAATGTGAAAAAAGAGAATGTGAAAAAAGAGAACGTGAAACAAAGTAAATCATGTGTCTGTCTTTAATGTGTCGGCGCTTGGGCTTTCGCCTTCAAGTCGTCCCAGGAATAACATAAGAGACCCTGTGATTTTTTTGAGGTTCAAACATATTTCCGGCCCTGTAATTCGCCAAGCTTTCTCCAGATGAGAACTATTGGCACTCCCAAGTGCTTTGCGGGGAAGTAGGCGCTCCGAGTGTACATGTGGAACCGGAACAATCGGAATCCATGGACGAAGCGCCCTGACCTTGCAGGCATTCTAGATAAACGCCGTTCTACAAAGGGCTCGGGCAGGTAACATATGAACGGTAGGAAGTGATGAATGCTCCAATTAGGTTCGGCTACTTCCGATCTCTGACACGCGTCGCTTATCGCGAAACGTATGAGGCATAATACGTGCATCCGAATCCCATCGTTACTCACGTATGTGCTTAGAATGACTAACGGTTTCCTGTTTTTATGTTCAAGTCGTTTATATTTGACTTTTGTGTACGGCCAGCGATTCGATTGGGTACTTATTGAGCTGAATTACGGAATATATCTGGAGTGTAGCTCACTTGTTCTCCGAGCAAAAATAAAGGGAAATGTTTTGCTTTATTAATGATTGGTTTCGTCAGTGACTCGGTGTCATCGCTAGATAAATGTCTACGGGCTACGCGATATTTGTCCTTCCGAGAATCAATTCGAAGAGTCGTCCGGAGAGATTGATGAACTCCGAGTGTGGTGTTTGAACGTAACTCTTTATTTTCGGAAAATCGGTCGGAGCCTCTGAAATATTTATTAATTCGAGGTTAATAGATATACTAATATCTATTATTATTTGAATTCACCCTTTTTGTACTTTTTCATTACAAAAAAATATATTGTCATTCGAGACCTCGCAATGCGACGAGATTTTTTTTAATTTTTTTTGCATTTCAGTTTTTTATAGTTTTACAATAAAGCGGTTCTGAACGGTGGAATTTTCAGCGCACTGGGATGCAGAAGACAGCACGCTGAGCTGTGGATTCGTAAACATTGATATGGGGGATGCACCTTTCGTGCAAGCAGCTCGCGCGCAGTATTCGCAATTTTATTCGAGTGTTTACAACTTCGTTTTTTTTGTTTTTTTTTTTTAACATGACCGCCTGGCATTCCATAAACCAAAAAAAAAAAAGTTCAAGTACACACACACAAAAAGAAAGAAGAAAGAAACACGTTAACGAGCATATCTCGAGAGGGCTACCAAATATGAACCTAGCGGGTAAAGGTCGAACTCCATGGGGCGATTATGCTGCAAAAAAACGACGAATTTTGCCCGGCGGCTGTCGCCTTGATTCGAGCGCTCGGTGTCCAAACTCTTGAACCAGGCTTTTTTTTTTTTTTTTTTTGGCTCTGTTGAGGTGTAGAATTTTTATGAGCCCGTTTCGTGGCGCTTTGGCTGGGCGTGCCCACCCAATACCAAGGAAAAACAAAAAGCCTGCACCCCCCTAAAGACGCCACGTGGGTCACCGCAGCGCCTCCTATGCGGAGAGCGAGTCGTCTGCTTCTTGAACAGGAGCTACGGTGACGTCAGACAGACGCCGAGCTCTGATTGGCTTTGATGGAAAGGATACTGGGTAGACTTGAACGCTAGATGTCTAGAGCTCTACCCACTATTTTTGTTTTTTCAATCAGCCAATAAGAGCTCGTCGTTCTGACATCATCGCAACCCCTGTGCAAGAAGCAGACGACACTTGCGCTCCGCAGAGCTTGCGTCAGCATTGCCGCCAGGGCGTCTCGCAGCGCCTCAAAACGAGCCAGACGCTAGCACGTGGTGACGCCAAGACGGACGCGTCTCACGCCCAGCTTCAGCGTGTTGGCCACTTGGGATGGGTCGGGGATCCACACGCGATGACGTCATGCGCAGGCCTCGACTTCCAAGCGGTGTTTGCTCACCCGACCCTGAAGTGTTTCCGTGGATAGAAAGCTCGCGCTGGAGACTGAACTTTTGGCACATTCTTGACTCGTATCGGACTGCGGTACGAGGAATCAAACTATACTCGTCCGAGTAGTATGTGAGAATGAATCTTTTCTCATATCACTCTCAAAAGTAACGTGCTACACGTGGCTTTATTGCTCGCAATGCGCATCGGGTAAGTCCGTTTGAGCGTTAATTCTGCGTTCCGCTTCAGCACGCGCTTTGACCACTCGGTACCGTAGGATACGTCTCCATCTTACAACAGACGCAAAAAAAGAAAAAAGAAAAAAGAAAGGTGAAAAAAAAAAATGTCGAGGCATGACCGACTTACACAAATTCCGTTTCTACACCCGGCGAAAGCGTGCCGAATCCTATAGGGACGCGGAAGCACCAACCACGTGACCTCATCCCGTCGCCGACGCGACCGTAAGCGAGAAGGCGGAACGCCATTAAAAATGAACATCCTCTAGGGTACCTGCCGAAAGAATAAAAGATAAATAAAAAATAACCCCTCTTTAAAAGAAGAAAGTAAGAGAACACAAAACGCTAGGAACGGTGGTGGATCGATGTTATTTGGAGCGTGAATCTAGGTATGGCGAGCAAGTCAGCAAAGGCGCAGAGAGCGAAGGAGAAAAAAGCCGTAGATTTGTTTGGCGTTGCCCCGGCGACGGCGGCGGATCAAGTTGCCGCTTGATGAAGCACCAAGACGTAAACGACGAACGGCTGCATTATTAACGTGACGACGTTATTAACATTGTTTTGGGACCACCTTTCACCGAGCGAAGGTGGCTCGAGCGCTATCACGATGACAACGTTGGGAGGTGCCGCCGTGGTTTTGGAACAAAGGAAGTAGAGCACCGCCGTGGCGTCCTATGCCTTCCCACACCGAAAAGAAAAAAAAAACACAAAAACACTATTAACAGGACACAGTTATTGAAGGACGATTATATCTTTTCTTATAAACTGGGTGACCGGTATGCGAGTTTGAAGGTACTAAGGTAGGTAACTGGGAGAGAGAGAGAGAGAGAGGTGACGTTTTATTAAAAATATTTGGCCGGACTTAGCCTTGTCGATTACGCCGGCATTGTTCCTTCCAGAAATGAAAATGAAGTAATAAAATGAATAAAACTAACCGAAATAAATGATGATTGAAGAAGCAGAAAAAAAAAACCTAAAGTGTTTGTTTTGTTGCGAAGATAAGTCACAGGTCCATTTACGCACACTTCCGGTCTCTCAAGTCTAAACGGCACTGAGTATTTCATTCTATAGTCGTGCTTGTAGTCCAGTCGCCTGGAGGAAATTTAGGAAAAGGGCCTGTAGTAGCTTTCTTTGAACTCTTCTTCCAGTTGAATATACTCAATCTGTGATATCGTTTATCTTGAAGTTATGTCTGTTAAGTTCTTGAGCGAAGTTCTTTCGATGGCTCTCGAACTTATTACAATCGCAAAGCAGGTGATTTATATCTCCTGTAACACCACAGCTGCCGCAGGAGGCTGAAGGTATTTTACCCCATTTGTGTAAAAGTTAGGCCCTTCTGTTGATGAAAATTCAAATATGTTTCAAACTTCCATTTTTGTGTCGACCTTTGGGATAACACCAGCCTCGGGTATGTTCACTGTGTTTAGCCGGAGGCACACTAGAACGAGAAGCCGGGACGTTATGCACAAGGGTTACTTCCAGTGGGGCGACAAAGCTACACAAACATTTACAGACGTGGTAACCCAGGAGCGGGCGAAAGACTGAGCTATCTTTTGATCTTCGTGTTGCTGTCCGTCCTGTTTTTCCCCGCTCCGGAGTTACCATGTCCGTATTGAACCAGCTCGCCTCCGCACTAGCTTTAGTTTTAATAAATATTCTTTTTCGCCTTTCCTATGTCAATTACGGTTAGTGAAAGTCATTCGAAAACTTTTTACGTATTAGACAAAAAAAAAAAAAAGGTTTGTTCTTGGCAGACGGGTTTCAGGACCAAGCGGAGGTGGGCTTAACCCGGCGAGTCGAATGTGAGGATGGCGTGAATGCCCCGATTGTAGCCCAGTTTTTCCATGGGAGCGTTCGGGCCCGGCCAATCTCCGTTGAGCTGGCGACACGCCCGTTAATTTCGAAGCTGACACGACTCGCGTGTCTTCTGATTGGACGCGGGGGCCCGTGAGTGTTCCAGATTCGACGCTGACCCGAGTCCTGTGCGCCAGAATCCAATTGAGCTTTCACGTCGGATGAATATTCCATTCCCGGCACAATAAAGAAACGGTGAGTCGGAATCGACGTCGTCGTTATGCAGGCCAGTCGTCTCGCTGTGTCTGAACCAGAGGTATACATAAGGTGTGGGTTATATGCACCCGATCACGTGATGCGATTTTGATGCTGGTCTAGAAGCTTCATATCGCAAATTTTAAATAAGACTTATAAACAAAAAATGTGCGGATAATTGTATAATGGGAAGTACGTGTGACTTAAATTAAAAGAAGCTTTTGCTTGTGATGTAAAAGATTCTATATTTGTTTATATGTAACTGACGGCTTATTAAGTAAACCAGCGCGTGTACTTTCATTCTTGGTTGGTGATTCGTTGCTCGGGATTCCCCTTATATAAATCTCACTGGCTGAAAAGCAATATCAGATGATGCTGGGGTCTGCTTACCTGGGTGTCACGTAAAAATGTACCGATGTCTGTACATGCGCGTTCGTGGCGCGGTCAAGTGGTTATCGAGCAGTGTTTAATACGCAAATTTAGACCCAAACAAATAATGCTCTTTCGTATATATCGAAACCAGCAGGGGCGGTAGTCCATGTTATCGAGCGCCCGACAGCGCAGTCATCGGTCACTTGTCACTACTGAGTGATGCACGCTAATGGCCTCGGGAGAGCAGTTGCATTCTACTGGATAAATGTCTCGTTCACAGCGTGGATCAATGTCGACCACAGGCTGTGTAGTTCTTTTGTTAGAGTAGCATTTGATTACGTTTGATTCAGTTGCACGAGGGTTTACGTGGTGATAGGGCATCTCAGCCGCCACGGCAATTAAGCGACGGAACGCGCCCAGTTGCCGTGGTGACCAGGGGCTCTAAATTCGTCAGACACAAAGTTGGAGCCGAAGTTCACGGAGCGCACTGATTGGACTATCCCGGCGATGACTTCGCGCTTTTGTCGCCGGCGTCCGATCGGCGCGCTCCGCGAACATTCGGCTCCAACTTCGTGTTTGACGAGTTTAGGGCCCCCGCAGTCGTATTTCGACTCGACTGAACGCACTTTGCCGCCGAACCCTCGTGAAATAGTGCTGCCTCATTCGCAGCATATGTCCTGTGAAACTGAATCGAAATGCTCGGGAGAAGAGCGTGTCGGTTCAAGTGATGGATGAAGAAAGAATAAAACAATTAAAACTGAGACAACACAACCATATCTTTCATAAAGATGTGGCTGTGTTGTACCAGTTTTAACTATTTTATTCTTTCTTCATTCATCAGTTGGAATGACATAGTGTTATTCAACTCATTCGAGCTTCCTCTATAAAAAATTCCTATACATCCTTTCAGTTTCACTCAGAGCGCAGCTACGAGGCGAGAGATTCCAAAGCGCCGAAAGCACAAAGTCACGTCGTCGCCGCCTTTACGGTGCGTGCTGGTCTCCCAGGTCATCTAGTATAGAGCGCAGAATGTAGCCGTGACTTTGTTGTTGGTTGTTTTAAGTTGACGTGCCTTGTGCGACTGCTCTCTCCGACCATCGCCTCCTATATACTGACAAAGCCTGGCAGATCGCCATGAGAAGCGGCTGTCGAAATTGAAAAGGAGGAGCGGCAGACAACGGATAAGAGAAGAGCCACGTGACTGGCGCCCCGCTGCGGCGACACGCCGAAGCACACTTTTCTCGAGCGAGCAAGTGTGTTTCGGGTCCTCGCCGCTGCAAAAGCTGTGCGCTGACGTCCAGGTTCCCCGAGAAATGGCTCTTTGATGCTTTGTGCTAGCAGATCCTCGCGCTCCAATTCTGCGACTGGGCACTATAAGGCTCCGTCGTCAAACTGCCAGGCTTTGTGAGTATAGAAGAGGCTATGCCCGACTAACCCAGTCACGCAGTGAAAGCGCCATTCTTTGTTTTTTGTTTTGCTTGACTGGTTTAGTGAGTGATAGGAAACCCCACAACGAAAACGAGAGCCGTGACAATACAGTTTCGGCGTTGCTTGATTCACCCCGCGATAGATCGTAGCGTCGGCTGGGGTTGGACTTGTATACAGTAGAAGAAAGGCCGAGAGCTGTTCAGTCGCATTGGCACACGGAGTCGACCGTATACCTTTTCTGCTCTTGGTGGCTGCGTGCCGACCAGTCCGTGAACGCCCTCTGTACACCAGATGGCGGACCCTCGAGCGTCGGATTCCGCGGCCCGTCGGCGCGGCGTCGGAGAGAGGGGCTTCCTCTGGTCGCTGTCCCAGTCCCAAGCGCCGGGCCTCAAAGTGGTGTGCGACTCGAGCCAGCCTCGGCTCCGTCGAGCCTGCTGGCTGGCCATTCTCATCGTCTTCTTGCTGCTCACCCTCCGAGACATCTACCGGTATGCGCTTCGGTCCAAACGTGCGCGTGGTCCTCCGCGCCTCGTGCCGCCTACAGGCACGGTCACGAAAGACAGTCTGCAGATACTGATCCAAGGCTGGTTTTGTTCTCGTATGACGGTCAGATTGGTCATACTGCCTCCAGGCGTATTCAAAAGCGTACACATGTACGAAGCAGACATCATTCAAACATGCGGGGCTTTTCCTCACATACTTCTGTCGTCAACTCCGCAGCGAACGTCATGGACGAGCAGGAAGAGTGCGCCTTTAGCGCTCGGCTGCACGTACTCCGAGCGTGTATTGGACACGTTCGGGGTACTTTCGGCGTTACGTCATCGTTCGGTGAGAACTCGGATCCAATCACGCGCTTCGATTCCATGGATGGATGAATGGATGCGTGTTAATGGCTATACCCTTCATAACGGGCGGTAGCTTGCGCCACCTAGCCTAAGTCTAAAAAGACCATGCATGTCGACCGCCAATGTTGCTCGATGAACTTTTGCGTCTATTGGTGAGTTGGCGTCATCCTAGAGTCTGCTGACGTTGCATGTTGGTAGGGGAGGCCGTCCACACAGGCACTGCTCATTTCTGAGGAAGCAAAGAAGGTAGCAGACATTTTAAAGTATAAAATAGTGCTGACGTCGCTTGACCTATATATGACAGTTTAGTCTCCACTAGTTGGAAACCTCACGTCACGGGATATATTCATCGAACCCATTTCCCCTCCAAATTTGGCGTGCAATTGATGTCAGTGACCTGACTTCATGAGAACCGTACACCAAATCAGCTTCTCCGCTGGACCTGGCGGGGATATTGATGTCACGTGACTTTCCTGACTCCCCGAAACGACCGATTGTCTTCCAAACAAATTCAAACGATCACTCCCTAAATGCAGTGTTTCATGCAAAATATAATATAGGATTTTGGAGAGAAACCCTATCGAAAAGACCATCAGGAAAATCCTGATGGGCTGATGGTCTGATGGAGTCGTATTTTGGGACGTCTGATGGGCTGATGGTTTGATGGGCTGATGGTTTGATGGGTTAAAGCTTGAAATGCTTTTTATAGACTGCCCCCTCCCCATTCCCAAAATTTGTTCCTTCCGTCGGTCCGTGCATTTCCCGCTAAATTTAGTAGAACAATTGACGTCACGTGACCCGATGGCACGCGACGTATGCACTAATTCTGTTCCCACGCTAAATTTAGCGTGAAACTTGACGTCATGTGACCTAAACACTGATTCAGTTTCCCCACTAAATGTAGCGGCAAAGTTTAAGTCACCGGAACCGACATCATGCGACCTACACAGCAATTTAGTTTTTCCGAGAAATTTAGCGGTGAAAGGGCCAACAATGTAGGTTCTTTTCTCCCAAAAACGTATGTTTAATGTCTTCGAAAGAAATTTAAACGATCGCTTATGAAATACTGCTTTTCATGAATTATAGCCCCCTTCAAAACTTACGCCCTCTTACAATCGATCTGAAAATACTGCAAAGGGACGCGCGCGAAAGACACAATAAAAATGACGTCTATCAATTGTATACAGTCTCTTGGAAATGAGTATTATATTCGTTATAGACTTACCAGCTTGTTGGTGTTTGTGGCGCACGCCACTTTGCAGTATTTTCCTATCGATCGTAAGAGGGAGAAATATGGCGAGGTGGCCGATCGAAAGCGTCGCTGTGATCGGTCTTCCACGATAGGCCGAATGCTGACTATGGCGTCAGCGAAGGATTTCCCATCGACGGAAATAAGAGGAATAGAAGAACTTTATTTTTCACAGTGTTGGCAGTGTTGTTATGAGAGTGCTATGATCTCAAGCTTACACCATGCCCTTTACCAACACCTTCAAATTTGTTATTCACAAGGTAATGACGTCACGAAAGGTAACCATAAGAGGGCGCCACCAAACCATCTCGCCGCCAATAGGACTTTAAAGATAAAAGTTCCTGCCACATATTGTTTCTTTTTCTAGTTTGAGAAAGCGGTTGGATGAGGTTCAAATTGGGCGGGGAAGTTCCGACTTCGCTGAAGAGGCTGCACCTTGCCCCTCGCTTGTCCGGTGTCCAGGACCGCCGAGGACTTCCTACGGCGTCCCGTGGGGATGGGAGTGGAGGTGTCCAACCTGCGCCAGGGCAGCCTGCCGCTGCCGGCCATCACCGTCTGCAACATCAACCAGGTCCGCAAGTCGGTACTCTGCGGTGACCGGGCCATCTGGGGGGACCGCGCCGAAGTCGACGACTGGAGGGACAAGCTGTGCGGCACGCAGATCAGGGATGTCTGGGTAAGCCCTCAGCCAACAGACAATCACCCTGTTTAGTTTTGAGTGGCCAAGTCGTTGTAGAGATACGTATTTTGTTGCTTTTGTTGGGAGGGTGTGCGGTGACCGTCGCAGTTTTTGAATTAGTCAAGAACCTTGTGTCCTGGACTAAGGCAAAGGGGCTCTGAACTGAGGTTAAGATTGCTGCAGTCCGTCCTTGACTACTTTTAGTCGACATCTGTTCAAAGTATAGATAACCCAACTGTTGCAGATCGACCTTCCGCCTTCCCTCTCCCTTTTCCTCTCATCTTCCCCTCACTCGACTTCTATATTAAGCGCAAGCTGCGCAGGAATGAGCGTTGCTGGTTACCAGTCACTATCATCATGCTTCCTGCAGCATCGTATCAATGGTGACGAGGATGAAATAGTATCTTTCACTGCTCGGCCCCAGCAGACATGGTCAGCTATTTAAGTCCGCCGCAGTTTGACGAAGCCGTCGACAAATGGCCCGCCTACCAGGCCGCACTGTTCTTCGAAGGCAACAAGGTGACGTACGCGAAGAAGAAACGCGCCTTGCTCGTCGCGGCACTGAGCACGAATATTGTCATCAGCGGACGCTGTGCTCCAGCGAAAGTCAATGAGCTTCCGTACAGCGAAGTGGTCGACCTCTTGCTGCACCATTTTTCGCCAAAACTGAACGAAATGGCTCAGTCGTACAAGTTCTTCACGCGCAACCAGCTGCCGGGCGAACCGATGAGAGACTTCGTTGTGGCCATCCGAGAAATAGCAGACACGCAACTTCGGAAACACACTGGACCAGATGCTGAGAGATCGAATAATCTGCAGCCTTTAAAATTCAACTGTGCGCCGTCAACTTCTGGCCGAGCCGTTCTTGGCGAGAAGCGAAGCCGAGGAAATTGCCGTTGTAGCAAAAATGGCGGAAGAAAATGTCAAGGAAATGCAACGCGCCACAATAGAAGATGGGGGCTTGCACGCCTTGGGGAACAGGACGGCAAGACAGAAATGGCAGGAGGCTTAGTCGCCGTGTTCCAGATGTGACAAAGGTGGACACCAACCATATGCGCGCCGTTTCCGGTCAGCTCAATGCTACAAGTGCCGACGACGAGGTCATATCACCAAGGCTCGTTTCTGCCACACTGCCAGACCAGACACCGCGTGAACGAGGCCGCACGAACAGCACGCCAATGCACTGGCACCGCGGGGTGAGCAAGACTGGGATACCAACACCGAAGGCATGTTCATGTTGGGGGCGGCGATTTAACACGTCGGGCACATCGAGGTCGCTCAACTTATTGTGCGTATCTTGGATTTGGGGGGGGGGGGGGGGCAAGCCTGTCAACATGCAACAATATACGGGGTCTCCGGTGTCGGTCATCACGTGGCCTACATGCAGCACAAGGCTGCGTGGCCGAGCCTCCAGGATTCTCCTCTAAAGTTGTCTTGTTTCCTCGGAAATTTACCAGTGCGCGGGAAGCTGAAGCTCAAAGGCGTTCTTGGGAGACCAATCCAGGGAAGGAACACTGACGGTCCTGGGCTGTTCCGGCCCCAACCTGTGTGGACGCGGATTCATCTGCGCTAAAGATGCCGGTACTCAGCGTAGCAACAGAAGGTGAGCCTTCGGCATCCAGTTTCGTCGACAAGGTCAATCTCAAAGGATTGTTAGACGAATTCGCGGAAGTATTCGAGCCAGGACTGGGCCTCATTCAAGGGCCGCCTGCCCACCTTCAGCTTCGAACGGACGCAACTCCGAAGTTTTGTAAAGCTTGACAAGTTTCATACGCCTTACGCTCAAAGATAAAGGCAGAAACTGACCGGCTAGTGGAAACGGGTATTCTCATCCCAGTTCCACATTCCCAATGGGCAGCGCCTGTAGTTCCAGTAGTAAAGCGTAACGGCTGCATCCGCCTTTGCGGAGATTTCAAGATTCCGGTTAATCAAGCATGTCACATTGAGCAGTATCATCTTTCACGAGTGGAAGATATTCTTGCAACGCTAAAGGAGGCGACGTTTTTACCATGATCGACTTATGCGACGCGTACGACCAGCTTCCGTTAGATAAGGAATCGATGCTACTCACAACCGTGAACACGCAGAAAAGACTATTCTGCTTTACTCTCCTGCCGTTCGGCAACGCGTTGGCGCCAGCGTTGTTCCAGCGGCGTTTGTAGATTCTGCAAGGCCTATTGGGAGTCCAGGTCTATCTAGGCGACGTCATTATCGCTGATAAACAGAATGACTGCACTATACTTTGGAAAGTAGTGCAAAGATTTCGCGAGTATGGTGTACGGTTGCATCCAGGGAAGTCCAAGTTTCAACAGACCGAGGTAGACTTTTTCAAAGGTTCAAAGGATTTTATTGGCTTTACTTTCATACAGCCGAGAGCCTGAGGCAGCCAAAAGGCAGAAACCCGTGCATCCAAGTGCTGGCTGCCTCCTCAGCTGTATGTTAACAACTAGAGAATACATGTGAAGAAAACTTATATGTACAGGTGTATGTTAACAGGTAGAGAAGGCATGAGAATGAAACTTATATGTACAGGTGTGGTGGGTTGTCTACAAAGTGCAGCTGGTCACAGGATTTACACATCCTTGTACCGCACCAAGTCTTTAATCTCGTCAACACTTTGGGCCCTTCTAGCGTCAATTGGCAAGGAGTTCCACAGTTCGGGGGCTTGGATAAAGAGGGAGGAGGAGGCACTAGTGGTACGTGCGAGGCGCTGCTCAAGTTCTGAATAAGCAATCAGGGGGTGCAACCTAAGACAAAAAACATTGATGTAATCCTCCAAGTTAATGTGCCCCGAACAGTAGCCGAAGTAAGGTCGTTTGCAGGGTTGGTGACTTATTAGCATGAGGTCCTCTAGAACGCACCGTTGTACGACCTCCCACACGCGGAGGAAAAGTGGGAAGGGGCCCAGGAAGCAAGGTGCGTTTAGCGAGGCGAAGACCCAACTCAAAGAAGCTGACTTCTTAGCACTTTTTGACCCAGACAAGCCGCTAATTCTTGAGTCTGACGCGTCACTAGAGTGTATTCGCGCCGTAATTTCTCACGACGTTGGCCAGGGGGTCCTGAGTCCCATAGGGTTCCGCTTTCGCACACTCAAAGTCGCCGAGCGGAATTATTCACAGTTAGAGCGGGAAGCCCTCGCTTTGGTTTTCTGGCTGTCGAAATTGCGAACACACCTTTTGGGAACATGTTTCACACTTGCGACTGACCATAAACCTTTGCTGGGTTTGTTTCATTTTGACAAGGCCGTACCGGCGATGGCCGCGGGGCGGATCCAGCGGTGGGCTCTGCTGCTGTGGGCCTACAAAGACGGCAAGTCCAATATTTCAGCCGACGCACTCAGCCGGATTCCAGTGACGGGATGAGCAGCCCTTGAAACTGCGGAATAGTCGGATGGCTGTGAGTACGGTCTTCTCACTGAAAGCCTCAGCGATGGCGTCATGTTGGCTAAGCAACTGGCCGTTTTGACGGCGGAAGATGCTGGTTTAGCAAAGGTGCAGAAGTGGATACAGAAAGGCTGGCCCGGTCGTCTAGCACAAGAAGACAGCCGTTTGAACCCGTACTTTGACAGGAGAGATGAGATGACTGTCAGTCATGCGCTTTTGTATTGGAGCCATCGCGTGGTTGTGCCGAAAGTTGCCAGAACAGCAATGCTATGGCTACTGCATGGCACTCATCAGGGACTGGGCTCAATGAAGACGCTAACTCGCTTAATGCTGTGGTACTCGCACATTGACCAAGATATTGAGCGACTCGTAAAGATATGCCATGTCTGTGTTCAAGCCGCACGAATTCCACCAAGACAAACACACGTTCCGTGGCCAGAGGTGGGGCTACACTGGTCCAGGTTGCACATCGATTTTGCGGGACCAGTAGATGGTTTTATCATTCAATTAGTTGTGGTAGATTCACACACGAAATGGATTGACACGGTGACCATCGAAATTGCCACTGGGTTTCACTACGAATGAGGTATTTAGCACCTTCGGGCTGCCAGAAAATATTGTATCGGAAAATGGCCCAGAGTTTACATGTGAAGAGTTTGGCACGTTTCTGCGGTTGAACAACATCGTGCTCCTCCGTACAGCTCCTGAACAACCAAGGGTCGCTGCAGACCCGTTTAGCAAGGGTGCTGCGTCGATACCGGTGTACACCTTCCGCAGGTGGCAAGACCCCGGCCATGTAGCTAATAGGGTACGAGCTGTGCCCAAGGCTAGATAACGCAGTCGTACCCTCCCCCCCCCCCTCCCCCCAATCACGGGTCGGTCACCGGAACGACACTTATACCAACGATCCTATCCACAAAGGGGAAAAGGAGAACCAGTATGGGTACACAATTTTGGAAGAGGTGAACCATGCACACCAGCTATATGTAGTAGAGTCCATGGACGGCGCACGCATGGTAACCGCCGACGGCAACGAGGGAGACATCCTGCACAGACACCTCGATCACGTCAAGCCCCGGCTTCTCGAAGGTCTACTGGAAAGTGCTCCCAGTCCGCCATGTCTCCTGCGGGCGGGGGCGGCGCCAGACCCGCAACGACCTGTTCGAACCAGGAGAGCCCCAGCATGGTTCTCCCCCTAGGGGGGAGAAGACTGTTGCAGACCAGTGAGGCCGCCAAAAGGGCGGTGGCGCTTGCCGTCTTATCTTTCTTCCAGCACCTCTTCTCCTCACCTGGCTTCTGTATTAAGCGCAAGCTGAGCAGGGAAAAACGATGTTGGTTACCGGTCGTCATGGTTTCTGCAGCGTAATAACCCAACTACTTTACTAGCATCTCAAAAACGAAATCAAAATATCAAAAATCGTTTTATTCAGACAAACGTCAAACTCCTACTACGTACATAATATCGCCCAACTCCTTGACTTAGTGCTTAGTAGTGATACTCTCATTGTGATAATGCAATTAATACAAAGGTGCAAGTGAGCTGGACAAGAGTGACGAAAATAATCCCTGGAGAAGGGGAACAAGGGGTACAAGGGACAAACACAAATCTCCAAACACATCTAGCTGTGTTTCGAGGTTTGTGTTTGCTCCTTGTTCCTCTTGTTTCCCTTCTCCAGGGATTATTTTCGTCACTCTCGTTGTATTTGTTTTCTCACAATACCTCAACATATTTTCATTCATTCAGCCAATCGAATTTGGCACTGTTAAGAATGGAACCTTCAGCAACCTTTTCCGAGTTTCAACGCTGCGGAAACGAGTCCCGAAACGAGTCCCGACGTGTTCAAGACCGTCGCCCACCTGCCGTGGTCTGCCCGAAACGAGTCTCAACGCGTCCGTGACGTCAACGGGACGTGTGTGTGTGTGCGTGTGGGTTCGTGCGCTACGGAAGGGGAGAGAGGCCTGGCCTAACTGCGGAGAACCATGGCTACGACGCACTTCTGGCTACGACGCGGCGGACTTTGCTGCTACGCACTTGGCGGTCGCACCTGCTGCCCTGGCGGAGAGTGAGGGAGAAAACGGACCCTATATAAGGCGGGGCGTGAGGCGGCTCCAGTGGTTCTCTCGGATTTGACGACTGTATCGCTACCATGTAATTAAACCGTTCGTTACGTTACCAATTCTCCCACCTCCACTGGACCCCTGGGTTCTTCACTTCGGGGAATGGTCGTCGTCACGAGCCAGGAAGCCTCCGGACGTGCGGCTTAAACCCCGCCTCGAACAGCACCCAATTTTAGATGGTGTGCTAACTGCAAGCCACGCCGCAGGTTTGCTATCAATAAATTTATTTCTCATTTCACCTCATGTTCACTCCCCGAAACGACTGTTTAATGTCCTCCAAACAAATTTAAATGATATCTCCTGAAATACTGCGTACCATCATAATAGAGCTTCGGATATTAAAGGGGCACTGACACCCCAAAAGTCGTATTTTTTTTATTGTCTAAAACGATACAAGTTGTCGTCATAGACACGCAAAAATACCGCATCGCAAAAAAAGTTTTCCTACGCGCGCGCGCGCCTTTTTATTGTTTTCATTTTTCTTTCCCGCTCCTCGCCTCCTCGCTTCTTTTGATTTGTGACGTCAAAAATCATGAAACTTAGAAGCTCTGTAGGCGACATTTCTGTAACATTTAATAGCGGCAATCGTAAACATGTTTTTCTAACGCAATTGCGAACGCACTACGGCCCTTCTTTTTGAAATACTAAAAATCGGAGTCCGGTGTGATGTCGCCTCCTGGATTTGTATCCTCTCTCGGAAAACATGCCGCCTGCGTAGGCGGCATCGCTCGCACGAAATAAAACCGGGTTTTCCCGATCCGCCGGCGCCCTTAACTCCCACTCCTCACCTCCTCACTTCGGGTCGCGGTGGCAACAGCACGGAGTCGTGAAAGAAAGTCGACTCGCAGGACTCCGCAATATTTGACGTCAACGCACCGGATCGCACGGGAACTTCGAATTCGGCATTGACCCCGTAAGTGATGACGTCACAACAAGGCGTCTGAATTCAAACAAACCGTTGCTAGGGACGTTGCTATGGACTAATGCATGGAGACTCCACATGAGGCTAGATTTTTGCTTACAAGTAAGTAAATAATTTTTTGTAAGCAACCTAACTTCTTGATATCGAATTATGAAGATGCTCTTGTCGTCTCAGTGTCGTATCGCAACGATGAAAGTCATTTCTGAAGACTTACACTCCGCCTTGCTTTGGTAGCAGACGACACGATAGATTTGCTGGCCTCTGTTGCAGCGGGCGTCTTCATTGAATTGCGTCCGTAAACGAGCAACAAAAACAAGTGCATCACCATGGCCGTAGAGGCCTCCGCAATGTGCGTTTTTTTTTTTTTCTGTGAAGAGCCCAGCTTAGTTACGAGGGGTGAAAATGCAGTAAAATCAAACCACGTCATGCAGATCAGTTACGACGACGACCTGAAGTGCATTACCGGCGTAGTGCAGGCCAGCATGAGAAACAAATCGTACGCCGTCGAGGTAAGTCGTTTGTTATTATTATTATTGTGGTTGTCAGGTTATTAAAGAATTGCATGTCTATCGCAATTTCGCAGTATTTTGCTTTTTTTTTCCCCTTGGTATACATAAAATTCCGTGGATGTGCTCTTTTGGGGAAGATCTCCATGGAACCCGCGATGCGAGTACAATCTGTAATGACCTCACCTTATGTTTTTTATCCAGTTCTTTCGCGCTTTGGGGTACCTTGCGGAAATCCGAAGAAACTGCAAGGGTCTTTCACCACGCGATGGTTACAACCAGGTATACGAAGCAGCCCTCGCATAGCGCGAGTCCGCAAACAAAATTTGAGATCTCTACCGATCGCCGTGCTTTTCTCACGGGTGCAATGCGATCTTTTAGCAGACGATCATCTCGATCGACGCCCGGACTTTCGATAAACCATATTTTGCATCGCACCCCACTATGAATTCTTATATGTGTCTGAAACTCATTATATTTCAAACAAATGAGTTGTCAGAATATCGTCTTTATTCACACGATTCAGACGCCGGCGGCGGCTTGGCCGGCGAGTGTGTGACAGACGGCATACTTCTTGCATTCGTCGTCTGCTGCAGGCATCTTGAGGACCGGAAGTTGCAGTCGTAAATATTTCAGAAACGAGCGATTACCGGCACACTTCTGTCGAAACATATATGACATTCAAGCTTTCTACATTTGTGATTTTTAGAAGTTTAAATCCTACTCCTGATTTTTGAACGGTCGGGTTTTCGTAGCGAAACCGAGCCACATGTATTCGTCCATAACAACGACCCTAGCAACGGTTTGCTTGGACCCATGACGTCACACTTACGGAGTCAATTTTGGAATTGTTTTTTGAGCGCAGCTCTTAGGCGCCCGTTCCCGGCTTGGGCCGCGTCGGCGTCGGCGTAACCGCGCGGTGCATGATGGGTAAATTTCTCCGCTAAATTTAGCGGAAAAATTTTCCCGCTAAATTTAGCGGAAAAATTTTCCCGCTAAATTTAGCGGAAAAAATTCCCCGTTAAATTTAGCGGAAAAATTTTCCCGCTAAATTTAGCGGAAAACTTCCCCGCTAGATATAGCAGAAAAATTTCCCCGCCAAATTTAGCGGAAAATTTTCCCCACCAAATTTAGCGAAAAAGGTCCCCGCAAAATTTTCCCCACCAAATTTAGCGGGAAAATTTTCCCGCTAAATTTAGCGAAAATGTTCCCCGCTAAATTTAGCGGAAAAAAGTCCCCGTTAAATTTAGCGGAAAAATTTTCCCGCTAAATTTAGCGGAAAACTTCCCCGCTAGATATAGCAGAAAACTTTCCCCGCCAAATTTAGCGGAAAATTTTCCCCACCAAATTTAGCGAAAAAGGTCCCCGCTAAATCTAGCGGAAACATTTCCCCGCTAAATTTAGCGGGGAATGTTTGCCGCTAAATTTAGCGGAAACTTTTCCCCTAAATGGAAGGCAAGCAGGAGAGGAGGAGGGGCATTGTCCCCTCTCCGTACCTTCCCCTCCTCCTCCTCAAGAGCTGCGCTCTAATTCGGAGTTACAGGGAGTTGTAAACGACTTTCATTTTTTTTTTTTTTTTTCTTCACAAGCACTGAATTCCCAAGTTTCGAATTTTGAGAGTAATGTCCCGGCATCGTTTTCAATCGTTTTGGATAATAATAAAAAAAATATGATTTTGATGTGTCAGTGCAGGATTGGCAATCCGGAACCCCGGCGTTGCAAATCCCCTGAGCGGTCTTCTCTTGCAGCTGACCCAGGACCAGCTGTCTGAAGCCACCAATTTCAGCGAGTGGGTGATGGAGACCCAGCGCATGAACCAGACCCTGGGCAAACTAATGGGACACCAGGGGGAAGACCTCATCCGGGAGTGCTCTCTGGGCGCCCGGAGTTCCTGCAAGGAACCCGGGTAGGAACGCCCCCTCAGGTTTCTCGCGTCGAGGAACGCCTTTCACAGAAAGTTCCCTTCTGGCCGTGCTTGATGGTTTTCTTCTCTCACCTCACCTTTTGGTTCAATGTGTTTTACATCCAGTGTACAAAGAAGGGGCAAGGAAACGAGAGAAAAAGCTGCAATAATGTGGCTTGACAGGGTCCCCGCCCCCTACATTTGTCAGTTTGGCGAGCAGAAAACGTAACAAAGTATTTAAACGGTAATGAGCAACTTACAGCAATAGATAATACGTAATAAAAATGTGCGCAAGGCCTTTCTGTTTGAAAGTTTAATCGCTCGTGTAACAAGTTCCATAAGGTGGGTAGTGTGTACTGAAGCGTCTCTAGGCCGCAGTTTGTTCTAAAACGGGATACTCTCCAGGACCTGGCGCAGCGCGATATATATATATATTATATATACATACAGGGTGTTTTTTTTTAAGCTTACCAGAATTTTTTTTCTTTTTTAAAAACCATAAAAGCTAGAATAATGCGGTCTGTGCAGGTGAGTTATACGGCCAGGGGGACATATTATAGGAGGCTAATCGTAACGATCGGTCGGCTAATTAGGTAAACATCGTTAATGAACTTTTTAATTAATGAACAGAGACATATAGTTCCAATTAGAAACTTGCTCAGCGTCATCGAAAACCACTAAATCAGTAATTTTCAGAAAGACCTTGAGCGCGTGAGAGGCGTAGTAGTGCACTAAAGTTAGCACTCGTGGAGCACGTACAAAGCTAGCGGTTGCGATGAGGCGCCCGCGCAATTTTTCCGTCTCTTATCTAGCCCCAGCCTTGTACCTGCTCCACGAGCGGTAACTTTCGTGCACTACTACGCTTCTCACACGTTCAAAGTCTTTCTGAAAATTACTGATTTAGTGGTTTTCGATGACGCTGAGCAAGTTTCTAATTGAAACTATATGTCTATTTTCATTAATTAAAAAGTTAATTAACGAATTTTAACTAATTAGCCGACTGATCGTTACGACTAGTCCCCTATACTATGTCCCCCTGGCCTTATAACTCACCTGCACAGACCGCATTAACCTAGCTTTTATGGTTTGTTTTTAAAAATTCTGTTAAGCTAAAAAAAAAAAACACCCTGTATATATACATATAGAAGGGTAGTTCTCGAGCATTCGCTCAGCTATATCAAAAGAGTAAAGTGCCTCGTGGGAGAATCCTGTCGTGCTATTAAGTCGGTGACGTGCAAAGAATCCGGTAGAAGCTCCGCCTCCAGCGCAAACTTTCTGTTACCAACAAACCTTAACCTGTTACCGACAAATGGCAACAGCGGCTTTAGGTAGAGTTTTTTTTTCCCCTCCCCTCTTCTGTTTTTACCTTTCTTTTTTGTCATGTGCGCTTGTTCGCTTATCCTGTTTTCCTTCCTCCCCAACGCGCTCCTCTTTTCCCTCGAGGCAGTCTGACATATGGCTAGTGACGGTGTTGCTGTATCTAGCGTTTCCTTCGAGGTTATTGAATGGTTGACTGCACCAAAGTCCTCCGCCTATACAGTTGGGGCCAAGTGTTGTTCTTCCGAGAAGTCCGGGCTCGCGTTTCCAGAAGCACTATAAAGCCGCTCCCACGACTCCTACATCCTACAAGAGACGCCCTGTTCTCTGCGGACATGATGCCTAGTCAAGCTGATTTTTAACAGCTTTGACAGCGGAGCTGTTAAGGGATAGACTCCCCAGTTTCATGTCCGGCACCAAACAAATGTCGACACAAAACTCTGAACAGCTACCGCCATCTATGAGCGACGGCGGCAACCAGACAACCAGTATGGTTGCCGCCGTCGCTCATAGACGGCGGCACATAGTACAGCACCGCTGCTCTTCCTTCTTCACCAGAGTGGAAAGGCTGAAAGCTTTTTGTATGGACTTTCCCGCCAGAGTTTTTTGATAATAAACTTAATTTGATGATGACATGTGCGGACGCGCCTCGAGTATCATGTTGAAAGCATGTTTGCTTCACACATGCTTCATGAAACATGTCTGTAGACAGTTGATGTGCGACCAATCTGACGTCGTACAAGTAAAAAGTGTCCGCGGAACTTGCTTTTGTACGATGCATTAGCTGTGTGAGCGCCGCTTAATGAACGCGCGCTCTCGTGTTTCGGCACCTCAGGTTCTTTTACCAGATCCCGTACGGTCCATGCGGCACCTGCTACTGCTACAACTTCATGGCCGCATACTCCCTCGCCCCAGGCCAGACGGACAACCCAAACGATGGTACGGTGGAGAACAAAATTGTTTTTCCCGCTTTTACGAAATAGGGACCTCAAGTACTGCGAACATTAAAGAGACACTGGCACCCCCCCCCCCCCCTCATTTTTTTATTTTTTTACCAGGCGATTTATTATGGTGTCAGAAGACAATCCAATCAATCTTTTGCTACAGCGTCACGTATATTTTAATAAAATAAAAGAACTCAACTGTTTAACTCAACCACCTAAAAAACGAGGACACGGGGAAGACAAGACAGGATTAAGCGCTAACTTACAACAAAACGTTTATTGAAACACACTTGCTATTTGTACACAAATTCAGGCTCCCGACACAAAAAGGCCAACTCTTTCTCAGTTAAGTGCACTGACGGTGCACTTATGCAGCTATCCTCGCCCTCTACTCTAATGCAGTAGGCGTCAAACAATTCTCTCTCAGTTTTTTTTTAGTTTTCCAACGATTTTTGTTTCGTCAAGGTTAGACGCACACGGATATCTATCACAGTGAATTGCTATATTACCCGATAGGGAATTTCTAACAGATAATGCATGCTCGCGTGCCCTGTCGTTGATGCACTTCCCCGTTTGCCCTATATACGCTTTTCCGCAAGTCATGGGTATTTCGCAGACAACTGACTTTGCGCATTCAATGTACTGCGCGGCGTGTTTCTTGGCGCAAGACACAGTTTTTTTTTTTCTTTTTTGTTGTTAACTCTTGAGCACAGACTAGACAATTTCGACGGCACAGAGAACACCACGGGCACCTGAAAGTATTCGGCGACTCTTTTTAGGCTGTGGGACAGCCCGTGGACGTAGGGGATTTCCACCGGTCTTGTCTTTTTTCTCTGGTCAACCGCTTCTCCTCCGTTTCTTTTTTTTTTTTTTTAACTTTTGAAACCAGGGTTTTTGCAACTTCTTTAAAAAAAAAAAAAACGCTCTGGATAGCCCGCCGTTTAGATGTCACTAAGCATTGGGGCCACACAGGACTCAGTGCAAACTCCCGTTTTTTGTAGAAACATTTCCTCGTCCCACCCAACCACCATCAAGTTTATGTAAAAACTTAAAAGCTCTAGAAAGCTTTCCGGGTAGCACCGGTAGAATTTCTGAACGCGAGCTCTTTCTTGCGCTCTATTAGCGGAGAGATATTTTTTGGTGGCGCCCTTTCTATGATGTCCTCTCGTGACGTCATTACCTTGCGAACAACAAGTTGGATGGTGTTTGCAATAAGCGTGGTAAAAACCTGAAATCATAGCGCCCTGAAACCAACACTGCCAACACGGTTAATGTTAAAGTTCTTACATTACTCCTATTTCCGTCAATGAGAAATACTTTGCTGACGTCATTGTCAGCATTCGGCCAATCGTGGAAGACCGACCACAGCGACGCTTTCAATCTCTCACGTCACCATTACAGAAATTTACTGACGAGAACAACTGATCATGAGGCAGAGAACAAAATAGGCCCTCAACATCTACACTAAATGCAGACAAATTTCCGAACTTATTACTTTCAAAGAAATCCGCCACTGCCTCAGAATTAAAAAACTCTGAAAGGGTCTCCTGAAAGGGTTTCTTTACTCTTGTCCAAGTCTTTTTTGCCGCTGTTCCTTCCCAAGACATTCATTTTAGACGTTTAAATCCTAATTCCGATTTTTGACCGAGAGCTCTCTCGGAGCGAAAACCAATCCTTTGTATTCGTCCACAGCAACACCCTTAGCAACGGTTTTTTTTTTTTTTTTGAGCGACAAGACTCCACACTTACGGGGTCAATGCCTGTTCTTCCTTTCCATCGACTTTCTAAAATCCACCGGTTCTTTACGAACGAGGAATAAGCCTTGGAGAAAGAGAGGAAATACCTCAAAAGGTACTTTAGTTTTTGTCGACGAACAAGTAGCACCAGACACGTTCCCACAAACGAGGAAATCCCGGCCTAGATGTTGCCTGTTCCCTCACCGCCGTCACTAACGAAGAGTAAACAACGGCGGCTGCGGGGGTGGTGCATCGTCGCGTTTGTTGTGCACGTGATCACTCCTATTCCATAGGGCAAAAAACGAGTTTTAAAGAGCTTCCTGTCCACATAGCTCTCGCGTGCTTATGATATTTTTAGAGATGTCTGACGTCCGATTATTGTAGCAGTGCCACGTCGCGAGGCAATCATTGGCGTCCATTCTTTGACAGGGCTCCGACTCATCTTGGACGCGGAGGTGGACGAGTACTTGCCCGTCTCCACCGAAGTGGGTTTCAAGGTCATGATTCACGACCCCGGGGTGGAGGCGGACTACTCGCGCAACGGCGTTTATGTGCCGCCAGGGTTCGCCACTTACCTACGCATCTCCAAGGTGCAACATCTTATTTCTAACGACCGATTTTTTTTTTTTTTCATGGCTCCGTAAAATTCAGATGTGACGCAGTCGGCGGCAAGTTAAAGGGGTCATGAAACGATTTTCCTACTTCTTCCTCCTTAGCTTTAATCCTCAACTCAAATGCGAATTGAGAAAACACGTCGTCGTGAAATTCTTCGGCACCGGTGCGATGACTCCTAGCTTCCACCGTGCTTTTTGTGCACACCATAGAACTTGTCATTCTCCAGTGACGATAAGTTCCGTCAGGGCACTCATTGGCCACGAACGCGAATCCGAATATTCGTCGACGGATTGATTGTTGACGAGCGCATACGTCCGAGTGACGCAATTCTCGTGTCCAATGCGTGAGCTGGGCTCGGCTGACGTCAGTTTGGCGCCGCTGACGCGCTTTGGGAACCGCGGATGTATCATAGTGAAAAGGCGGAGAGCTTTCGAAGGAAAGAAGGTACAAAATAGTCCGCTATATTTTCAAATGTTCGTACCGAAAAGCTGGCTTTTGACTTTTTACCCTCTTTCGTTTGGCCAACTAAACGATATGCGATTAGTAAAGTCCCAATTTAAAATCATTCACCCCAGCCCAAAATTCGTTTCACTCCAGCACGCGATCGTCGCCCTCTTCAAGGTTTTGCCTGCGCGTGCGACCACGTTGTGTCAAAGCATAGCTTCCTTACTAGAATGGAAAGTTGGGCGAGTTGGTAAGAATCCATGTTGAAAAACAGCGCGAAAATCACACGGACAAGGAGAACAGAACACAGGACGAGGCGCTGACTAACAACTATATATTCAGAAGACATACAGAAACATTCACGCGAGGACTGCTTCTTCTCTTCCTCTTCCAACAGTCATTCGCCATTAAGCGCGCAACCTTTTAAATCATATCACATTAAAACACACCGGAACATTAAAACACACCAGCACAGGTATAAGTCATCGCGTCTTCTTCCTCCTTCTTTCCTCGATCTTCAATCTCGATCTTCAAATCTCTGGTCAACCCATGTCCAAAAAACCCTCTCACTGTCCACTAGGTTGATGGATGGTTGGCTCACGCACCCGGGTTTTCGTTTTTCTATATGATAAGCTTCTACTAACTCCCTCGCTATCTGATCTTTGTGTTTAAACAGCACTTTAGTGTCACTAAACCGTGGCTCACATCCACAATCACGGCAGTGGACAGCTAAATGAGAGTACGCGCTACCTTTTAATGAACTGTGGTGTTCTCTGAAGCATTTTTTTGCAGCGAATTAATTTCAGGGAAGAGGGGTGAACTCTCTCTGACCACGTCTTCTTTGCAAAGGTTGATGACGGCGTAGTGTCGGGGATCGCAATATTGTCGTAGTCGCGGAAACTATATCCTTTGGTGACTATAGGCGAATATGGTACGCGTTGCAGACGACGCTGGAGAGGCTGGAGCCACCGTACCCGGACGCCTGTCAGCACGACTGGCCGCCCGGATACAAGGAGAACTTCTTCAGAGTATCTCACTACTCTCTCGAGGTGCATCCTTTATCATCAAGCAGAATTAGTTGCCAGTAGAGGTGGCTTTGCGCGTTACGCTAAGCGGGGAAAGAACGCACCAAACGCCACCACATCTACAATAACCAGCAGACGATTTGGGAATGACTTTCCGAGGTAGGCGATTGTTGAGCGCGGAGCAGAGCACGACAGCACTTTTTGTTTCCCAGGCGATAGAGAGGGTTCACTTCCGTCCTTAGAATGTCACGACGTTCCCGGTGGATGTCCCGTGGACGTGCGTGAGCTCCCTGTGCCACCTGGGAGACGAAGAGTGCGGGTGCACCTGCACCGGCGTTCCAGGACCACCTGCCTAAGGAAAGTATCCATAGAAAAGCTGGTGACAGATGCTATTGTTGATGTTGCGCGTGTTTGGGGCTTCGCTCGCTCGCCAGAATGCGTGGAAAGCTCACGTCTTTGAATTGTTTCCGTCGCACGCTGGAGCTAGCGTAGTGTCCGTGGCGCTGTCAAAAACCTACGAGTGTCTTTGAGTTGTCGAGTTTATAAAGTAGTGGAGCAGTCAACAAAATCGTAATTCTTCTCTCGTGAAAAGAAAAAAATAATTACGTGCACGTGAGAATTACGTGTGGTGCTTGTTCGTAAGCCTGTTACTCATGCAAACAAATTGTAAACACTTACGCAACCCGTAAGGTGAAACACAGCGACAGGTGACACGTGACGTCGGAGCCACTATGGTGTCATTTCGGGGGAGATGGACCGCATGTACGGCAAAGGTGCGAGAGCGCACCATCGAGTCCGCGTATGCCGTTTCGTATTGAACCGTGTTACACACCGGAAGCAAATTTCATGGCGTTTTAGAAACAATGAGGGTGTATTAAGTAGAGAACATCTCAGCTGTCTGCGTAAAAGGGAAGCGTGTTTTCGTACCTCACTTCGGTACAAATAGACACACATGCTAAAGGAAAAGCGCCAAAAAAACAGGGACAGGGAAGTAGACAAGACGAAATCCACTCTCAAATGAAAGTTTATTGAAACAAAGACAGACTATAAATACTGTTAGAGGCGCCGGGCCACACGAGCCGGCCGGCACAGCACGCGGGACGAGCGCAGGAGGCTCGCGCCAGCCAGAGCTAGCGCGGGATGCTTCTCCGTCAGAGCGAGCGCCCCAACGGTCACTTCGTCAATTTTCCCAGTCTTTGACTCGAGTGCCAACAGAGGATCGCAATAGGCCCGTAGCTCTCAAGTAGGGTGCCTACATGTCTGTCTGTCTCAGGGTGAAGACATCCAGCGTTGCCCTGAATGTGCCAGCGCGTGACGCTCTGGCGCACTCGGTGCGTGACTAGGGCGGTAAAAGGGCGTCTATGCATTAGCCCAAGCTGCGCGCTCGAGCTGAGTGACATCGGATTGCGCACACTTCAAAATGCATAAAACAACGATTGGGTGGAAAAATGGCTGAAATGTGACCACTCCCGAAAAAGCGCGCGTGTGTATGAAGGCACTCTACTCTCAAGTTTTGAGCAGCGCCCCAGGCGAGAAAAATATAACATTTGGCTCGCGTTTTGAACCTACGTCAATACGCTTCCCCACTAGAGGTTTTTATACTCCGTTTCATTCTAAGTGCCAGCGTCGCAGAGGCTACAAGAGCGAGCTGCGAGCTCTCAGCGTGCCTGCCGAGCACGCGCGCTCGTGCAGTGCGAGCATCTTTCAGGAGGACGTGCTTTTGCGAGTAGCTTCGGCTTCGCTATCACGTAAAGGAAAACATATGTGCTCGCGGAAGCTACCAAAGAAAGCAAAGAGGAAAGGAATGTTTCATGGGACGCTGCGGCCGCGAGCTGCATAATTCTTTATTATTTTTTTTATTTTTTAGACGTTTTGTTATCGCACATCTACAGATGCTGACAGATTCTTGTATTTGAACGTGGTACGTGCAAAATCGAACGTTATAGCGCCACACGGATGGTGCAGCCAGCATAACATGATCGCGTCTTGCGTAAAGCCCGGTTCACACAGTTGCGTTTGACTGCGTTGCGGCAGCCAGAAACCAGGACATCCCTGCTGCTTATATCGCGTGCCAAGAAGATTCCTCAAATTGGATTTCACGCTTCATACGAAGCACAGATATGCCGGTGACTCGCTTTCGGTTCTCGCCGCAACGCAGTCAAACGCACTCAAACGCAAGTGTCTGAACCGGCCTTAAGTCTTCCCGACGCGCTCGCGCCCCCTGCGCCAGAGCATCGGGTCTATACAATACCTTCTTTCTGGCTATTTGTTTAGAAAATAAAACTCTGTATCTGTCAGTGGCATTGACGGGGCACTACCGCATATTTTCATTCGCGCACCAGTCACCTAGCTCTGTTTGGGATTTGTGTTTGTCCTTTGTCCACCTTGTTCCTATTCTCCAGGGATCGTTATTTCTGTCCAGCTCGCTCGTACCTTTGCATTAATTGCATTATCATCACTAACGCACTTGTTTCCCCTTGTTTTCTGATACGGAATGCGTCGTACAATTCTAAGGCAGTTTAATCTTCATATCTCCCGAGAATTGTTGTTTGCGCTAATTCTGGGTCACATGCGCATCTATCCAAGTGCACTTCCAGATTTCCCGGCGGTGCCTGTTTTACTGACCATGCATGTTATCTTGCGTGCTTGTAATCTTGTTATCAGCGGACAGTGGAATGTTTTGGCGGAGTGACAAAAATGTCCCGCGTCGAAAGCGCGATCGACGGCGCCAAACGGCGAAGTGTCCCAGCTATCGCTATAATTGCGCTGTAAAAATTTTCTAGGTCGCTATTAAGATTGCCAGTATCCTAAGAGGGTTTCTGTATCAGCTTTAAGGTATCAGCCCTGGTACAAGTCGATTTGCACCTTTAAAGGTGTCAAAACTTTTAGTACGTGCGCCCTCGGGTCACTACATCATACGACACCGTGTGAAGTCATGTTAGCCTACTCAGCTTGAAATTCGAATGCCGCACCTGTGCACCAAACTCGTTTGCATATGCTGTGTAACTGTGAGGTGTTTGGTGAACGGTACGCGGGGATCGGCCTCAGTGGTTCACGTCGGGCGTCCTCGGACGGGGCGCAGAAATGCCTGTCGCTCTGCCACCAGCTCGAGATTGTGCGGGAGTGCAGCTGCATGGCCGGAGTGGTGCGCACCTTCAACCTGCACCATAACCAACTGTGCAAATCAAACGAATCGCGTGAGTACACATTTTTGAGACATATAAATTAATTAACCCTTCGAGTGCCGGGTCTTTTGTTCCTTTTCCCCGCATGCCGAACAAAAATTCTGTCTCATGCAGAAAAACTGCAGCGTGCTAATCGAGTATATTTATCTACCGAAGACACACTGATTTATGGGCTCAAGGTTAATTGATGTCTGCAAAAGCCTCCAAATTAGAATATATTTTCCCCATTGTACTGCAAACTGGCACCGCGGCCTTGCACCCTAAAAATGATCTCAACATACTTTTTTTTTTTGGGGGGGGGGGGGGGGGGAATTTGTTCGTTTTTGCCATAAGGCATGAAGTTGAGCGACAAAGATTCGCCTTTCTGGAGGAGCAAAGGACAAAACCAAAGCAAAAGTTCCTTAAAAAAAATCTTTTTACATGCTGTCAACAGGTGTTATTACGAGACAAACAATTGCCCTAAACAGGAAATTTGTAGTAGAAACAATAGCGTTACAGAGACAAAAAATGTACTTGGTTGGAAACTTTTATTGTAAAGACGCCAAGATTTTCGATTGAGATTCTTGCTCGCGATTTTTATCGATTTGACAGTAGTTGATAAAAGACAATACATAGAATCACCTAACTATATTTCGAATTGTGTGGATCATTCCAGAAAGATAAGGGAAATTTTCTGTAGAACAGATTATAAGAAGTTTTTTATTTTTTTTTATCCACACACAATCGCTCAGTGGAACTTGTTACCCGAGTCGTTTTTTACTAATGACGACGTGGGGCCATTTACCTCGGGAAATGGTCTCGAATTTTAATGTTGTTATTCATTTTAACCGTTATGTATTCTCTTTCTTGATAGCCGAGGCTGTATATTCATCAAGTGTTCTGTATTTTAGTTCCTTGTTGAGCGTATTCGTCCATCGGCTGTACCTGCTACGATGCCGAAGTTTCGGCGCTGAGTGTTTTCTTTTGTAAATAACCAAAAAAAAAAAATCGACGGCCCCGTTGGGAGAGGTAAAAAGCAAATCGAAACTGAAACTTGCTCGGAAGCGTGCTCGACGACACTGCGGGGGAGGGGGGGAGGGGGGGGGGGGGCGTACCATTCAAAGGTTAGGAACACTGAATTTCATCACAAAATGAGAACGACAAGACGTCTTTCTCGGACGCGCCACGTGACGTCACAACTCTGTCTCGCTCTCCGCAGGTGCCTGCGTGCAGAGAGTGAACCTGAAGGTGTCCCTGAAGCAGGTCAGCTGCCCGTGCCTCAAGCCCTGCTAGTACGTATACTTTTCGCCCGTGTTTCTGCCGTAACTGCAACCCGAAGGACTGTGCGCGGCCGAGGAGGAGAAAAAGAGCATAAGGCATAGCTACGCGCTCAAAGCGCAGCGAAGGCTACGAGCCGGTGTCCTCAATCAGCAAGGCCAGAAACAAAACTTCACGGCTCTCGGCATCTTTCTTTGGGCTGTGTTCTACGCGACAAATCCAATCAGATCCAGAAATCGCACCGTGAGAATGCATTATATGTTTGTGCGTATGCGTACATGCGTCTTTTAGCCTTCGACTGCGCGTTGACTTGCGCTTAAAGTGAACGCAAAAATTCCGCCTGCTAAAGCCTCTCGATAAAATTAAAACGCAATTGCGTTGTATGTATGTTAATACAGCCGGAAGTCAGTCAGCCTTGATGGGCGTCTGCAGCCTCAAGCTGTAGATGTGAAATTTAGCCATTGCAGTACAACTGCTAGCCTAAGGTCTTTAACGTGCTCCAAGCAGTGGTGATACGCGACCGCATGCCAGTACGACCGCTCATCCAAATTGAAATGGGACAGGGGTGGGGATTGAGCCCAGGACGATCGGGCTCTGCAGCGCGAGCATTTCGCCACACGTGCTCCGAGCTGGTATGCGCTAGCCCTCCGCGCTAGCCCCCTCGGCCGACGATCACCCTACAGCGGAGATATAAGCGGTCATATGTCAGGAAAGAGTAACCCGCCGTTTTGTGGGTATTCGTATAACTTGGCTTCGATTCGACGCTCTGTTCAGCGGAGTCTTCCCCGCGCTATACCTCTGTCTGTGGAGAAGCAAGCTTCTCAGGAGACCGTAAAAATTATTAGGGCTGGGCGATTTATCGATTAACCTGCCGATCAATCGATGCTTTAATTGTGATTAAGGTTAAGCTTGGCACCGGATAAACAAACAAGATTCTAAAAAAAAATTACTTTTTATTTACCGCTGTTTTTTTTTTTTTGTCAGCAGGAAATTTACAGTTAACGGCACGACACAGTCAAATACAACCGAAGAACGATGGTGCGAGAGGCAAAGGGGCGCGCGCAAGAAAAGCCGTTGTGGAAAGGAGCCACCGCTCTCCAATTCAGCTTTCCTAGTTTCTGCCCTTTTCCCCCTCGCAATGTCTTTCTTAGGTTGCATTCGACGCCAAGGCGACAATCGGAGAAACACAATTGGAAACACATTTCCAATTGACGCCAAAACAACAATCAAAAACACTTTTTTTTTTTGTATTCCGTCGTTGAGGTTGGTCTACGGACGTTGTCAATCCTCTCAAAGCAGACGACTTTCACAATGGGCCTGCCGCGCGTCGTTCCATTCAATGGTGACGGCTCATGGTTGTCGACTGGCCATCGGAAAAGCCTGGGTGCGTCGCCCTGTCGTTCCACGGCGGAATTAACTACAATACCGATCGCAGGGTTTCCTGGGCTCTGCTCGAGCACATCGAGCGGATTTTACCGCCTACTATTGTGGTCGTGAAAAAAAAAATTATGTTCCTTTTGTGTCAACGTCTCTCGAGCGCCCGCCTAAGTGCAGCGAGGATGCTTGTGAACGAACAGGAAACTTGCTCATATCCGGAGAATACCAGAAACGTCAGGGCGCTTACCCGACCCGTAAGGTGAAAACCTGCGACAGCTCGGGTGTGACGTCGGAGCCGCTAAGGTGTCGTTTCGGAGCAGATGGACCGAAGGAACGGTAAAGGTGCGAGCGCGCACCCTCGAGTCCGTGTAGGCGTTTCGTACGGAACTGAGTAACATTCCGGACGAAACTTCCGTAGCGTCTTGGAACCAACGAGGCTGTATTAAGTAGAGAGCATTTCGTGAACCTGTTGAACAATGTTATTGCACACAAACTAGGACTGCCTCGTGGTACCCGAAGAACACTTCGAAAATCGCGCGCCCAAGTTTGGAATACAGTGAACGATGAAATTTCATGCGTATGCATGAGCGTCCCCCCCCCCCCCCATTAGTGTGGGTGCATGAACGCCTTATGCAATGTTATTGGGCACAAACTAACACCGCCTTGCGGTCACTGAAGAACCCTTCCAAAATCGCGCGCTGAAGTTTCAAGCGTGTAGCTCACTCAAAATTTCACGCCCGTGCGTGTTATCGCCCGAGAACCTTTATTCCATAATTAGCGAAAAACGCTTTGTTTTTCTAGTTTCCATTATCATGAGTCCCGTGCTTATGTTTTTACGTGCCGTCATGGTATCAGGTGACGACGTATTGTCACGTGACTCAACGTGTCCCATGACGCCATTAAGTCGCGTGGCATCACTGTGCAACGTGACTTGACATGACAAAGTCACGGCATGATGTCAGCTGACTATAGGTGACAGGTGGCGTGATGCGCGGCCTGACGTCAGAATCGCGTTGGGCGGTGCGACGTCACCGGCGTGACGTCAACGTGAAACCTTTTGGAGGAGTGCCGGAAATGCTCCACGTCGATATGGAGCGCGATCGACGGTGCCAAACCCGCCAAGTGTCCCACTAACTGCTATCGCGGTAAAAACTTTTTTTGCTATGACTTCGCCGGTGAAATAATATTCTTCCGAGTCTATTTCGACTGTACTAGCTGCCCACGCTTATCCCCAGCTGAAAACGCATAGTGCAGCGTTTATCACAAAAACAAATAAAAAAAAAATTGCGCTGTCGCCCTTTCGACCCTATTATGCCTGGAAATTAACGTTACCGATTGATCGATTAATTATTCGATTAAAGGGTGCTGATTATTCGGGTTACATTTTTTAATCGACACCCAGCCCTAAAAATTACCTTTTACAGAAAAAAAAAAAATTCAAAATGGCCGCGCGCAATGATGGATTATCGGTACTTCTAAAAAACCGCTTCGCGTTTTTTGCAAAAAGACAAGTATTGTTATACCGACGCTCAAGACACGTGCCACTGGTGGCTGCTGCTGCCCCAGTCGCTTCCAAGAGCCGCGCATTTTAGTGCTGGGCCCCCATAGGCTTCCAAGGACTGCACGACGAGGCACCGGCCCCGTGCTCTGGCGCATTTGACGCTACTTGCAAGACAAGCACAAGCACATCGAGCGGCTTTACCACCTACTATTTTGGGACAACCATTACGGCGGGTGACAGCGATAAAAAGAAAAAAAATAATAAAGTGTGCGTGCCAGAGGGGAACGGAGATGTCGCCACCTTTTTCTTATTCAGGGGCCTTAGCGTGATCGACTGCTTTACTTTTTTTAGCTTTCTGGCTCAAGGCGTGTGTATCGACTATACTTCGTTTCACCTTACAATACATAGCTTGCAAGCGTCGCCATTACTGGGTAGTGACGGTTTTTCCGACTCGTTAGTTTTTTCGAACTATACAGCTTTTGCGGTGTGAAACGAACCCGGCGAACCGAAACGCTCGCCGTGCATAAAATACTGGCATGGCCGCGAATGACATCACATGCAAGCTATCTATATTGACCGCAGCGGACGCTACAGACCAGTCCCAGCCAATCCAAAGTTGCGAAAGTACCACCTGACTCGGCTCGTAGCGTCCACGTTGAAAGGTGAAACGGCTCGAAGTCAGCAGCCTAGTGGTGCCACCTGGTAGAGGCGGCGGAAAACGCGCAGTTGGAAAGTCAGGATCGGGTGGTCGAACGCGAGCGCGCGTTGTTGGAAAAACCGCGAGTTCGTCTGCTTCTTTGCAGGGGTTGCGATGATGTCAAAACGCCGAGCTCATATTGGCTGATTAAAAAAAAAAAAAAATAGTGGTTAGGCCTCAAACCGTCTATACCTGTTTCCACCTTAAGAAAAAAGCAAGTTTTGCGCATTGTTCCTACGCGGCGCGAAGTAGTTCCTACGAGATGCTTTTAGCTTTTAGAGATGCTTTTAGCTTTTGGAACGTGTACGTCTTGATAAGATAACATATATATAACCTAAAATTCACCTACATATGTCTTAATTATTTACATAAAGGGGAAAGTTAATAATGCTCCGCGAGAAGCCGGACTTGTTTTACTTCGGTTCTTGAGGTGAGAACAGGTATAGCATTAAGTTCTACCCACAATCCTTTCAATCCAAACCAATCAGAGCACGGCGTCGTTCTGACGTCAGCGCAACTCCTAGAAGCAGACGACTTTCTCTCCGCATTCCAACTACGCGTTTGGAAAACTGCACGCGCCCTCTAGTTTTTGAAAGAGGCCACGCGTCATTCCAGTCTTGTGTTGCTACTTTCTGAGTTACCATAATCATCATCCCCGAAGGGCCATCAATCATCAAAGGCTGGAGAAGCCGCTCTTACGTTGACGTCATGGTAGGGAGAAAGAATGGGACCAAAAAGCGAAGCAAAAGAAGGACCTACCTTTCTTATATGTATAGTATTTGAACTGTGTAAGTATTTTGCTTCCCAACATTTTACAGTTACATGCTACGTTTAGGGGGGCGCTTGTCATTACGAACTGATTGTTGTTATGGTAGAAATAATGATTAAAAAAGAGAAAAAAAATACTGATTTCTTAAGGTGTGCAAATGTCAAACCTTTGAGTGCGAAATTAACGTAACTGCGAATTCAGTAGAATATTTTAAAATACGACTGCTTTACATTTAATCTGAACTGAGCATGGATACTTTGAACCTCCATCTGAAATAGTTTTTCGGCAAACAGACCTAAAAAAGAAACAGTAGAATTGTGCACGAAAAACATTTCACATACGTGTGTCCAATAGAGGGGAAAAATGTTATGATTGAAACCTAAAAAAATTCACCTACGACAGTGATCAAACTTTTCCGGGCCCACCGTGAACCCACCAATGCACGGTGTCGAAAGCTTTCAATAGTTCAGGCGACTATCTTAGTGGGTACAAAAGCTGACATTTCGTTCGATCAGGGGCGGGTTCCGACGTTCTACGGGCAGAGACTAGCAAGGCAGCGAGCTTCGGGCTTTGGCACCCGGAATAATAAACAAACTCTTACCCGAACCAAATCATCGGTCAGAAGCCCGTTAAGATTACGAGTCAATTCTTTTCGCGGCGGACTCAAGTGACGGACGTGAACATCACGTTTCTTCGTTGATTTGTCTGCTGTAACGCTAGGACTACAGCGCCTTGGACGCCTCACCAGCGACAGGTGCCATCTTGTTTGAAAAGACACTGACGTCACGTCAGCGTCGCGTTCCGATTGGTTGCCGCTTTGCGGTTTGTGAAAGCGGTTGGGAGAAATCGGTCCCGAAGCGGTTGGTAAAAACGCGCTCAAATTTACCGCTCGATCTCAGCCGCTTCGTGGTCGAGAACGCGCGGATCCGCTTCGCGTTTGCGGATCCGCTTCCAGTGTGAACGCGCCATAAAAGCGTTTTGCGAATCGAATCGAATGACAAACTCTGTTCGAGAATTATTCAAAGTTCAGAATATCCGCGCAGCCCTCCTGATTTTGAATAATGCATTTCCTAATCGCGTGTGAAACACTATGCGTTGTGTCTTCCTGCATATGCTATCTGACGCTATGAAGCGACACCGTCAAATTATAAAAAAAAAGAACAAAAAAAGACGTTATTGAAGTTTAAATTGCACGGTATAGATAACACACGTGTCTCTATGCCACAGTTTGCTCGTGTAAATGCATTCTTCCTCATTTCGTTTCACTACAGTGAGGCAACCTACAAAAAGCTGCTGACTCAGCGTGCTTGGAAAAGGGTACGTCAGCCAACTAAACCCGTCTTTCTAAGCGGCAAACTAATTTTTTTTTCACGTTTTTTTTTTTTTTTTTTTTTCTAACAGGCAGGAATGTATAAAAAGGGCGGTGGTCCTGAAAAGTAAGTATACAAGGGAGGTGGACTATAGTCACCCAGAGGATCAGAACGGCATCCAGCGCGAGCTTCCTACACTCTCCGACCATAGCCTCCTCTATAATCACAAAGCCCGGCAGTTCGACGACGGGGCCATAGAGTGCCCGGTCGCAGATTTGGAGCGCGAGGACCTGGTAGCACAGAGCATCAAAGAGCCATTTCTCGGAGAACCTGAACCTCAACGCACAGTGTTTGCAGCGGCGAGGACCCGAAACACACTTGTTCGCTCGGGAGAAGTGTGTTTCGGCGTCTCGCCGCAGTGGGGCGCCAGTCACGTGGCTCTCCTCTCATCTGTTGTCTGCCGCATCACCTTTTCAATTTCGGCGGCCGCTTCTCGTGGCCATCTGTCAGGCTTTGTCAGTATATAGGAGGACATACTCTAACGGTCGGTGTCTCGCGGGCCTCGGGCGTGCACGCGCAGCACAAAGCACGGCGGAAGGCAAACGAGCGCGTGCTGGAGGATCCGGAAGATACGCCTGCCGTTCTCATTCTGACAGTGACTACAGAGTCACTAAGTAAGCTACGCTTTGGGTACCGACACTCGAGCTATTCCTCGCCATTTTGGTGCTCAGCGGGCGCACTTTGCGATCTCTAGGCCCAAGTCAGACCCCATACATCATACAAATGCTTCGACCATGTCTGCAGAAATTTTGACCTACGGTCACACGAGGAAGAAACGAGCCTCAGACATCGGAGTTGCACGTTCTGTTACAACTCAAACAGTTTCTGCAATTTTTTTTTATTTTTTTTTTATTTTTTTAATGCGGAGCGCAAGTTTGTCTGCTTCTTTTGCTGAGGTTGCGGTTACGTCAGAAAGACGCCGAGCTCTGATTGGAGGATAGTGGGTAGACCTCAAAGCAGCTGCCTCGAGGTCTACCCACTATCCTTCCAATCGGAGCCAATCAGAGCTCGGCGTTCTGACGTCACCACAA
This sequence comes from Ixodes persulcatus, assembly GCA_013358835.2. Taxonomy (NCBI): domain Eukaryota; kingdom Metazoa; phylum Arthropoda; class Arachnida; order Ixodida; family Ixodidae; genus Ixodes; species Ixodes persulcatus. Next base: position 561,094 of record JABSTQ010009473.1, on the reverse strand, counting down.
TCCCTGCAAAAGAAGCAGACAAACTTGCGCTCCTAATATGGTGTGCTATAGTCGGTTACAAGTCAAGAAGGTAGGAAAAGCTCCTCCCACAAGCGTGATGCGCCCGTTTCAAATCCATCCGCAGTCGAAAGAATAGCTCACTGGAAAGAGATAGGTATTGGATATAGAGTGGTGCCAACTTGTCTCCGACCCCCACTTTTTAAGAAAGCGACCTTTGTATTCATCGGAGAGGGAACCGAGCCCCTGAAAGTGGCCTTTGTATCCATCGGAGGGGGAACCTAATTCCCCAAAGTCGTATTTGTTTCCATCGGAGGGGGAAAACTCTAATCTCCCTCTCGTGGCTTCCACAACACTAAGTCAAAGTCCAAAGATAAAGCAAATATTTACAGGAGGGCAAAACCCTCTCCCGCGTTGGCCACGACGTCACGGAAACGATGGGACGCTATTGGATGCGGAGGTGGTGGAGGGATACACGTATATGAACCCCTTTGAGGGGTTCATATACGTGTATCAAAGGGGCCCCCTTTGAGGGGCGTTTGCCGCTACCTTCTTGACCTGTAACTTACTATAGCACCGTAATTGCGGGTTTTAGGATTGAAAAAAAAAAAATGCTTCCTGAGTATTTGTTGCGGTGTCTGGAAGCTCAGACAGTATTGTATAGCTCTGTTGTCGACTGTTTTAACCTTTCTGGAAGAGGAAAAAGCGTTTGTTGCGATTTGTGATAAGGTTTCGGAAAACTGGCAAAAAAACGAAGCGCAGTTTATTTCTCGGCTCCCAGGGGGAGCGAGCGGCCGCCTGATTACTCTAAGCCGCGTTACTCTACTTCAGGGCCCTGGCGAAGCTTGTGATCTACGTCGACGGAGAAAAAGTCGAGAAACGCAAGCGTTACGCCAAGATTTCTGTAAGGATGTTTTATGTTTCTTCTGTTTGGGAAATGTTGGAAACTGACCGCTGAAGCATCGTGACGTTGTCGGCTCCTATCACGGGCAGCGCTTTCACGCGGCGGGAAGTTTGACTCGCGTATATGTGGCCATGATAGGCGGAGGGGGTTTAAAAAAAAGATACACGATGAATTTGCGTTCAAAAGACAAGTATAACGTGCAGATGGGTGAACAGTGCTCATTGGGACATTAGCAAGTTCAGTTCCGTTCTACAAAATCTCTCATTCTTTCTTTTTACCGTGAAAAAAACAACATTGGTTTACAGCTCTTTCAAAATCCGAAGGACCCTCCAAAACTTTCAAAGTTAGACAACTTTCATACTCTGAGTCTGCTCCAGGTACTCAGTTGCACACACACACACACACAAAAAAAACATACAGGGTGTTTTTCTAGGCGTCACTGATTTGTTTTAATAATGTCGTGAAAGCTACATTAATGCGACTTGTGTAGGTGCGTGCTGTTCGTCGCGGTGAGTTCAATAATAAACTTAAATATGTTGATAACCTTTTTAATTTGTAAAATCAAATATATAGTTTCAATTAGAAACTGACTGAGCGTCATCGAACACCACTAAATCAGTCGATTTAAAGGGGCCCTGCAATGACTTTTTACTGGTTTTTAATTTGCACCGAACCTAAGCGCACTGAACGTAGTAACTTAATGAAACTTTTCTTTTCGCAAAATTCGCTTTATTTTGAAAGTTATAGGCAAATTAGAATTACAAAAACAAGCAAAAAATAACCTCCTTCATGACGTCGTAGGTCCTGGCTAGAGCACTATATAGCTCCTTCGGAGCAGAGTAGCGCAATCTAGAACGCCGTCTCTCGGCGACTAGCGGCAAACGCCCGGAGGTTCCAACTCCGGTCAGAAATGCATGGGGAACGTGAAAAAATCGTTGTTTCTTCAATGTTGTGGAGATGTACGGAACGACAATAGTTTTTGACATAATAAAGGAACATTTTAGAATCATTTGCGGCGAGTTTTGTGCCAAGTAAGGACGTAATTTGTTTTTAAAAATTGCACGAGCGGCATCATGCAGCAGACGACGCGGCAACGTCACAGCGTCCACGTGACCCGCTCCGGCCAACCCAAAGAGCCCATCTCCGCTGCGTGCAAAAATCGTCTGCTTCAAACGCCATTGCCTTGGAAATTGCCTTCTCAAAATTTGCACACGCATCCGATATTATTAAAACTTTCATAAAGTGTTTAGTGAATTACCAACTTCACGACAGACTAGTTTTGAAAAGTGTGAACTCGCTGTTTATTTTTTAATTAGTCGTGTTGCGTCGATCTCCATGTATTCTCCCATAGGGCGGGCCGCCTCCTGGAACCCTGAGTACCACGTGACTCGCGCCGAGCTGCTCTGTCGGCCATGTTGTCGGCAAAACACGCGGATCAAAGGATTGCGCTACTCTGCTCCGTAGGAGCTATATAGTGCTCTAGTCCTGGCTTCAGTGGCCGTGAACTAGAGGAGAGATGGTGAGCTCATCGAGCGCTCACGGCTGCCGCACTCCGTGTCGACGGCTCGAGAGGGCGCCACTAAAGCGTGTGTTGGATAGGCTGTATGAAGCGGGCGGCCAGGGCGGCTCGCATTGCATTTGCTGCGCGATTAAAGACTATTTCGGCATAACACTTCATTGGCCGCAAATGACAGCAAACACGGGGTAAAAATCAGTACAGAACGGGAGCCACTTCGCGCTGCCATACCGCCAAATGGCCTTTCTACGCTCCGAGACCTTTCTACGCTCGTCGTTCGTCGGCGCCTCATCCCACTAGCCCTTTCTAATATGCGCCGCTTTTTCCGCCGCTTGGTGGCAGGTATATCGACGGGTCATTTCTTGTTTCGTACCTTTATAAACTGCATTTTTTTCTTTTCTGATCTAAAATACTGAACAAAAACTACTTTCATACATAATTGAAACGGGTCGCGACACTTATATTTTGTATCTCGACTAAAAAAAAAAAAGCTTTTAGCGGCTCTGACCAGTAGTAAGCCCAGGACCAAAAACGTCACATTTCGCGCGCTTTCGGTACCGCGGGTCGCCCTCGTCGGTGGAGGAGGTTTCCGCGTCGTCCGGTTTAAATATGACGCACTGATATTTAGTCACTCTCTCCGTGCCCGTTGGCTTGCCCGAACCCCAAGAGACGTGGAAACCGCAAAAAAGGTAGACGCTTAAATATGATTGCAGGGCCCCTTTAAGCGAGACTCGTAGTACGTGGGAACCACGGTGGACTTCAGCCATGACCTCCTTTATTCTAGAGAGCTTGTCAAATCGCGAAAGAACGTGGCCGCTGGAAAGGGAAAATGAGATCAGTGAAGAAGGCGTGCGCAGGGGCTCCCTCTGGCAGCGCCAAACAATGCCCCAGCGGTAAAATCCAAAAACACAAACGCGCTTTTTTGTCTTTTGGGGGGGGGGGGGACATTTTGCGTCGATCCTTCTCTATTCCGCCTCTTCCCCGTTTCTCCACGCGCCAGTAGCCTTCTTCCATTGTTTTCCTTTCGTCACGGATTGCTGTTTCGCGGAAGTGTCACCGCGCGTATTGTTTAGCTGCCTGAATGGTTCCGTGGGCTACGCACCCCCCGAAGTGGCTCTGCGCTACCCTATGGGGAACCCTTGGACGCTGCTCCCCGCCTTTTTCTGGCGGCCGCACGCTCAATGGCTCCTTCGTGAAATCGACTGACTTTTTAGAATAAGTGAGGCTATGCTTCAGCGCACGACGCTCCCGACACGCTCGAAGGATTTCTGAAAATTTATGATTTAGTGGTGTTTAATGGCGCCCAGCAAGTTTACTAATTGGAACCGTATGTTTATTTCTACTAATGAAAAAAAATAAACAAATTTTAGTTAACTATTCAACTTATCGTGACTATTAGCCACCCATAGCATGTCCCCCTGGCTGTATAGCACGCGTGTATAGACCACTTTAGTGTACCTTTCATGGCTTCTTTTTAAAACAAATGTGTAAAGCCTAAAAAAATAAACACCATGTATAGCGCGAATACTCAGTTAACTGACCCAAAGAATTCTGCAAAGCTCCCACAACGCATGTAACGCAATGAAATCTCGGTCACATCCAGAAATATCCAGGCAGACGAAGCCGCTAGGCTCAGGATACCAATCAACCTTGAAATCCCTCTATCAATACCAAATAAAAACATATCTCAGAAAACTAGAAGAACCATTTCATCAGCATCCTGAAGAAATCTACGCTATTATTTCATGTACCTAAAACATACTGATCCAGAACGCGAGATTTTCAATGCAAGTAGGATTGAAGTGAGCAGCTGCAACCGTGGCACACCCACTGGGCACACCAGGTACACCTCCATGTGGCATACGTGAAAAATATTTCTATATACGATTAGTAGTCGAATTGAGTCATCCACAGGCTCAACATGCTTGCTACTCCACATCAAGCGTATTTTCTGGAGATGCAAGCAATAATCGTCACAAAGCAAAACACTAAAGGCCCGTTCACACTTGCGACTTGGGACAGTCGCTGGAGCGACTAGCGACAAGCGACTGGCGACCATCAGTGTTCACACCTGATTGAGCGACCGACGAGTCGCCAGGCTCGCTGCCAACTTAACAGATAATAATCAACACCTTTTCGAGCCGGCTGAAAGGTTTTTCTGATCAAAGGTGCCGGCAGGAAAAAACAAAAAAACGTAATGGTGCTTCGGAACGTAAAACAACGGCTATATGTGCGCTCCGTCAACCGTGATATTGCACACCCGCCGGCAATATGAAGGTGAACACCTTACCTGGTTTCTTGCCTGTTTTACGGCTCCCTAAAGCTATATTAACTCTCAACGTCTCAAATGGTACGTGGCCAAGGGTCTAAACTTTGCGTTCTAGCCCTCTTCTGGAACAGAGCTTGTTCCAAAACTTGCAGGAGCGTCAAAAACAAGAGGAGGGCTGTTCACCTTCATATCGCTCACGGGTGTACGTACCTGCTATGCCGAAAATGTCGCCGATCTCGTTCCAGGCCTGCAGCTTTTTGCCCCGTTCCTTGTGGTCGGGGTGCCGCTTATTGTAAAGAAACAAATAGACTGACAGCATTAATAAGAGCTTCCGCGGAGAACTTCATGCCAGTGATCGCAGCCGTGAGCGCGTCGCTATTTCCCGCGGGAAGCAGTGCCGGATGTAAACAAATGCACGTATCACTTCCTACGAGACTCTGATTGGCTCCGCCGTCCAGCGACTCGGTTTTGCGACTTGAGAAATCGGTCGGGGAGCGACTGCTCAAAATCGGTCGCTACCGACCTGTTTTGGTCGCTCCGCGACCAAAAACCAGTCGTTAGTCGCTGGTCGCTCCAGCGACTGTCGCAAGTGTGAACGGGCCTTAAGGGTTTTTTTCACACGTTCACCTTCGAGTGCGACCAGCCGCGCCGCGATATAACACGAGATCAGCGAGATCATGATGATGATGATACTGCGGCTGCTCCTTTTATAACGGGCGGGCTTGATTAATCGTGCCCAAGCCTGGGGGTGAATTCAGCGACCCCTGTGTTGTGTACGACGCCACCAATCCTCCAGTCGTCTTTTCGTCTGCTCGATGGTCTTCCAAAAGGCTTCAGTAGTACCGGCTCTCTCGCTTGTTGTCGAGAAGCCCAGCGCTGTCGCTAGAGGTGGGACACCTTCGTGTAGTCGGTTCGCCTCTTCGGTGGGAGAGGTGGCAGAAGGTCGGATTCCGCCACAACGAAGTATGATGTGCTCCGAGGTTTCGCTTTCACCCTCGCATACTCGGCATACAGTCGACTGCACATTATTGTCGAAGCGCTGTTTGTAGACCAGTGTGCGCAGGGCTCCCGCACGAGCCTCGAACAATAGGCGGCTGCCCAAGCTGTTGTCGTACAGCCGCGTTTCTGCCGTGATTTGCTGTTTTAACTCCGCATACATGGTAAGGGTTGACTTTGTCCGGGCAGCCTCCAGCCATTGCACATTCTCCTGTTCGCGAACCCTCTTCCGCACCACAGACTCCCATTCTTTCTCGGTGGTCGCCTCCACCGGTTCTGTGAAGAAGCCAAACTTTTTCTCGAGCTGGTAAAGGCGCCATCTATCGGAAAGCCCCGGCCCACATTCGGTCTGTGTATATTTTCGGAGCTAGATCGAACGTCTGCAGTATTTGCGAAATCGAATATGTGCACCATCTACGAAAAATGGTCGCTCGTAACATTGTCAAAAATATTTCAAGCCCCGGATGAAAAGCGAAACGCATAAAACACGGGGAAATATGCGCAGACTGGAAGTGAACTAGGGCTACTCGGTAGATGTTTCTTTGATTTCTCCCGCAGACAAGTGCCCTGGTGACCAGCGTGGGGGGCACCATGGGCATGTACCTGGGCTTCTCCTTCGTGCTCATCTTCAGCGTGGTCGAGGCCCTGACCAGGGGCTTCGCGAGGGTCCTCGGCAATCTGCGCGCCACTTGCCTGCCCAGGGCCCACACCCGCTAGGTGCACTCGCTTACACCACCGGCCCCCGTAAGCACCGAGACCAGCAAAGAGTATATTTATCAATAGACCACCCATGAATGTTTCACTAGCTTTAAGGGGTCATTTTATTTGCACTCAAAAGAATACTCCCTGGTCTCGTAGCTTTGAGTGAGGCATTAATCTTTCTGGTTTAAGCCCGATGTGAGCATTGCCGGGCCGCACTTTGATGTACTACTACGGGCTACACGCTTCCTCTTGAGTACACGACTACGAGGCACACACTTCCACATTCCCCTTGCGCGCCTGTATCGCTCCCATTAAAGTTACTGCCTCCCAAGGTGTCCACAAAATAAGCAGAACATAGTAGCCTTATTGCGAGACTAATACCGCAGTCGCACGGACATTTCAAATGGCAATTAGCCAGAGGCCATTTGAGCGAGCAGCCATTTTGCTCAAGATTCCGACCGTGTTCGTTGCACTCGACGTGTACTGGTTCGTCAATTCTTTTCACAATTTTTAAACTGCCTTGGTTCTGAATGATACTCCACAAGCCCGTGTAACAGAGGTATTGAAGATGCTGCTTACTTAGAGTTACACTTTTAAAGGGGGCCACAAATGACCGCGGCATGCTACCTATTACGTTAGCAGATATTGATAACGCAAGGTGCCAGAATATATTAAAATCAATATGCTGCTGTGTGTAAGCAGAATAAAGGGACATAAATGCCATTCAAGTACATATTTCAGATTCTGCATGCACACTTGCATGCACATAGCATCCTAAGCATTATGGCTAGAGCACAAACTACATCTGCAGTACACATTACCCTCATCAAACAAGTAACAAGAGTTTTCAGCTGGCACAGAGAGAGTTACGATAATAAGTGATACCAACGCTAGCAGTCAACTTCTCATTCTTTATTGGTCCTGCAAGACAGACCTGGAACGTTGAACAGTGCCCACGGAGGTAACAAACATACAAGCTTGACGACGTAAGTGAGCTTACAAAAATAGCCTTTGCGGTATCTCTCCCACGTGGCAAATCTCTTCGGAGAGGACGCTTTGCATCGCACCACACTTCACTCTTGAACTAGCACTGCACTCGTGCACCAGCGCTGCACTAGTGCACATAACGGCTGTAAACGACTGCTCGATGCACACTCAACAGTCACAAATATGGGGTGTGCACACAGTGAATCTTCCTGTAAAACGAGCCGGAAAAATCGGCGCCTGCACATAGAAAGTTCAAGCTTTCACCAAATGTGCACCGAGGTGGTCCGGTTTACGATGCGAAATATCAAGACGTAGTTCTCTTCCTGCAAAGAGTTAGAACAACAAACTTGCCAAAATCAACAGCAGACACGTTGGTAGACGACCCTGAGTTAGCGATGAATGTAACTTGTGGCGCCATCTCCCGAGAGGTGCAGCGAGCAGACAACAGAATGCGTCGTCTGCTTGCTGCACCATTCGGGAGATGGCACAAGTTACATACACAGATTGACTTTTTTTACAGGAAGAGAACTGCACCTTTTTTACGGACAGAGAAATGCACCTTGAAATTTCACGAGGTAAAACTGACCACCTCAATGCACACGTAGAGAAAGTTTGAGCTTTCTATGTGCAGGCATCAATTTTTCCGACTTGTTTTACAGAGTAAGATTCACTGTGTGAAATCAGGGTATGGTCACTCGTGTCCATTAAAATCCGGTTGGAGACCTAGCTAGACACTTAACTCCCATCGTATCTACACACATACGAGTGGCATGATTGTTTGTAGCATTGACTACGGTGAAAATGTAAGATTTCATTGGTTGGCAGCTTTCCGTCTCTGTTTCCAACTATACGCAGCCATTACATCATGAATTTGAAAGAAGACGCTCTATAAACGAAGGAATTGTTACTCCACATCCGTATTGTTACATTGAAGTTTTGGTGTTGCAAGCAGCATGCCACGGCACTACTTGTCATTCGCAAACTTGGATATAAATCTCTAAAACAAGAGCAACCTTCGATAGGGTAACAGCCCGCACATAATCTAGTTCACGTTTCCTCACACTAAACTGGCTCTTTTGGTGTTTTATTTATTTATTTTTTTGTCTGTAGCGATTTAAATATTGACCGACAAATGACACCATAAAAACCCATGCAGAATTTGCCTTCGCATCTCCTCCGTTGCAAACCTGCCCAGGGCTGGCCGTATTACGGTTGTGTATAAAAGAAAACAAAATAGCAAAAATGTTTCTTGATCTTGGCAATCTACGCTTTAAACCCACTTCAGATGGCCCGCAAAAACCCGTTTTTCATTGTATCGTGCTGAGATTTATTTATTTATTTCAAAATACTGCCAATCTCATTAGAATTTTTGCGGGTATTGGGACAAAAGAAATAGACATCAAGAGGCAAATATCAATAAAAATAGAAAAGCAGAAATATTGCGTCATTCGTGTGACCGAAAAAACATATCGATTCATAAATTGATGAAGTAGTTGTTTTTCAACTGCATCACCAAACAATTCAACACTTGTACGACTAAAAAAGTGCCTATCTAAACTGTTACAGTAAAACCCCTAAAAAGAAAAAAACATTCCTTTTTTTTTTTAAGCAGTGTGGTTGGGACATGCATGTCAAGAATTAATTTTTTTGGGGGGAAAAAAAAACGATTTTAGAGCGATGCTGACGGCGAGAGATTTATTTGAAATTCTGCTCGCTAAGTCCATCACGTCACGGAATGGTCATTTGCTCAACAAGATGGTCACTCTCTCTTTCCACCTCAATGTGAAGGCGAAGGCGATCCACCTCTCCTCCCCGCGCCCGAAATGCAGAGAGAAAACGAGTGGAAAGGAGGTGACTACCGACAAATCGCGTCTCACTCCGCCAATATTGCTCTAAACAATTTTTTTTTTTCGCGTAAAATTAGTTTGTTGATACTGTCCCAACCAAATTGTAAAAAAAAAATATATATTTTTTTATTTTCAGGGGTTTTTTATAGCTGAAGGAAGAAATGAGTATTTAAAACTGTTGTTACTGAAGGAGCACTCAACGAGTGTGTCACTATGTTTTTCACTACAGAGGTGCGGATAGGTGGTGGTGGAAGCATGGAGTAAAAAGACCAACAAATGAGCTTACCTTGTTCAAGAAGGAAAAAAGGAAAACCTGTTTCGTGCCACCACATTCGCAGACGACGTCATGACCGTGCTCGCCCAGTTGTTTGTGCTGTCGAAAGATGGCACAACACAAGACGGGAGAGTAGTGCAGTGCCTCGACAGATTGTCTCCGTACCGAAAATGGGGAGCCATGAGCCATTGAAATCCCTGCTTTCATATTAGGGAAACTAATTATTTTATTGAATAAATTATCGCACTCTGAAAATTTAACACTGGAGAGACGCGCGCCGGCATAGTGAAAAGCTTTCGAAGATTGTCTGCTAAGCTCGACGCTTTCGGCAGCAGATTTAACAGGTCGTGATGTCATTTGCAAATGCCACGGCAGATAGCCGAAAACATGTTTCTCTTCTTTGAACAAGATAAGTTTGTCCATTAGTATTTTCACTCAAAGCTTCCGTCGCCTAGCCGCACCTATGTAGCAAATGGCAGCACAATACATTGAGAAACCGATTTTTTCGAACCATCTCGAGTGGGTTTGAAGAGTTAGTGTACATGCTGTATAGTGAGCATTGGATTAAATGAAGTGACGGGAACCATGGATTGTTACAAAGTGATGTTTCCAAGGATGCGAGTGGCTTTGGCGGAACTGGAAAGAAAAGCTGGAATAGCACCGACTCTAACCATATGCATAGGATGACGAAACTTCATTCCCTGAATTAAGATACAAAATACCTATATGGGAATGGACCCAAATTAGTAAGCACCGTAATTGCTCTAGCATTTTCCCCACTGAAGAGCGTTCTGGAGTTGTGTTCTACACCATGACACCATAACAGAAAAAATGATGAAACAAAGTACAGTTGCATTAGGACGTGAAACGAAAACGCAAGTGTCACACTTGCAATAGAAGGTTTTATATCAGTTAGCATTCTTTCTTTTAGCTTTAATTGAGCACAGTTGATCCCTACCTACTCTGGCTTAAATTACGCTACTATAAATGGAACAGATTTTTGCCAAAGCAAATTTAGCAGCACTATGCACACCATTTTCCAGCTTCCCTTTCTCGAGAGAATATGTCGCACACACAAATCAGCAGCGTGCGTATGAAGTAAGAAAAAACAATGCCAAAGATAAAAAGAAAAAGACGAGACAGACCACAGAGTGTTGCATTTTAGCGCCGTAGCTTCGTGGTACTGTATGAAGAGTCAGCTTTGTCACTCTGTACGAAAGTTTGCATGAACACTGAACCACAAAGGCACAAACAGTTTCGAAGTCTGATGCATGTGCTGCGTTGTGACATGATGCAATGTCGAGGCATTGTGTAAGGCATCCCCCTCCTCAATGCCAAAACACGTTTCTTGGCTCTTCAAGGGCCGGATTCGTGCAAGACTAACAATGTTCACGAGATGAAAGAGGCATGAGGCTGCAATTGCGACGACGGTCAGTGCCACACGGTGGTCCTTTTCTTGGCCCCTGTAAAGAAAATAAGTTGGCTCCCATGTTGGTGATGGCCAAGCTTGGACGGTATTTCCAATAAAAACATTGCATTGCTCGAGTGGAATTTGTAGAAAGGCCATTTGAAGTGTCATCTGTTGCAACTGCTCTTTTAACGTACCTCGTTCCAACTTTGTTTTGCCCAGTTTTCTTGTAACGTCCGACAGCCCTGAGAGTAAATAAATAAAGAAATTAAAAATATTTCCTCGATTTAGAGCAATCTGTGAAGGGCCTTCGCAGACATTAATGTTTACGAAAACTCGTCTAGTTACATTACTTTTCCATATTGGTTATGGGAGGGCGAATCTGCTGAATTCTAAAGATTTCGGGATAATGGGCAATCTCAGTCTTTGAAGCACTAATGATTGACCCTAAATCGTACGTTTCGCGAGAAGCAAAATGTTTTCTGTGCCGTTTTGTTTAGGCAATATCACAGATGATGAACCGGAACCTCAACTATGGTGGGCAACATTAGAGCCACCATGTCGTACATATAGTCACACTGCCCCCCACTTGAATAGGAGTGGCACAAGTGTTGACAGCCTCACGAGCTCTGCCGCGCCCAATGGCATATGCGGTCTTCCCAGTATTTCGTGCAAAAACATGCAAGTTTGAGTACATATGTGCACTGTTGATGTCTTAGAAGGCCAACCTTAAAATGCATACACATGCATGCATCCAAAATGTTTACGGATGTTTTGTCAGAGCACTCTAGACTTGACATGCTTGATTCTGGCTCTAACGGCGGCGTGCAGCACAGCATGCTCGTTGTTTTGTAAGGTTACATGGTTTCGGTAGTTTCTGACTACAATCCCCATCTGAGCAGCAAAGCCAGGGCCAGAAAACAAACCCAAGTGATGTTCATAGCGTTCGTACCGAAAATGACTGCAACGGATCCGCCGCACATGGCACTGGTTTAGAGTTTCCAATTCATTGAATGAATTACGAGCTCGTCATCCTATGGTTTGAGCAGCCAACGACGCGAGATAATATGCCGGTGTGTCCTCGGCCAGTGGTTAAAAATAGACAGTGCTATCATGAAAGCAAGTAACTTTGGTTTAGGGCTGCAGAACAAACAGCATAGGGTCAGCACAAGACCACTTTGGGCCGATCCGACCAGACCATCTGCTGTCATAATTACGGGCAGCTCGAGGAATCGCCGACATCCCCTAGCGCGCTGTCTGTGGGTAGGAAGGCGTTGATTTAGAAAAACTAAAAACTGCAAAAGCGTGCCCCGTCAGTGTTGCCATCGGCCACACTGCTTGTCACCTGCAACACAAGCAGAGTCTACCGATTCATCGTATGAAAAACTTTGTTTATCAGTTTAATAAAAGCAATGTGACACCAAGCTTAGCTGGAATTCCAATTTCCCTAACAAAAATTGAGGGGAGCTACCCTTTAAATAGAGCTCCTGGACATTATGCTAATATGTCTCATCAGCGGGTTCAAGCACCAGCCATGACGGGACACTACTCCAGAAAATTTACTGAAGCTAAGACTTGGCCTGCTTGATTCCGCCAAGGAGCCGAGCCATTTAGAAAATTTCTCTGCAGCCCTTCCCCAGCGTTCGGTTGTTGCTCTGCCTGCCATTTATTTCCGTACATTATGCTTTGCGGAAAGTGCAGTCACTTCTTATTTACATGTGCCCTTTCAATAATCGAAAGCAACAGCGGAGCAGCACCTGGTGGAAGAACAGAAAGCCAAAGTTTTTGCCTCAAGTTTGTACGCAATACCGGCAAGTTCCAGTTGTGAAACTGATACCTGGCAGGATTTTTTAATTTGGATTTGTTCACGTTTATGCCAAACGTACAGCCACCCTGTCATTTCAGGGGGAACACTGTCCAGAAAACAAAATTCCTGCAAAAAAAAGTTGATTTTGGAAAACGCTATACTTACATTCACTAACATATAAAGAGTATTCCTAGAAAGTTTCATTTGATTACACTGCATAGTTACTTTTTAAAAATTACTTTTGGTGCACCAATGCTAAAGAAAAGGTAGGAGTTCGAGCACTTTGAATGCATTTTTGCCATTCCACTTTTTGGCATAAATTTCACTTTAGGATAACTATTGTTTGGTAGTGAGACAAAAGGAAAGGCTCACTCATTGTTTTTCCTAAATTAAATTTAATAGGCAATGCACCTGTGAAATGTTTTTTTGTTTTTACTTTGAGGATGTCTATTATAAAATATGTTAAAGTATTGTCGACAAAAATAAAAGGCAAACAATTTATTTGATTTTTCAGTGTAATGTTAGCATAAAATAAATTCCTTTGCTGAAATTTTGTTTCCACAGTTGCACTTTTCAGGCATTCTGCTGCGTATCTAGTGGAGAGAAACGCAGGGTATTACATTCCGAAAAAGAGAAAACTCAAACCAAAAGATTAGAAACAAAGAGTTCCCAACGTTTCGGGGTCGACTCCTTCTTCAGGGGTGACTAAAAATGGAATGGGACAGCTTCGACCTCTCCTTCCTCTTCTACCGAGGTGATGTTTTGTGAATGTGACGCGGGCCATGGACGTAAATAGATGGTAAGGCCCCGAGGGACCTGTTAATGTTCCCCAGTCTGTTCTGGATATGCCACAACTCCAAAAACAGACGTTTTCGAATATGTGGGTCCGTGTCTATCACGTGCGCGTTCCCGAAGTCGATCCAATGATCAAATACCTCACAACGTTCCGCGACGGCGCTATGCGCGCGATCGAAATTGAGCACATTGTTCAGGTGCTGGCACATGCGTTCAGGAAAAGATTTAGTTTCACCGATGTAGGCGGCGGGGCACTCTGCACACGGTATCTTATAGACCACGCCTTGTGCTTTTTCTTTTGGGAGGCGATCTTTCGGCCTTGGCATGAGCCGTCCTAATGTTGACATTGGCTTCCATCGTTGCAGTCGTTCGCTTCCAGCATCGCCTCCGCTACTAGAGAAAAACGACAAGCATCTTAAGAGAAACTTTCTAAGCAAAGAAAAAAAGGCCCATAAAGGGGAGGCGCTGACACCGCCAGTTTTGTCACGAATCTGTCTTCAAGACAACTCTCCCCCTGCGAGATTAAAGTCTCGGCAAAAGGCCACGGCTTCAACATGACCACGACCCGGCCCTCTCTACCAAATATGATTGCCGCTGTAGAAGACGGCATTGCGCGCCTAGACCCTAGCGTTCGGGAAGGTGTACGACTTAAAGCGATAGGCATCCTTTCAAAACCTCCGCCGAGGCAACGCCACAATCTATCTCGCGATGAAACTGCTGCGCTTCGGAAGCTCTGCGAGGATACAGAGATTGTGCTACTGCCGGCAGATAAAGGAAAATCTACCGTCATCCTGGACCGGGAGGGGTACGAACAGAAGGCACGGATCTTCTGGAAAGTCCGGCCTATGAAAAGCTCAAGAAAGATCCAACGTCCCAAATTCAACGGAACATGAACAAGATGTTGTCTGACATTTTCAAGCAATATCCAGAGTCGAAATCCCTTTACTTGCATCTCATCTGCAGGAATGGCTCTGCGCCAAGCTTCTACAGACTACCCGAGACCCACAAACCTAATGTCCCCTTGAGACCTATCGAAGACTTTACGACCTCACCGCTCCGAGCGCTGTCGGATTACCTACACCAGACTATATATCCCCTTGTTGGAAATACGCCGACCCATGTGCTGAACACCGGCCACTTGGTGGAACGTGCTTCGCAAGTGAGACTCTTCGATGATGACACTATTGTCTTTCGACGTTGTGTCACTCTTTACCAGTGTGCCAGTTCCCTTAGCAGTTGCTGCAGCCAGAGAGGTTCTCGAGAAAGACGAAACATTGGGCTCAAAAACCAGCCTCAGTGTGGATGAGCTATGCCGCCTCCTCGAGTTCTGCCTTGGCAGTACGTACTTCAGCTTCAAGGGTGAGCTTTTCAAACAAGTCAGCGGAAGGGCAATAGGCGCCTCTATTTCTGTCACGACGGCAAACCTCACAATGAAAGTGGTTCAACAGAAAGTGCTTAGCACTTTTGCCAACAGGCCAAAGGAGTTCATGCGCTATGTAGATGATTGTTTTTGCGTCGTGAAGAAATCGGAGGTAAACCACTTCCTCGCACACCTAAATTCCATAGAACCGGCCATGCAGTTTACTGTAGAATACGAGAGAGATGGAGTCTTGCCGTTCCTCGATGCTCTGGTGGAAAGGCAAGGAGACAAGCTGGGATTCACGGTCTACAGGAAGCCAACACACACCGGACGCTACCTTGATTTTGACTCAAACCACCCAACGAGTCACAAGACGTCAGTGGTCTCTGCTCTCTTGTCTAGAGCAATGACCATCTGCTCGTCGGAAAGAGACAGAAGAAAGGAGAAACAGACCATACTTGCTGACCTCCAAAAAAAACGGCTATTCAAGGAGTTTTGTTTAACGCGTCGGCCGTCGACAGTGCTGCACGCGGAATAACCATGGATCGTCGGGTGACACACAGCCCCGCCCTATCGTGCGCATCAGCGTCCCCTATGGAAAAGGTATGAGCGAGACACTGGCACGCGTGCTCCGAAAAGAAGGGATCCAAGTGGCGCACAAGCCAGTTTCAACATTAGGACGGCTCATGCCAAGGCCGAAAGATCGCCTCCCAAAAGAGAAAACACAAGGCATGGTCTATAAGATACCGTGTGCAGAGTGCCCCGCCGCCTACATCGGTGAAACTAAATCTTTTCCTGAACGCATGCGCCAGCACCTGAACAATGTGCTCAATTTCGATCGGGCGCGTAGCGCCGTCGCGGAACATTGTGAGGTATTTGATCATTGGATCGACTTCGGGAACGTGCACGTGATAGACACGGAGCCACATATTCGAAAACGTCTGTTCTTGGAGTTGTGGCATATCCAGAACACACCGGGGAACATTAAGAGGTCCTTTGGGGCCTTACCATCTATTTACGTCCATGGCCCGCGCCACGTTCACAAACATCACCTCGGTAGAAGAGGAAGGAGAGGTCGAAGCTGTCCCATTCCATTTTTAGTCACCCCTGAAGAAGGAGTCAAGTCGACCCCGAAACGTTGGGAACTCTTTGTTTCTAAACCTTTGGTACGAGTTTTCTCTTTTTCGAATTGTTCCCCAAACCAGACAGATTTCTGTCGAAGATGTTTACTTTCAGGGTATTACATTCGTTTTCTAACAATAGTTTTCCTAAACAACGTCCCTGTGTTCCTGATAAAATTTACTATAATTTACTTCACAATTCATACACAAATGAAACTTCGCACTGTATTCTGCCTTGCAACAGGAAACGTATACTGAAAGTTTCTTCCCTATTAATCCGAAGGTTCGAAAGTTGACCCTTTTGGGTAGCTTCCTCCCTTAAACGAGATGCTCTACAACGAACAAACAAGAGCAAAAAAAAAAATTCAGGATGGTACAATATGTTTTTTACAACTCAGCTTAAAAAGGAAGCTGTCAACAGTGCAGACTTGGGCAGAAGCATAAAGGACGGAAACGGCACAAGCATGTCACTCAGTCCGTCAGCCAAGCAGAAAGGAGACAAAGTGTGTAAGGCCATGCATTCAAGCAGTTGGGTAGTGAAAGCAGCAAGACCCGTTTATTCCACAAACTTGCTTTAAACTCGCTCCAAACAACAGAAGCAACAGAAACACCACAAACCTCGAAGCAAAGTATCGCAAAAAGCAAAGCAAACCAACAGCCAACTCAAGGCGGACAGTCGGAAGCCCCGAGAGAACGACAGCTGGATCGTGCAAGCGCGTGAAAGCTACAGTTGCGGTCGTTGCTTTCCAAAAAAGGCGAGCCACTTGCCCACGGTGGCGCTCTTGTTTGGGTTGTCCGGGATCTTTTGGATGGCTTGGACGCTTCCGGGGGCGTTGCCGTTCCGCCGACTGATGAAGTCCGCCAGGGGATCCTGCGCAAAGTGCGAGCCTTTCTTTTTACACTCCTCAGAGGTTTCTCGATCCTGACAGAGACGGAGATAAAAAATTATTTGATCGTACGGATAAAGTCGGTATACATGAAATGTGTTTCCACAACGTTCTTTGGAGCTTGTAGCAAACTTTGCAGTTATGATTTCTCTTTTTAGGTTAAATGGATAGAAACTGGTAAACAGGAGGAGATGGGCGTGTTCAGTAGCGGCTCTGGGAGTCAAGGAGCCATGCTTTTTCCACTAGATGGCAAAAAACGACTTCCTTTGCACGTAACTCTGAGTTCTTGGAGTCAAGCTACCGAGTCCGGTGCACGAGGAGTCAAAAGAGCAAGGCATAACTAATTCCAGATTGTGGACTGAGTTCTAGTGCGGAGAGAGAAAAACAAAAGAAAATGGTGAGAGAAGCTGCGCTGGCGTGGTTTTTTCAATGAAAAGTGCTCGAGGTGAAATTAATAATGCGTTCGGATTTCCTTAGTTGCTCTTTTCGGAAAATATCTCGCAGCACATTTCTTTTGTTTTGGATCTGCTAATAAATCACGTAACGTTAATTTGGCGCAAACTCGGTGATCATCGACAATAGTCCTGTCCGTGCTGAACAGAGGGAGGCAAAGTAAGACCACAACTTTGGTTCGCGGTTGGACACTCGCGCGGAATATGATGAATGTTTTGCTCGCGTACCTGAACCGGGGTGTACCTACGTGAGTATGAGACGTCGGCCGGTGTTTGGTTCGGAAGACAAAACGTTGATTACCAAGTGTGGCTCACTACCAGTGTGTATACGGATACATTTCATAGCAAGTTCGTAAAGAAGTGCAGAACAAAACGTATGACCGTATAAAAGTATCGTAACCAATACTTTGATGTATTTGGCTCTATATTTTGCGTGTTCACGACGTCTTTGTCGCTTTCTATAACAGTAGCAGGCTTTGTACTGCTTTGCAAAGGACTCGATTGCTTTGGATCGCTTTGAACAGCAGCGCCGATGTGTTTCTCTAACTACCTTGTTGAGACTTCAATATCGGCATCAAATAAACGCTATCGTGTTCGGCGTACGTCTGCTTACATTTTATTTGGAGACCGTCTGCCCCAGAAGAGGAAGTGGAAACTGCGTAGGAGCAGCTGAGAGCCGCGCCTTTTTTGCCGTTCAGTAGGCTCTCCGAGAACTCTGACTCAGCTTACTCTGTTTGGAGCTGAGGGAGTCGCTACTGAATGCTCCTGATGCGCGAGGACGTCGGAGCAGAAAGCTCTGGTGGGAATAATTAGAGAATAGAAGCAAAGCTAGCTGCCTTCTTCTCTACTCACTGTTCAAGCACGTTTGGACGCCAAGCGCCGGCGTCCAGCGTTTTCCACTGCCCTTTGGTGCCATCATTCTACCATTGCCCCTTCGGCGCAGCAGTAAAGTGTCAGGCTCTTAATCATGGGATTGTGGGTTTGGCTCCTGTCAGGGTGCGTTTAGAATTTCGTGCTTTCTTTTCAATTATTTTTTCTTCCATACAGATTGTCCTCTGAAGTCCCTGTTACACCTTTTGTGATGGTTTCCGTGGCGATCCATCACTTTGCTCGAAACTTCCTGCCCTTAAACGCATTAAACAAAAAAGAAAAACAAACTGAACCATGTTACAGTTTTTAAGTGGCCGAAATTAGGTTTTAAATCCCCACAATCTTGGGCAAACGAGTTTCTTTCAGTAGATACTTTGATTCATCTTAACAAGCATCTTAAGAAGCTCCTACTACACAATGAGAAAAATCATGCACGTGAATGAAGGCACAGAAAAAGAACACGTAAGAAACCCACAAGCGCAGGTCCGCAAGAGCAAATTGTTGTGTGTATGTTTATAGAGCCGGAAGTTAGTCTGCCTCAGTGGGCATCTGGTGTCTCACCTGTAGATGAGCAATTTAGCCGGTGCGGTACAACCGCTAGCATGGGGTCTTTAACGTGCACCACGCAGTAGTGATACCCGACCGCACGCCGGTACGATGCTCATCCAGAACCAAACGGGCAGGGGTGGGGATTGAACCCAGGATGCTGGGTTCTGCAGCGCGAGCTTTCGCTCCACGTGCTCCGAGCTGGTGTGCGCTAGACCACTCGGCCACCGATCCCCTCAGCGCAGGTCCGGAACTAATGCATTATATGAAGAAGATGAAAATTGCCCCGCAGCGACCCTATTAGTGGCTCGGTGGTGCCAGGGTGAAGAATACGGTGGGCATAAGAGAGAATCTTGACTAACTCGTGTATTCTGGCCCCTGGCATCACCTGAGCCACCAATGCGCTCGTTGGAATACATTAGTTGCAAGAAAATTCTGACTCACTCGTCCGGTCATCTCGAGTATCTTCTGCTGCATGTACAGCAGCCTCCCCCTTTGGTATTCGTAACTGAAAAACAAAGACAAGTGTTACACTGCACAGGTGGAACTGAGCCCGACGCCTAAAAGGCACATTCATAATTACCATCATAAAAAAACAAATGGGAAAAGAAAAGAACTTAATTTTTGGCTATACTTGTTATTTGAATGAATTTTGAGTCGGCGGGAGTTCCAGAACTTATAAGCTTCCATGCCCGAAAAAGTGGAATTTGTGTATTGACACAGGGTTAAGGTTGCTTCACTAATTTGTGTTTCAGTGTGGCCAACTGCATTGCAACTGCGTGCGACTGCTTAAAGGAGCTGTGCAACGATTTTAATGTGGAAAGGATTTGTATCTTCTACTTTTGACGTCGTTTATCCTGTCACAAAAGACAGGAAACACATCTCCTTCCTTCGAAATGTTGCAATTCCTCCGCGTAATCACGAGGCAAAAATTAGAATATTCCCCGACCTGCAGCTGCGAGCGGCGGCCATGAGAACCACGCAGCGTGACGTCAAAGGGGGACTCGTAAAAAGATAGCAAGTTGTGCAAATACCTGCTCGATAAAAGGTAATTTTTCCATAAATCTTGTCGTTCCAACATAAATATAAATGCAGAAAAAACCTGGTATAATCGACAAAACTTTTATTATACGGAGTTTTAGTGGCGCCATCTGTCTGAGGTCAACAAAACCGTCAGCTCTATCCGCTACCGCGAATGTGAGCCAGAAGCCGGAGGGGTACAGGGGCAGAGCCGGAGGGGACTGGCCGGACCCGGACGAGACTTTCCTCCTTTCACCAAGTTGTTCGCGCTGCACAAGCATGTGGTCGCGAACGGGTGAGTTCTCGCTGCTCACTGATGGCTCTAGAGAGAGAGCTTCACCAGAACCCCGTGCATCTCCTTTCACGTCACAGCGCACGTGACTCAAAAGATAGTGAAGAAGCTGAGAGGTGCGAAAAATCTTTGTCATTCTTTTTTTATAAAAACTAGGGCATGCAAGCAAAAGTGGTTTTTGTCCTTTACTTCGTAAGTCCCAACTCCCAAATTATTTAAGCGAAGCAGTGAAATTGTTGCGCAGCTCCTTTAAGACCAGAAAACACACAGACACATTTACCGTAAAGCACTGGAACACTTTCAATCTGTGCATAACTACCGTAAAATCTCGTAAGGGCGCCCTCTCCCGAGAGATCGCCCATCTTGTTTTTCTGGCTAAATATCCATAAAATAAAAATTCCGAAACATCACCCAATCTGATCTCCGTCGAACATCACGCGCTGTCCGACAGGAATTACATCGACCGCGCAATCTTTGGTACCTGTGCATGTGTGACGAGCAAATTTGCAGCGGGTTCTTGCGTTTTTGTCCGTGATCTGTGCGCGTAGTATTGCTGCGTGAGCAGGTAACCGAGTAGGCAGCGTGCTTAGCTCCCAGCCACCGCTTGTCGCTTTTTTTATTCCTTTATATAAGCGGAAGGTTGGAGAACCGTCTCGCTCGTTCGTGTTCAGAATGTATAGTTGGAAAAGGATCGAGGCGGAATGTTCTAAGCTCCCAGAGAAAGCTCAAAAGAAGCTGCGCCGTACCGTAGGGAGTCAGTATCACCCAGTGCTCGATCCTGCTGTTATGCTGCCATCGACACCTCCGACAATAGCCTTTTTCTATTTTGATTTGGGAACAAGTTTGCCCCATGAAACATTTAGTTTCCTTTAGTCATTTGTCACCTCATCAATTGTCATTTGTGACATCTGATGCGCGGAAATGCGGTGTACCACATACCATGCCCGTGAAACATGCCCCTCAGAAGATCTCTCAGGCTCAATCTTTTTCAAGTCCCGGAAAGCTAATCCCCGTCGACGAACCCGAAACCAAAGCCAGCCACCGCAACCACGGTTCCCATAACATGCAAGTTCGTAGCAACTTCCCACTTTTTTTTGTCCGCAATCTGCGCGCACAATATTTGTTCCCATAGCACATTAGTTTGTAGCCGGTTTCCACGTGTTTACTGTACCATAAAATGTGAATCTGCAGCATCTGCAGTCTGAGGTATCATTTCCTATGACAAAAAAGTTTGTAATGAATTTCCACGTGTTTATTGCGTACGCGAGATTGCAGTGTCCATAAACTGCACTATCAGTTCCTGCATCATAGATACCCCCGTGTTTATCATCCACTTTTTTATAAAGTTTTGCTTCCTCATTTCCAAAGATGTTGCGCTGTCTCATCCCCAAAGATGCCCCTGTTTTTCACCATTTATCTCTTTATTTTGGGTGGGCACCCTGAAGGGATTTTACGGTAGACTGAAGGATTTGCAGTATCTGCAACAACAAATCTACCCTCTATCTAAGAGAACTTGCCTCTCATAACGCCGTCAAGATTATTTGAAGCACAGGGTGAAACAATATTGGATATTGGGAGACCCAGATTTCAAATCCCGGCTTTGCCAAAGATTTTGTCTTTCGGAGCCTTTGTAGAGTTTGATTCGTCCGATCAGGTACCGTTCATTCATCCGCATACTTTAGATGATGGCCTCTTTGGAGACCACGTACGACGACGAAAGCTCCCGGGAAAATTGAGGAAATATGCGCGTCTAGCAATTGTTCTGAGACTACCGGAGAGATGGTGCCAGCGTGGCGTATCATCGTCATAAACGGTACAAGGGGTTGCAACGCACTCATTCACACTCACACTCAAGGCGCGCAAGACGGCCTTTACTGTCGCACTAAAGCGAGTTTGTTTCTTTCATTTTCCCACATTTCGTTCCCTTTCGTCGAAGGAGAGGCATCGTTCCGGGCGACGCGCGACGTTACCTGGCTTGCTGGAGGCAGCTCACCCACTCGTCGCAGTGCTTCTGAGTTGTGCAGCTGAAGAGGTGCTTCCGGTCCGCGTCGTCCGAGAAGGCTGCGCGACCGGCATAAAGATATCAGAGCCCAACTAAGTCGTACAGCCGCGGCCACGCCGCAAATACGTCGTACAAAAGACGGTCCCAAACACATGGGCATGCTTCTTCCTCGTACGACTGCCCCGTCACCATTGGTCACACAGAAACTGTCTGCAGACACATTTGAAAAGCAGACGTGCTTTAAACGTGCTTGAGGAGCGTCAGCAGGTCATTCTGGCATCACGTCTGATGCGAACGTCTTTTGTACGAAGTACGGGCAGTCTGACCATGGCTTTAGGGAAACGGAAAGAGACGCCGGTAATATGAGTCCCCAACTCGAGGCATCAATTTAGAATTGTTACCGGATTTACTCAAATATAATGTGACCTAGCTTGAGTGGGATGCAAATGGCTCGTCGCCGCAGATTACGAATGGCAACTGGAGCCGACGGTTTTGGGCGACGGAAGGGTGGTAATTTTCCACCGTGCCACCCAACAAAAACTTGGCGTCTCCGTTTACCCCCGGTTGTGTTACCCGCCAGTAAGAGCACATGCAAACAAAATCAAATTTGAGGGTTTTACGTGTGAAACCAACGACGGGCATCTGGCACGCCCCAGCGGAGGATTGAGGATAAATTTGGACCACCTGGGGATCTTTTGACGTGCAAGTGAAAGCTCGGTTACACGGCGCCTTCTCCCCAATAAGCCTCCGTCCCATTGCGGGCACTCCGGCCAGGATTAGAACCCGCCACCTGGGGATCCGCGGGCCGGCGCTTTTGTCCCAGAGCCACCGAGGTGGCTAGCGTGTGCAAACAAACCCTGGTGAAATGAGCTCACCGATGGAGAATGCGAAGGAGCAGTCGACGCTAGGCTCGTGCTGAATCTTGCAGCACTCGATCACCAAGACCCCGACGGGCTAATGGTGGGTGAACAAACAGGTAATGGATTACTGGACGTGCTAATGGGACGGAGAATGAATGACGGCACGTGCGAGCAAATCGGTACGACCGCCTTTTCCTAGCGCAGTGCACGCATTTGTTAAGCATGACGCGCAAGCAGCAGCTGAAGAGACCACTTGCGCTAACTACTAGTGTCATTTGGCAATGGAACACATTAGTTTCCCAAAGGCTCCGTTATACTTCGACATCAAGTGTAGAAAATGTGGCAGCGCACACGGGCCTGCTTGCCGGCCAATCGAAGGCCCCCGTTCTGCACTACGCTGCACTCACTGTGCTCAATGTCGGAGTATAACAGAGCCGTAAGGATGCTCCAATCCTAGCTTTGCTGTTAGATGGCTTCTACCGCACTTGAGGATGCTGCTCGCGGCAGATTTAACAGTTGCGGGCGCTGTGTGTGTGATGTGTCGTCCTCGCTCGAGGCCCCGCTAAACGTAGCTGCGGAGAAAACTAAGCGTAGCAAAGAAAAGGGGCTCACCTCAGCCTCATAGACGCCTCCGTACTCGTTGAGCCGGAAGTAAAAGAGCAGGTTTCCCTTGAGCTTGAACCATCTTTCCTTGAACACTGTATGGGACAAAGGGCATCGTCAACCGTGATTAAGTTGTAAAGTCCCAACATTAAAATAGAAGGTTTGGGGCAAAGCTGGGAGGACAAAAAGCTCAATCGTCCACAAAACGAAGTCTCTAAAAAGTTCGGGTGATGGTATACGTTTGCGCAAACCAATGTAAGTCATACAAACACAGCAGAAAAAACAAATGTTACAGGGTTTTATTTATTACTAAAATTGGGTATGCATCCCCGAATGCTCATTATCCGTCCAAATGTAGCGCTAGTGGTCAGAATTAGATATTAAAGTTCGAGAAATAACCGTCGCTTTATTCAAAAGTTGTAAGTAACCTCGGCCGATATTGGTTTGCTCTGCGGTGGACTGTTTTCAAAATTTCCGGAGAACGGAAAACCGTTTCCTGCCATTTCAGAATAAACCGCAGATAACTGACAGCGATTATTTTAAGCACAAGGATAGCTGAAATGTCGCGACACTGATGCGTGGCCTTGCACTCCTAAGCAGCGAAAGGAAGCCACTTGGACAACCTGGAGCATTGTTTACATACAACTCCTGTACCAGTACACACTTTGCTCTCGCCCTGCGCGACGCACCACGCCTGGACGCACCTCAGAAGGCACCACGCGCGCATGTTTAAGATATGATTCCAGTGCTTGTGAATAAAAACACACTCGGTATTCATGAGTTTAGTTTTGCGAGACGCTTACCCTCTCGGAAGGACAAGTTGCGGTGGTTTAAGCGTCCCTCTTTGTCGGCCTGTTTGGTCGCCACTCCTGCCATCTCCTTTTCATTGAAGCGCATTGTGTCATCGACACCGCTGCAGCCAGCGCGACCCCGAAAACGGATCCTCAGCGCTTTAAACGCGACAAATCCCAAGATTCCATGACTCCTCCCAAAGCACGCTAGCCAACAACACGCAAGCTCAAATCAACCAAGGATGGAGTCAACTCATCGTCGGCGCATCGCCGCCATTTGTGTTTCTGCTGCCCAGCGTTGTCAGGCCGCCGTCTCTCGTTTCTCGAACGTCGTCGAATCTGGCGGTGTATTTGCTTCCTTCGTTCGCGAATTATTTGTTTTAAGCACACTTGCCTTACTTATATTAGGTTTAGATTTTAGTACGTTGTCGGACGTAGTCCACTTTATTGCAATTTCGGAGTCGCGGGACAGACAGTGGGACGGACCATTACCACCTGGTCTAGGAGGTAATGGTGCGTTTTTCAAACCTGAAACTTGGTGCGTTCCGGCCAACGTTATTCCGGCACAGCGTCCGAGATTACAGGTGAGCGTACTTCTTATCGCGTGCGCAATAACTACCAATAAAGAGTAAGCAAAAAAATCAAGATAATTTAAATTGGTAAAATCCCCCCCCCCCCATGTTTTTTTACGTAAGGAGGGGGAAGTAAAACCCCTCTATAACACTTCTGACGCCCCTGATATAAATCATAATTTAAATTACATAGCTTTTGTGTGCTTCTGCTTTTGGCTGTGTTCCAAAATTTACTCGATCCGACTCCGGAGTAAAGGTTTCGTACCGTGGCGTTTCAAAACTTACTCGCGCTCAACGTTATTAGATTAACTCAGTTACGGAACTGTTCATAGACGCTGCATGCACGAACAGTACCCCCCCCACACTGATCGCAATTGTTATAGAGATCAGTGACCCTCCCTCACTCACCACGACTCGCCCAGATTTGCCCAGATTCGCTCGACGCGCCGCCGGACGGCTGCTTTGGTAACTGAATCGGGATACGTTCGTTTCAACGTCACTAGAAACGTAAAAACCAACGAAAAAAACTCTTTTTGTAGTAACTTTTATTGGAGATTAGTACAAAATCGGGGCGAGTGAGGTTTTCTAAAATTTTTAGTTTTCAAGGTTTTGCAGCTTAATTAATATTGTTTTTATACAACCATGCCTCAGCGGGGATTTCAGGTAGCGCGTCCCGACTATACTTCGTCTCACCCTAGCATGGACTAACCGCGAAGGCTGAGCTAGCGCGAGCGGCCAGCCTTGACTGCCTTGACTAGAGCACTTGCTGCACGATCGCTCGTGCAGCCGCCGTGGCTTCATTCAAAGCGACTAGCTCGCGCTTTTAGCACGCGCGGCTAACAATAGTCCATACTAAGGTGAGACGAAGTACAGTCCCGACCTAGGCGCATTTTAACTGTGGAGGTACTTCGCGGCGCGTCCGCTGGGGGTAAGGGGTTGGCACCTCTGTAACCCGATTGAAGCAAACAATAGATGTCACGTGCAGTTCCTCGAGGGACCGCTGCGGGAGAAATGGCGGCGTTGTGATCGCCATTGGGTTGTTTGTTTGTTTATTTCTGGGGTGACGGGAAAGAATGGATACCAGGAGATTGTGGGCCTCCGTTAATGGGGCGAGTCACTACCTGGTGGATTAGGGAAGGGGATGAAAAGGGGGAATAGGAGAGGGTAAAAGAATGAGAAAAAAGCAATCTTTGCATACTGTGAGTGCTAAGCAGAGCGGCTCAAGGGAAGGGGACATGAAATGTTCAGCACAGCGCCACCGCAATAATGTCACCGTCCCCGTCACGCCGGGAGCAGACCCCGAACCGACCGCAAGGAAAGGCTCCAGCCTTCCTCCGTTCCCTACTGCCCGGGAGTTTTCGCGGCACCCACATGACGGCCGGCCAAAACGTCGCCCCTCCTCCTCCTCCGGTGCGGCCCCAGCCCTGCCCCGGCACCGCAGCAACAGAAACGGCACCGCGGCACCGCTATGTTAAAACTCTCTAGTCACTGTTTCGCTGGAAACGTGATCAATTACCAGCATCTGGCCGACTCCCTAGTAAAGTCAAAGTCTGTCTTCAAGGCCTGTTTCTCGAAGGAATCGTAGAAGTGCACGGAACGCTCTTTCTGTTGCCCCCCGGTGACCCTCAGGATTCAATATGTAGTGGCATGTACAAGTCTTGCTTGGGCGTAACTCTGAAGAAGCGTTCTTCTGGGTTCTTCATGAGCAGGGCACAACAGGAGCACGTGCTCCGAATCTTCTGGATCCCCACAGTCTGGACAGTTGGGGTCTTGTTTTCGGCCCATCATGTGAAGCCGCTTTCCCGTGTATGGACACCCAGCCCGGAGTCTGTGTAGCAGTGAAGCGTCGGCACGTGGAAGGTTCCGAGGAATCGTTGGAGGCGGCTTGCCAATCGCCATTCCAGGATGTGGATGAAATTGCTGAAGCTCATCATGAATTAATCGATTCGCCTCGTTGAATCGGTCCAAGAGAAACGTCGGCGCCTGATCGTCATGGGCCCTTGCAGCCAGTGTGCCTGCTCGCTCATTGCCTGAAATTCCAACATGAGACGGGATCCACTGCATGGCGAGGATCCACCCTAGATCCTCCACTGTTTGAGCCTCTAATGCAACTCTAGCCAGTAGTGGCGTGCGTTTATCAGTCCGTTGGAGCTGTTGGAGTGCACCTTTAGAGTCGGTTAAAATTACAGCCTTAGTGGGCAACGTAATGTTCTTGATAGACTCAAGCGCTCCCCAAATTGCCACCAGCTCTGCCGTTGTTGATGACGTCACAAAGTTGAGTCGTCCAGCAATATCAAAGTTCATTTCTGGAATTGTGATTGCAACTGTTGCTGTCTTCTTGGCCCTGTTGATCGACGCGTCTGTATATACCTGAATCCAGTCTTTGTAGTCGTCATCTAGGCGTTCTATAGCAGCTGACCTCGCAACAATTGTCAGTACATTTGCTTTTCGCTGTGGAAGAGGTAGACTCTCGCATATCACCAGTGGTGGACGTGTCGAATGCGGAGGCAAAGAAGGAAGGAACTCTCCAGGGCCTCCAATCTCTCGATCGAATCGCACTATCAAATGCCCCAGGTGAGAGTTTCGTCTAGCCCGAAGGTGAGATCGGATGCTAGACTCAGAGGGCACACCACTCATGCGACTAATGTTGCGCATGGCTCTCTCCTCCAGTCTTAGGGAAAGCGGCCATTCCTCGGAAGACACAAGCGTCGCAATATTTTCCGCCGAAGGGGGGAGCCCCAAGCAGCTGCGAAGAGCAATTCGGTGGAATGTGTCAAGTTCTCTAATGTGGGCTCTTCCAATGGCTAAAAGAGGGAGCGAGTACAGGAGCCTGGACATTATGAGACCATTATAAAGTTGGAGAAGAGCGCGTTGTGGAGCACCCCAAGAGCATCCTCCAAGTTGTCGTATGACACGCAAGAGCCGTCGGCATCGACCCAGTGTCCTACGAACTTCTGGCCTCCAAGTCACGCGGTCATCCAAGACAACTCCGAGATAGGTGTGCTGTCTAACCCTTCTCAGTGGCATCCCAGCAAGTTTCAGCTGCAGTGCGTTTTGTGGTGCTCGACCTGCAGGCCGGTATAGAAGTGAAGCTGTTTTTTCAGCTGAGAGGTTAAGGCCCAATCTCGATATCATTAGCGCCGTGGCATCAACGGCCACTTGAAGGCGATTGCGAATTGCGATCGCGTTCTTCGAGGGTCCGACGCACCAAATTGCAACATCATCCGCGTATATGGCCATTCTTGTACGGAGATTGGAGTGTCCTGTTGGTAAGCAACCAGGGAGGGTAGCCATCGCTATGTTGAAAAGTATGGGGCTCAACACGCTGCCTTGAGGAACTCCTCGGTCTGTTGGTCGTGGTGAGCTGACAGCTTCAGGCACTTTAACGCGGATGGTTCGTCCAGAAAGGAACGCCTTGATAAAGGAAAGAATCCGTCCACCAATTCCGAGTTGCTTCAGCCGGTGGATGATGGTGAAGTGAGGGAGAGTGTCAAATGCACGACTGATGTCTAAAAACACACAGTGTACCATCTTCCCTGTAGCTTTTGCCTCCTCGAGGGTTGACGCGATATCTCCAATGGCATCGCCGGTGCACCTTTTTGCTCGAAAGCCTGCTAGTTCTGCTGGAAACGCTTTCATCCTATCCAATAACCAGGTGAGACGTCGAAGGACCATCCGTTCAAGTAGTTTGCCTACACAACTTGTGAGTGACACTGGTCTGTAAGACGACGGCAGCGCGGCCGGTTTCCCTTGTTTGAGTATTGGGATGATAGTTGACTCCTTCCATGCATCAGGAATGATGCCGGTTGTCCATACGAGGTTCAGTTTTTCAAGAACATCAAGGTGGTAGGCAGGATCGACGTTTCTGAGTGCTTGGTAGGTTATACCATCCGGTCCTGGAGCACTCTTTTTGTTACACTTGTGAAGGGCTTCAGTGAGTTCCGCCAGAGTGAAATCGGAATGGCTCGCCAACATTGCCTCGTTATTTTGATCTTCGGTGAGTGGAACTTGAGGTAGTCGTCCTAACTGTTCCTGGTACTGTAACGGAGTGGATGACTGCCGAGAAAATTCGTCCGCTAATACCTCCGCCACCACTGTCATGGGCCAACCGGACTCGATTGCAAGACCTGCAATGGGATGACGCGGAATTTTCGCGCCGGCGAGGGCTCGAGCGAGTCTCCAAGTATGTCTACCACCACCAGCACCGCCGAGTGATGCGCATCCGTGTCTCCATTGCCATCTTTGAAGTTGTTTCGTATGTCGCCTAAATTTAGCGTCGATCCGGTTGTAGCGCGTCCAGTCCCATGAGGCGTCCGTGCTAAGTGCCCTTCGCTGTGCCTGTCTTCGGGCTGCGCGGAGATTTAGCCATTCCAAGTCAGGTGCAGGGCATGTAACGGGCACCGTGACGGAGCGCGTGGCAAGTCGCAGGCACTCCGCAATTCAAGATGTTAGATCTTCATAGTTGCCACTCTCAATGGCGGAAGCAACATGCTGACGAAATAAATCCCCAGTTCGTCACCTTACAGGTTTTTTTGTTTTTGGGGCTTGTAGTTGGATTTGTCACCCTGATAGGCACGTGGTCAGTTCCCACTGTGTCGGGTCGAGCCGTCCATAACCCAAATATTTCGGATGACACCAATGTCAGGTCAATAGTAGTGGGGCTGAGCCCTTTCCTACGAAATGTGGAGGACCCATCGTTTAGAGCTCGAAGTTGAATCTCTGCCATGGTAGCCTCTAGCTGTCGTCCTCTGGCGTCCGTTCGTCTACCACCCCAAGCCTCGTTGTGAGCATTAAAATCTCCGCAGATGATGAGCTGACCGCGGCTTCTCTTTTTAATCTTTTCCAGCACTTTTGTGTTCCAGACACCGTGTGGCGTGATGTAAGCTGAAATGATCGTTGTTTCGCATCCTTTTATTCAAATAATCACGCCGGAGTACTCTTCCATGGCCGAATTCAAGTCCGAAAGGTCTATAGGGTTATGGTATACACCATCACGTACAAGGATCGCCACTCGTGATCTATCATTTGGGTTTTTGGGGGCACTGTGGTAGAACACATATGGAGAAAGGCGCTCTTCTCCAGGTACAACATTCGTTTCTTGAAGAGCCAGGACGTCAACACGCTCAGTTTTCAAAGATTCGCGCATCGCTGGTAGGCGCGTGCGCAGCCCATTTACGTTCCATTGAAGAATGGAAGGAAACACTGGACTGCACCTTTGTTGACGAGTGCTATTCTTTTGGAGAGATATTGGAGCTCTTTGTCTGTTCAGGGTCTTCTGTCCACGGCGTCGCGCATTCGCGTTACTTGGTCCCCCTAGCATGCTCCCAGAAGGGGAAGCATTGCCTGCAAGATTGTAGCAATTGCTCGGGCCCACGAGGCTTCAAATTTAGACAATATTGCCAGGGATATGTTTGCAACTGTCTTGATAATGGAGACCCAGGCGGGTGTTGTCGCGATGGGTAAGCCTGAAGTCTCGTCGCTTTCTTTCCTTTCAGTGCTTCGTTTTGTTGCCTGGCGCCTTGGAAGCGCCTGCGAGGAAGGCTGCTGCGTAGACGACATTGGCCTTTCGTCACTTGGGACATCATACGGTGGTACTTTGTTGATAGCGATTTTTTTCTGACGGTCCTCTGCGACGACAGAAGCGTAGCTTTTGGCGCCTGCATTAGTGATCGTTGGCTCTGATTCCTCTTGCACTATGATCTCAGCGGTGCCAGTTTTTTGTCTCTTTTCGGGATCCAAGGCTGACTTCGCTTCGCGGAATCCCACTGAATTCTTCTTGGAGTACACTATAATGTCACGCTCTTTAATCCATTTTGGGCAGTCATGTGATGTGGCTTGGTGGTTTCCACTGCAGTTGGCGCATTTCACTGTCGTGGACTGACATTCAGCACTCGTCCCGTCATGGTGTTGCCCGCAACGGCAACAGGCCTTCGGACGTTGCCAGGCGACTTTTTTGTGGCCAAATCCGTTACAATTGTGACATTGTAATGGTCTGTCTGTGAACGGTGAGACTGGATAACGAACGTGCCCGAGAAGCACGTAGCTTGGCAGCTTAGTGCTGGTGAAGGCGACCTTCACGACGCGGGAGCGTCCAAGTCTCCGAACGTTGGCAATCTTGCAGCATGTGTCTTCAGCGCGAAGATTGCGCGCAATCTCGTCTTCTGTGATTTCAGCATCGACGCCTTGGATGACACCATACGAACTGGGCCCTGACAGTGGTGAGTAGGCTCTTACTGGAACAGCGCAAAGCATTGCAGTGTTTATTAGAGTTTTCGCTGCCTGCCCGTTGCGAACATCAACAGCGATCAGGTTCAGCCGGTCGTTGGGGCGCACTTGGATGATGCACTCTTGGCAGAGCTTCTCAAGGGCTTCGGAAACTTTCAGGCTGTTGAGCGCTGAAAGTCTGGTCTCCTCTTTCACAGGAACGAAGATGACGGTGAGGCTGGTGTTATCTTGCCTCTTTGGTTGTTGCGGAACGTCTGAAGACGAGTCGCTGTTCTTTGGACGACAGCGCTTCCTGCCGTATCTGCGCCATTCACCTCCGGAATCTTCGCTCTCCATGTTGGGGGTCTCTGAGCAGACAGATCGACTGCAATCCTGGGATTCATCGAGCGCGCTGCTGGCCTGGTGTTGTGCTGCTGTGATAGATATTTCGTTTTCGGAAAGAGAAATACCAGCATGCATCCCTTCTCTTGCTGTGCAGGGAGCTGTCCTAGCTCCTGCCGTCCAAGTAGACCCCAAAGTCCAAAGGACCGACGAAGTCGCGTAGAATAGCGAATTATAGAAATTTTTGCGTTCCGGCTCAGATCACTTCGTCGTCTTTCCCCTCGCCATTGGGCGCTTCAGCTGTGCTCTTTAGAATGCACAGTTATGAAACGAAAATATAGGTGGCGCTTCGAACGACTCTAGGCGGATTAAGGTGAGTGAGGGGGGGTACCCCCCTCCGCGAGAGTTCCACAACTGAGGTAATCTAGTAACGTTGCTCGCGCTTACTCGATGACGTCAGAACTCGCGTTCCAGATACTGCTTCACAGCGCACAAGATCAGATCAAGTTCTGACCAATTTCGCGTTCCAGAAGCGGGTTGCTTACTCCGGAGTAATTACTCGCGCTACTCTCCTCGATCGGGGGGTAACGCCGGATCAAATCGAGTAAATACGTCACGTGATCTGTTCGTCGTCTGCTTCCTGCGCCGACAGCCGTCAAAGCTCATTTGCTCCGCTGGCTTTGGCGGCGGACGTTCGAAATAACAAAGAATGAGGTGCAGCCATTTATGTGTGGTTATTGCAATTTGCTGTTTTCAACGCAGGAATTAATTGCACAACATCCAGACCGTGTACCTTCCCTCAGGAAGGTATACTTATTATCAGAGTGCGAGCGTAAACAGGAGCTTCTCCGCATCCTCGTCCTCGGTGTTGGAGGGAACTCCGTATTCATACGTTAAAAGATGAAAATGTTTGAAGGCAGTAGATAATGTGGAAGTATTTTTTAGGGTTGTTTTTTTTTTTCTCCCCAGAGTGTGTGTAATGAGAGGATAACGCTTGTAAAACAGTGAAGGCATCGAAGATTTTATGTATACGATTAGTTAACAACCCCATCACATCTTCCTTCCTAATAAATTGTTTATAGCGGTTTTGAAGTGCTCTCTGTGATTTTATAATCATATTCGCGTCAAAGCGAACATAAGTTACATATCACTGTTGAGAAAGCCGCATGCGCTCTACCGCTACACCGTGTGGAAGCAATATTCGCAAAACGTAATCGGTGCTAATTACGATGAGTTGAGGCTGTTTATGGCACCTGGACTAGACTTACAGCGATCGCGCAGATTAGTCAAAACAAAAATGTTGACGTCCAACTGAAAGGAATAAGTAACTTTTATCTCACTATTCAGCCCAAAAGGAAGGTGAGCAAAAGGAGCCGATGGAGCCACCTCAGAAAAAACCGCATCGTCACTGTCAAAGAAAAACTTTGAAGCGGTTGACGTTATCGTCTCTATCTGGTTTCTCCATGATCAAAAGAGATCGTCTGCTATTTTCCGCCATCGCTGCTGTTTTCTTTTTGCCGCAGCCCAAGACGAAGCCCATCCGCGTAGTATCCAGGTGATTATCCCGGCTATGGTGCCTGGAACGCGTCTCCGACTGGTGTGTTTACCGCGGCCAAAAAAGTGGTCCCTCGATTTCCGCCTGATGACGTCATAGAAGTGTCATGCTGTCGCCAGTCGCGATCCTGGTGGCGTCCTAACAGTTGTGGTATGTATGGCAGACGCCTGTTCTGCTGCAGGTCGCTTTCCACTGTGACAGTCCACGGAAGCTACCGCAGCCGGAAGTTGGGATGCCGTGACGACAGCGACACTCGCGTTCGCTCGTGCTTTTCGCCAGCATTTCTACGGCCAACCGCCAGGATCGCGACAGGCAACAGCATGACACTCCGGCTTTTGTGACGTCATTTGTTGCCACTTCGGGACCACTTTAGATGTATGGGCGGGATAGGACGCTAAACACACCAGTCGGAGACGCAATCCAGGCACCATATCCCGGCCGTTCCAAAATCGAGTCGCGGATCGTTTACTCGCGATGTCACGTGGTATTACCCGCTGACGTAGGAGACAGGTTACTCGGGTAAGATTTGGAACATAGCCTTTGTGTGCTAGGTGTGCTATCAATACCCGGCCGATTGAGTCAAGCCAATCCACTTTCCGAAGACGTTGCCATGCCGACAATTTAGATTGTCGGCGTGGCAATCTAAACTGGAGCGCTCCAAAAGCGCGCCATTTGTAGCGCGCATATTCCGCTCGCAGATCTGGCTCGAGCTGGTCATCTTCCCCTCGTAGATCTCTGGCAACGCCCGCTCCACGGAGCGCCTCAAACTCCGCCGAACTTGCTCTGCAGGATTTCACACATCTCTCCGGATGTTTACAGAGCGGCCCACGTGATTTCCTTCTAAATCGGCAGTGCGCATGCGCGGCGAGGTCGCGAGGTCGGCAAGGTCGGCGGGCGGGACGGGTCGTCGAGTTGGATCTGTTTGGGTGCATCGGTTGTTTACGTGGGATTGTGACGGCTCGAACGCTTCTACCTCCCGTAGATCAGGGATACAAAGCCGGGACTGTGGAGCGTGGTAAATCGTAAGCGCTGACAGCTGTGATCGTGAAAGGAAGAACGACAGGAAAGCCGGAGGCAGACGCAAGGTTAGGCCTGTTCATTCCGCAGCCAATGATTGTTTACCTTTTTACACGGCATTCCGCCGAGGTTTTCCCGTGCAATAAAGCAAGAAAATATTAGGCAACGACCGTGCAAGTGATGGTTTGTTACCTCTGTGTTTATTAAAGTCGTATCAGAAATCTGAACTCCACCGCTGGCAATCGCTGTCCGTGCCCCGCCGCTTCGACGCGGCCGAAAGGTATGTGACGGTGCCGAACGCGGACTGCGCGGACGTCTTCGTTATTTGTGACATGAGCGCCGTGGTACGTATAATTTCGCACGGCCTGTGTCGCGTGTTATTTCTGCGTCGGAAAGGTCAGTCGTCTCAGGCGTTGGTGGGCTTGTCAAGTACGAGCAGCGGCCATTTTGAATGACGGAGAGGGAAGCGATGGGGAGGAGTGTGGGGGAGGTCGCTCCGAAAAAGCGAGTTTATCTTCCCCTCGTGGATTCGGAGCGGGTCCCACGGAGCGGAATTTTGCCTACCTCGCGGATTTCGGAAAGCGCTCCGGATCTACGAGTGGAATTCACCATAAGGCTCCGTTCGTTTCCGCAAAATCCTGCTTTCGAAATAATTAAAAACATAAACTATGAGCGCTTATTTCAGCACAAACCATCTGTAACCCCTCCTTTTGCTCTTCGTGTCAGAATTGCCACAGAACAATGCAATTTTGATGCTCTTTCCCCTGTCCTTGAAATTCAACAAAGAACTGCACCCTGGAAGCTTTGCCGATACCCATTGTAATTTTTCTTTGACGAAGCACAGGAAGGGCACAGTAGACCCTAGTGTTCTCAGGCAAGAATTCTTAGAGCTCTATACCTCCTACAATGGCTACAAGCACTTTTATACCGACGGATCAAAAACCATAGACTTCGTTGGCTGTGCTGCGATCGGCGAGGGCTACAAATCTGTAAAAAGGCTAAATGAAAATGCCTCAATTTTTACTGCCGAGCTGTATGGTCTGATAACTGCAGTTGACCACATTGTCAAACATCGATATAGGAAATCTGTTATTTTCTCTGACTCTCTGAGCTCACTTAAAGCACTCAACTCTCCAACTTCTTGGAAGCACCCTCTGCTTGTTCAACTTTGTAACACACTGACACAAGCGCTGGTAAAGAAAATACAGATAGAATTCTGCTGGGTCCCTAGCCATATTGGCATTGAAGGCAACGAGCTAGCTGACCGTGCAGCTTTTGCATGTGTAGATAGGACAATTGACTATGACAGCATCCCTGCTACTGATTACCGAGTACCACTAAAAAGGCAAATAAAATATGCCTGGCAGAGGGAATGGGATTCCCATCTACAAAATAAACTCCATTTAATTAAGCCAATCCTGAGTGAGTGGCGCAGTGCCAGACACCGAGAGCGTTTTTATGAGATAGTTCTGTGCCGGTTGAGAATAGGACATACCCACCTTACTCATAGCTACCTTTTGCGTAGGGAACGTGAACCGACCTGCGACTTTTGTTCTGAACCATTAAGTATTCTTCACATTTTGATAGTTTGTCCACACTTTGAAGAGAACCGTCGAACTTGGTTTTCTATATTCTATCGGGAACATGTACCATTTCACTTGGCTCTTTTATTGGGTGATGAACCCCTCGTCCCATTCTCACAAGTGTTTAACTTTTTGGAAGAAATTAATATTCTGCGGAAATTATAACTCTAGTTTCTAGTAGGTTTCGCTTTGAGGCTTTAGTCAGTCGTGAAAAAATGTAGGTGTCCTTTACACAATGTTTCTGGCGCACTATAGCCCCGATGCTGCTGCGCCAAAAAAACCCCATACTACTACTACCCATGTCTGGCTGTGCGTGGCTTTCCCGTGTCCGGGGAAAAGGGCATCCTGGTGGTTGAGCCGAACCCGGGGTAGGTTTGGACCCTTCGGGGCCCCCCGGGTGAGGCAACACACCACTTTGGCCCCCGCTTCCCGTAGTCGGGTGTCCTGGCTTGGCCCGACCAGGATGATTCAGTCAGTCGCCATATCTTCTACTATCCCCTCCTATCTTTCTCTTTTCTCTACTCTTTCTTCATTCATATTCACCATCTTTGGCGGCAAGGGCTAACCTTGGGTGGCGATAGACTCCTTGTCTGGACCCACACTAGGTTATAGTGTCTTGGCAGCACTGATAGCGTAATGTCGTCAGCAAAACCTTTATTGCTATGGCGCATTACCTATCCCCATGTTGGGCTCCGTGGTGGGTGGTGCGCTACAGACGCCGAACGCCTTCCCATTTCTTATGTGTTCCAAGCTAAACCAAAAACCTGATCGGGCCCTGAAAAGGGTCCGGACCGAAGTACACGTACTTGCACCCGTGGAGAAGTTTCCTCGATTTCTTGTAATGCATTCTGAAATGGAAAAACCTTTATCCAAGCTATCCCCTTTCCTGGTTTCGAAGATTCTTGAATCTGTAATCGGAAAGAATTTTAAAGCAAAAAAAAAATGCCATCTGGAGATCTCCTCATTGAAGTTGTAACCTCTAAACAAAGCTCAGACCTGCTGGCACTCAACTTAGTTTCTGACTACAGGGTTACTGTATCACCCCACCGCACCTTGAACACAATTAAAGGCGTAATATCAGAAGATGACCTTCTAGAATCCCCCGAAGATGAAATTGTCGATGGTCTGCGTGACCAAGGAGTCATAGCTGCCAAACGAATTTCTTTTCGCCGGGACGGTCAAGAAATTAAGACGAAGCATGTCATTCTCACTTTTGAGCTGAGAGCGCTCCCAGAATCGGTGAAGGCAGGGTATCTGAACTGTAGAGTACGGCCGTACGTGCCAAACCCTCAGCGTTGCTTTCACTGCCAGAGGTATGGCCACAGCGCCCAGAGCTGCCGTGGAAAGACATGTGCCAAGTGTGGCAAAAATGATCACCCTGCGGAGAATTGCTCGAATCCACCGTGCTGCATCAACTGCAATGAACCTCACCCAGCTTATTCCCGTTCTTGCAAAAAGTGGAAACAAATTATAACACTCAAAGTGAAAGAGAACATTTCGTTCCCCGAAGCCAGGAAGCGATTCTCCTTCCTGCAGAAGGGGCCTTACTCTTTGGTGGCACGTGCAGGGGGTGTGCCATCAAAGTCGTCGGTAGGAACCCAGGTCTGTCCTAATGACCTGGTGATTCCACCACCTCCCCCTGCCTCACAAAGATTCGGTCCACGACCTCGTTTGTCGTTGGAACCAAAGAAACCATAGGGGCCTCCAGATGGTGCAGGGGCGAGGGATGCCTCTGTGCTCATTGAGGGGAGACAAGAGGAAAGGCGGCAACACCAGCCTCAGGGAGGAGGCACTGGTGCCTCCTCTATTCCAATGGACGGGCCATCGAATGATGTGCCTGCCTTGGTTACTCGGACCCCTCCCAGGAAGAAGGAGGGTGTGTTTCGTTTTAAGGCTTTAGGAGAAGCCTCGACATCTAAGGAGGGGCCCGTACCAGCTGCTCAATCAGCCGTTCAGCCTGAGGAGGAGCGGATGGAACTTGGTGAACCTCCTCCCCCTCGTTCGGTCCCACCTGATGACGTCAGGCTTAAAAAGTCATCCCAGAAAAAGCTTAATCCGCGAGTAACCCCACCCAAACCACCCCAGGATACCTAGGGCAGGTTTTCTTTTTTGTTTTGTTGTTACTTTAAACCATTTTAACATGAACACATATAGTTTTATACAGTGGAACTGTAGAAGTCTCCTGCAAAATATTGATGACATTCATTTCTTTCTGGATGAGCTACAGCCCATTGCTGTGTGCTTGCAGGAGACATATCTTAACAACACCCATACAAATGTTTTTAATCGTCACCGCGTTTTTAGAAGGGATCGGGATTCACACCACTCTTCTGGTGGTGTGGCCATTGTTGTACGGAGTGGCATAGCATGTGTGGAAGTTCCTCTGTGTACATCACTAGAAGCAGTCGCAGTACGTGTTCTTGCTGATCGTCTCATTACGGTTGTGTCCTTGTATTTACCACCTCATCGTCAACTGCATCTTCATGAACTTCAAGGATTGGTTCAGCAACTGCCAACGCCTTTTTTAATATGTGGTGATTTTAATGCTCACAGTCCCTTGTGGGGCAGTAAGCGCCTTGACTCTCGTGGCGCTGTTGTAGAAAGATTTTTACTGTCCTCAGACGTATGTCTTTTAAATAAGAAAGAACCAACATTTTATAGTTCCACTCATAATTGCTTCACATCCATCGACCTCTCCATTTCATCACCATCATTACTTTCCTGTTTTTCTTGGAAGGTTTTAAACAACCCTTTCGGGAGTGATCATTTCCCGGTTGTAATTGAAAGCCTCGTTCCTCTGCCGACTATTTTAAAACGAACCCCTAGGTGGAAACTGGACAAAGCCGACTGGGCACTTTTTAAACTTGATGCAGTGCTTGACCCAACAGTTCTAGCGAGTTTGTCACCCGAAGAAGCGACAGTGTATGTTACGGAGCAAATCATAAGTGCCGCCCAAGACGCCATTCCTCGCACCTCTGAAAATTTACCCAAGAGGTGTAGGCCTTGGTGGAATGAAGACTGTGCCACCACAAGGAAAAAGCAGCATAGGGCATGGGATACCTTTCGAAGGTACCCTACTTCTACCAATAGGATAGAATTTAAAAGACTAAGAGCAAAGGCCCGATGGACTAGGAGAAAAGCTAAATGGAAGTCCTGGACCAAGTACATTTCCTCCCTAAATAGGTTTGTCTCGGAGAAGGAAGTTTGGGATAGATACAAAAAAATCAAAGGGGATTACCGTTGCTTTGTTATTCCTCTATTTAGCTCCCCTGCTAATTCGCTGAAAGATGTTGCTAATGTGCTTGGAGAGCACTTTGAGAATGTTTCTAGCTCCCGAAATTATCGGACGGAATTTAAACGTTTTAAAGCAAGTGCTGAGTGTCACCGTATACCCATGTCCGGTTGCAGCTCGGAGCCATACAACACTCCTTTCACAATGCAAGAACTAGAGGTGGCTCTGGGCTCCAAGAAAAAGTCGGCTCCGGGCCCTGATGGGATCCACCATGAAATGCTCCGTCATTTGTCTCCAGAATCACTGAACACACTACTAGGTTTTTTCAACTATCTGTGGGAAGCAGCTTACTTTCCTCAAATCTGGAAACAGGCGCATGTAATTCCTTTGCTGAAAGCTGGGAAGGACCCTTCGGATCCACGCAGTTATCGTCCAATCGCGTTAACGAGTTGCCTTGGCAAAACCTTCGAACGCCTCATTAATAGGCGGTTAATATATATTTTGGAGCATAACCACTTTTTCGCTAATAACCAATGTGGCTTTCGAGAAGGGCGGTCTACTTTGGACCACATAGTCCGTCTGGAAACAACCATACGTGAAGCTTTCGTAAATAGGCAACATTGTGTCTCTGTTTTCTTTGACCTGGAGAAAGCATATGATACGACATGGCGGTATGGTATCCTTCACGATTTGTATGCCTCTGGTGTGCGTGGTCGCATGTTGCGGTGTATAAGTTTTCTCACAGGTCGCTCCTTTCAAGTTCGACTTGGCACCACACTATCCGACCAGTACGTCCAGGAAAACGGTGTGCCGCAAGGAGGTGTATTGAGTGTCACCTTGTTTGCCGTAAAGATTAACTCGTTGTCAAAGGTAATTCCACCTTCCGTTTCATACTCCCTCTACGTGGATGATATTCACATTTCGGTTTCTTCTTGTAATTTGTCTAGCTGTGAGCGGCAACTGCAGCTTACCATCAACAAAATCAGTAAATGGGCTGACGAAAATGGGTTTAAGTTTTCGCCTGAGAAGACTATCTGTGTGCCATTTTCTCTGCGTCGGGGGCTGTTTCTAGATCCAGAACTGACGTTAAACAGGGTTCCTATTAGTGTAAAAAGAGAGCATAAATTTTTGGGCATAACGTTTGATAAGAAGTTAAACTTCGTTTGCCACCTGAAGGTCCTGAAAAAGAAGTGCTTTAAATCAGCCAATATTCTTAAAGTCTTAGCGCACAAGTCATGGGGATCGGATAGAATATGTCTGCTACGCCTATACAACTCCCTTATCCGGTCACGTCTGGACTATGGTGCTATAGTTTACGACTCAGCGAGGCCTTCTGCACTCAAAATGCTGGATCCTGTGCATCATCTTGGTTTAAGGCTCGCTACAGGTGCCTTCCGCACATCGCCCATTCCCAGCTTGTACGCTGAATCTAATCAGATGTCACTTAGGCACAGACGACGGTATCTTGCTGCGACTTATGCTTCCAAAATTCTTTCCTATCCAAATCACCCAACTTATGGTGCTTTGCAACATTCTCGGTTTGCTCGTCTGTTCGAACATAAGCCCAGGGTTGTACCGCCTTTAAGCCTTCGCCTTGAGGGCATTTGTACATCTCTTGACCTCACCCTTGACGAGACCGACCTTTTGCAGAAGGGTGAAAATGAGCTCCGTGGAGTACGTTGCCCGTCTTTTGTGATTGGTATTTTACTAGATTTAACAAACATAACATCCCTCCAGTAGTGATTCAGCAGGAATTCCTTGAGGTGCAGAAGTATGGTAACTACTCCCAATTTTATACCGATGGTGCCAAATCATTGCATTTTGTAGGATCAGCAGTTTACTCTGAAAGATTCAGTAAGGTTCAGCGTCTCAAGGAATGTGCAAGTATTTACACGGCAGAGCTCTATGCGGTGTTGATGGCCTTGGAGTATATTCTCACCAGCAAGACGGTGAAATCTATTTTATTCGTGGATTCCCAAAGTGTGCTCATTACACTTTGCTCAACGAAGGGAAGTAAAAATAGACTGGCACAACTTGTCCGATCTAAGGTACAATGTGGTCTGCGGCTTGGCCGAGACATAAAATTCTGCTGGGTGCCTAGCCATATAGGGATCTTAGGCAACGAAAGAGCAGACGAATTGGCCACTAGCTCTAAGCACCTACAGCCAACCACCTCACAGATTCCATTTCAAGACATGAAGCCCTTAGTTAAATCATTAGTTTTCCAGCTATGGCAATCGGAGTGGAGTTTGGAATGCGAAAACAAACTTCACAGGATTAAACCAGCTCTTGGTATGTGGGAGAGTGCATCCCGCAAAACCCGCCGCCATGAAGTTCTTTTGTGTCGTCTAAGAATTGGACACTCCTACCTCACCCACAAACATCTGCTCAGGGGGGAAGCCCCACCACTGTGTGATGACTGTGGGGAGCGTTTAACAATTTTACACATTTTGTGGCTGTGCCCAGGGCTTGAGCAAGAACGACGTACACATTTCCCCGAGTTTTTTTCACACCAGATTCCTTTTCACCCAGCGCTGCTAATTGGGGAGACTCCTATAGTACCGTTTGATCGTGTCATAAGTTACTTAAGAAAAACCGGCTTCCTACTGCAGTTGTAATTTTAATTCTATGATTTTAACCTTGTCACATGAAACTTTAGATAATATGTATCAAAGAGCTCTGAGTATGTTTCAACTAAACAAGCTTGGCGCAGTATGGCCATAGTAGCTTTGCGCCATAAAGCCCTTAATCAACAACAACCATCCTTGGTGTCTTGTCCCCGCAGGGGGCACCTGTGAAAGCAGGTGTTTGGAGAGTGGCGTCTCCACGGACCCTGAGTCCCGCAGGGGGCGCCTGCACCTTAGGTGCTAGGTGCTTGGTGAGTAGCGTCACCAGGGACCCCAGCCACATTGGCGACACACCAGACCCTGAGTAAAAAGTGGCTAAGACCCACCCACGTCTGGCTGTGCGTGGCTTTCCCGTGTCCGGGGAAAAGGGCATCCTGGTGGTTGAGCCGAACCCGGGGTAGGTTTGGACCCTTCGGGGCCCCCCGAGTGAGGCAATACACCACTTCGGCCCCCGCTTCCCGTAGACGGGTGTCCTGGCTTGGCCCGACCAGGATGATTCAGTCAGTCGCCATTTCTTCTACTATCCCCTCTTTTCTTTCTCTTTCCTCCTTTCTCCTACTCTTCGTTTTCACCTTCTTTGGCGGCAAGGGCTAACCTTGGGTGGTGACAGAACTCTCTCTCGATCCACACTTGGTTATTGCTTCCTAGTAGCACTGGTAGAGTAACATACTCAGACAAGCCAGACCTGTTATGAGATGTTACCTATCCCCTTGTTGGACTCCGCGGTGGGTGGTGCGCTACTGGATGCCGAAGTTTCTGCCCTTCATATGGGTTCTAAGCAAAAAACCTCCCCCGATCGGACCCTGAAAAGGGTCCGGACCGAAGTAGTTACCAAAGACTCATCAGCTACAGCCCAGAATAGCTTCAGCCGCTTTCTAGTAATGCACTCGGAACAAAATGGAAAACCCCTTGCCAAGCTTTCACCCTTTCTTATTTCAAAGACTCTAGGAAACCTAATTGGTCAAAACTTCAAAGCAAAGAAATTAGCATCTGGTGACCTTCTCGTTGAAGTACAAAACGGAGTTCAGAGTGTGGTTCTCTTAGATTTAAACAAGATCTCAGATTACAAAGTTTCTGCCACTCCACATCGCACCTTGAACAGCTATCAGGGCGTCATTTCAGAGGATGACCTTCTAGAATCTAGCGAGGACGAGATCTTGGAGGGCCTTTCCGGGCAGGGAGTGGTCGCTGTGCGACGAATCTCAATACGCAGGGATGGACAGGAGAGACCCTCAAAGCATCTGGTCCTCACTTTTGCAACCACCGTACTGCCTGAGAGCATTAAAGCAGGCTATCTCCACTGCAAAGTGCGGCCTTATATACCTAATCCAAGGCGATGCTTCAAGTGCCAAAGATTTGGCCACAGCTCGGTAACCTGTCGAGGAAAAACAACTTGTGCTAAGTGTGGTGGCACAGACCATCCAGCCGACACATGTGAGGGTACACTTCTCAAGTGTATCAACTGCTCTGGTTCTCACCCCACCTACTCTAGAGCTTGTCCAAAGTTCCAAGAAGAAAAGAAGATTTGAGCTTTAAAGATAAAGGAGAACCTGACATACCCTGAGGCAAGGAAACGATTTTCCTTCCTCCAAGGAGGCACTTATGCCGAGGCGGCAGCCAGGGGGGCAGCGCCGCCACTCAAGGCATCGGTGGGCACTCAGTACAGTCCTCGAGACTTTGAGTGCTCTACCAGCCCCCCAACCCCCAGCGAGGCTCCTGTCGGTTCCCAGACCCCGGCAGCCCCACCAAAACTTCCACGTACCAAGACGATGCCTCATCGTCTTGGCCCGAAGCCTCGAGTGGTGCTAGACGCCACTCCCTCTCAGAGCAGTGAGGGGCCCACTCCTTCCACTTCCCAGCGGGAGGAGGAGGCCATGGAGGTATCTGTCGATCTGACAGAACCACCTCCACCTGCCAAGGGAGGCACAAAATCTGCCCCTGAAAAGGGGGATCGGAAGAAAAAACCTCCACGTGTCACTGCTCCAACCAACGCAAGCTAACGTTTGTCCACTCTGTCTCAGCTACGAACCCCACATTTTAACTACATCTTAAGCAAGCAAACGAATGGGTCATGTTGGCTTCTTGCAGTGGAACTGCCGGGGTCTACTACAAAACATAGATGATGTTCATTATTTTCTGGACGAGCTGCAGCCTATTGCTGTCTGTTTGCAGGAAACTCATCTTAAGAACACTCACACTGATATTTTACGTCATCACCGTGTTTTTAGGAAAGATCGTTCGTCGGCCCAGTCTTCTGGTGGTGTTGCTGTGGTTGTACGGAGAGGCGTAGCATGTGCTGAGGTCCCTCTTCATACACCACTTGAAGCTGTGGCAACCCGTGTTTTAGTTGACCGTCTTATTACTATTGTGTCATTATATCTCCCCCACATGTTCCACTTCATATTCATGAACTCGAAGGTCTTATTGATCAACTGCCAGAACCCTTCTTAATTTTAGGCGATTTTAATGCTCACAATCCTATGTGGGGCAGTGACCGACTTGATTCTCGTGGCAAGGTCATAGAGCGTCTTTTACTTTCTTCAGGTTTGTGTCTTTTAAATAACAAAGAACCAACTTTTTACAGTGCACCTCATAACTCTTTCACATCCATCGACCTGTCTATTTCATCACCCTCATTGTTTCCTTGTTTTTCTTGGAACGTTTTAAAGAACCCTTTTGGGAGCGACCACTTTGCGGTCATTTTAAAAAGCAACGTCGCACTTCCCACCATTTTAAAGCGCGTTCCTAGGTGGAAGTTAGAAAAGGCAGACTGGGGGCTTCTTAAATTAAAGGCAACGGTGGATGCCT
Organism: Ixodes persulcatus; assembly: GCA_013358835.2. Lineage (NCBI taxonomy): Eukaryota > Metazoa > Arthropoda > Arachnida > Ixodida > Ixodidae > Ixodes > Ixodes persulcatus. The sequence goes on along the minus strand of JABSTQ010009473.1, from coordinate 516,848 downwards.
CACTCCTGGCAAGTCTTTCTCCAGAGGATGCCACATTATATGTCACCGAACATATTCTAAGTGCAGCTTTTGAGGCTATTCCGCAGACTTCTGAAAACATGCCGAGGAGGTGGAAGCCATGGTGGAACAAAGACTGTGCATCTACAAGAAAAGAACAGCATAAGGCCTGGGATATGTTCAGACGGTACCCTACTCCTCTCAACAGAATAGAGTTCAAAAGAAGAAAAGCAAAAGCTCAATGGACGAGGAAACGAGCTCAACGAGGAACTTGGATGAAGTATGTCTCTTCAGTAAACAGTTTTGTCTCGTCCAAGGAAGTGTGGGATCGATACCGCAAAATCAAGGGTGATTATCATGCTTTTGTGATTCCTCTTTTCCATTCTCCTACAACCTCGCTCAGAGATGTGGCTAATGTCCTCGGAGAGCAGTTCCACAATGTTTCTAGCTCCGATAATTACAGGGCAGAGTTTAGACAATTCAAGGCTCGTGCAGAACGCCATCGCATTAGTATGTCTGGAGGAAATACTGCAGGGTACAACAAACCTTTCACTATGCACGAACTTAAGTTGGCTCTTAATCCTAAGAAAAAGTCGGCCCCTGGCCCTGACAGGATTCATTACGAGATGATTCGTCAGCTTGCCCCGAAATCTCTGGAAACTTTGCTTTGGTTTTTTAATCATCTGTGGACGCAGGCATATTTTCCCCAAGCCTGGAAGCAGGCCCATGTCATGCCACTGTTGAAACCTGGTAAAGACCCGTCAGTTCCATCCAGCTACTGCCCTATTGCACTTACGAGCAGTCTTGGCAAAATATTGCCGCGAGCGCAGCTGACCAAGCAGGCAGCGCGCTCGTGGCCTAACGGTTATCGCGCGTGCCTTCCGCGCAGAAAGCCAGGGTTCGAATCCTGGCCGCGGGGACGCCTTTTTGTTGACATCTAATGTAATGTTCTGGTAAATTCGAGAACCGTGTTGCTTGTTCGAGGTCAGAATGTTCCACACGCAGAACCTTCTACGCCGATTCTTCCAGAACCCCACGCGTGTACATAAGGGGCTCCGCGTGGCGAGCCGCGGTCAGTCTCGCCCCAGCGTTCGACTCTGCTCTACGCCGACTTCGACGCCCGCGACGCTCTGTTATTATTTTCTGTACCCTTTCATTTTTGGCACAAGTTCGCCACATTAAACGTTTCTTTCTTCCTGTTTATTTATTGTTCTTTTGGTCACCACCCGTGACATTTGGTGGAGGTGCGGGGTAGCGCATGCCCCTGCCGCGTACCCCTCCGAGGGCCCGCAGTGCAAGTCCGACGCCAAGCCCACGAAGATCCAACGAAGGCACTACCGAGATCCGGTTCAGTCGTCGCACCCAAGGCCTACACCCGGAATTTGGACTTCTTCCTCCCAGGACCAAGCAGCCAACGAGGCCGACAATGAACGACCAGCAGTCGCAGACCCCGGCCGCTTCTGCCGTCATCTACATGCCCGTTGCACCACGGACGGCTGCTCCGTTCCATGGTGAACTTCATGAAGACGTCGAAGATTGGATCGACCAGTACGAGCGCGTCGCCCGCCACAATTGCTGGACCGACGAGCAGCGTCTGCAAAATGTGTATTTCTCGCTCGAAGGGACTGCCAGGTACTGGTACGAAAATCACGAGTTGTCTTTGACCACTTGGGACGTTTTCAAGAGTCGGCTGAAGGCGACATTTGCCAACCAACACCGCCGAGAAAGAGCCGAAGACCTACTTCGAACTAGAACCCAAGGCCCCAACGAGAGCATCACCGGCTTCGTGGAGGACGTTCTACGCCTGAGCGCACGCGCCGACCCTGAGGCTACAGAAGAGAAGAAGGTTAGAATCCTCATGCGGGGCGTGAGAGACAACATCTTCGGCGGTCTTGTTCGTAGCCCTCCGACAACCGTCAAAGATTTTGTCACCGAGGCGACAAACATCGAGCGTGCCCTGCAAGCCCGAGCCAGTCACTACCACCGACCACCCGGACTCGCTGCCCTCACGCCGTCTAGCTGCGACCTTGGCTCCAGTATTCCAGACATCCGCCAGGTCATTCGAGACGTCGTCCGGGAAGAGCTCAGGAAGCTGCTGCCTGCTGCCAACCAGCCGGCTTCGCTGTCGATAGCCGAAGTGGTACGCGACGAAGTTCAGCGGGCAATTCAACCGGAGGCTCCTGTCAACGTAGCAGCACCCGAGGAGCCCACCCTGACCTATGCTGCAGTTGCCCGACGACCGCCGCCAGCTACTCAACGTTACCCGGTGGCGCCACAGCAGGATTCACCAACGCAGGCGTACACCCGACGCCACGACGAACGACATCAGCGTGACCGCCGAGACCAACCTGCACCAAGAAAGACCGACGTCTGGAGGACGGCCGACCAACGCCCGCTGTGCTACCACTGCGGTGAAGCGGACCACATCTACCGACGATGCCCCTACCGCCAGCTGGGCCTACGAGGGTTTGCACCCAACGACCCTCGACCACGTCTCGGAGAGCGACCTCGAGACATCGAAGACTACCTCCGCCGCTCTTCATCTCCCGAGTCAACTCCCCGCCGAGGATTCCGTTCACCCTCCCCCCGACGCTCGCCATCGCCCTTCCGCCGGTCTCGCCGAGACAGCCTGTCTCCCCTGCGTCGCCGGGAAAACTAGGCGCGGCAACGCCTGGAGGTGGCGTTGCCGAAGACGACCGAAGTAAAGAGCCTCCAAAAACGCCGGAGCGCTCCCACTCTCCCGACGCCCCGCATCGCACCGACGCCCCTGCCACGGTGTCCAACAACCTAAAAGTTGTTATCGACGGCCACGACGCATCGGCACTCGTCGACACCGGAGCAGACTACTCCGTTTTGAGTGGGAGGCTCTCTCGCCGCCTTCGCAAAGTCATGACGCCGTGGGATGGACCCCAAATACGAACCGCAGGAGGACATCTCATCACGCCCGTCGGAAGGTGCACTGCTCGCGTCGAGATCCACGGCGAGACGTGTCCGGTAAAGTTCGTCGTTCTACAAGACTGCTCCAGAGATGTCATTCTTGGCATGGACTTTCTGTGCGAATACGGCGCCGTCATCGACCTGGGTGAGAACAGATTGACGCTGCGGAAGCCTGTTCCGCCTACAGAGAAACCCCAAACAGCGTCAGCCGCCGTCCGAGTCGCCGCCGCCCACGTTAACCTGCCGCCGCGATCAAGTGTTGTCGTACCCGTCGTGGCCGATACAGCTACCTGCGGCGAAGTTGTCCTGGAAGGCAACCTTCAATTGCTTCTGGGAAGAGGAATAGGCGTCGCAAGAGGAGTGGCCGAACTTCAGGATGGGCGGACAGTGGTCCTCGTGACGAACTTCCGAAATGAAACGCAACACCTCACGAAAGGTGCAGCCGTGGGCCACGTCGAGGAACTTCGAAACGCCGCCGAAATCGCCACGATTACTGACGAAACCTCGGCACCTCAGCAAGACAGTACGTCGCCAGCGCAGCTCGACATTGACCCTAAGCTTCCGGGCCCGAAACGACGGCAGCTGCTTAACCTCCTCGCCGAATACAGCGACTGCTTTGCGACGTCGTCAAAGGTGCGCCAAACCGCCGTTGCGAAGCACCGCATCATTACCGAGGACGACGCGCGCCCTGTGCATCGATCGCCGTACAGAGTCTCCGTAAAAGAAAGGGAGGTTATACAGGAGCAAGTGCAAGAAATGCTGAACGACGACATAATCCAGCCTTCCAGCAGTCCATGGGCCTCTCCGGTCGTACTGGTTAAGAAGAAGGACGGAACGCTTAGGTTTTGCGTGGACTACCGACAGCTGAACGCGGTGACAAAGAAAGACGTCTACCCACTCCCCCGCATAGACGACACGCTAGACCGGCTGCGCCACTCTCGATATTTTTCATCGATGGACCTGAAGAGCGGCTACTGGCAGATCGAAGTCGACGAACGGGACCGAGAAAAGACAGCTTTCGTCACGCCAGACGGACTGTACGAGTTCAAGGTGATGCCTTTTGGACTATGCACGGCGCCAGCAACTTTCCAGCGTGTCATGGACACCGTACTGGCTGGGCTGAAATGGCAGAGCTGTCTCGTCTACCTTGACGACGTCGTAGTGTTTTCAAGCGACTTCGACGAGCACTTGCGACGACTCCGAGCTGTTCTCCAGGCCATACAGACCGCCGGGCTCACCCTTAAGCCATCGAAGTGTCGGTTCGCCTATGACGAACTGAAGTTCCTAGGACACGTGGTTAGCAATGATGGCGTTCGCCCAGACCCAGAAAAGACTCGCGCCGTCGCGGCATTTCCGGCGCCGACAGACAAGAAGGCCGTGCAAAGATTCCTGGGACTATGTGCGTACTATCGGCGCTTCGTTCGGGACTTCGCAAGGATTTCGGCACCGCTCACAAACCTCACGAAGGACGCTGAGAAGTTCAAATGGGCCGAAGAGCAGCAGCAGGCATTCGACGAGCTGAAGCGACGACTCCAGACTCCTCCTGTTCTTGGACATTTCGATCAGGATGCGGAAACCGAGATTCACACGGACGCAAGTAACGCAGGACTTGGTGCGGTACTGGTTCAACTACAAGAAGGCACCGAGCGAGTGATTGCCTACGCAAGTCGGACACTATCCAAGGCGGAGAAAAATTACTCCACGACTGAGAAAGAATGCCTTGCGGTCGTCTGGGCAATCACAAAGTTTCGTCCGTACTTGTACGGGAGCCCGTTCCGCGTAGTCACGGACCACCATTCGCTCTGCTGGCTTGCCAACCTCAAGGACCCGTCAGGACGCCTGGCTCGATGGAGTCTCCGACTACAAGAGTTCAACATGACTGTGGTCTACAAGTCAGGCCGCAAGCACAGCGACGCCGACTGCCTGTCTCGATCGCCCGTCGAAACACCTTCCGGCAGCAGCGACGACGATGAAGACGAGTGCTTCCTAGGCGCAGTGAACACCGACGACATGGCACGACGTCAACGAGACGATCCTGAGCTGCGCGCACTAATAGAGCACCTGGAAGGGCGCGGGAGTACCTTGCCACGTGTTTTCTCACGAGCCCTGTCGACCTTCGTCATGCGACAAGGTGTACTCTACAAAGAGAACTTTAGGGACAACAACTTGTCGTGGCTGCTGGTAATCCCGACTGACCTTCGAGAGGAGATCTTCCAAGCCTGCCACGACGACCCGACGTCCGGACACCTTGGTTACAGCCGGACACTGGCCCGTATTCGTGAAAAGTATTACTGGCCCAAGCTCCCCAAGACCGTCCACCTATACACACGATCATGCCACGAGTGCCAGCGACGCAAGAAACCTCCGACGAGGCCGGCCGGACTCCTGCAGCCAATTTCTCCTCCAACTGCACCCTTCCAGCAGATCGGAATGGATCTACTTGGCCCTTTTCCGCCGTCGACGTCGGGGAACCGCTGGATCATCGTAGCCACAGATTATCTCACGCGGTACGCCGAAACGAAAGCCCTTCCTTCAGGGACTGCCTGTGGAAGTTGCCAAGTTTTTCATTGAGTCCATCGTCCTCCGGCACGGCGCTCCAGAAGTTCTGATTACAGATCGCGGATCATCGTTCATGGCACAGCTGACCCAAGAAATCCTCCGACTCAGTCACACCAGCCATCGTCGTACAACTGCCTACCACCCGCAGACCAACGGGCTGACGGAGCGACTCAACAAGACAATCGCTGACATGATCTCTATGTACGTCGACGTAGAGCACAAGACGTGGGACGAGGTGCTGCCCTACGTCACGTTCGCCTACAATACGGCGGTTCAAGAGACCACTGGATTCACACCCTTCCAGCTGGTACATGGTCGGAAAGTAACGACCATGCTGGACGCGATGCTGCCCCATGAGCCAGCTGACAGTGAGAGCGACGACGCCCAGGTGGTTGCTCAACGGGCCGAAGAAGTCCGCCAGCTCGCCCGACTCCTGATTCAAGACCAGCAACGCGTCGACGCCGGCCGCTACAACCTTCGTCGCAGGGACGTCCACTTCCAGCCCGGAGACAGGGTGTGGGTATGGACGCCCATCCGTCGCCGCGGCCTCAGTGAGAAATTGCTGAAACGATACTTTGGACCGTACAAGGTACTTCGACGCCTCGGGGAGCTGAACTACGAGGTAATGCCCGACGGAACAAGAACATCATCACGCCGCCCACCACGGCCTGAAGTCGTCCACGTCGTGCGCCTGAAGCCGTACTACGCCCGATAGGACTGTGCACCTTATACCTTCCAAATGACTGTTTAGTTTACCGTCCTTTTTATTTGCTTTGTTTTGTTTTGTGTTGCATCGGGGCGATGCACTTTTTAAAGGGGGGAGTAATGCCGCGAGCGCAGCTGACCAAGCAGGCAGCGCGCTCGTGGCCTAACGGTTATCGCGCGTGCCTTCCGCGCAGAAAGCCAGGGTTCGAATCCTGGCCGCGGGGACGCCTTTTTGTTGACATCTAATGTAATGTTCTGGTAAATTCGAGAACCGTGTTGCTTGTTCGAGGTCAGAATGTTCCACACGCAGAACCTTCTACGCCGATTCTTCCAGAACCCCACGCGTGTACATAAGGGGCTCCGCGTGGCGAGCCGCGGTCAGTCTCGCCCCAGCGTTCGACTCTGCTCTACGCCGACTTCGACGCCCGCGACGCTCTGTTATTATTTTCTGTCCCCTTTCATTTTTGGCACAAGTTCGCCACATTAAACGTTTCTTTCTTCCTGTTTATTTATTGTTCTGTTGGTCACCACCCGTGACAATATTTGAGCGGATGATCAATAGGAGACTGGTGCATTTTCTTGAAACGCAGGGTTTCTTTGATCGGAACCAGTGCGGTTTTCGGGGAGGGCGGTCAACTGTTGACCACCTAGTGCACCTGGAAACGACTATACGTAACAGGCAGCACTGCGTGTCAGTCTTGTTTGACTTGGAGAAGGCGTACGACACGGCATGGCGATATGGAATACTTAGTGACCTGTTCGCATGTGGTTTACGTGGTCGCATGCTCTGTGTTATAAAAAACTTTCTGTCTGATCGAACATTCAAAGTTAGACTAGGGGCCACATATTCAGACCTTTTTATTCAGGAGAATGGGGTGCCACAAGGGGGGGTCTTGAGCGTTACATTATTTGCCGTGAAGATCAACTCTCTTTCGAAGGTAATACCACGCACTGTTTCTTACTCCTTGTACGTTGATGACGTTCAAATATCAGTTTCTTCTTGCAATCTCTCCAGCTGTGAACGCCAGCTGCAGCTCGCAATAAATAAAATGAGTAAGTGGGCCGACGAAAATGGTTTCCGGTTCTCACCTGAGAAGACGGTGTGCATACCTTTCTCTCTAAAACGTGGAATAACGCTGGATCCATCATTAGAGATCAATAGAACTCCCATAAGTACCCGAAATGAACACAAGTTCTTAGGACTCATTTTTGATAGGAAGCTAAATTTTATTTCACATTTGAAACAGCTAAAACTTAGATGCCTAAAATCTGCTAATATCCTCAAAGTCTTGTCACACAGGTCATGGGGATCTGACAGAAAGTGTTTGCTGCGCCTGTATAATTCCCTCGTTAGGTCCCGCCTTGATTATATAGCAATAGTCTATGGATCGGCAAGGCCATCGGCACTCAAGATGTTGGATCCAGTTCAGCACCTTGGCCTTCGACTTGCCACAGGGGCTTTTCGGACATCACCAACCCTCAGTTTATATGTAGAGACAAATCAGATGTCACTGGAAAAAAGACGGCAATATATTAGCTTGATTTACGCCTACAAAATCCTGTCCGACCCTAACCATCCAACATACCGCTTTGTGCATGACTCTAGTTCTTCCCTTATTTTTCAAAATAAGCCTAGTATTGTGCGGCCGCTCAGTCTTCGCCTTGAGGACATCTGTCAATCTCTTAGTCTCGAACTGAATGACATAAGCTTACTCGAAAGGACCGACACTGTTGCGCCTTTGATACCTGCTGCCAGTGAGCTGCGATTGGTGGTTTACCAGGTTCAACAAACAGAACGTTTCTCCAATAATCATCCAGCAGGAGTTTCATGAGGTACTAAAAAAATACAAAGATTATGCACAGTTTTATACCGACGGGGCAAAGACCTCCTCTTTTATTGGATCTGCTGTGTACTCTGAATCATTTACGAGCGTTCAGCGGTTGTACAGTGTTGCTAGTATATTCACTGCGGAACTTCAATGTGTATTAACAACAGTGGACTATATTATAGAAAGCCATACAATGAAGGCCGTCGTGTTCATTGATTCGCAAAGTGTCATAACTGCAATCAGCTGTGTAAAGGATTCAAAGCATAATTTCATCCAGCTTGTGCGTGCAAAAATAAATAGAGGCCTACAAAAGGGCCATGACATCATATTTTGCTGGGTACCCAGCCACGTTGGGCTCAGTGGCAATGAGAAGGCTGACAGGCTTGCGGCCTCTTCTAAAAACTTGCTAGAAACACGTCTGCAGCTACCACATCAAGACCTGAAACCTATTTTTAGGGCGGCAATTTTCATAAAATGGCAAACAGAATGGGATCAACAGCATGACAATAAGCTGCACTCCATCAAGCCTGTTTTAGGGATATGGGAGAGCTCTTCCCATAAAACCCGGTCTCGTGAGATATTACTTTGTCGCTTGAGGCTTGGTCATTCTTATGTCACCGATGTGTACTTGTTGCATGGGGCAGATCCACCTTTTTGTGAACACTGTGGTGAGATCTTGACGGTGTGGCATATTCTTGGTCTCTGCTCTGCCCTTGAACAAGAAAGACGCTCCTGTTTTCCGGAATTCTCAATGTATTGTATTCCATTTCACCCTGCACTAGTGCTTGGCGAGCAGCCGATTATTCCTTTTGAACGTGTTATGTTCCTTGAAAAAACAGGTTTTTTGCATAACTTCTAGCTTTTCCAACATGCACTTTCTATAGTATGGGATCACCACAGATAATTAGGTCCTTCTCAGCATTTTGTCTTTTGGCAGAGTATCTGACTTTTACTTCTACATTAAATAACACCTTACCTCTGCTTTGCGTAAATATCTAGGTTTGGTGCAGTATGGCCACGTCGCTGTTGCGCCATAAAGCGCCTAATCAATCAATCAATCAATCAATCAATCAATCAAGAAAACGCAAATTTTCATAATTCACTGACATTTATTTTTAAAAACTCGTATACAATAATGAAGAAAGTATAAAAATAAAAAAAGAATAAAAATAAATCTTATGATTTCTTAAAAGTCCTTTTAAAAATCCTCTTTACGCTGGATGGGGTAATAAGACAATCGCCACTCCTGGAAGCCTGCAACACAGCAAAATCGGTGGGCTCAAGTCACTCATGGCTTACACCTTCCTTTCAAGATGGACTGTTTATACTTACATTGCTCAATAGGCTATAAAAATATAAAACAAGAAAACGCAAATTTTCATAATGCACTGACATTTATTTTTAAAAACCCGTATACAATAATGAAGAAAGTATAAAAATAAAGAAAGAATAAAAAATTACACCATCTTCCCGAGGGGAATCATGGGGTGATGCGGAGCATCGGGGTGGTGCTGACGCTCGCTTGCGCCAACCCACTAACTGACGGGACTGTTGCTTCCATCACACTTCATCGGAAGAACGGGGTGAAGTGGAGTCAACAGCGGTGAACTGATGTAGCACGAGTAACTTTGAAAGTCTAATCAGACCGCACGGTAAGGCGGCGCAAAATGCCCTAACAGCGCTTGCAGGTTTCCTCGTCGAGACCGGGGGCGAGATCTAGGCTGCAACGGACGCGAGCGGTCGGGAAATGCTAGCAGACGACAGCCGCGGAGTTGCGGGGAAAGCTCACCCCACTAGAAAGGCCTGGCCTGGCGCTGCGACCCGCACGCCGAAAACTTTCCTCCTTTCCCTCCTCCGGGGAAACACAGTTTCTCCTCAGACCCCGCCCCGGTCACGTGATGGGGAACGCGCGCAGCGCGCTACCGCTCAAACTTGAAGGAGAGGAGACTATAGGAGGAGAGTTGCGCATGCGTAGTGTGAGTGCGGACTACGACGCCGACGCCGCGGGACATAGACCCGAGCAAGAGATGCTCCGCATCTAAAAGAAATCTTATGATTTCTTAAAAGTCCTTTTAAAAATCCTCTTTACGCTGGATGGGATAGTAAGACAATCGCCACTCCTGGAAGCCTGCAGCACAGCAAAATCGGTGGGCTCAAGTCACTCATGGCATACACCTTCATATATATATATATATATATATATATATATATATATATATATATATATATATATATATATATATACACTTCTCAGATTGTTTAGCAAGGTATATCGGAAAATCGAGATACCTCAAAAGAGGAGGAGAAGGAGGAGGAAAGGAGGGGAGGGGAGAGGAGGCGAAGGGGAGGAGGAGAGTGTATGGAGCATACCCTCCTCTCAGTACCTTTCCCTCCTCCACCTCCTCCTCCAGAGCTGAGCTCTAATTCGGCGTTACAGGCACTTGTAAGCGTCTTTCATTTTTCTCAAAACTTTCCAAACTTTATGTTTCAAGAGGCGGTGGGGGTTTATTACCAAACCGCAGCGAGCACGTGGAGCAATGACTCGCGCTGCAGAACGCAGAGATCCTGGGTCAACATCCCGCAATGCCGATCTGGATGAGCATCGTCCCGGATAACAATGTCGCCGAACTCTGGCAGACTAACCTGATGATATCTAAACAACTAATATTTCCCCCCTTAATTGGATGCCGCCGATGAATATCCGGGCAGCCGCCGCCGCCGCCGCAGCCGCCGCCGCAGCCGCCGACCGAAAACGACGCCGCCGCCGGTCGGTAAGTGACCTGCGTACTAGCCTCTCAGCCATTTGATTTTATGTAATTTATATAAATACAAAGATTGAAGTATTTTAATCGTAACGTAAAACAACATTGCATGAAACAATTTTTAAATTGTTTAGGGTATTATAAACATAATTTTTGCACAGAGCATTGGCTGCACAAACCACTATTATTGCGAGAGCATTCGCCATGAGACTCACTACGCAGCTCACTGTGAATACTACGACACCCATTTTGAGTAAACACTGTATTTTATTAATGGTTAACAACGTAACGTCAGCGCGACTGCAGCGCGCCACCTCGAAAGTGAGCGATTGCTTCGTCTCTGTGCAATCGTTTAATGTTCAAGTTGTCTCTCCACAATCATTGACCTGTACTAATTAGCTCAACTCAAACAGATAGCTTGGGCTTCATAGCTTGGGCGTAAACCAGCTAAGCTTCGAAATAACAACACTTACCCATCTTGTGGGTTAAAATCATGGTTGCCAGTTATCTGAAGCTTCATCTAAAATCACAGGATACGCTTTTCCGTCCTCCACAAATGTTTAAACAGTTCACGACAACCCAGAGAAATATTAAATGAGCTTTCTAACACCGAATTTAACGCTGAGGAAGTCGCACTTTTGAATCGTGACAATCGGCAGTTGCGTCTGCTTTGCACAAACACGAGGATGACGGCGCCCACAACAATATCGGGAAACAGAGTTCCGATACTCTAAGCGTAGCTCATTTAGTGGCCCTAGGCGTAAATGTGAATCTGTGCGTACTGCCGCTCCGCGCATGCGCGGTGCGGGCTTATCTGTTGCTAGGACGACGTCGAGGACGACGTCCTTGAGGACAACGTCAAAGACGACGTCTAGGGCGATATCTTGGTCGACCTCTAGGACGACTTCAAGAACGACGTCAAGGACGACGACGAAGGCGAGGTCTAGGGCGACCTCAAGGACGACCTCTATGGCGACGTCGAGGACGACGTCCGCATATGCATACGCCGCGCATATGCACGGCGCATTCGAGGCCAGATACCGTGTCGCGAAAACCTGCTGAAGTACTTCGTTTCAGCTTAGGTCCGAGCGCGAACTATGCTATGAGCCGAAGGGCCAATCAAACAGCGCGAAAAGCGCAACGTCATGGCGTGCTCTCTGCAGCTGATAGGACCAGCCGGTATTCACCGTTTCTTTGTGCACGGCTCCTCTATCGGCTAGTCCTATCAAGCGCAGAGAGCATGCCGTGACGTTGCGCTTTTTGCGCTGTTTGATTGGCCTTTCGGCTCCTTACATTGGCCGCGCTCGGACGTAAGGTGAAACAAAGTATAAAGAATGCTATCGCATTAATAGATAAAAAATGTAAAACAAAAAAAGATAGGTTCAGACATCCTCTCGAAACCGCTCAAAACATTCAGCCAATCAAAACTCTCATAAGGCTTGTCCGCATATTCAAACGATTTTGCCGTTGTTCCTAAAGGCGTTCTCCAGTGCAGGTCAACCTCTGGTTAGTCTCAGCTGTGCCGTGTGCCCTGCAGGTCGCAGTTTTTCCCCGTAGACACATTCACCTGCGTATTCTGCGCTGAGCAGGATGAGTGCCTGTAAGTATTGTGGCTTCACATGCCCCAAAATATGCCACCATTTTTCTTCGAGACGCACGCCCCCCCGCTTCCCTGGATTTGGCTTTTAGCATTGTGTCAAACGTCTCACATGTTCGCGTGGGACAAGCTAACAAAACATCGTTTCAAAACTTCTACAAAATGACTGGGAGCCCTTGCGTTTGCCGGGCGTAACTGACCCCGATATGTTTCATCTTGTAGCTGGCAGCTCAAGCGGTCCGCCTGGAATTAATCCGAGCACCCAGAGCAAAGTAAGTACTGTGAATTCCCTTTTTCTTATCTTGCGCTTAATAGCTGCCCTTTAGTTTGCTTCGTAACCTTGTCGACATTGTTCCCTTGAGCTACGTTTTGTGAATTGTTGGTTTGCGGTCGCCTGCGACATGGAAGATGTCTCTTTCTTCTGGTACCAACAAGTAAACCTAATGACGAAGGCTCCTTACCTACAACGTGGACTGGTTTTCAGAACCTGTAGGTATACACCGTAACCATGTCGCTGCCGTACAGAAAGACCTGCTTGTCTGCCATAAAACGGTGCTGCAAACAGCTTTACGGAAGCACAGCAGCTAAGTGTGCGGCGTACCTCATAAGCAGTTTCCAAGGGCAAACGCGGCCTCCAAAAAAGAGTTGGGCGCCGAAAGCTACTCGAAAACGTGCGTCTGAAAACCTCTTATCAGGGTGCTTTCACCTCGTTTACTTTACTTTCAAAGTTCAGACTCCTGCAATATGAAAGACTCCCTCAGAGCGTGTGGCTAGCGGGAACGCGGCGTGTACTCCGGGCAGTGTTGCCACAGCTCCCAAGAAAATAGTAGTAGATTTCAGCTTGAAAAGTCAGCAAAAATCAGTAGATTTCTAAATTTCGGTAGTCAGTTTTTTTTTTCCTATTAGCTTGGTTGTGTTTTACGGTTATTGCATTGATTATTTGCACAGTACGTATGGCACAATGGCACAAAGAACAAAAGGGAGCAGTGAAAAAAAGACCCGCGTGACTATAATACAGGATTACCAGAAATCGCTTAGTCTTTATCGCTTAGTGGTCTGCTCAATCAAGTAGTTTCACACTTGTTCTCCGAGTGTAAAATTTGTTGACGGAATTTTCCTTCAAAGTCCCCATATCCCGAGGTGCTTTAAAGGGAAGGACCCTTCAATGATTTTTCGACTGGTCAAAAGCTTGCGCAGAGATAGACCTCAGGCAACGTGGTAACACGTAGAGACAAAAACGTGGTGGCAAACTTCACGTTATTTCGGATGTTATAAGCAAATTAAAATCGCTCAAACCACAATGCATACGGCACGGCATGAAAGGCGCGAAGCGAGGTGCGCCCTGTCAAGATGGCCGACCGTGCCGTCGTTCTGTAGTGATTCTAGCTTTGAGAAGCTTTCCTCCCCTTTCCCATTTTGTACACCAATCCACCCGCGTTTGGTTTAACTATCCCCTGCATTGTGTTGTCACCTGTGCGCATACATTATTGGTTCTCACTTTTCCCCCATTTCCTTTTACAACACCTATACACACACATGAAATTACTCGCCGAAGTGCGTTGAAATTACTCGAGGGCGCGCCTTGGAGCAAATAGTAGTAGTTTTGTACCACGTGTAGGCAAAAAGGAGAAAAATCAGTAGATTCTGTGGTATTATCACTGAATCAGCAGAATTCCGAAAATATCGGTAGATATACTGATAGATCAGTAGGAGTGGCAACACTGACTCCGGGCGGTTTGGAGGGGAGGACACTCTCTCGGGACTCAACCGGTCATGCCGGGCCTGAACGCGCTTAACAGATTTCGGTTTCCGTTTAGTGGAAGAGGGCGCTTCAGCAGCGTCATGCGAAGAGCATAATCACTTGTTTTTATCAGTTTCATCTTGTGTAAAATGTCGGAACAGGCACTGCCAAATAAGCAAATATTAAGGTTATACCCGAGTCCTATTTATAAGATGAAATGAGTTCAAGAGCGCATTTATTCGTAAAAAGGTTGGCACGGATCTCACGCTTTAATTGCTGACTCCTTGGCTCAGGCCCAGTGTGGCCTTAGTAGGACATGGCTGTGGCATGACTGACGAACTGCTCTCCACAGCGAAAACGAAATCAGAAACTGATAAGTGCGCGTTGTGCTTTAGTTGAGCCTCGGGGGAGTTCTTCCCTCAGGGTAGCATAGCGCTACGCGCACGGAGCGCCTTCGCAATCTATTGGCTCGGACACGCGCTCCCAGTAAGTCTTTCGAATTGCAGGAGACTGTACAGCTGCAATAGAAATGGAGCCCATTTCTATTGCGATGACCGGAGCGGCAAAATCGCGACACGCGGCGCTATTGTTCCCGCCGATAACGAGAGTGCCAGTCGCGTTGCATGTCTCAACGTGGGGGTAAATTGAGGGATAAGTTAGCATTTAAAATGCGGGCTTTGGATGGGCTGCTTTTTGCCGGCCACCCCTGCGATGAGATATGGAACGTGACTGTCATTCTCGTTATCGGCGCGCTCGGGAACAAATAGCGCCGCGTCTCGCGATTTCGCCGCTCCGGTCGTCGGTCAGTTGTGCTGCTCCTTTTCCCTTGCAGCTGTACATTGTATATACAGTACTTTACTTCAAGTACAATGTACCAGGTGTACTTGCTACTTTACTTGAAGTACAGCCTCCGGATTTTTTGACAATATCGCGCGAACGTCGACCGGCCAGTATATCAGCGCCTTATTGCGGCGTGAAAAAGCAAGTCAGCGAGACTACCGGCTTGTGACAGAAGGCACAGGCTCTCTTCGCTGACTTGCGGTTTCACGGTGCGATAAGGCGCTGATCTACTGGCCGGTCGACGTTTTCGCGATATGGATAAAACTGCGGGTTGGACAGTATCGCGCTGCGAAAGTGTGCGCCCTACTCCAGTGTGTTTGACCCTCGCCCAGAACAACCCAACTTCGACGCTGCATCTGGGGTGCGCTAAAAGTTCCGTCGCAGACACTTTCGTTTTTCGTTGGCTCGGCCTGAGCCATGCGAGGAAGCTCGCAGCAGGAGCAGGCTGCTTGCGCGCGCGCGTTCGTGGAGCATTCATGCAACTTCATGCTTTCTCCTATACTTCGTTTCACCTTATGTTGTACCGCAGCGAAGGCTAGAAGCGCGAGCTCATAGCGTTGGCAGCCGCTCTTAAGTTACGAGAGCTTGTGCCGCCGAGATGTGCCCCAGAGCAAGGAGCTCGCGCTTGTAGCCTTTCCTGCGGTACATCGTAAGGTGAAACAGAGTATAATTTCCGCAGTTTGTTTTTCCTTAATACGTGTTGTCATGAAGGTCGAGGCTCAGTGGAAGCGGCAGCGAGCATGAGACCTGGTATCCCATCTGATGGAAGGTCTACCTCGTCAGATGGCTGCCGTTGTAGACGCTGGAGGCGACTTCACGAGGTATTAATTGGCTCCTCACCAAAACCAGCTTAGTGAAATGCAACGAAAGCAAGCCTGCCCAGGCAATGCCTGACGCGTGCGCTGACCGGTGCCTGACGCGTCAGCCTTTGCTCGTCGCAGTATGTGTTTCCTTGTTTTTTTTTTATTATTAATGTTTGCACAAATTCTCCCTAGCAATTAACATGTAATTTCCCGTTCACGCTGTTTCACTATTTTCAAGGAGTCATGCGCTCTAGGTACTTCACCATGACGTCTGCGTGGTTCTGATAACTGACGTCAATCAAGCTTCACAGGTCTTCCGTGCACAAACGAACTGCTTCAACTTCTATTCACAGTTCTGACACATAGGGGACAATTTATTGAGCTCGCTGAACGAGTTTCTGTCTGCCTGCAAAATTTCAATGATAAAGTTACTGCATTTCGTTAGAATGTTTGGTGAATGCGGAAGCTGGCGGACCTGAATTTTGGGCAATTCTAGCGCCGCACACGAGACACGATAACTAGAGGAGACAGGGCGAGCGCCGGGAGCTCATGCATTAGTTTGCCAGGACCCCCCTTGTTATTTTGTTTCGAATTTCGCACATTTTTGCTATACTGTTCACAAAATATTACAACGGGTGTTAAGCAACAAAAAAAAAACTGCAGCAGCTAAAAAGGAGTGTGACGCTGCGGTAATGCTCCACGAACGCGCGCGCAAGTCACGCGCGTCCGTGGGCAAGCAGCCTGCCCCTACTGCGAGCGGCGAGCTTCCTCGCGTGGCTCATGCCAAGCCAACGAGAGTGGCTGCGGCGGAGCTTCCAGCGCACCTCCGGCCCAGCGTCAAAGCTTGCGTTATGATGGGTGAGGGTCAAACACGTCCGAATAGGAGGCACACCCCGCAGCGCTCTAGTCTCCAACCTGAAGTTTTCTCAATTTCAGGAGGTCTCCAGGAGGCGCAGCATGCACCGACGGCCACGCGCTCCGCTGTTCGCATTTCATTTGAGGCCGATTGTACTTTATCCAACAGTGACCTTGTTTTGTTGCAAGGATAATCTGCTCCATGTTGAGGCTAGGATTGCTTGAATATTGAAATTAACTTCCAGCATCCTTGTTTTTCTACTCCATTTCAGCCCCTTTCTGGAGCAATTCCAAAAAGGATGTTGAGGGCACCGACCCGCACAAATCCTCTGGACTGTCCTGGTTTGAAGCGTTCGGAGAGCCTCAAGGAGACGCTGGTGAGACGGTGCTGTTCGTTGAAAAAAAGTTAGAGGTCATTCTTGTTAACTTGCATTAATTTGATCTCCGGGTTCTGCCTTCTCCACTATATATCCGTCCTGCTAAAAAAGTGGCTAGTTGCAAAAAATGCCAATTAAAGCAAACGGCCAATTTGTTCATTATGAAAAGAATTGTTGGAAACAATCGTCTCTTTAACACACGCCACTCGTATAGGTTTCGGTGGAATGCGATCTGCCACGGCGGCTCCTAGGCAAGGTGCCAGCCTATAAATAACCTGGTGGCGAGTTCCACAGTCTGATTGAGACCTGTTGTGGAGAAGGCGCTGTGTAACCCGTATTTTGCCTGCAAGCGTCAAAATATCCCCGAATTGTCGTAGTTAATCCTTAGTACTCCACTTGGGCGTGCCAGATACCCTTTGTTAGTTGGGAATGTAAAGCCCTCAAATTTGAATTTAACACATCTGTTACGCTTGGCCGTAACTAAAAACAGACACTGAAAGCGTTACGCCCATAGGAAACCATATAAAAGACTTCAGTCTACCAGCAGAATTTAAACACGCCACCTTGAGATTGTGAGCCAAGTGCATTATATTATCGACTGAGCTAGCGAGGGACAGCATTTGCCCTCGACACACTTGCTTTGTAGCGAAGCGGTGCAGTTCAGAGGCCTCTCTTCCACCGTGGCCATGGCTGCGAAGCCACGGTGGAAAAAGAGAGCTTATTGAAAATGTAAGAAATGTCAGAAGCAACAGCCTTCACAGGGGATCCCACCCCGCAGAATAACGCCAATAAGTGTAAGGCCATCAAACATTCTGTGCTTATCAATTTCTGTCAACATAATAAAACATGTATTCTTTTTTCTCTTGTATCTTGCCTAGAAGGGGCCTAGGTAGTTTTATCTTCATCAACCACTCTACAATATTTTCCAGGTTCGGAATAATTCGGTGCAAGCTTCTTCCACAAAGCCCTCGGCTCATTCCTCTTTAGCAGAGCGGATGCTGGGTAGGAGAAAACCACCAATCATGGCACGGAGCAAACTTTTTGGGAAGGGCTTGCCGTGCTGTTTTAAACCTGTAACAGACAACGGTAGCATTCTCACCTGTAGCTCAGTGATGGCCTGAAAGTTAGAATATATATAACGTATTTCCTCATTTAGGCAATGCCACCTGACCTTCAGCCAAAGCGACAGGGGGCGGTTGCTGCCACCTCAGCCGTGAGGCAAAACAAGTAATGGTCGCCAAGAAGCTCCTCTGGCGGTCGAGATCCGCCTGCCCGGTCTGCAGAGCCCCGCTGAAACTGGCGGCACCCAGGAATGGTCAGTGCACATCTTTGCTGCTGTAAGTGTAGGGCTAAGACGCGCTTGCACCTGCGGTACTTTGTAGATCCCTAGCCGTTTCTGATCGGTTTGACATGTGTGGTGAGTCACGTTTGCAGATATCAAAGTGCCCTGGCATTTTTAGGCACTCTCCCGAGCAGTAGGTCCAGGGGTAATCGCAGCTCGCATTTTAATGCAATAGCCTTGTCTGTTTTTCTTTGAGCAGGCATGTTGACTGCAGTAGGGTACAAATGTCATTGGAGGATGATATGTCTGAATGTCCAACATCAAACGGAAAAGAAGCTACTCTGTGTAAACAGGAGAAATGCTGCGTGTGCGTAAGGGTATCTAGAATATGCATTTCCATGTAGCAAATTGTTTCGCTTGCAAAGAATTCAGCTTCATTTTCAAACGAAAGATGGTCCGTTATCTTTCATGCTAGTACATACCTAATCATGACCACCATTAGAACTTGAATCTGCCGGAAATGCAGACCCAACCGTAACAGCTGTAATCTAGGATAAATGGCCTCATTCTGTGCTTGAAACTTTGCCAGAGAGAGCCACACTCTCGTGACAGTGCGGTGTCCTTAACAAGTCTCCGACTGGTGTTATAGCGTCCTACTCCGCCCATGCATCGAAATTGGTCTTGAAGTGGCAACAAATGTCAGAAAAGCACCAGCGTCGTGCCGTCGGATGCCCGATCCTCGTGGCTGCCATCAGAAGTTCCGGCAAAAAGCTCAAGCAATCGCGAGTTTCGCTGTCATCGCGCCGTGCCAACTCGTGGTAGTCGAAGCTTCAGTGGACTATCAAGGTGGAAAGCGACCTACACCAACAGGCGTCTGCCACATCCACCCCCGCTGCTCTGACACCGCCAGAATCGCGGTCGGCGACAGCATGACACTTCTATGGCGTCATCAGGCAGATATCGAGATACCACTTTTTTGAACGCGGTTAACACCAGTTGGAGGCGCGTTTCAGGCACCATAGTGACAGTGCCTCGTGTAATCCACCATGCTCGAAATAGAAATAACCGGTGCCGTCTAGTAGAAAACTGAGTCTGAGGATCCCCCGGGTAAAACAGCTGCATTTAATAGAAAGAGAGAAGCTTCTCTGAGCGGACTTGGGGGCCAAAGGTGAGCCACAATGGGTACAAAAGAGTGGGGGTGGGGGTCGATCGATCTAGGTCACCGAAGCTCAGTAGAGTCGGCAGGATCTAGCTTCTTTGAAAGAGCGAGTGCCCGTGCTCACTTGAGCACGAGCTCACATTTTCATAGCAGAACGTCCTAAACCGATATTTTTTATTAATTGGTGGAATGCAGAAAAGCGTGAACAGTCCTCCAGCTGTAAGACGTTGAACAGCAGTCTTTGTTGCTTATGCAGCCCTCAAGGCCGGTGGTTCCAGCGCCAACGTAGATTCCTTGGCCACCAAGCACAGAGGGTCTATCATGTCCGCAGCCCCCTTGGCTCCCAAGAAAGAAGGCTCCGGCAGCTCTGCCGCCCTGACATCGTCAGCAGCGGGCAAACGCAAGCCGTGGGACCTAGAGGGGAGGGTCAAGGACCCGAAGGAGCTGGTAAGCTCCCTGGCCGGGGACAAGCACGAGCTGCAGATCTTTCACAAGGAAAAAGAACAGCAGGTTGGTAGCATGTTGGTGACTTTCCGTTATGCTGTACTACTCCGGGGGTACTTTAGCTTTTCTCTCTTGGAGAACTCCCATTTGCATCGATTATTGGTGCAGGAAGCCCACCCCTGTATCAATGAGATAAAGAGTGCGGAAGCCTACGGACATTATGAACAATGATGCACATACTGTACTTTGTTTACTCTTGAGAGCTGAGACTGCAGCCAAGGCTATAAGTGTGAGAGCACAAGATCGTCTTGGAAACGTTCTTCCGCAGGATGAGTGTTCGCGCTAGAAAGGCATGCCTCAAAGCAAGGGGCATGGACTAGTTCACACTTGTGGCTTGGCTGTGGTCTGAGCTTAAGAGTGAACGCAGTATAGGTGATGATATTGTCACCTAGTTGAGTCGGGAGTTGACTCCAGTTTGCTGTAGCATGTGCTTAAACTTTCAAATCTTATTGAGGTTCTAAGCATTTCGGGATTTCATTAGTGCATTCTATTCTTCAATATTCTATCCGTTCAAATCGGGAGTGATGCCAACTGGATGAAGCAGGCTCGTTGTTAAAGCAATATTCACCTAGCGTGGCAACACTTAATTTCTTGCGCGACTTTTAGTTATGCTTCTTTCGCTGTCGACTCTTCTTCTTTCTCATTTGGAGCGATTTTCTTTTCGCTTTGTTCCTGTGAAAGCTAAAGCTCCGAACTTGCCTAAACCCAGAATACGGAATGACAGCATCTTCACTGGAAATCTAACCTTTAGCCATTATTACACAAACTTGGGAAAAGCTGAAATAATAGTCAAAACGCAGGTCAGCTGGTGAACAATCATAATTACGAATTAAATCCTTGAGACAAGGAAACACAAATGGCTCATCTGAGACCTTTTGATTACTTAAAACCTTTTGGTTAAAAAGTTTTAAAAAAGAAAACAAAGGGCTCATCTGAGGCATTTTGGTTAATTAAAACATTTTGTTTAAAAAAGGGTTTTAAAAATTAAAACCTGAGACAAGGGAACAAAAAGGGCCCTTTTTGTTTTGTTGTCTCAAGGTTTTAATTCTTAATTAATTGAGTAACGCGTCTTTCCTTGACCCGATAGATGCGTCTTTTCCTTAAGATTGAGGGGCTCATCTTTCAGTACTCGTCTTTGTACACCTTGCTTCTCTGTGTCTGTTTGCCCATTGCAACTAGACTTGTACATCAATTTTCTGTGTGCTGACTTACAAGTCTTGTCTCCCCTCTGACTTCAGGTGGAGGTGCTCATAAGGGACAACACGGAGATGCAAGTGCAGCTAGAGCATGTCAAGAGTCTGACCCTCGAGAACGACTTCCTGAAGGAACAGCTCAGGTAAGAATTCGAAAGTGCTTACTGGACAGGCTCCGCTCTTATAATTTCACTTTTTGTGCTAATGTTGCTGTAGTAAAAGGTTCCTTTGTAATAGAGAAGTTCATTCCTGGTAGTGACACTTGAGAAGGCCGCAGTTCATGTTGTAGTAACTGTGGGTTTATTTACATGATGAGAAAAGTATGCTTGCTTTTAATTTTCATCAAGAACACTCTTCAACCTGTGCATGCACAGGTTGAAGAATGTTCTTGCTTCCTTGTACCCCTTTCCGTCCAAACAATCTTATGTCCAAAGCAATGACATGGCATGTTTTATTAAATGTCTATGGCATTAGTTAATTCCTACATGTAAAGTTTCAATTGGTGGAGAGCTCGTAGTTCCTGTTAAAGGTCAACTCCGCTTCATTTTTGTTTTTGAAAAAACAATGCAGTCCCCTAGTATCACCTAGGAAGACCACACGCCAGATATTACGACCTAGTATTGTCAAAATGTTTCTTAAGCGGTCCGGCAAACTTGGCAACGTGCCATTTGCCGAAATCGACTGACTCGAGCGGTCGAATTCAGGCGCAACCAACAGCGCGATCAGGGCTATGGCGTGGGCGTAGCCAACTTTGACCATTTCCCCCTTTTGCTTTATTTTACATCTCCGGTCATGGGTGACGTCAGCAACGTTTCCTCTCGGCGCTCAGTGGTGTCCACGTGATTGGCGTAAAGCGCAATCCAAACCAATCTGCGCGCGTAGGCCGTACGGCTCCCGGAAATTGCGGATTCCGTGACGTCACGCTGATTTCGTGCGCCTTCCGGGCGTGCATAAGAAAGTGTGATGATTTCAACTTTTTGTAAACGCGCAAGAAAACTCTGTACGTAGGGCGCTCCTGCCCCCGGCCAATCGGTGGAGGGCACTATAGTAGGTTACAAGTCAAGAAGGTAGCGGCAAATGCTCCTCAAAGGGAATCATATATCCCTCCGCCACCTCCGCATCCAATAGCGTCCCATCGTTTCCGTGATGTCGCGGCCAACGCGCGAAGAGGGTGGTGCCTTTCTGTACATATTTGCTGTATCTCTCGACTTTGACTTAGCATTGTGGAAGCCACGAGAGGGAGATTAAGTCTTCCCCCTCCGATGGAAACAAAGACGACTTTCGGGGATTAGCTTCCCCCTCCGATGGATACAAAGGCTGCTTTCAGGGGCTCGGTTGCTTCTCCGATGAATACAAAGGTCGCTTTCTTAAAAAGTGGGGGTCGGAGACAAGTTGGCACCACTCTGTGGCCATTATCTATCCATTGAAGCGGAACAAGGAGCGTTTCCAGTGAACTCTTCTTTCGATTGCGGAGGGATTTGAAACCGGCACACCACGATTGTGGGAGGAGCTTCTCCTACCTTCTTAACTTGTAACCGACTATAGTTCCGGCTCCGCGTTTCTTCGCCGTCTGGCGCAGATGCTCGCCCGAAGCCGCACCGTCCTAACCAGCAAACACGCCACGAAATACGCAATTTTCGGGAAGCGCATGGCCTACGCGCGCACAAGAACGCGTTGGTTTTTTGGATTGTGCTTAACGCGCCTGCGCAACGCGCTTCTTGGGAGCCATCAGGCCGACACGCCGTGGTCCCACCGTTACTGCCGTCGTCGTCTCACTGTTTGATTATAGTCCCTCGGAGTTTCTTCCACACTACGGACACTACGTGCGCAGACTAATGCCGCAGTTGTGGAGACGTCGTCGAATGTCGTAGACACCAAAACGTGGTGAAGAGTGCGGTGCAGACGACACTTTGGCCTGACGCCCAATCCCGCCCGTCGTCGCGTGGAGGATCACGTGACATCTCGCACCACGTGATACGGAGCCGAAATTTCGGTTTCTATTTCTGCTCGTGTTTAACGTTAGATTTAAAAATATAGATCCAATATTTCGCGAAGCAAATAATGGAGTGTAATTTACTAAAGCTTTTAATACGAAATCACTGATTACGCAAACTGCTATAGGCAATATTTTTGAGGCGTTGCAAAGAACTGCTTCAGATAGCATCGACACAGCTGACGGATGTCGTGCTGATTAATGAAGGTTTAATCAGCACTGGCAGAATGACCTGCATTCATACCCAGGATTCCTAGACCGGAGTGTGCCGACACTACTTGCGCCATCTATCGGCAGCGGTGGCGGAACGGCCCGTAACTCAATGGGACGAACTATATATTTTTTATTTCACGAAATTCTAAGCTGCGCATTATTTTGCTCTCAGCGAACTTTTTTGATATTTTTGTTCATTGGGCTAAATTTAAGGGCTGTATGTCTATGATAAATAGAGCCAACTGGCAATCGGAAGAAAAAAATACATTATCCTTATGGGAGTACTGTGATTTACAAAGAAATATTTAAGTTCAAACTTGATTTACAAACTAACCACTACGTATCGCGACTTGCTCTCTACGGTTATATAAGCTCCAGTTCCCCAGCTACATCATGGTACTATTTGCTTCGCGATCCGTCAATTCTACGAAGTGCCCTCGTCATTAAAAGAACAAAAGGCAGGGCTCTCCAAATGAATTCAGGGCCGTTTAGAACAGTAAAAAGCTGTTTCTCGCGCATAATGACAAAGTAACTAAATTAATCTTACCATATATAGTACATGATAAATGTGCATCATTCATTTCTAGCACATATTTACCAAACCCCGGGGTTTGAACCTGGAGTTCCTGAATATAAATGAAATTTGAATTAGTTTTACGGTGGGGGAAGAACGTTTCTCCGGAAGGTAAAAGCATTTTTTGTAAGGAAGATGCGACATTACACCTAATTTCTCAAATCAAGGTGTAAAAAAAAAAAAATCAAGCAGCGCTAACGCACACGCAAGCAACGCACACGAAAAGAAAAATTATTACGCGGATTTCAACCACGCAGTTATAATAATGATGTGATTTTAACAGCACGTGAGAATACATTTTTGACTTGCCGTTCTTGAACGAGTTATTTAAATATGACCATAATATAATTAATTCAAATTCATGTTAATCCTTTGGGCATGCTCAAGACAGAAAATGAGCAGCGTGTTATGAGCTGCCCTGGGTATTTGTTCGAGATTTTCTAAACCCTTTCGTACGTACAATATGTCCGATGATTACGTGGTTGGGACACGTGATGTCACAGTGTCGCGTCATAACGTCACGTCACGTGACACAATGTAGAGTTCTGTGATAGTATCTTGACATCGTGATTTTTAGTGTCACGCCATGGTGTCAAGTCACGTACATTGTGTAGTATTGCGTGACGTTATCACATGGCTAGTATCACGGGACGACGTTATGATGATGAAGTAACGGGGTCACACCTCGCTGATAGTGTCACGTGACGATCGTGCGCTAAATGTGGCGGGCGATTTAGCATTTCTGCAATGCATTCTGTAACGTTTAATTTAGCGGGACCTAATTAGCTATATTTTGTGGGCGTTTGACGGTTTTTAGAGGCGGTTCTCGTGACAACTTGTCACGCTTTCTGGGCACAGCGGTGATTACACGTATGAAATTGACCGCCTAAACTCCTCCATAGTTCCTCTGCACAAAAACTTTTTTTTACCTCGGTTTTGACAAGAGTGGCCGTTAAACGAAGTTGGAAATGCCGGTGTTGCTCCACTTGACGTCCGCAGTGTCACTTCTTTTCGCCACCAACATCAAAGTTTTACCTACTGCGATGAACCTAAGCAAGTGATGAAATCGACAAAAAAGAGCAAAATCCCGTCTCTGAGAGTTAGGAGCAAACAGACACGTCGTCCATCTGTGTGAAGTTTGCGTCTCCATCTTGACAGATGTAGACGCCAGTGTTTAATGTAGTTGAAGCACCGGAATGTAAAAATGAGATAATCACAAGCCATGTAGAATATTGTTGTATGTGTTATTACAGTCTTCCTCTTCTGTTTGTAGGTGACCCAGTGCAACATTGGAACTGCACATCGGACAGTGCCGGGGCCATCTCATTAATAACCCTTTTATCCATTTAACCCTTTTATCCCTTTAAATAGCCCTTTTATCTTTTATAATTTCCTAAACTGGGCAATGCCCTAAGAATCGTCTTTAATTTAGCACTTTGACAGGATTCTGATGACAACGGTTGCCTTTTTGCCCCCCTTTTTCTTTTTTTCCTACAAGCGTCTTTTTTATAGTTCAGTTCATGTGCAAAGTAAAAGTTATTATTTATAATATATTTTTATAGATTTTATAGAGTGTTGTGTACCGTTGGGAGCAAAAGTTTGCGGGGCACGGGAGTGCCAGCCGAAAAGACTGGCTGCGCCTTCTCACGGCGCGTTGCCGCTCTCAGGACTCACGCTTTGCGCATGCGCTTCCTTTCTTGTTCGCGGCCATACTTTTTTCGCTCGCTTCCGTTCGACACCCACGAAAAAACAGCGACTGGCACAAGGTGCCGCGAAATGTTATCTGTAGCATGCGCGAGCTCTGTCAGCCATCAGCCATCACGGAGGCTGAGGCAGACGCGCGGGATGATGGCTGTCATAGGGGCACCTTGCGCCGCCCCGGTTATCTCGTGCACGTCGGGCGGAAGCGATTTCGAGCACGAGTACGATTTTGAGCACGAAAGGAAGCACATTCTCGAAGCGTGAATCTTGAGAGCGGCCGCGCGCCATCAGAAGGCGCAACCAGTCATTTCGGCTGACGCTCCCGCGCCCCGCAAACTTTTACCGACGACTGTTCTGTAACCTCACGTACATACTCACTGTGTCGGGATTTTATCAAGTACTGATTTTATTTGACTTGGTGACATTCTCAGTTTTACAAGGCTAGTGTTGGGCACTTTTTTTCTTGCAGACACATCTTCGACAGATGACAGTGTTTTTGTTTTTTTTTTTAATTTCTCGTGAGACCTGTAGACACCCGCAAAATTATTACCCTCTTTGTTTTGAGAAAGTGTATGGGGCAAGAAAGTTGAGAAAAGTGCTCATTGCATTGCCATGGGATATGCTTCCCAGAAAGACTATCCCAAGGTATTACGACCTTGATAAAACCGTTGTAACAGGGGTCTGATCATAACGGTTGCCTTCTTGCCCCCCCCCCCTTTTCTACAAGTGTCCATATTGTTTTAGTCTAGTGCATGTACATACCAAGTTATTATTTAGAGTACATTTTTATCGATTTTATGAAGTGTTATGTATTGCAACCTCATGTACAGTCAGAGGCAATTTGACCTGCGACAACGGAGCGAGCGGCCACGGGGAACAATTGCCGTATGCAGCGCTGCGTTCGCTTTTTCGCGCTGGGGAAGAGGCTACGGGAGCAGTCCACGTTTCGCTGCCGGGGGAGGTCGAGTCAAAGCAAATGCCCCTCGCGCTAGAATGGCCTTCTATGATATAAGATAAGCTCTTTCTTGCACAATATTTTTCCTGCGTTATCCCATGCTTCCAACACCTGAATGAAAACTAAGAAACTTAAGCAGTCTTCGCGACTTCGCGATAACGTTTGATAAACCCATCGGCCAGCACTTGACAGGAATTTGACGCTTACTTTTCATGTGTTTGCAAATTTTTTTTTTTTTATATTTATGAAACAAAACAATGAACATGTGGCCGGTAAATGTGGCATAACATTTCCACCGATATGTGAGGAAAAGGTATACGTTTACTTTTAGTTATATATTTGTTAGACTGAACCGCGAACCGTAAACTGAGATCAAGTTGGAATCATTACGTGCGAAAGAACTGATAGAAATGCCCGACGCCTTTACAAACTCGTGCTAAGATATGAGCGCCAGAACGGAAGCAAACCGAGATAGCCTTGCCGAGGGAACAATAAAAATACTTAAAAAATATAAGTTGGCGTATTTTGCTAACCGCTTCGAAATGCCGCGCCGCATAGCTGGCTCTTCTTCATGTCCCTCTTCCGTCTTAATCCCCCCCCCCCCCCCCCCCGCTTCTACAGAGTGGACCAGTCCGCCGAGTCTCGTTACCAGAACGCCGCGGCGACCGCTGCGCCCCATGCGGCATTTTGCCTACTCCGCCAGCGCTCACGTTGTCGCAGGTCAAATTGCCTCTGACTGTACATACTCATTGTGTCGGGATTTCATCAAGTACTGATTTTATTTGACTTGGTGACATTCTCAGTTTTACAACTGAGAATGACACATCTTCGACAGATGACAGTGTTTTTTTTTTTTATTTCTCGTGAGACCTGTAGACACCTGCAAAATTATTACCCTCTTTGTTTTGAGAAAGTGTATGGGGCAAGAAAGTTGAAGTGCTTCCCAAATAGACTATCCCAATATATTATAACCTTGATAAAACCGTTCTATTGCAGCCAACTGACACCCTCAGTATAGATATGTAAATGTTTTCCCCCACAATCTGCGTGACCAAATTCAGAACCATTCGTGTTTATGTATTTTCGTGGCGTTTAATAAACAATGCATCAACTCCTCTTTCTGTATGTGATGCACTCAGCTTGTGGAACTAACAGATGCTACTTCCTAAGGCTGAATACGGTAACCACATATTTACGTTTTTGAATGGAGTATGTAAAGAAAAATGCCAACCACAAAAAAAAAAAAATGCTAATTCTGCTTGGTGGTCCCAGAACTGTGCGCGTTCATCTTGGTAGCGTCAAGTTTCTCGAGTTTCGGTTTTTCAACATTTCCAGGGCAGGGACTCGCTGTCAGTGCCGATTATTTCGATTCAACAACTTTATGGGTTTTTTTACTTACGATAACTTAACGTGGGCGAAGGCCTAGGCTGTCATGCCTTTCAGCTTTAGGACACTGTCAATTCTTTTTATGACGCGAAGATGCATGATATCGTACTATTTAGCGGTAGACTGCTCCACGCCAATACATTCGACTCAAGGTTACTTGGTTTCTTCTAGCAGTTACTGGCGAAACTTTCAATTGGTGGAAAGTTCAGTTCTTGTTATACAAACTGCCCTGGGCAATATTTTTCAGGCGTTGCAAAGAACTCAAATTGGTTTCCGGTAGCATCGACCTCAAGCACAGCTGACGGATGTCGCGCCGGTTAATGAAGATTTCTTGAACACTGGCAGAATTACTGCATTGATTTCTCAAAAACTCCCCCCCCCCCCCCTCCCCGAGTTCCTTTGCACTAAGAAAAGTTTAACTTCGGATTCGATAAAATAAAGAAAAGGTGACCGTGAAGTAAGGTTGGCATCGCCGGTGTTGCTCCACTCGACGTCCATAGTAACTTCTTTTTTTTTTTTCGCCGCCGACATTGAAGTTTTAGCCACTGCGATGATCCTAAGCAATCATGATTTGACCACTCCAGCTTCACTTGACCACTTCATCAGAAAAAACTGGAGTGGTCAAGTCTTTATTGATGAAAACCACGCAAAATGTATGTACTCATTGGAAGAATCTCTTTATAAAAAAAAAAAAAACGATATAGATTTGTTTTTTAAAAAATAACTATAACTTCATTTTACGAATGAACATAAAGAAGATAAAAGAAAAAGGGTGCAGTGATTCAGTTTTTTTTTACCAAATCTCAAAATTTCAAGGCTTGCGCCAAGAAATTAGGAATTGGTGTTTTTAGGTCGGATTATAAACTAAATCGTCGGACTCCGTTTCAGTCTGGTCACAAAGTCTGTCAGGAGGCAGATTGGAAAAGGGTCCTTTTTGGAATCCCGCTGACTTGTGAACGTTAGATTCGTAGAACATAAAATACTTAAATGTAAAAACAGAATATAGGAGGCTATGGTAAAAAGAAACGCATTAAAACTCAGAAATAGCCAAACATATTGGAGAAACGGAAGTTTTACAAAAAAAAAAGCCTAATATCAAGAGGATCGTATACGATCAACAGTAAGAATAAAAAAAAAAAAGAAATTATATCTCCCAGGCTTCTTTTTCTTTCTTTTCTTTTACGTGCATTGTAAAAAAAGTGATCACAGGAGAATTTTTTGTGTAAAAGTTTGTCTTTTGTATTTATTTATTTTTTGCAATGTAGTAAAAGAAGGGCTTGATTGCTTATTGTGTTTCGAAGGATGTTTCTGGAAGAGAGGTTGGTGACGATTGTATCGAGAATTACGACATTTCTAAAGGGTCATTCGGTGGCTGATTCATGTCTGTCTAGGAGTTCATTCGGTGCATTGTGAACGAAATGTACGTATCTCCGGGAGAGTAGGTGTTGGTAACTATCGCGGGTACATAAGGAGTGAGAGAAAATAAACGATTGAGCTGCGCTCAAGAAGTCTTCCGCTGTGCCTTTTTTCTTCGACTTACAATTTTTCTATTTTTTTCCCTCACCACAGTCTCGTGATTTAAACGATGATTTATTTGTTTTTGTCGAGACGTTTGCTCCCACGGGCCCACATGGTGTGAAAGTACACAACAGCCACCTTTTTCCACTCACTGAAAAGTACGGCGAAACAGCCTAAGTAGGCGCCTCGCCACACCACTGTCGCCGTCAGCACGATAAAGTCCGTCTGCTATGGTCAGGGTCACCATGAGAAGGAAGCGTTCTCGCAGGTGACGATATTACATGCAAGATCACCACCATCAGGAAATCTGGTAGTACACGAAGCACATGTTGGTGTGTTCAGAAGTTTGACAAGACCATTACTTTGACCAGATACCGAAATAAAACTACAATGGAGATATCCGAAGCGTTCTTCATAACCAAGTAAGCACGTGTGTCAGCGCTCCATCGTTAGCCCTGTTTGACTCGGGTGGCGGAGAAAAGCTCACCGGAGAAAAGCTCACCGCAAAACCGTCGGATGCGAAGAAAAGCTCACCGGCCTTTGGCCGGATGCGGAGAAAAGCTCACCGATTTGTTTTTGCTTAGCTTGGCGGATTCTGCATCACGTGTGGCAATTTAACACAATCAAAATTCGTCACTTCATTAAAAAGAATTATCCTCTTTTTTCTAATATTCTTGAAGTTGATTGGGCATATTTACTAATTACTCTGAAAGTAGTAATCACCCCTTCTGCATATTTATGACGCTGCAGTATAAAATCAGAATGTCGTTCGCCCGTAAACAAGACAAAAGTTTATTAACTGCTTGACAGTGCGCCGTCAGTACCTTTGTCTGCTAAAGAGGTTGGTTTTTCTTTCTCGAGCTAATATGAATAGCAGTGTGTGAGCCGTTTCAGCTCGAAAGATTGTGTGGTGCCTGATAGATGAGTAGGTGTTTGTTGATGTAATCAGTGTCGGCTACGTTGTTTCCTTTCTGTTAATTTCACTAATAAAACTTAGTTTCGAGAACAGCTTCGTCCAGTCGTATTTGTTGTCCTCTACTTTGTCTTGGTCGTTTGAGCGGTTTTCATCATGTATAATGTTTACCAACTCGCCCAATTCGCTACCTTACAGAAGACTATATAGATCACGAGTAACGACGGTGTGCAGCTCTGAAGGGTGGCTCGCCGTAGAAGGGCACTATCGCACCAACACAACGTCTGGAAACACCAGCCGAACGGCAAGAAAACGTTCGTGGAAGAAAGAAACCTCGATAGCTCACTGATTGTTTTTTCCTGTTTTCAAAGGTTGACAAATGCTTCAAAGATAATTTCAGGCACCGCGTTGTTGCGCATGCACTTCAGAATTTTTCGCATTTACAGTTTTTATTTTTAGGTTTTAGGCAGACATTATTAAATTTTCGAACATTTTTCTGTTCTTCAAGTTCGTAAATTTTTCAGTTAGGCTTTTGTTGCCTAGAGAGTAAACCATAAAAAAACACTCGCCCGCAATAATTAATTTGGGACCAATATACCCAATAAGCTTAGCAAATAATACAAAAAGGACATTTTCTTTTTTTCAAAGCTGACGGCTTTTAATGATAATAAATTAATGTACGTTACGCCTGATCCAACAGTCCCCATATAAAAAGAAAAATCGGTGAGCCTCCGCCGGTTTTGCGGTGAGCTTTTTTCGGTGCATAAAAAAGTTGACGAACAGAATTAGCCTGTTTTGTTTTCAGCACTGCTTGAACGTTCCTATCAGCTCGTAGCGTGGGCTGCACTGTGGCTTCATGTAAAACCTTCGCGACTCCAGCGACGCCGCGTAGAAGCAGCGCCGAGAAGCTCAGGAGACGTTTCGACTCTGTCGTCTGCTATCGCTGCTTGGTTCTGGTATGCCGCATAAAAACATCGTTTCCAGTAATTATTTTTTTGATTCCACCATGTCATTCCTACGCAATGACTAGAAGGTTTCTACGAGCGAAAAATCGCTTTGCTTTCAAATGTAACATTGATTTTACGCTGCAGTGCAGGAATTTGTGGTAGTCCGCGTGCTGAACGACGAAAACAACCTCCTTTCGTCCGCCATTTTGCCTGAGCAGCGCGCCCTCTATAAATAGTTCGCTGGAGTCGCTGCAAGCAAACGCATGCACATGATGAATCGGACATTAGCATCATGCACATACTAAATATTTTTGATGGCGTACGTGCGGTCGTGTATCTCTACTGAGTGATGCACTTTAGAAACCCCAGGCTAGCAGCGGTGCTGCACTGTCAGAATTGCTCATCTACAGTGTAGACCAATGTCGCCGCTCCTCAAAGGCAGGCCGACCTTACGCTGTATAAACACGAACGTCAATTTCTTGTGTGATGGCGTGTTATCAAACAACGTTTTAGAGCGCAGCTCTTAGGCGCCCGTTTCCGGCTTGAGCGGCGTCGCCGTCGCCGTCGCTGTCGGCGTAACCGCGCGGTGCATTATGGGAAATGTCCCATAATGCACCGCGCGAGCCCCCCCCCCCCCCCCGGGGTCACGTGACCTCGGGGGGGGGGGGGGGGCGTCACGTGACCCTGGGGGAGGGGGCGTCACGTGACCCTGGGGGGGGGGTCAAGGGACCCCCCTCGGGGTCAGGTGACCTCGGGGGGGGGGGGGTCACGTGACCCTGGGGGGGTCACGTGACCCTGGGGGGCGGGCTCTCGCGGTGCATTATGGGACATTTCCCATAATGCACCGCGCGACCCCCCCCCCCCCCCGAGGACATTGAAGAATGAGGGGAGGAGGAGGAGGAGGAGGGGTATACCCTCTTCTGAGTACCCTTCCCTCCTCCGCCTCAAGAGCTGCGCTCCAATTCGGCGTTACAGGGAGTTGTAAACGGCTTTCATTTTTTTCTTATGTTGCTAAATGTGTAAAATATTACAGACACATTATTTGATAAATGTACTTGTATATTATTTCTATAGTTCACTTTTCCTTCGTTTTCTCGACTCAGCTACTGGCATGCAATGTGTTTTGAATCGAATATGTAAACTTTAAATGGTTAGCGTTTTATAACTTAACTATTTAGCAAAACGTTGTTGTTGTTTTTTGTTTCTTTTTTCTCCATGTGCAATTTGCAGCAAGCACAGACAATCGGCTAACCCTCGAAGAGCAAGAAAACTATGCCTGAAAATTTGCCTGGGACGATCTTGTACGGATTTGCGCATGGGACCGTTAGGTCAGTTGCCAATTTGACTGAGACCATTTTGTTCGAGACCATTTAGTACGGATCCCCTTCTTTCCTTGTCTCTTCTACTTTTCGTTGTTTCGAGATTTTCTCACCCGGTCTCAGGTGTTTTAACAAAATGGTAAACGTATGCCCCGGTTGCACTAGCGCTCTCGGCTGTCATTAAGCTAACGATCGTTGACATCTCCCAACTGTCATTGAGCTCAACTAAGTTCTCCGGTGCTACACGTTACACATAACCCCAGTTGGCATGCGCGTCAAGGCGCACAGTTGAAACCGAAACCAAAACTGATGTCACTTTTCATTCATTATAAACGCTTAACACACAATAAAATGAACTTCTTTTTTTTTGTTTTAGTGTAAAAAAAAATGACAATCAGAACGTTTCATCTTATCGGCACCGATATTGCAATGGCCGCCCTCACCGAGCATCTTCCGTGACGTGCCATGATCGTTCTAGCGGCAGTTCTGGCCCCGAATCCTACCCCTTCCGACAATATCTGCTGCTACAATACTTTCTAGATATCTCCCCCAATCTTCCGCAATAGTATATAGTGCTTCGCTGGCGCTGGCCATGGGCGGCGATGTGGCGGTCGCCGCCAGCTTTAGCTCTATTGGGGCGAGCCCCAATCAGTTGTACCGGGCGTCCACGTGAAAAAAAAAAAACCGAATTCTGTTTTTCGCATCGCAAAAATAAACTAGACATCACGGAGAGCTTAAATTCCATCACAACGCAGCCCCAGCCCTTCGAGCAAAATGCCAAAGTTTTAGCACAAACCGTTATCTTATTCAGAAGTTATAAGCGATTTTCTGAAAACTTCAATGGAAAAATGGCGGCCAAAAATGGTCACCATTTTCCCATTGAAAATTTCAGATATTCACTTATAACTTTTTAACAAGATAACGGTTGGTAC
Source organism: Ixodes persulcatus (assembly GCA_013358835.2). Classification (NCBI taxonomy): domain Eukaryota; kingdom Metazoa; phylum Arthropoda; class Arachnida; order Ixodida; family Ixodidae; genus Ixodes; species Ixodes persulcatus. The sequence goes on along the minus strand of JABSTQ010009473.1, from coordinate 483,257 downwards.
TGAAACTTTGGCATCTGGCTCGAACGGCTGGGGCTACGTTAACTTAGAACTTCGGAGTTCGGACTGGGGCTACGTTAACTTAGAAACTTAGAACATCGAACTGAAAAGTGATCGGAAGTGGCAGTCAAACAAATATTTTGCTTGCAGGCGGCGTCTCGGTTTAACACGCATTTTCCAAAAACAAATGTGCAGTCGACTGCAGTTTTTATGACCTCTGTGGAATGTAAAAAGCTTCTCAAAGTACGTCAATTATCAGGTCGCACGTAACGTTTGCCTGGTTGTGCCTAATATCACAGTACGCGACACCGTTGCTTTTCATGATTTATTTCGCGAGTTTTATATCGACAAAGGATCCGAATGTCGTCTCACAAAATTCACAGTTGATTGGAAAATGCATGTATCTCGCACAACCGCGCCAGAACCTTTGTTCATTCTCACCGGTCAAGAATCATCAAGGAGGCAATGTTTGCATTCAGAACCTTTTTCTATAACATCCCAATCGTTTCGTCGTTGACCCGCTCGATGTTGAAATAATAAAGCCACTATTTTGACGTTTTAAGCAAGTGACGTCACAGACTTTGAAATTATGTTTGAGATCTGTAAACTGTGGACGTCGAAATAGTCACTGCGAAATAAAAACAGGAAAAAAGAAAATGGGGAAAAGGAGGGGACACACTTGACTGCGCTCAGACGACGTGCAAAAAACGCGTCCAGTGAAATAGAGTAGAACTGAAGTAGGCCAGCTCAGTTGAACTCAATTATCGTTAGCGGCTCAATGACGGAGCCGCCGTGTAACTTGGCCCGACCGCGATTAATACCCTTGTTACACGGGCACACTACACAGCAGTTAGGCCCAATTCACACGGCAGGGTACCTTTAGCTTAGGTCCCTTACCTGAAGGTACCTGCAGTAAACGGCGTTCTTGATCCCACGATAAATAAACGGAGCACTTTAAGTTGTTGTTGATTGCACTCCTGCTAAACCACGAGAGGAGCACGTGATAAACAATTATTCCTCGAAATTGGTTTGACGCGAAGTTTTTGAATATTGTGTGTGAAATATCACATATAAAACCTAAATATTATTTGTGTTTGCTTTTATGGTACTTTTTTTTTTCTAAGTAAAAACGCACCTAAATGAGTCTTGCCTTAAAACGTCCAATTCGTCTGGTCACACTGGCCATAAATCATCTGCGTTTACGAGTTTCCATTGCGAGGTAGACGACCTTTCTTCTGTTTAGCAGCGCCATTTTTCCGCAAAGTTCTCACTGAAACTAAATGGTGCCCGGCAGAAACGAACCACGTCGCAGTCTCACGGTTATGCCAGTCACGCCATCGTAAGGGATGGACGACGACGAGGATAAAAGGTCCTGGGCGGGAGAGTCGGACGACTCGTCTATAACCTCGAAAAAGAGCTCGCAGTGGTCCATCGCGTTCAGGGGCGGATTTAGAGGGGGGGGGGGGGGGGGGGGAGGGTCCGCGCGTCCTGACCTTCCTCTTGATTTCTGCATGTGTAAAATTTATGGCGTAAAACGAAGGAGAGGGGGAGGGGGTTCCTAAACATATGGCACCCTGATCAACACCTCTCATTGATACAGTCGGTCGAAAATGCAAAGTGGAGTACTCAGAGGTGTGAAAGTTGATGGTGGAATACTATAAGGTCGTCATATGTCAAATAGGCGTCAACGGGTTCGCCAAAGTGGGAAGGACAATTTATCGAAGCTGTTTTTATAGGTAAGGTATTTTCTTCTATATGCTCTAATAGACAGCTATATGGCACCGTGTTTGCACGTCAAAAATATTTACTAATGCATTATCCACTAGATTCAGAAGGAGCAACGTCAGCTGAAAATTCACTCCCGCGGACAATAGTGTAGAAAACTAAATAAACACTTCAAAATTGAAGCCAAACTTTCAAGGGCAGGATTGAGGTTGTCGTTCGGAGAGAAGAGGCGCAGAAACGTGCATATTGAAATAAAGGCACAAAGAGAAAACAATTCCTTCTGGCGTTCACCGCTCTAGTGTACAGGTGGGTGACTTTAAATGTCTACAATGATGCTTGTAGAGATCTGGGGTCACTTTCCCTCACTCTAGAAGAACCCCCTCGCAGGAGCTTCAAGGTCACCTAAAGATAGTGACACAGGAAATTGACCTCAAAACAAAGGAAGCAAATGTTTGGAGGTCACTGGATTTGTTGTATGTCTTTGGGGAAGTACAGAATCCGGGTACAAGTCTAGCAAAGAAAGGAACCTTTTGATTGGCTATTACTTGAGAGGCGACCCTACGGCGGAGATTTCGTTCTTGGGGACGTGCTGAACATCAGGCATGAACCTCCTCGCCATTCGATCTTGCACGATGCTCCCCGTGCTGCTGGTCTGCGTCCTCGTTGCCCTGTGTACGGATGCCTGTCCTCCGCCCGAAATCCTCAAGAACGGCAAGTTCGTCCTTCGAATGCCGACGAAAGCTTTACCGACCCAGACGGCAAGCTGTCTAACAGGAACGACCGTGGTCTACACTTGTGATGCAGACTTGGAACTAATGGGACCCCAGCACCGTCGCTGCCATGACGATGGCCTCTGGCACCCCCGAAGCCTGCCGTTCTGCCTCTCCGACGTCACTGGCGGTCTCCCTGCTGTCCTCGGCTTCCAACGTCGGCGGCGAGGCCTCCTTCGCAGTGGATGGCAACAGGATCACCTGCGCCTCAACCAAAGTTGAGGATTCGCCATGGCTCGCTGCACACCTAGAAGATGTCCTCCCCATCACCGTGGTCAAGCTGAACTTGCTCGACGCTACGATGTCGTCTGTTGTCCACGCCACCGTGGGCGTCGGTAACTTACGCTCAAAACGCTGTTTGCAGCGTCTTCAAGAGTACTCATGCCCTTGAAGTCCGTATATCTTCCCTGTCCCGCAGCTGTTCATGGCCGCCACGTCAGCCTTCACCTGCACGGTACGGTGTCTTTGTCCGCCTGCGAGTACTCCGACGCGGCGCGCCCAGAGAGGTCAGTGAAGACGGTTTCGTTGCAGAGTTTTGACTACACCTACCCTTTTGATGTTCTAGCGCGTAGTGACCTCGTAGGTGTGTGTAGTGCTGTGTTCACCTTTATATTCGGTGTTTTCTTGATCAGCGTGTCTGTGTACTGTAAAATTAAGCGCTCTGCTAAGTCTCATCTCATCGCAGAGCTTCTAGTTGTTGGAAGTGGGACCTCCGATCCAGGTCGAAATGTAAGTAATATGTTATTAACTGCACGCTGTGTGAGAAGCAATACGTAGGAGAAACTAAAAATTCTATGAAAGAGCGATTTTATGGCCATAAGTCTGACATTGTAAATAAAGTACAAACACCAGTCGCTAAACACTTTAACTCCGACGACCACGACATTCATACGCACCTAAAAATTATCATTGTAGAAAGCAGTTTCAAAAATGATATTACACGCAAAAATAAAGAGTCCTTTTATATATCTAAATTTAAAACCCTAACCCCGCTTGGTATGAACATCTCAAAAGGAAACTTACATAGGCTGTTGTAGGTGTTTGTATTTTTGTATTTTTTTAGTATACTACAGGCAAACCACCTCCCCCATCGCAGAGGAGAGCGGGGGAGAGCTAAAGCTCTTTGAGGGGAGAGCTAGAAACATTGGGATGTGGGGACGTCGCCGGCTAACTTCCCTCTTCTCTTTTTTTTTTTTTTTTGAGGGTGGGGAGGGGGGAGATTGAGCTGGGCGGCGTTTTAAGGAGTATTTCTCGGTATTCTGTTGAGCGGTGCCATCCACGTGTGACATTTCTGGTGTCCGTTTACACACACTTCGGGCTTATTTATGACCTTCGTTTCCTTCGGCGTTATACTGGCTTAGGCTCACTCGACTTGACCCCTGTATGTTGTTTTTTCTGGATCTGGAGCTCTGACTCTAACGTGACGGAGGCCGGTGCCTGTGATATATTTTCTTGGTTTCGCTAACGAGTGCCGCGACCGTGTTCCCCTTAAAACTACCACTTTATTTTTATATTTTTTTATTATTATTTTTTATTATATATTTTTTTATATATGTGTGTTTTGTTGGAATGTAGTTTTTTCCATGCTCAAGTGTTTTTACTTCTACTATTATATATCTGACTTTTTTCTTTCGATTTTTTCAATGTTCCTCCTCTCCTTTGGTCTCTCTAAAAACGCTTTGCAACTGTATTTTCTGCACACTTGAAGAAGGGAAGTCTCTTCCCGAAACGTCGTGTAATAAAGCCTCTACTGCTGTTCAAACATTTTTCTACGTTTACGACTTTCTTGGTGAAGACTTGTTCATTAATACAGTTAATCATTTTCTAGACTGCGAGGTTTTTTTTGCATTGTTACACATCTAGTCATGTATTCGTGCGAATATTCTTCATATCTCTCATAATGCGAGGCTTTCGTTGTCCCCCATATATTTTGTTGTTTTTAAGCATGTTCTGTAGACATAAACCTTTTCGATCCACTTCCAGTTTGAATTGTCCTGTTTTTGTTTCTTAATTTATGGGTTTTTAAAGTTAGCATACCACCATCAACTGTTACCACCATCAAATACCAGCCAGTTCATATGAATCTGGTCCCGTTACCTGGAGTCTGTTGACGACGAGGTGTTTCGGTGGCGTCCTCCAGGGGCATAAATCCACTCAAAGTCCGGGGTAGGGAGTGGCAGCCATCTTAAAAGTAGCTTCCCATATAAAAACCGGAACGCAAAAACAAAAAGCAGAAAAGAAACTAAACATGCCCAGTCTTTTATATGGCAGTACTAAACTTCATGGTTTCGACTGTCGGTGATGTACTTATCATAAAAAAAGTGATTTGGGAGTCTTGTTTTGTTTTAATACGAATAAGGGTTTTAAAAAAGAATGGCAATACCAGTTCGTCAGACAGAATATTTAAAATGCACGTTGATGGTAAGTTACCTGCAGCCAGGGGCTTGTGAAGTATATCTGATGTGTGGGGGTGACGTCTGGGGGCTCATGTCTCATCGTGTAGTTCGCCTCTCTCTATATATTTATATATATATATATACATATATATCCACGACCACTGACGAAGCGAAGCGCAGAGAAATGAAGGCTGGAGTCTGATAGAATCTTCGGAGATATCTTAGTGAGAACGCATATATTGGACAAACAATGAATGACAACTTCGAACACACGGGTTAACGAGGCTTCCAAAAATAGAATCCATATCATTAACTACTGATACGTACATACATGCATACAGACATACAATGTGCACATATAAACCGTATTACACACGATACGCAAAATGCAAATCCCACAATTTTCCTTCTACTTCGGTTCATACATCTCATGGGTGGTGGGAGAGCAGTAGGAGGGGGGTCGGAGCAGCTTTGAGTGTGGGAGCATGCCCCCACTGGTTTAGAACTTGCGAAGGCAACTGCCCCCCCCCCCCCCCCCCCCGGTTCCAGATCCCCTGCCTGCAGCCTAAAAACAATGCGAGCAGTGTAGTGTTTGAAAAGCGGGGCGTCTGATGGTAGGTGAGAACTCAGCCAGCGCAGTACGGCCGTACAAGCATCGAGGCCACCGGGCTTCGGCTGCATGTGTGCCGAACCTGCGGGTTTGAACCTGTCGCTGACTATATGCTACATACTCGCTTCGCCGCCTTAGCTGACAGTGCAACGAGTTACGCGCTCGCCCCACCAATCAACCGCCACCCTTTCATTACACGACCAAATGCAGGGTGTCACAAAAAAATAAATTACAGTTTTTTGGTTTTTTTTTATCGCAAAAATAAACTAGGCATCACCGAACGCTCATTCTCCGGCCAAAGGTAGTGCTAGAAATCACAACCAGATGATAAAGTTTTAACCCGATTCGATACTTTATTCAAAAGTTACGAGTGATTTTCTGAAAAGTTCAATTGGAAAATGAAGCCCATTTTTGCCCGTTTTCGGGTTCTGGCAGCGTAGAGCCCCATGTACTCGAAAACTCCGCCGGGCGCCAGTTTTCCCACTAAACTTTTTCAGAAAATCACTTAACTTTTGAATAAGGTATCGGATCGGGCTGAAACTTTGGCATCTGGTTGTGACCTCTAGCGCTACCTTTGGGCGGAGAATGAGCGTTCGGCAATGCCTAGTTGATTTTTGCGATAAAAAAAAAAAAGAAAAACGTGTGAATTTTTTTTTTTTTTTTGTGACAGCCTGTATTTTTTTTTGTGCGAGGTTATAGGCGAGTGCGTGATCACGGGACGAACGAAAAACATAAAACTGGTCCAACGAGCAAGAAGCTTCTACCGAGCTGTCAAGTTAGGGGTGAACCGCGTGCACACTACAGGCAACAGCTGGAAGAAATAGATCGAATCTACTTCTCGGGCCAACCACGACAATCTTTTTTTTTTTGTTTGTTTGCCTCCTCCAAGCCTGATCCTTTCAAAGATGCTAGTGCTTACACGAGGTCGGATGTACACGAAGACACTGAGACTGACAATAACGTTTCTTTTGACCCTTTCTGCCCTGTACCTGTGTGAGCATGCATGTAAGCATTCGTGTATGTGCAGCGCGTTTTGCCTTCGAAGGAAGGTTTTCGACTTCGACGTGTGTCTTTTTTCCTCCCTGTCCAGTTCGCTCTATTTTAATCGTGGCAGTCCATTACTGGTACGGACGATTCCCAAAAGAACCGGCCATGAGCAGTGGTGGTCACCCTCTGGAGAGGTTGGGGGTTGGGGAGAAGGGAATCGGGCGTTCGCTTTTGGACAATGCAGTTCCGCGGAACCAAATTCAGACCCAGTCGTCAACACAACCGACTCGCCTCACCACCACACCAGTCTCACCACCCCACACACCGGAAGAGGGACGTCGGAGACCGCCCAGTCACTGCCGGCTTTGGCTTTTCCTTCAAGCGTGACATGCCGCCTACATGACTGAGAGCTCGCCACCTATTTGTTATGTCATCGCTGGCTGATATGGGTCAATAAAATAACGAAGAATATAAAGAAATTTTCCATAGAGGACATTGGTCACGGCAATTTATCCAGTGGGAAAAAGAAAAGAGGAACCTCCGACGTCTGTGTTTATTCGGGAAACTCTTGTCCCAGTCGTCATCAGACTTGTACGTAGTTCAACTAATCTACTCGAGTTACTGTAGTTTAACTACTTTTCTGAATAGTTTAGTAACTTTCATTTAATTTTTATTTCGTTAATTAGTATTTTACTTTAATTATTTTTTTTAGTAACTTCTACTCAAGTTACAAATTACTTTCAAATTTTAGTGGTTGTTATGCCTATCAACAAACATTCCTGCACAAAGGAGATCAGATGTTTGAATATCACCTGATATTTGCAAAGAGGGGGAAGCATGTGGCGTAGGAAGGGGGGGGGGGTAGGGGAGGAAATGATTTGGAAAGTCCGAAACCCCCCAACATTTTCACAACCCCCCTCCCCTCTGCAACAACAACAGACACGACGCAAGCCCGAGTAACTGAGGGATTAGCGCCGAAGACTGGCGTTATTTTCTAAGTGTCCCGAAGCTCAAGGGCTGATCCTCACTTCTCCCCAAGGTAAAAACTCTCGCCCACTACAGGAAGTGTACACACTGCATCCTCACTCAAAGGGGGCAACAAAATGCAGCACCTGCTCTGAAACTCGTCTGGTAGTTTGTGATGTACTCGAAGGATCGCGTGCTAAAGGGCAACGCAAAGATTACCTTTTTGCTCTGCCTTTCCTCCCAAAACTCAGAATATTCAAATCTTCAAAGATCGTTCGAAAAACCTGTAGTAATTCCCTCAATTTAGAAATCAATCAATTTAGAAAAATTGAACTTTACTTGAAGGAAATTCTCTGAACATGTACTTGTATTTTCTAAAAAAAGTAAAACTCTCGACTTCAATGTGCATTCCCCGAATATGAAAAAAAAAAAAAAAATGGCGGTATCGTCGTTTGAAAACGCGCTTTTTCGAGACGTCATCTTGTCATTTCTCTGAGTGAAGTAATGGCGGCTGTAATACCGATGGAAATAAGTGCCTCATAAGTTGATTGTGTCAAATACCTCGTCAGTGAGAAGAAAACAACTACTCTGCGGCGACTTGACCTTATACAATATTTGCTTCCATTGCCGTGAAAAACTGATGCACGTCCGATTACCCCTGGAGCAATGCGTATACCTGTTAAAAAGCACTGTATAGGGAATGAAAAGGCATCATGAAAGATTGTGTTAAAAGTGCTTGTATTTTACCTTGAAATATATTGTATTTATATACGTTACTTAAAGTACATTGCGCCCAAGGTGCTTACTACTTTACTTGAAGTACATAACTCCTCATCTACTTTGTGCTTTACTTCAAGTACTTTTTATGTGTACTTTACGCAACACTGTAAACTAGTAAACACTGTCTAAAAATCAAGCTCAGATAGTGCTAAACCTCAAAGTAGAAATGACACATTTGAAGTACATCAGTGACCAAACAAAACAAGAAAGTACAAAACAATTAGGCAGGCGGAAGCAGAATCAGCTATTAAAGCAATTCTGTGAAAAAAAAAAAAGCCGATTCATATCTGGCTAGCACAATTTCGGTAACGGATCCAAACCTCTGTACTTTCTTTTTTTTTTTTCATAAAAAACATATAAAAGTAACTTCAAAAGAAATTCGCTACTTTTTTACGGTAATTACTAATTTTCTCAATTACTTTTTATTTGAGTAATTTCTACTGTAGTCAAATTACTTTTGGCGTCAATACTCAGTAACTTAACTTAATTAATTTTTTGAGTAACTTGTACATGTCTGGTCGTCATGAGCAACCTCCGGCTTAAAAATCCAGCTTGTCAACGAATCCGTTCTCAACTGATGTCTTACATATGTTCCGATTTGTAAATAACGATGGATGTTTCTGGGAAAGTCTAAATTTGATCGGGTGAATGCAAACCCCAGATAGAGATAGCGGACAGCACGCTAAAAGTGGTTTTTATTCAACTCTGGAACTAGAGCAAACACACCACGCATTACCTATCCAGAGCTAAGTTGCATTTTTAAGTTTAGGCGATGATAGAGAAAACCATCGGAGATTAAGGAAGAGATAAATGGTAAAGTAAAACAAAAAAAAAACAGTCAAACATTATCTGGTACTAAAAGCAATGGAGCCTGGATTTATTGTCACCGTTAATGAATCAGTAGGTAGGCGTTAAACAGTCATTGACCTTGGGAATCAATTGTAATCGGGGTTCTGTATATGAGTATTTATTTTTGGGGGTATGGTATTTCGGTGTGTATTTTTGTTTTAATAAATCTGGAGGTTTTTTTTTTTTCTTTGTAAGTTAAGAGTGAATTTCTTTTGCATTTTCAATCTGTGGTTTCTGCGCTCGTACACTCATTTTGGAGCTGTCTGCCTTTCTCACTTTTATTTCTGAATCACGAAAAGAAAGACTGCTTATAGGGGAAACTAATATAGGAATGAGAGAGTATGCGTAAAATAGGTCGATCGCGGTCGTTGAGCTGTATCTTATATGATTCGAAGTCTCGAGACACTGCGGACGCACTTTCCTGCCTTAACTACTTCTTTTGGCTTCAGTGAGTTGGGCGAAGCCTTTGAGCAGCATTTTCACCATAGTTGATTTTCACTGGCATTCTAGAGTATTTTTACAGTTCTTACTTCTAAGTGTGAATCTCTATCGCAAAATGGGATAAATTAAAAAAGGACTAGTGTTTCCCTCGTCAGCGGCAAGCCGCTGGTTCCGAAACGTTCGTGCCTGGCTTACGATTTGTGAGAGCTTTGCATACATCCGGGCATACTTCAGTGTAATCGAGATCCGTCATTCTTTTATTGCGGGCTTTTTTACACAGGCGACTAAAACTGCAACCATACTTCTGTTTAAGAACCTATAAGTAGGTTGTAAAAATGTAGCGGGTGACTTTCTGTTAGATTGCGTGGCTGTTAAACATGGATATACAAATGCAGGGCTTATTTTGTAGACATTCTAAATTCCGACTAACCACTCTTTTTTTTTTAGATTTAGGATTAGAGAACGAGGCGACACACAGAGGTATCGAGGCCTGATCGTGTGTCGTTCTCTTTTTTGTCCTCATTCTAAAAAATTGAAAAATATCACAAAGTAGGGGTCAAATAATAAAAAAAAACAGTATTGACCGACTTTAAAGGAGCTGTGCAACACTTTTAGAGCTTTGCTTAAATAATTTGGGTATTGGTGTCTCGACATTCATGAAGTAAAGAACAAAAAAAAAAAATTACACCATCTTCCCGAGGGGAACCATGGGGTGATGCGGAGCATCGTGTTGGTTCCGAGGAAAGAGTCAGTTGCGTGCTGACGTCGAGAGATGGCGCCACCGACTGCCCTAGCGTTACCCCCTACGCGAGCCTTCGTCGCGGCTCGCGGCAGAGAAACTTGGAACGCTCGCCGCTCGCCGTTTATTTTTTTTCACACTTGAAGGAGAGGAGACTAGAGGAGGAGAGTTGCGCGTGCGCGCGCGGTGTGAGGAGAAGCGAACGCACGCGCAGTGCACGCAGCTGGTAGAGAGAGAGAGCGGAGAGAGTAACGCGCAGCTGTTGGAGAGAGGGAAGGAGGAGAGTTGCGCGTGCGTAGTTCGAGTGCCGACTACAACGCCGACGCCGCGGGACATAGACCCGAGCAAGATATGCTCCGCATCTAAAAAAAAAAAAAAACGCTTTTGCCTGCATATCCTAGTTTTTATTTTAAAAATGGACAAAGATTGAGGTTTTCGTCACCTCTCAACTCCTTCACCATCTTCCGAGTCACGTGCGCTGTAACGTCAATGGGGGTCGCGCGGGGTTCCGGTGAAGCTCTCTCTCTAGAGCCATCAGTGCAACAGCGAGAACTCATCCGCTCGCGACCGCGTGACCACGTGCTCGCGCAGCGCGAACAATATGGTTAAAGGAGGAAAGTCTCATCCGTCCGGCCATCCCCGTCCGGCTCTGCCCCCGTCCCCCTCCGGCTTCCGGCAGCTGTTCGTGGTAGCAGATGGAGCTGACGGTTTTGTGGACCAAGGATAGATGGTGCCACTAAAACTCCGTGTAATAAAAGTTTTGTCGATGATACCAGGTCTTTGACGCACTTATATTTATGTTGGAACGACCAAATTTATAGAAAAGTTTCCTTTTATCGAGCAGGTATTCGCACCTGTTGCTATCTTTCTACAAGACCCCCATTGACGTCATGCCGAGTGGTTCTCATGGCCGCCGCTCGCGGCTGCAGGTCGGGGATATTCTAATTTTTGCTTCGCGATTACGCGGCGGAATCGCAACATTTCGAAGGAAACAGGTTTGTTTTCTGTCCTTTGTGACAAGATAAACAATGTCAAAAGTAGAAGATGCCAATTCTTTCAACGTTAAAATCGTTGCACAGCTCCTTTAAAGGGGCCCTGCAACAACTTTTCGATTGGTTTTTAATTTGCACCTAACCTAAGCGCACTGAAGGTAGTAACTTAATGAAACTTTTATTTTCTCGAATTTCGATTTATTTTAAAAGTTATAGGCAAATTAAAAATACAAAAACAAGCAGAAAATAACCTCCTTCGTGACGTTTTTGGTCGCTGGAGTGGCGGTGAACTAGAGAAGGGGTAGTGAGCTCAGCGATCGCTCACGGCTGCCGCAATCCATGTCCTCGGCTCGAGAGGGCGCCACTAAAGCATATGTTGGATAGGCTGTATGAAGCGGGCGGCCAGCGAGGCTCGCATTGCATTTGCTGCCCGATTAAAGACTAATTCGGCATGACACTTCATTGGCCACAAACGACAGCAAACACGGGGTAAAGATCAGTTCAGATCAGTACATCGACCTCACCCAAGATAGTCAACCCACCATGGGTAGGTGTGGCTGGTTGCATCTCTTTGGGAAACCCCAGTCTGACACGCTGCAACAGAAATTCCGTCACCTGTGCCACTAGCTGCAGATGCTCTCGATGCTTGCGAAGTCCTGTCGTTGCTGGATTTCCGCACAGGCGAAGCACCCTGCGGTAGTCATAAAGAAGCCTCACTTGTCTCCAGCATTCAGAGCGTAGTATCCGGCAGATTCTCCTGGAATGGCCGCTGGATGGTTGCAGGCAACCGAACATTCCTTGAACTTCCAGTGGTGCTTGGCCATTGTTGATGCAAAATGTGAGGTAGCGGGCACGACACGTCATAAGGGCGATGAGGTTAACACAAATGGTGGGTTGATTGCCGTAGCCGTTAAAACAATTATAAGAGCCTGACGTAGAAGATATGAACTGAAAACGCCAACTCAATGGCGTTTTCAGTCGATGTGGAAGAACTCTTTTACTGTAATAGAACTTGTTGTTGGGCTAGTTGTTGTTGACTGTATTGAACCATGATTAAAAGCGCTAAAAAGACGTACACAAGAGAGAAGAAGCGCTCGTGCTTGTCTTTTCTTGTGTACGTCTTTTTAGCGCTTTTAACCATGGTTCAATACAACTCTTTTACTCTGTGCCTCACAAAGACTTGTTCCTAGCGGTGCGTGAGTGCACTGAAGAAAATAGTGTTGTTGCCTTCCAGAATGCCAGTGGAGTGGGGATTGACGGTTTTTTGGAACACATAATGTTATACTTGCAGTCCACCTTTGTCCTTTTTGACGGAAGCTACTATGTACAGAGAGAGGGCATTTGCATCGGCTCGAGCGTTGCTCCGGTGCTATGCGACATTTACCCAGCCAAGTTCGATAGGTCTATGGAAACGGCATTGTGTCAACAGGTGTGCAAGATATACAGATATGTTGACGATTATCTGGTGTTCTTAAGGGGTGTCGGCAGATTGTCTTTGCAAAAGGTTGTAGATGATGGAATGACCGTTTTCAAGCGCTGCTCTCCAGGCCTAAAGATCACTTACGAACTGCAAGACGGTCAGTACTTGCAGTTTTTTGAATTTACGGCTGCAATTCACTGGGCAACATGTGTGTTGGCGCGACAACCCGCGAACCAAGAAAGAAATCCTGCCATACGATTCCGCCTACTCTAAACTTGTGAAACGAAACATTGCCACGTCATGCCTCCAAGCTTCACTGTACAGGTCCTGTCACCATGCCATGCTTGACAGCTATGAAGCTCAGGTCAAGCGACTTTTAGGAGCAGGATTTCCTCTGCTCGTTTTGCTTGGTGTCTCTCAGACACTCTTGAAAAACGTCAAGAGCGGTTCTCAGGAACCTAAAGTAAAGCCTAAACAAAGGCCTCAGGTTGTCCCATATATACGTAAGGTTTCACATAATTTAATAAAGTGGCTAACCGGTTCAATGTGCCAATGGTTTTTTCGACGCCTCAAAAATTAGCACAACTTTGCCCGCGCGTAAACCAGGCAAGCAGTAACAAGTTAAGCATGTCAACAAGTTCGTGGATTGCGTTGTGGGTGTCAACTACAAAATTTCATTGTCATGCGGACGGGTTTATATAGGACAATCGGGACGCTGCGTCAACGAGAGAATGCGTGAGCATGCAAATTCCCTGCAGTCAATGACAGGAGGTCCACTTATACGTGCAGAGACTGCCAGTGTCACCCCGTCTTCCAAGATACCTTAATCATCGGCAGGGGGCGCACAAAAGTGCAAAGAGAGGCGCTGGAGGCGCATGCTATCGAAAACGCTGGCGCGGGCCACTGCGTCAGCCAGCCTTCGGTTTATCTGCACAAAGAAGAGATCGATTTTATAGATGCATGGAAAGCGGCACGCCATCGGTTGTTTCGGCGCTGGTTGGCTGTGTGGTGTTTTCTTGTTTGAGCCGTTTTTAATAAAACTTCAGTTGATAGTCAGCGCTTGTCCTGTGCTCTTCTCTCGTTGTCTTCGTCTTTTTGAGCGCTGTTTCCAATTTCCTAAGTCATGAACCAACTCGCTTGCATCGCACCTTAATGCCTTAATCTCCTCTGTAATTCGCATTATGAGAAAGTTTTGCGGACAACTGGATGAAGCCGTTCTTTGTTCCTCCTTGCTTTTCCCGCGTCCGTGTTGGTCTTTTAGGGGCGAAGCTCCTAGCCATGTCCGTATAGACGATTGCAAGCAGGATATCTGGCTGCCGCCATATCTCTGCTCGAGCGGGCAAGTGCGTGCAATTACAAGCTTGCCAAAGCTACGTTCACGCGCATGGTGCACATGCTTGCACGCATGGGGCACCAGTGACACGCGATGCTTGCAATTGTCTATATCCGTCGTGCTCGTGTAAGGCAAAAAAACAACAACAACCGCATCTCCACGTGGTGAAGGATGTTGATTGGGGCGAAGCTCTGGTGGTGCTTGTCTGCGTAGACGCTGAGCCGCAGCATGCCGAGCCTTTCGTTCGTTTTCATCCATGTCAGAAAGAGAATGTGTGGTATGGAACGTGGTTATGTACGCATTTGAGCATTTGATCGCAGCGTGACATGGATGAAAACGAACGAAATGCTCGGCATGCTGCGGCTCAGCGTCTACGCAGACAAGCACTACGTGGAGATGCGGTTTTTTTTCTCTCTCCTACCCTTCGATACTGACAAGGAGAAATGGGGGGGGGGGGGGGGGGGGGGGGGGGGGACTTGCGCATGGTGTCCCCCCCTCGTCAAACACAGGGGAGGACCGGACCACCTTGCCCCCCCCACCCCCCTTCTTGGGATTTACGCCTGTGTCAGGATCACCATGAATCATTTGGACCAGTCTGAGTGTCCGGCTTTCGGCTATTTTGGTGGTCAGCGTCTTGACGTATGTATAGACCTTTGCAAAAAGAGCTCTCTGGCCGGTGCCATTTTTCAACTCGAGCGACCCCTACCAGCCAAATATTTCTGCCACCCGCCTGAGCTGTGGAGACTCGGTCAGCGCGACTCCCCACCTGCATTGTGCATTCGGAATTCGCCGGCTTTCCTTGAAAGTTTTTACTTTATTGTCCTGTTCAGAAAGCTTGCGTGTTTTGTGTTATCTTCCACTGTGAGACCAAGGAATACCAGGGCTCGTAGCCTGTTCGGCCTTCGCAGGAAACGAAGAGAACGACCGTCAAGCAGCCCGCGACGCGGCCGTTCGACATTCTTCGAGGATTATTTCCGTTGAGATAATCTCCAAAAAGCCTCCCCAGCTATGTTCCCGGTCTTGGCGAGAAGTAGCTGATAGGGTCCGACGTATGGGGACTCAATAGACATGTTCGTTCATTTGCTTTAGTGCTGTGTAAAAAAGCATCACTCTTCAAAACGTACTCCAAGACAAGCCGGATTCCGTCCGATCGTCGTGAAGTGACTATCGTCAACACTGTATATTGGATATACTGTGTTATTTGAGACATTCTTAAAATCCTCTTCGGATAACACGGCACCATGGGGTAAATACAATATATGTTGTTCGATTGATAAGATTCGATGAATTTCATGTCGTGAGCGGGGAATATCCATGCAGTTCGGATATCCTGTGTGGTCAAATATTTTCGACTGTTAAGACCTTTGTAGATTGACACGGCTGAGTGTATGGTGCCGTTAAAAAGATCAACATAAAATGAAACAAATATTCCAGTTGCATTTGTTCTGTCATGCACGGACACGCCGAAAACAGCTTTCATTTGTTTGTTTTTGTTCCCAAAAACAGTGCAATGCTTTCTTAAAAAACTCCGAGAAATTCTCTTCGTCATAGAACACAAAACAAAAAATAAAACTCGGTAATTTAGCCACCGCCAGTGTTCGGAATTGTGCCTACGCACGCTGCCACAACCCACTGACGAGAAAACCCACAGCCCAGCGCAGTCAGGCCACACTGACGTACACTCTCAAAATCTCAAAACCAGGGACGCGCGCTGAAAATCGCTTCGTTCGAGACTGCCGCTGGAAAGGTCTATAATAGCGTTCGTGTTAAAATAAACTAGAAGCTGTGTTTGAAACTTGTTGGTTTGCCCATTTTTTATCGTTTCGTGTTTCCGGTTATTATAGAACTTCTACATTTATTTATATATGTACAGCGTGTCACAAACAAAAAATGACAATTTTTTTTTAAAATTAATATTGCGAAAAGAAACTAGGCATCGCCGAACACTCGTTCTCCGCACAAAGATAGTGCTAGAGGTCACAACCAGATGCCAAAGTTTCAGCCCGATCCGATACCTTATTCAAAAGTTATAAGTGATTTTCTGAAATTTTCAATATGAAAATGGAGCCCATTTTTTCCCGTTTCCGGTTCCTGGTGCCATAGAGCCCCATGTATAGGCTCCTTGCACTGACGTCACATCGCGTACTTTTGAACACCAAGTAAGAGGAGGAGAGGGATGCTGCTTTTGTAAGAGTTTTGAGTGACAGGTTAATCTTCTATAATAATCTTCTGGGAGGAGAATAGCGACGCCTGTGCATATCCGGGAGGCACAAAGGAGGATCCTGATAAGGGGGGAACTCCTTCTTCCCCTTTTCTCTGGAGGTCATTGGAGCGCTCTTTCAATGACGTCATGTGCAAGCCACTTAAACGTGGCTTGCACTGACGTCACATCGCAAGCTTTTGACCACCATGTAAGAGGAGGAGAGGGAAGCTGCTTTGGTAAGAATTTTGAGTGCCGGTTTAATCTTCTATAATCTCTGGGAGGAGAATAGCGACGCCTGTGCAAATCCGGGATGCACAAGAGAAGATCCTGATAAGAGATAGTGGAGCTCCCTCTTCCCCTCTTCTCTGGTGGTCATCGGAGCGCTCTTTGAATGACGTCACGTGCAACACATGTATTTGAAAACTCCGTCGGCCGCCATTTTCCCAATGAAATTTTCGTCCGTTCGGGCTGAAACTTTAGCACCTGGTTGTGACTTCTAGCGCTACCTTTGGGCGGAGAATGAGCGTTCGGCGATGCCTAGTTCATTTTTGTGATAAAAAAACTTTTTTTTTGTGACACCCTGTATAAATATTTAACTAGGGGAATACAGGACACTCCGCTCATTTGCATTAGACGGAGCGATGGCCGCGCCAATTCCTCCCTTGGTGGCGCGGGATAATTTGGGTTAGTCCCTGTCCCTATTTTCCCTCCCCTCCTCTGCCATTTTCTCCTCCCGCCAGAACACGTGACCAATATGCGTCACCGACGATGCCAAACGCGGGCGGGCGATCACGCGGGCGCCGGGCTAGGCCGGGAGCGCCGACTATCAGCGGCCACCATTGCGCGACCTGTCAGCGCATGTTGATGCCGGCGTCCTTCTCTGCGGATGACACGCTACGGTGTCCTGTGGTAGTGCACCAAGTGTGACGCGCTCGCCGCTGTAAACAGTCAGTGAAGATGACAGGAGGGACAGCGTTTTCCACTGCAAGAACCGAACCTTGAAGGGCGAAAACCTGTAATTCTTTCGGTTCCCTCCAGATCAAATCACGTAAGTGAAGAACTTCGGCGTCGCGTTTCTCATGCTGACCTACCTTATTCAAAATGTGTGTAAAACATATATATGATCCGTGTTCGTTTAATGCTGAGCTGAATGTATTTATACAAAGTGTTATTGTCTGTGCAAACAGAGATCTTTGTTTGTTGAATGCAAAGCTGTACTGCACATTTGTTCAATGTGCAATAAATATTGTTTCAACAAAAATTGTCGAATGACATTTATGAGTGGAATCTGAGTTCGCACCTCAATTATCATTGTAGACATAGGCGTAGACTTCAGGGGGGGGGGGGGGGGCATCGGGGCTCGTGCCCCCCCTTGTGAGATCCGGGGGGGGGGGGAGGCAGAGCCCCCCCCCCCCCGGGCTTGGGCCATGATCCTTACCGAGACGCTGTTTACGTGCCATGTAACGAGCGTCTAGAAGTGTCATTTAAACAAAATAACGCCCACGTTGCCTTTATTGACAAAATACATGGGAAATGGAATCCCAGCATGCTTGCGTTAGCTTCAATGTCCAGTTCTGGCGAAAAGGTAACGCTCAGCACGCCCCCCCCCCCCCCCCCTCCCCCCCGGAGAACTTCTCAGCCTGCCCCCCCGCCCCCCTCCCCGGGAAAATGAAAAGTCTACGCCACTGATTGTAGAAATACTAAAATAATCCGAACCAACTTTGTTCAAGGCCAGCATGGTCTATTAGGAATAATGTTGAATATCCACGAAGTAATAAAAAAATATTCCCAAATTTCTGAATATATATATATATATATATAGTTTTTGTTGCCTTCGGCTGCTGCAAAGCACCATCTATTCGCAATTTGAAAATAGCGAGAAATGGATCACTCGGTTAATAATCTCATATCTAATACACAGAACCCCACTCCTGATATCAGAATTTTGCGCCAGCCAGACATTACCGAAATCAGCACTTTGGAAAATTCCCGACATACCGAGCGTGCAAAAATAGGGTCGATTACTCAAGGTGCCTTCTCAGGCGCTTTAGCGATACTCATAGTAGCAAATGCTTTGCGGTGCAGTATATGACAATACATTGCTGTGCCTGCTAAACGTGCTTCTCGTGTCGACATTGTTCCTTAATATTAGTGGCTCTGTACTGCTTTGAAGTGCGATTACGACTAACCACACTTATTAGAGCAGCTTTCAAAACCGCCCGTACAAATTTCGATACTCGCTGATCGAGCTACATGTGTGCGGTTTATAGAACAGAACGTAGACATAGAGCTCATCCTAGATATACGCGCCCTTTTGATGAGTCACCAATAAAGTGTCCGCAGGTTTGTAAATTCCACAGACGACCTACGCCGCCGCGACCGAACAGCGTGCACACACTGAAAGAAGTTAGGCCGGTTGCTAAATAGAGCGCTACTCACGCTCCGATCCTAAAGAGGAAAACCGCAATGCCCTGACACATCCACCCATTCAAAGCGCGCAAAAAAAAAAGCGTTCGTCTTCCCCGAGGTCATTGTATTCGCGGGGAGTGTCCTGTATTCCCCCTCGTAAAGTATTTGGCCTGTACACGAGGAAAAATGAAAGGGTATAGAGGATCCGATATATTTATTTATGCATCAGACGCAATAGACACGTACAGAAGCAGAAGAAGAAAAAAAAACGCCAATACTACACTTCTTAACCCCCCCCCCCCTCCCCCCAAAAAATTAATTAATTAAGTAATAAATAAAGGGAGTGTCTACATCTACGCGCGGGGACGTAGCCACGTCGGGAGGAGACAACGCTCCATCCGCTCCATCCTTGCTCCCTCCCCGCACTACGTCACTTCCGGCGCCCTACGTCACTTCCTCCGTGGACGGAGGGTTCTCCTTTTTTTTTCTTGGTCGAGGAGTTTGGCCCTTTGTGTATTAGCACGGTCGCGCTTCTGATATGCCTCGAGTTTTGGTTGCCGGGGATTCGATGGTGAAATACTTGTCCCAGTATTTCTCATCGAATAACCGGGTGGCTGTCGAAGTGCGAGCGTTTAAAGGCATTAGGATCGAGGCTTTGTTTTCCAAGGTGTCTGACACCCTGCTCGATTTTGGCCGTACGTTACAAATACCGACGGCTGGCCGCTCAGATCTTGGAACGCAGTCCGGCGATGCAAATCGCCTTTTCTTCCATTTTTCCGAGGTGGGAGAACAAGTTTTCTTCGTTGGAGTGTCAGCGTAGTCAGAGTGCCGAGATCCAGGAGTTGAATGATCGACACGGAGACGTGAACTGGCTCCTGCAGAAAATCTGCCGCAAGAAGGGCTTCGTGTTCATCGGTGATCACGTGGACGAGTGGCATCTGTGTATCGGCTACTGTTTTATTTGCCATAGAATCAACTGTTTCTGGAATCCGTTAGCCCAGTTTTCTCGATTGAATGCACTCATTATGTTGGATATTATTGGGACTCATGCATGTTTTCCCTTCTCTCACAAGTTTTGGGAGATTGCGAGCGTGCGCGCAAGTCAAGAACGTACGGAGCGGTGGGATCGCACTTTTCCCCTTTGGTGCACATAAGCTCACACTAAAACGCCTCGAACCAAGCCAACTACACACACGACGAAGATCCACCAGCCTCACCGCCTCGCCTCGGCAGCGACCTACACATGGGCTAAAGCCCCGGGGGCCTTAGCCCATGTGTGCGTGTGCGTGCGGGCTCCGGCACGCACACGCACGGATGGCACGCACGCCGCCCACACGTGTGTGTGACTCTGGACAACATAAATATAAAGATATTTGTTGATACTATTAGAGCGCAGCTCTTAGGCGCCCATTTCCGGCTTGAGCGGCGTCGGCGTCGCCGTCGGCGTCGGCGTCGGCGTAACCGCGCGGTGCATGATGGGTAAATTTCCCCGCTAAATTTAGCGGAAAATTTTCCCCGCTAAATTTAGCGGAAAATTTTCCTCGCTAAATCTAGCGGAAAATTTTCCCCGCTAAATCTAGCGGAAAATTTTCCCCGCTAACTTAAAATTTTCACCCCCCCCCCTCGAGGTCACGTGACCCCCAGGCCCCGTGACCCCCCCCCCCTGTCACGTGAGCCCCCTTGTCACGTGACCCCCCCCCCGTGCCTTCCCCTTCTCCTCAAGAGCTGCGCTCTAACGCTCTAATTTTTTTATGACCCATGATATTTGCTATTAGCCTTGAAAACAGTGAAAAAACTGATAAATTGTCTAAAAATGTGTAAGGTCACGTGACATATTAACTTTAAAAACAACAATAAAATGTAACCTTTTTATTTTAATATCCCATATTTACTTATAAGAAAGCATAATATGTACATCAAAACAAATTATGTGCTTAAATTATAAGTCACGTGACCTTTTGCGTGGTGAGCTGAGCCTCTATAGGAGCGAACTTACCTGAGGAAAAAGTAAAGAAAGAAAAAGGCTTAGCTCCTATGGAAACGCAGCGACGCCACCGGTCTGCAAACAACACGGCGCCGTTTCGCACGGGAGACAAGAGATGGCGCAAGTGGTCGCGACGCCAACTGCCGCCAACGAACGAGCAAACGACGCCGAGAGCCGGCCCTTTTGCAGACAAGGAACTGCAGTTCCTTGCTGTTACCGCGCCTATCTTTTTTGTTTCTGCGACTGTCGCCGCCTGCGGAACGCGCGCCGCTTTTGAGTCGAAAAGATCGTCTGCTAAAAAGGCCTGCTCTCGGCGCCGTATGCTAGTTCGTTGGCGGCGTTTGTTGCGCCATCTCTTGTCTCCCGTGCGAAACGGCGCCGTGTTGTTTGCAGACCGGTGGCGTCGCTGCGTCTCCATAGGAGCTAAGCCTTTTTCTTCCTTTACTTTTTCCTCGGGTAAGTTCGCTCTTCGCAAATTTTACAAAAAAAAAAAAAAATATGCACCATCTCTGGGCAACGCTGCACAAAGTCGTAGCGCGATAGGTTAAGAAACCGAATTTTCCGGTCGATTTAAAGAGCCTGGCGTCTTCTTGTTTCACCCTGTACATGCCAAACGAACGAAGGACATGTGGAAAACAAAGAGAGACGGCAAGAACTACGCAGTTACACTGGATAAGTAACTCCTAGTGCACGCAGATGATCAAAATAAATTGAAAGTCACGTAATATAGTCAGATTTGCAATAAATAAGTACTGCTTTATTCTTTCTGCTCATGAATATGTGCTAAGATGCTTGTTCTGGGTTCAAATCATCGCCCGCACGTTCCAAATCTTTGCAAATAAGGGGATCCAGAGAGCAGGTGCCCGATAAAAACGGCCCGACATATGAAATAATAAAAATACACACCTTTCGTAGCTCACGTCCTTTATTTTTTTGCGTTCGAATGTTTATTTAACCGATCGTAAAGATGCACCACGGGATCATTTTCATCCAATGACAGGACGGGCATATTAGCAATATATAAGCACCACCGAAATGCTAGCAAACCTTGAACACACTCTACATTCCTTTCGATCGTTAGTTTGCTTAGAATCGTTGCTCGTTTTCACATACCTTCCTTGAAACAGAGGTTTGGGGATGAAATAGAGCGAAGTTTAACATCGTTCAGTGTTAAAGAAAAATGCTGTAACTAAAGAAATTACACTTTCACAATACCAATAAAGGTACATACTATCCGGTACAACCGAAATGAGAATAGTTATTCATGTTATTTTCCGGCGAAGAGACAAAATTCAAGCGCGTTTTCCCATAGGAATACACAGGGAGGCTGGAAATGTAGACTGCATGCTGTCTGCTTCAATTTGCAACCGGAAGTCCCGTAGACACTAGCGCCAGCTGAACCTCTAGCGTTTATTGTAATAACTCTATGGCGTGGATGGAGCAGGGGGGTAAAGGTGGGTGAGGAGGAGTGGTAAATCCCGTGCGCCGACATCCTGGGTCCCGAGCGAAAGATCGCGAAAGAGAGCGACAGAACACGAGAGAAAGAAACCAATGTTGCCAGCTGAAGGGCGACAGTCGCAATGGTAATCGCGAAGACTGAAAACTCTCAGCAAAATAAACAGTGATAATTTAACGTTGTAAACTAAATTCTGAGCTATTCTAACGCTTATAAAAAGCAGTATACTCATTACGCTGCCTTAACTTCCCTTCTGTTGAAATCTCGGAAATCTGGGTTGCGCGGTTTCGTATTCCTGGGGCGCGGCCAGGCGCGTACACCCGCGAAGTCGGTTATCTGGTTTAGTTTAGTTTTGACGGGAGGCCGTACATGTGCGCGCTATGCAAAAGGAAAGCTTCGAAAGGAACGCGAATATCTCTCCACCGGTAAGTTCGTGGATTGTTGAAGTTCATGACACTGCTCTGATGATATAATTATATTCGTGAAATCGAAGGCGGTTGGTAACCATGTGTGGGACCCCGAAGGTCTGCCTGCGAGCTCCGCCGCTTGCGGCAGCCAGAATGCATGGGAAAATGGCGGACCTTTTCCTCTAGAGTTAGTATGTATGATCTCTATGGGATGGAGCTGAGCCTTATCTCCTCCCGACTTGGCTGGTCCAACCGCCAGGGGGACGTGTCCCCGCAAGGTGGGGGGGCACGGGGGGGAGGCATGCGACGCGAGGGTAAGCAGGCAAGATGGCTGCTCCTCCGAGGCACGAAACGGGGCGCTCCGGCTGACAGTTGGACAGCTCGGAGTGCTTTTCCCGCGGCCATAGGGCCTAATCAGGGAAGTGGAGCGGGCGGCTCCCACAAGGAGAGAAGCGGGGAACTTCCGCATAACCAAGCGAGCGACGAAAATTGGCGCGGTCTGCCGGCCGAGGCACGAAACAGGGTAAAGGGGATCAAATTCACGCCGTTAAAATTGCAGATACTTCCTTTTTTTTTTTTGTCCAGAAAGCTTTAGTTAACATCTTCTTTCTCTTTCTTTTTTTTTTTTCTGGGGGGGGGGGGCGTTTATTTATTTATGATTTTTATGATCACTTATTTAGATTCATGAAGTTTTGTTTTAAGTCTTGCTTACAAATATATTTCTATTCCGGCTGGGAAACGTTCGCGTCCACGTGCTCTGCGCCCTCCCCGCTCCGTTACGTCGTCCAAGTCGTTGCTTCGATTTGGAAAGTTCAAAATTTGGCCCAAGTCACGATACTACTTCTTTTCTGTGCCGCCTTGTGTCGTTATCAGTTTTCCTCCCCTCCCGCCCACTTTTGCTTTGCCTTTGCGAGTTGCTGCGCTATAGATTAAAAGCGCGAGCGCGGGCTGCCCAAGGCGTAAAAACACGCACGCAAGGGGGGGGGGGGGGGGGGGGGGTGTTGGCGCCGCACCCTTGGGAAGCGTCACGTCGCGTTCTCCGGGGCCAGCATTCGCATGGATAAGAGAGGCCGCACACGGCCAGCGCTCACAAAGGGAAAAGCCGTGAATGGAATTTAGACGGCCTCCTTGAGAGGAAGCCCAGATTGTATTCGTGGCCGGGCATTACGCCGGCTCATTTTACCCCTGTCAGCCGCCGTTACACTCTAGTGCCGTTAAAACGCACCCCCCCCCCCCCTTTTCTTCCCTCCCCCTTTTTTTCTTTGTCACCACGGGATCTTTTCTTTTCTGCCTCACGTGCATCTGGGGATCTGTGCGTCCGAAACTGCGCTGCTTGTTGTTTTCCTTGCATTACGCGCGGGACCCAAGTCTCGCCGTTTCTCGAAAGCCTCGAGCAGTTGCAGACGGCGACGTGAAGGGCATTCGAGAGCAGACGATACAATCGCGGACGATTCTTTACCCAATGAGAAGATGGCGATGCCCCGTGGGGCGAGAGAACAAAATATTAACGAAGAAACGGGCGGGCAGACAAACAAACGAACGAACAAACAAACAAACCGCGGCCCTTTCGTATAAATAGAAATATCGAGGCGAACTCCGAGATGTCAGCGCACGACGCTGATGCTTCTTTGCCGTCGCCCTTTTCTTTATCACGCCTCGTTCATTTTCCCGCTTAATTTTCGTCGAATACTTTTTTATTGTAATGTGTTTTCATGTGTGTCTGATTTTTGCCAACACCCTTCCGCTAACCAGACCGGAAGTGACGGACGCATACACAGCGTACACTGCACCATTGAAAGCGTCTCTTCTCATTTTCATATATATTTGTTTTGTGCGTGTTATGTGTTTGCGTGTTCGTGTCTCGGTGTCTGCGCAGTATTTGGGGCCTCGGTATTGGGTACTTTTGGTAACGGCGAAACTTTTTCCCACAATGGGCCGTACGTGTTTGGGAGAAGGACTGTGCCGTTTCTGACTTGGCTGCTGCCTCTTCGACTATCTCTTCCTTTTGGAGCGGCGAGAGGCTCTTAAAAAAGAAGCAGCCAGTCTCAGAGCGGCTTCTAAGACGGCTCCCATTGGACAGGCGGATTGTCCCTTATTGGCACCCGAGCTTCAAATAACAAACGCAAAAGCAGACAAGCAAAAAAACGTACGTAGTTTTTGAGCGTTATTGTGGTCGTTCTAAGCCTCTACTTAACAGCCGGGGACGGTCGTCAGCGCGTCAAAACTTTTGGTTGAGCACGTAAACTGCACCGCGCAGATAAGACTATGCAAATAGTGACCCATCGGGTTGTTTTATTTCTTGACTCATTTCGGGAGCGAGGTGTGTAAGCCGAGCGGAATGCGCGTTAGATTTTAAGCTTCATTGGCACTTTTTATTTTTTTTTGACATCCATTTTGGAACTGCCATAAGAGAGTGTCGTTCGCTCACATCGAGGAAACTGCCAGGCACAGCCGTTTATAATGGAAAATGTTATTACCCCCTTTTATGAAATTCTTTATATTAGCTCATCTATGCAAAAATTAAACATAAAAAAACTTGGTATGAAGTTTTTTTTTGGTTTTCCTTTGCTTCGTACTTATCTCTCTCTCTCTCTCTCTCTGTATATATATATATATATATATATATATATATTGTTTATTTTGTTTATATAGGTAACAATCCTTGCACGCAATTTAGGGCGCATGCAAAAGAGATTACGGAATTCGTTCATTATAGGTAAGCACATAAATATGTATAATTCGTGGTTTTGGAAAAGATGGACGTGAAAAAAGTTCTGGAATAGAAATATTTTTTTAAATATATATTCTGATGTATACTGCGCTGCAAAGTTACACTTAACACATAAATATGTGTTTATGTGTTAAGTGTAACTTTGCAGCGCAGTGTACATCAGAATGACCAACCAACCAGCCCAAATCCAAGCATTGTTAATATATATCTTTGAGCTTTGTTGTGTTACGACATAACACACAAAATTATTCTTATTTTTCTCTTTCTCTCCTTCCTCTCAAAATATTTCTCGGCATCGAAGAATTGTGTTTTTCTTCCGGCTATCTATGCTCTATGGAGGAACTAAAAAATTACACCATCTTCCCGAGGGGAACCATGGGGTGATGCGGAGCATCGGGGTGGTGCTGACGCTTGCTTGCGCCAACCCACTAACTGACGGGACTGTTGCTTCCATCACACTTCATGGGAAGAACGGAGTGAAGTGGAGTCAACAGCGGTGAACTGATGTAGCACGAGTAACTTTGAAAGTCTAATCAGACCGCACGGTAAGGCGGCGCAAAATGCCCTAACAGCGCTTGCAGGTTTCCTCGTCGAGACCGGGGGCGAGATCTAGGCTGCAACGGACGCGAGCGGTCGGGAAATGCTAGCAGACGACAGCCGCGGAGTTGCGGGGAAAGCTCACCCCACTAGAAAGGCCTGGCCTGGCGCTGCGACCCGCGCGCCGAAAACTTTCCTCCTTTCCCTCCTCCGGGGAAATACGGTTTCGCCTCAGACCCCGCCCCGGTCACGTGATGGGGAACGCGCGCAGCGCGCTACTACCGCTCACACTTGAAGGAGAGGAGACTAGAGGAGGAGAGTTGCGCATGCGTAGTGTGAGTGCGGACTACGACGCCGACGCCGCGGGACATAGACCCGAGCAAGAGATGCTCCGCATCTAAAAGGAAATAGTTCGCAAATGCAAAATACTAATTCATAACGGCATTTGTCTTAAAGTCTTAGCCGTTTTGTTCATGTCACGCCCAAGCCCTGCTTGGCCTTTACGTCACGTTGTGGTCTCCTGAAAAACGGACCGTATACCCAGACATGTACCCCCCAAAAATAACTAAATACCGTTACTTTTTACTCACTCAAAAGTAACTAACGTTACTCGTTAGTGATTCTCAAAACGAACGCGTTACTTTACCTTAAAAGTAGCGAGTTACTTTTATCGTTACTTTGACGATCAAATACATAACTGCGTTTGTTTCATAGATTGCTGGTTTCTATTCAGTAGTCGCTGCATTTAAGCAGTAGCTTCCTCTCGAAGTTTTCATGAGCAATATTTCCCCGCTTCATTGCAAATACATATCTGGCGACCCTGAAGAGTCGTTCTACTGACACGCTTGAAGGAAAGGCAGTGTTGTGCTTCAGGAAGAGTTGATGCATTTGGGATTCCCTCCTCTCTTTTGCATTCTTAGCTTCTAAAGTTCCAATGTGACAATGGGTTCTGTGCCTTCCCGCGTTGGCAACCTCCGTGTTTACATTCAGTCTAAAAAAAAGAAGGGTTGACGAAATGTGAGGCTAGGTGGCGCAAGCTGCCGCCCGTTACAAAGGGTATAGCCATTACCATCCATCCATCCATCTGTACACAATTCTAGAAGGTTCAAGCAACGAACTTTATTCTGTTCTCTGAGTGAAGGACATTCCCAGCTGTAGAGTTCGACTGACGTGTTCAGCGCTAAAGGTTGCTCTGCTGTCATACTGTTTAGTTGTTGTTCGGGTTGCCCATCTACATTCGTCGCAATAGATGCATACTCAGGTTAGAATTAAAACGAGACTGTCTAAACACTGTTGTATACGTTACTCCTCAAAAGTTACGAAATACCGCTACTGGTTACTTGGCCTTTAATGTAACGAAGTACGTTCCTTTCCTAAAAGTAACAAAGTACGTTACTCGTTACCGAAAAAAGTTAGAAGTGTTTCATACATGTCTCCGATACCTATCCAATGATGAGTGCAAGTTCGTCTGCTTCCTGCACAGGTGTTGCGATGATGTCAGAACGCCCAACTCTTTTGGCTATCGTTTCAATCGAAACCTGCTAGAGCTGGGCGTTGTTCTGACGTCACCGCCACTTATGTGCAAGAAGCAGACGACTTGCTCTCCGCATACCACCTAGAAGACAAAGCCTGGGCCTTTCCCCTCGGAACGTGATCAGTAGTGGAGTCACGCGGCGTCCCACACCGAGCGCGACGCTAGCACGCGGCGAAGCCAAGACGGACGCGTCTGCCGGTTTCCAGCGTCTCTAGTCCAACTTCAGCGTGTTTGCCGCTTGGAACGGGGCGGGGATTCACTAGCGATGACATCATGCGCAGGCCTTGTCTTCTAGGTGGTACTGACCTATCACCATCTCCATAGATTCCTCTGGTCTGCAAACTTTCCGTCGCGTTACGCCCGAGCTTGTCCTGGTGACAGACTGAACCGCCAGCTCTCTGCGCTACGAGTGATGAACCAATCAGATAGAAAGGAAGGCTGGGGAGGAGGAAGCGGGCGGAATGCTGAAGAGAGGGGGATGTTTCCTCCTCTCCGCCATTCCATATGCTTCCTCCTCTCCAGCCTTCCTTTCCCCCACCCTAGGTTCACAACTCGTCACCGACTCTAGTAGGAGGACTAGTAGAGATACGCCCATACTCGCCTCAAATCTCGACCAGCGTTCAAAAAGGCTTTGAAGCTTTTCTGGCGTTTCAAGCCATGCGCCGGTTTCTCTCGGCTTGCCTGTGCCCTATCACCCATTTGAGAAGAGTATCTCCTTCCTTATCTTTTCTCCAACAACGCTTCATTGACGGAGTAGTGGTCACGTGTGCCAAATTTCACTACAGCTCTTGCGGGGAAGTGGCCTCGCAGAGCCCTGGAGACTTTGCGCATGCACCTCATGTTTCGCTCGTCGCGTCTCCTGCAAGTGAAACATTTCAGACCGTCGCGATAATCTGCTTCGCAAGACCAGAGCTTTGCACCGGACGTAGAAAGCACGTATATAAGAGAGGAAGCAACTCAAACCATATAGAGAGCGTTTGCAATTGAAATGGCGGAGAGGCTTAGCCAAAACTTGGGGACGCTTGCAGAGGATCGGCCCAACATCGACGCTTGCGTCTCCTCTGCTTGTTTTAGAAACGCGGCCCATAGTCCACGTGACCCCCTATCGAGCAGTTGGAAACACTCTGGAATTTAGGCACACTAGCCGCCCGAATAACGCGAGATTGAGCAATTCGACCCCACAGGCGCCATTAGCAAGAATAGTGAGTTTTAGTAGGTCACTCCAATACCTCGTATACCCCCGCTAAGGATACCCGATAACGATACGATGCATGAGCAAAGGCGGCGGCGGAGTATCGGCTATCTTTATCGGAGGCATCGGAATGACCGACAAAAACTCTTTAATGCGGGGCTGCTGGTATCAAAGCCTTATATGTCTCATCGTTCAGTCGACCTTCAAAGTCCTTGAGCGAAAACACGTCGTCGAAAGGTACCAAAACGTTTACTTGACCACTCAGTGGATACTAAGCGAATTAAGATGATGACTCAGCACATTGAGAAGGATATGACTCAGCACATTAGGAAGAATGACTCAGCACATTAAGAGGGATGACTCAGCGAGTAAATTATGTGTTTGTCTTTAATGTATCGGCGCTTGGGCTTTCGCCTTCAAGTCGTCTTAGGGATAAAATTAGAGACCCTAGACCTTGTGTTTTTGTAGCAAGCTATATGTACCAAAATGCTTTCTGTCGAAACAGAATAGCACTATGTGTTCGAATCAATGTTGGGAAGTACTTTAAGTACGCTGTACTTAAAGTACTACTTCAAAAGTATAGTTAGAAATCTACTTTACTTGAATACATTCTCTGAGTATGTACCTATACGTAAAGTATTTGTTCTGTTACTTTCCGAGGAAAGTACAAATCCCGACTTAAACATATTCCCCAAGTTCGGTCTCGGTAAAATTTACCTATTTCAAGAACAACGCGCTCCTGTCCTTGGATTTTCCAGTAAGTTGGAGTCCAACCTCTAACAAGAAAAGGGTGTATTGTCATGGGAAAACGCACAACGCGTTTTGAGACGTCATCCGGTCATTTTTCTGAGTGAAGTAATGGTGGGTATAAGTTGATTATGTCGAGGCTATAAGTGGGTTGCGTTAGAAAGTTCGCCAGCCACCAACGAGAGTAAAACAACTACTCTTTGGCCACTAGACTTTACCCAATATTCGCCCCCATTTCCGAAAATAACTGATGCACCCCCCTCTCCCTTTCCTAATCCCCCTAGGGAAAAGCAGTTAAAAATAAAACACTGGTAGGAAAATGAAAGGGCGTCATGAACCATTGTGTTAAAAAGTACTTGCACTTTACTTTGAAAGTGCATCGTATTTGTAGTACTTATCTTCAAGTACATTGCGCCCGGAGTACTTACTGCTTTACTTGAAGTACATAACCTCTCATTTACTTCGTACTTGAAATACTTTTATGAAGCACTTTACCCAACACTGGTTCGAACCGTAAACCCGGGATCACACAGCTCGTACATCCTACAGAAGACAGTCTGCAAACACGATTCACTGCAATGTCCGAGGTTCGAATGCCGCGTGCCAAGTTTCTCCCTGAACTCATTGCCACGCGGCATTCGAAACAGAGATCTCGCGGTGACTCCCGTTCGAATCTGTAAGCAGACTGTATTTTGTATGATGTATAAGCACTGTGACCTCGGGTTCACACAGTCCCGTTTACTTACGTTTTTTTACCGTTACGTATAAGTAACCGAAACATTCGTGTCTCAGATGCAGACTTGTACACGTTACTAAAAAAATAACCGATTACAATTACAGCCTCAAAAAAGTAATCGAAAAATTACTCTAAAGTAATCGTATACTTCCCATGTTACTTTACATTCAACTTTTTTTATTACGGTAGCATAATCCTTGGAGTCTCGCGCTCAGTTGTTACGATAAAAAAGGAAAAAAAAACCTTGATTGTTTTTGCTTAGTGCTGAGTAGTGCTGAGTGAGGTGACGCAAACACACTTAATCCCTCTTGAGAGAAAAAAAATAAAATAAAAACAGTGCTGTATAAGTACATTACTCACAAGAGGCTGGATTAAATAATTTTTCATACCCGGACGTAATCTCCGGCGTACAAAAAAAAAATTGTACCCAGGAACGAAGCATAGTGACGTGGCCTGCTAATCCTTGACGCACCACGCTATGTCGTTTCGAAAGAGAGAACAAAAAAATTGACCGTTGCCCAGAACTAAATGACTCCAGCACACCTAACCTCCCTAAAAAAAGAAAAAAAAAGAAATGGAGAAACATTGTAATGGGCAATTTTGTAATCGATTACAGCAAAAAAGTAATTCAATTACAAGGATCGTTACTTCTTAAATAAGTAATTGAAGCGTTGCAAAATTACAGTAAAATGTAATCGATTACAAGTAATCCATTACTTGTAACGCGTTACGTACAAGTCTGCTCAGATGTCGCGTGCCAAGCTATCTCCTTGAACTGGTAGTCACGCTTAATATGAAGAACATGTGTTCCGGTGACTCGGTGAGCCTTCGTAACGTGACATAACCTTAGAAAACGGGGATGTGTGAACCAGTTTTTACAGATAATCTTAAAAATGGCCTCTCAAGTTTTGACCTGAAGAAAATTTGCTTCCTCCAACTTTTTGTGTTGTTGTTTGCATTGCTATAAGATACCAGCAGAATTTTCTCACAAGGGGAACTGAACTATCGTCGTATCACCTTGATGCGTCGTCTTGGATCCTCGCCCTTACCATAAGCGAACTACACGGTTGCAACATGAGACCAAGATATAAACGAAGTTGCGACACGCACAACGATCTTAATTAACCCTTTGGTTCCCTTTCCGGTAACCCGCGACGTCCCATTACAAGACCAGCGCGCACTTCGTACAAACCGTGTGGACCGCGCGCAGATTAGCTCCTTCATCGCTCACAAGATGGCGCAAGCTCACGCCTCGCCGGCTCACGAGGCTGCTTCTCCTTATCTCCGCTCGGTGGCAGGACCTCTTTGGGACCCGCGTTCAGGCGGCAGCCACAACGCACGCCGCTGTCGACTTCCATCTGCGCGTCGATAAGAGAAAAGAGCCGACGACGCCGGCGTCGTACGCGCTATGACCCGAACACTATGTCCTCCCCGTTCATCACCTAAGCCGACAGTGCAGTGGGAGAGCTCCTTGCTCGCTGGTCCAGTCAAACGACGATTGTCCGTCACGTGCTCACGCTCGTGCCCTCGCCCACTCGCAGAAGACGGAGTTGGGGGATGGAAGGAGGTCTGTTGATTGGTCGGTGAGCGTGTGGCTCCCAACGTACTGTCACCTTAGAGGAGGACAAAGCACGGAACTTTTTACTTCGGACCTTTTTTGTCCTTTTTACTATTTCTTGGCGTGGTTTGTTTGCCTGGCGACGCGAAAGTTGGTGCGTCTGCGTTGTTTGTTTGTGTTTGTGTGTGCGTGTCTGCGCGCGTGGGTGTGCGTGTGTGCGTGCGTGTGCGTGTTTGCCGCGGCTTAGCGCGCGCTTCTTTGTCCCGTCTTTCCCCGCTGGGGAGATTGGGATCTTTGGCGTTTCGGGAAGCGTTCTCCCCTTTTGGGGCGATTACATACGGGAGACTCCCCATGTTTGATTATGAAGCCGGGCGTCTTCATTAGCCGAGCGTTTCCTGGGCAGACACAAAGATCTCGCTCGAGAGGGTCACAAAAAGGTGGGGCGGAACATGTCGCTTTCATCATCGCCTTTTTTGTTTTCTTTGTTTGCGTTTACCGATGCAGTGTCTGCGCCGCGTTGCTATTGTTTTCCGCCATTGTTCGCCGCACCGGCGCCACATTTGTAGGCTTTTGTCTGACTCGCGCTTCGCGTTCTCTTCCATAAAGGGCAGAACGCGATTCAGGGAAGGATTAGAGGAAAGTTGAACGGAATCCAAATAAAACGTGCTGAAATTTCGTTTTATTTTTCTTTCTTTTTGGCCTTCCGCGGTATTTGAAGGCGCCCGAAAACTCTTTTGTACCATCTTTATACAGTTTTGTTTCCTTCTCCCTATTTTGTGGGTTTGCTTCTGTTCGACTCATATCTGCGAATGATATATTCCACTTTCTTGCGTCAATTAATGACCGATTTATTCGGAACGTACTCCTCGGGTTTTCTTCGAGAATTTCCGAATACACGTCAACGGTTTTGATTCAATGGGTACCGCGGACTGCTCAAACAATCCTTCCAAAATCACCGAGGTTTTCGTAAGGGACGAATGCGGAACAAATATTAATAAAAGCTATTATAAAAATAAGAGAAAACTGGACATTGAACATACGTCTGTGTTTACTCTAAGCGCGAGGATAAAAATAAGAAAATAAAGATATAGAATTTTTTTTTTACGCAATATTGCGACGGGAACAAATCGTGACTTTAATACACACTAAAATAGTTGATTGCTGGGCCAGTTGGTGATTGATCGACACCATGAAGAACGGCACCTGTCACGGGCGTTTCTCCGAGTTTCTCCTGTCTATTTTTTGCTCTGCTTTTCGATACGTCGACTGTAATACACGAGTGTCCAGTCCGCTGGTCGCTCATGCAACAGTAAGAACTACTAACATTTACACGCAGGTGTCACCAGTACCAACGCCATGCTTTAGTTTGCTAATTTTCGTAAATTTTCGTTTTGCCTCCACAACGTTCGTCTCCACCAGAGGGCGCGCCTTTCGTTTAGCTCCCTCATCGCGCCGGCCACCAATGCGCGGCGTGTTTCTTTGTAGCCCATTTTCTCCGAGTACCGCAACCTCCCCCAGAAGCCTGCGTGATGGAAGACCGGCAAAGCGGCAGACACACAGCACGACGTCGGCGGTGACTGGCACCGCGCCCAGGAACGAAAAGACAACGAACGGCGCGCAGAAGCTCGTCCGCCGAGTGGTGGCGCTCGCGTACTACGAACTGCACGATTAAGCGGTCCATTCCCATTATTACAACTGGCCCACTTTCATTACTGGGCACGTTCACTCCACCCCCCCCCCCCCCCCCCTCTTTTTCGTAGCTCGCCCCTCTCTGTTTGGCGCGCCAACTTTTGAGAGCCCCCCCGTCCTACTCCTCTATACTCTGTTTCACCTTCTCATGGACCACAGAGGAAAGCTACGAACTAGTGAAGCCAATATATTGCTGCATGGGTGTCATTTGACCTTGACGAGTCGTGCAGAGATGTCCAGTCACATAATAGTTTATATTCAAGTTTATTGATGCTCGCGTAATCATCACGTGAGCTTGGTTGATTAATAATGTCGTTTGTCTTTAACTGTATATTCCTCTGTATATTTGTACGCGTATTTCTTTATATATTTTTGCGTATATTTCTTCTTATATATGTTTATATTCGTACTTTTTTCATTTTCCTACCGCATTCTTCGCTTGGCGCTGCGGGTTACACATTAAATGAATTAGTAATACTTTGACGGCGCTGGATCGGCAGGGATCTCTCGTATCGCGTCCGCTGCGGTCCACCGCAAGCCGAAGCGGAGTACGGCGAGATCCGTGGCCGTATAAGCTCATTATCCGGACCGGTATGATTGGTGTGAGCTCTTTGTGCGCCTCGAGCTTGGCAATCCTGCTGGCGGTTCCGTGTTCTTTGCCTCCAGCGTAAGCTCAATCGATCACGTGGTCGATCGGGCGCTGCTGGGACGTGTCATCCATCTGTGCAGGCTTATACCAATGCCAACTAGAAGACAAGGCACGGGTGCCTTCCCCCCCCCCCCCCCCCCCTAAACGTCCTCACTATTGGGAAAGAAATGGAACAGTCATGCATCGAGAGGGTACGCTTTAGCTGTGGGGACAACATGCTGTGTTTTCTTGTTTGTTTTTCATCCGAGAAATCGAAGATGGCGATATGGGGTTGTGAGGACAACAGGCTCTTTTTGCAAAGGTCTATAAGACCTTTGCAAAAAGAGCTCTCTGGCCTCCGCCATTTTGTGAACCGAGCGACCCCTATCAGCCAGAAATATCTGCACCCTGCCTGAGCTGTGGAAACCCGGTCAACGTGACTCCCCAGCTTGCATTGTGCATTCGGAGTTTGCCAGCTCTTCTTGGAAGTTTTTACTTTATTTGCCTGTTTCGGATGCTTACCCTTTGTGTGTTATCTTCCACTGTGAGAACCAGGGAATACCAGGGCTCGTAGCCTGCTCGACCTTCGCAGGAAACGAACGAAGAGAGCGAACGTCAAGCAGCCCCCGACGCGGGCTGTTCGACGTTCATGGAGGATTATTTCCGTTGAGATAATCTCCAAAAAGCCTCCCCAGCTTGTGTTCCGGGTCTTCTCGAAAAATAGCTGAGAGAGTTGGTCCGGGGTGTGGGGACAGAATAGACACGTTCGTTCATTTGCTTTGAAACTGTGCAAAAAAAGCAGCTGTCTTCAAAACGTGTCCCAAAACACGCCGGATTCCGTCCGATCGTCGTGAAGTGACTATCGTCGACACTGTATATTGGATATGCTGTGTTATTTGAGACATTTCTCAAATCCTGTTCGGATAACGCGGCACCGTGGGGTACGTACAATATATGTTGTTCGATTGATGAGACTCGTTGAATTTCCTGTCGTGGGCGGGGAATATCCATGCAGTTCGGATATCCTGTGTGGTCAAATATTTTCAACGGTTAAGACCTTTGTAGATTGACACGGCTGAGTGTACGGTGCCGTAAAAAGATCAACATAAAATGAAACAAACATTCCAGTTGCGTTCACTCTGTCGCACACGGACTCACAAAAACAGCTTTCATTTCTTTGTTTTGGATCCCAAAAATAGTACAATTCATTCTTAAAAACCCCGAGAAATGGACCTTTTCCGAGAAGCGTTCTGCGCACGCGCGAGCACTCGATGCCAAGCGGCGGAAGTCGGCACTAGAAATCGAGGAAATTCGGAAGGAGGCTGTGGATCAGCAAGTAGAACACGTAATTGCAACATATATATAATTGTGTTACACAAAAAAAAGAAAGTGGACGGAAAGAAAAACATGACGTTTGGGTGGACGCCACAGATCCCCTTCTTTAGAGTCGCCTTGGGCACGCGCCACTGCTCGGAGAGCGAAGAAACTGGTAGCGTAGCTCCCATTATCGATTGGTAGCGCAGGTAGGTCACTTCCTCGATTTTTAGTTCGTGCAGCCACCGCCTGGTGCCGTCGGTATGTGAAAAAGGTCCATTCTATTCGCCATAGAACACAAAATAAAGAATAGAACGCGGCAATTTAGCCTCCACCAGCGTCCGGAAGTGCGCCTAAGCAGGCTGCCACAGCCCACTGAGGAGAAACTCCACAGCTCAGCGGAGTCAGGCAACACTGACGTACCCTCTCAAAACCAGGGACGCGCGCTGTAAATCGCTTCGTTCGAGACTGCCGCTGGAAAAGTCTATAGTTCAATCTCCCGCCCAATACTCCGTTCACCCTTAGGCTGAGACTGCAGCCAATGAGACAAGCACGAGAGCACCAACACAGTGTTTACAAACAAAACCGGCTTTGCCCACACGAGGTGTGGGCACTGCGCGTGCGCAGAAACCACATTCGGAAGGAGTGCAGCGTTTGCGCATGCCCAGTAGCGGCAGCAGCGCCACCACACTGGCGTGACGTCAGCAAGCTGAGTTGGTCTATACAGAAAGAGCGCTCGCTCTAGAAAAGCACATCTGAAAGCCGGCAACGCAAGCTAGCTCGCGCTTGTAGCGTTAACGGCAGTCTCAGCTTAGAAAAAAAAGAAAAAAATTAAGGCTCTGGTATTCTCTGACATTGAGCGCAGGGCGCAGCGAACGCGGCGTAGAACGTGCGCCTTTCCTTGGTCGGTGAGCAGCAGCTCGATAGACGCGACCAGTCAGTACCTGTGTGCGCTGCGGTACGCTGAATTTGCTATACGCTCAACTTGGCGGATCGGTGGCCGAGTGGTCTAGCGCACACCAGCTCGGAGCACGTGGAGCGAAAGCTCGCACTGCAGAACCCGGGGATCCTGGGTTCAATCCCCACCTCTGCCCGTTCCGATCTGGATGAGATCGTACCGGTGTGCGGTCGTGTATCACTACTGCGTGGTGCACGTTAAAGACCCCCAGGCTAGCGGTTGTACCACGCTGGCCAAATTGCTCATCTAAAGCTGAGAGACAAGTCGCACGTTGAGACAAACTAACTTCAGGCTGTATGCACATACCTATGACCCAATTTGTTTTAGAGTGGAGCTGTTAAGGGCTAGTTTCCTCGGGATTGTGTCCGGTACAAAAACAAATGTCGACACCCGTGGTCGACACAACACTCTGGTTAGTTAGTTAGTTGGCGGTACCTAACCCCTTTTGAGACAGGGGGGTCAGCAAAAGTTCACATTGCCGACCCTGGTAAAAGTTTTAGTTTCTTGTTTTGTTCTAGCTTTTCCCACTTTTGGGACACTTTCACTGATTGGCAATCAGACGCAGTCTCTCCCATTTAACGAGAATGCGCTTGGTTGCCAGTGTACCGTGGGCCCCTTCCCCGAATCCCAGCATTTCGGGAATCCTTTCTTCGCTGGTCACCCGCGGCGGTGTCGACAATGGTCTAGGGCAGGGCACCACAGTAGCACGTGGAGGACGTCCTCGCTTGACTGCCGGTTGTCTGCTTGCCGCCGTCGCTGATCGCGGCAACATTTCTTCGGAGGAAGAAGAGCGAGAAGGGAACGAGCGGCGATGTGCGCAGCAGCGCGAAGGGTTCCGCAACCGCCCCGAGGCCGCTATCGCCTAAAGTTCCACTGCGTCGAGGGCTTCAGATTCCCTCGCGAAAGAAGAGCAGATCGCTCGCCTGGAAAGCCACTGCCGAGAACAGAAGCTACAGCTCCGCTGCTCTTTCCTTTTCACCAGAGTGGAAAGGCTGAAAGTATTTTTTTTTGGGGGGGGGGGGGGGGGGGGCGGAGCTCCTTAGGGGCTAGCCATGTCCGTATGTCCGTCCGCCGTCCGACGTAGGCCGGCGTCGGGTGCTCGTGCTTCTGCTCGTGAGATCACGTGCTCGTGTAAGGCAAAAAAAAAATTGGAAAAAAAAGATGAAAAAAAACTATGAAAAAGAAAAAGAAGAAAAAAAAAAAGAGTAGGGGGTTCTGAGATGCCATCCCATCTGTCTGCTTAAAAAAAGAAAAAGAAGAAAACCACACATTCTCCTACTGCCATGAATGAAAAGGACCGAAAAGCTCAGCATGCAGCGCCTCAGCGTCTACGTAGACAGCAAGCTGCTCCGGAGACCAGGGCGCGAGAAGCTGCTGCACAGCGTCAAAAACGCCAAGCGGACCCGGAGTTGAGAGCTCGGGAAGCGGCGGCAAAGCGTCAACGCCGACAGCAAGCAGCAATACCTATGACCAAAATCAGTATCATCAGCACCACCCGAGCTTCGCCCCAATCAACATCATTCACCACGTGTAGATGCGGTTATTTTTACACTTAATGTCGGTATATAGCAGAGCTTTAAAAGGACCATAAAATAAACTTTGGGCTGGGATAAATGATTTTAGATTCGGATTTTACTAATTCCATATCGTTAAGGTACCCAAAAGAAAGGGTATAAAGTCAAAAGCCTGCTTTTTGTTTATACGAAAGTTTGAAAATATCGGTGGTGTTCGCTGGTGGCCATGCGCTCTAAACGCTGCGCTCTAAACGCTGCGCTCTAAACGCTGCGCTCTAAACGCTGCGCTCAAGTATGGCGCCCAGTGAATACCACCTGTAGTGGACTATTTCTTACCTAAGTTTCTTCGAAAGGTCCCCGCCTTTTTCACCGTGATGCTTCCGTGGTACCCAAGTACGTCAGCCGAACCCAGCTCTCGCATTGGACACGAGAACTGCGTCACTCGGACGAGTGCGCTCGTTAACAATCAATCCGTCGACAAATATTTGGAATTGCGTTCGTGTGGCCAAGAAGGCCGTGATCGCACTCATCATCACTCGCGAATAAAACATTCCATGGGGTGCTTAAATATGAGACGTTTACAAATCTCTGTAACGCGAAATTAGAGCACAGCTCTTGAGGAGGAGAAGGGGAGGCTATGTCCCTCCTCCTGCTCCGCACCTGACGTCAAGTTTCCCGCTAAATCTAGTGGAGAAACTGAATTTGTTCGTAGTTGACGTGACACCAGGTCATGTGACGTCAATTTTCCCGCTAAATCTAGCGGGGAAACTGAATTTGTGTAGAGGTCACGTGACGTCAGTTTTCCCGATAAATTTAGTGGGAAAATCGACGTCACAAAAACGAAAATTGACATCACGACGTCACGAAAAAATAGCGGGTAGACCTCAAAGCATCTAGCATTGAGACCTGCCCACTAATATTTTTGTTTAATCACCCAATAAGCGCTCGGCGTTGTTCTGTCGTCACCGCAACTTCTGCGCAAGCAGCAGACGACTTGATCTCCGCATAGGGAATACGCCTCTTTGGGAACGTTGGGACATCAGGGAATTGGTCTTCCCTATAGCTAACTCGGCTGTTCAGCCAGCTGCAGGCATGCCTTGCGAACGAGGACAGCGAGACAACGTGTGAGATACCGGTATGGGATGTACACGTTTGCATCATCAAATGGCTCACATTTTGGGTTTCTGTGTTTTGTTTTATATTTACCGAAAACGTTGATAAATGTACACCGCATATTGACCGGGTGTTTCTGCGGAGATCTTCGGAGATCGCTTAAACTAGGGCGGCTGAGGAAAAGTAAAGAATCGGGAACAAGCTGAAAGCCACAGCTAACGTCAAGGATTGGAGAAAAAGAAATTCATTAATTAGCAAAATAATTACCTAACGAATTAACTTTTTTATGAGTACAAATATACATATGGTTACAACCGAAACTTGCTGAGCGTCATCGAAAGCTCTTATATCAGTCAATTTTGGACCGACTT
This sequence comes from Ixodes persulcatus, assembly GCA_013358835.2. Taxonomy (NCBI): domain Eukaryota; kingdom Metazoa; phylum Arthropoda; class Arachnida; order Ixodida; family Ixodidae; genus Ixodes; species Ixodes persulcatus. Next base: position 444,171 of record JABSTQ010009473.1, on the reverse strand, counting down.
GAAACACGTGAAAGGCGGTGGGCTGGATTGTTACCACGCTTGCAGCAGGTTCAAGGCCGGCGACGCAAAAACTCGGATGATTTGCATTTTCTGTAATTAATAAACTTATCTCGACGACAATTATCGCTCTATATTATGTCCTCCTCGCCGTATAACGCACGTGCACAGGCGACATTTGTGTAGCTTTCCCGTTTTTGTTTGTTTATAAAAAGTTTGAACTCCCTGTATAGCCTTCGATTTTAATCTTCATGAGTAAATATCGAAAACAAAGCACCCGCGTCCCATTTGCGCTAACAATGTCGGGCAGTGTTCACTCGAGAGGGAGAGAGGAATAATACCGTTGCCCCAACGCCTAGATGGCGTTGCCTTCGTAAAGTTGCCAATCAAGGCTTATGGCAAACGGATTATGGCCAACGAGCCCTCGTTTGATTGCGGAAGTCCGAAAATGAGCCCCGCTGGCTCTGTGAGACGTCGGTGCGTTTCGACAGCGTCCGAGATCGCTCGTACGTGTGCGGATTCCCCACCGAGATAAACTGTCGGAGGGAATATCACGCTCTGATACGCTTTCCCATAACGACCCGTGGCGGGTTGGCAAATTAGGCGCTTTTATTGCAACGCGTTTTTTTTTCCTTTTTTTTGTGTGCGTGTTTTGGTCGTAGTCTAAGGCGATAAGCAAATTGGGACACCGTACGCGCGACAGTCGGGCATAGCCAGGGTCGTACGTAATTTGCGTTACAAGTAACTGGTTACTTGTACCTAGTTGCATTTTCGGTAACGAAGTAACGATCTACTGCCGAGACTCGTTATAACGAAGTCGGTTATAACGAAACAGTGGCTGCAGCGAAGCGATCACGATTTCCCATTCCCTTTTGCACTTCCTTATAACCGAAGTCAGTTATAACGAAATAGCGGATATATCGAAGTGAATCCGATTCCCGTGTACTTCGTTATAACCGGTCTCGACAGTAGTTACTTTTTAGGAGGAGGAACTAGTAACGTATTTTTTCTAATTTTTGACGAAGTAACACCTAACGGTATTCAGCTACTTCTGGAAGGGAACGTGCACAGCTCGCTCCTGTAATTTTCACGAGAAAAAGCTAGATGGGCCATATGCACGAGGTATACGTCAGTATAGCCACAGTTGTCCCCGAATGAACGCGTTAAAAAACGAGGAATTATTAATGACGACAAATATACGAAGCGGCTACTGCGTCATAAGAACGACACATTCGGAGCAACGCAAAAATAACGCGTTACATGCAATCTGCGGTAATAAGTTATTTTTGAATCTCAATAGCGAGGAATCGTTAGTTACTTTTTGAGTGAGTAAACGAGTAACGGTATTTCGTCACTCTTTAGTTTAGTAACGTGTGCATGTCTGGGCGTAGCTTAGAGAACGTCTGTTTTAGTAACCATTGTACAACATTTGTTTTCCCGCGGAGTATTGTTGTACATTTTAATTTTCTCGCGTTTCTTTTTGTTTATCTTGTTTCGCTGTTGTTACCCGCTGAGCAACGTGAACAGGTAACGAGGCCTTGTCAGGCAGGGGAAATCTAAAGTTTTCTTTTTCCACGTTACCCTAATTAAAGTTAGAATAAAGACAAACGAGCGAACGAAATAAAATTAGCCGCGTGGACGTATAAACAGCGAAAAGATAGTTCGCACAGCCGCGATGTATCGAAAAATAAATTTAGTTCTTTGGTCATAGTTATTAAATAACCGCACGTGAATGTACGCCTTGGGGTCAATGAATCTCGGTGCGAAAGTTTATACGCCGTGGCTCCCAGCATCTTCCATCGAGAACGCCATTGATTGCTGCTCCGCTCACATGGTCGCGTACGCCATCCAGTAGAGAGTCTGAATTTGACTGATTTAGGGGAGTTCCGATGACACTCAGCAAGTGTTTGATTGGAACCATACGTTTACTTTCACTAATTACAAAGTTAACCGTTCAATTTAGATAATTATTTGACTAATTGGTATGTTTGTGGCAGTCCCTGACGTCGCTGATGGTTTGTTCTCGAAAAGAGTCTCTTTTTTCCTCAATCACTTTATTTGCGGGGAGTTTTGAAAGTTGTCGCCGAAACACCCGCTATTATGGTTTTCTTGGTGGTAACGCTTTTGCATGTCGCTTCCGCGTCTCCCTTTTGCGTCCTACGTTGAATACAAGTGGCCCTCGCCAAAATGGCACGCTATGTTAAAAAGAAAGGCGGAAACCGACTGAGGGAGCTGCGAATGTTTCTGGCAACAGAAAACGCTGCTTTTAAAACTGTTTTTTTTTTTTTTGCTATTTTCTCCAAAACGCGACTCTCGAGTTTCACATTTTCGTAAGTGATACGAGGATCTTTTTTATTATTATTTCTCGTCGTTTGTTGCCTTAAGAAAAAGAAAACGGAATTGTCGACAGGTTGAGAGAATGCTTCACCGTCTCCAGTCAACAACTAACAAGACACAATTTCAGTTAGTGCTCAGGTGAGCTGGGGGGGGGGGGGGAGGGGGGTTACATCATAGGGATATTAACCCTATAGAGTGGAAAATGCCACATAGTAGACGAACGGCTGCGCCTTTCCTCCCCTGACGTCCTCACTATGTGGATTCACGCAGCGCGGTCTTCCTTGCGTCGGCATAGTCGGCAGCGCGTCTCGCAGCGCGTCTCGCAACAAACGTGACGCTATAGCACTAGGGGTGGGCGAATATTTGAAATTTCGAATACGAATCGAATATTATACATTTAATATTTGTATTCGATTCGTAAACTAAGTCTTTGGTATTTTTCGCATATTCGTCAGAACACGAATATTCGAAATTAATCGAATATTCGAAGACGTATTCGCAAGCGTAAGTTTTGCTTTCGGTTTTGGTTTCGTTAAGCAAGGTCCAATGACAGCGAAATAGCTGCCTGGAGGCTTCAACCTCATGGTGGCGTCGGTGTCGGTAGCGGTAATCTGCGAGTTTCTGTTCCCTCGTGACTCCTGACGTTTTAAACTGTGCTAACTTTCGCGTTCGACCAGCCGTGTTATGGCGGATGGAGGTGATTGCGGGGAACCGTCTGCGAAGCGGAGGAACGAACGGGAAACGGCACCAAAACGAAGAGAGAGAAGCGCTATTTGGAAATATTTTGCGACGGTGACGGCATCGGCGGCGCAATGTACGGCATGCGAGGCAACGCTTAAAACGCGCACAGGTACGACAACGCCCCTTGTCAACTATCTCGAGGTATATCCTGCGTTGTTGAAAGAATATCGTGGGATTACCGCTGGTACGCCAGGAAAAGATCAACCGACGCTGACGGGCTTCGTGCGCCGCACGGAGCCTCTGTCAGAAAAGAGGGTGCGAGCGCTAAATAACAAGGTGGCCGCCATGGTGGCGCTTGATTTACAGTTTTACAGCATCGTGGAAGACCGCGGCTTCGAAGAACTTCTGACAGAAGCCGTTCCCAACTATCGCCTACCATCCCGCTCTACACTCTCGAGCGTGCTTGTGCCACGGATGTATGACGATACCTGAAAGAAGGTGAAAGCGGAGATTAAAAGTGCCTTTGAAGGCGGCACTACCGTTGTTACCTTCACAAGCGACATGTGGACATCGCGCGCTAGCGTAAGTTACGTAAGCTTCACCTGCCATCTTCTCACTCCAACATTCATGATGAAGCGGTTCACTTGAACACTCGACAGATGGCTGCCAGTCACAGTGCTGTAAACATTGCAATTATGTTGTACGAAATGTACCATGACTGGGAGACACCCGATGAATGTGCGACGTTCATCGTAACGAATAACAGGCGCAACATCCACGTTGCGGTAAGGAGACTTCCGTGAATTGAAAGAGCGTGCTTCGCGCATACGCTTCAACTGGCGATTAATGGCGCAAGATCCCGTTCGGCGGCCATTGATCGCCTGTGCAAGAGAATGAGGCATATTGTGGGACATTACAAGCACAGTTCATAAGCTCAGAGATGGCTTGAGAAGTGCCAAAATAAGATGGGAAAGGACACACTACGTCTGGTGCAAGACGTGGAGACGAGATGAAATAGCCAGTATCTAATTTTGTCTCGCCTTTTGGAACTCCAAGAAGCAGCCACTGTGGAGCTTGCTACCTCGGAATAAAACATCGATGGACTTGGTTAATCAGAGTAGAACGATGCTTGTTTGATGCTACTGTTATTGCAAGTGCTGAGAAGTATCCGTCTTTGTCCTCCCAAGTTCCAGTGATTTTGGTATGCTCCACTGCCTAGGTAACTGTGCTGGGGCATCAGAAGTTTCCGCAGAACTGATAAAATCTATCAATGCAAGGTTCACTCTCTATGAGGAGGACAAGGAAGCATGCCTTGTTATGTTCTTGGACCCACGCTTCAAGTCCACAATTTTTGAAGCCGAAAAGGAAAAATTATTATGGCTGAAAGCTCTGGTGCTGCAAGTGCCTAGCCTCATGTGATGCTACTGAAGAAACCCAACCGGAAGCTGCAACACGGTCACAAGAGCAAGGCTCAACGCCATCAGCAGATGTTTGGCAAGCATTTGACTACTTAGCCAAAACTGCAATGGAAAGCAAAGTGGTCTCAGCTTCAGAATGGGAAGTTCTAGCGCATGCGGAAGAGGCACCGCTAAAGAGAGAGAGTGGACCGTGTGAGTGGTGGCGAACTGTCGGGTGCTTAAGATATCCGAGTCTGGCGAAGCTTCGCATCAAGCACCTGGCAATACCTGCCATTTCAGTGCCGAGTGAGAAAGTTTTTTGTGTAGCTGGGGGTGTTGTTTCCGCTCGAAGGGAGCGCCTCCTACCTGACCATGTGCAGCAGTTGATGTTTCGGCATGACAACTCGTAATCTTCCCTGCAACTAGAATTTTCGTTTTTTTTTTGTTTTTATTCTCGTTAACACTAGTGAGGCGTTCCGACATGTGAGAAAATAAAAATGCTGCGAATAAATGCCCCTGCCTTCGACTATTCGATATTCGATTGTTATTCGAAGCTAACTATTCATATTCGATTCGTATTCGAAAATATTAATATTCGCACACCCCTAGCACGCTTGAAGCGGGTCGGGGGGGGGGGGGGGGCACTAACGATGACGTCATGAGCTCGCCTTGTCTTCTAGGTGGTATTGAACATAGAAAATAACGCACGATGTCACGTGACTGCTTGAAGTCACGTGGCAGTGTGAGACCATGCGATACGGTCGAGGTAGAAAAAGAAAACAAAAAGGGACAGACAACGTCCGATTAAGCCGATGTCACTCTGCACGTATACATTTATTTTACACAAAAGACAGGATGTTCGCCTCAGACATGACGACGAAATTACCTGCGGAAACGCCGTTTGCTTCGTACTTGGGGATGCCTCGAGTATGTTTGCAAAGAGCCTTTGCATGACCGAAGGGACCTTTCTACGAGGAACATGCAGACAGTGTCCGCAGACTGTCTTTTGGATACGATGCATTAGCAATGCGACTTTACATTACGTGTTTCCACTACACACACTTTCCACAAACTTTTTGTTATGTTTTGTGTGCCCTAGTTTTGGTTTACTATCAATGTAGAATACAAAAAGCGACCGCGAACACAGTCAATCAGTCTGAAAGATGGCTCGCGCTTGACCCCATCGCAGAGTGCGTGCTCGTGGTCATTCCTCCCTGTTCTTGGCGAGAAACAACGACTTGAATGGTGTGAAATGTGCGCTTCGGCAAAAACGTGCTGGGCAGCAAGGCCACCCCAATGGCCCATGGTGCGACGTCGGTGCGTGCTTCACTCGTAGCTCTTAGCTGTCCCGCGGGTTTATGTGTAGTCGGTGGTGCGCCTAGTGGTCGGTACATGCCAACACACTCCTCACAAAACGAGTCGGCGTTTGAGGAGAAACCAGATTCGCTCCAAGTGACGCATCTGCGCATGCGCTGAGCCGACAGCACACCTCAGCTCAGCTCAGCTCAGCGGCATGACGTCAGAGCCACGCGTTAGTGTATGCAATCTCCGAGTGTACGCCACTTAGCGAGACTGCGTTACCTTCATTCTGCGTTAAAACCAGACACGCGTACGTTACTGAGATTACGTAACTAAATACCGTCATTCATAAAGGCCCGTTCACACTCTTGCGACCTCTTAAACCTGGGTTGCTTAAAACTTCTTAAACCAGAGGACACACTGGCGCCATCTATTGGGTAGCAGTGTAAACTCGGCGGTCCGGCATATTTATTTATTTCTCTCGCGCGTTATCCTTTCTTTCTTGGCTCGAAAACCTTTTGTCAATGTTATAAACGAGCCTTTTCTATGGGTATTACGCACGTTTGACCTCGGAAATCCCGCAAAACCTTCGCTCTTGTGAATGCAGCTCTAGTTGAGCTTGAAAGTGACACGTCGTTTTCGCGTTACATTGAATGTATCATTTTTATTGATTTTGTGAAGCAGTAGCCACTTGCAATATTTGTCGTCACTAACAGATGATTCCTCGCTGTTTAACGCGTTCATTCGGGGATAACACTGACTAGAGACGCTTTGCAGCAGATGTGCACGGGCACCGCCATAACTGATCTTCCGTTTTTGTTTCCTCTTATTCCGTTTACTTCACTTCATCAGCAGGCCAGATTATTGTCATCTTAGATTCTATCGTGTCTCTCTCCTCAGCATTCTAGAAGCTCGTCGACACCCGTTTCAGTCGCTCGGTATCTCGGTAAGACAAGACGAGGTCAGCAATGGCGGCTGCAGTCTGGCGCTTGTGTAAAGTGTCTATACTGATGTATGCATTGTGCGCATCTTGTTTAGAGACTATCTAGCGTTTTCTTGCCCTGCGAGTTACAGACGCAAGCTGGGCTGAAAGCTATACACCTCTGTTGTACACGCTCCCCTCTACAACTAACGAAATTCCGTTACTCCTTCCACTTCATCAAAAAGTAAAGAAAATTAATTACTCTTTTCTAATCCTAAAAAAAGTAACCAGGTTGTTTCTTCGCTGCAGAAAAAAAAAAAAGTAATTACTGTCGGTGACAGGAACACGTGACTTGTAACACGTTACATAAAGTCTGGTTCCAACAACCAACCCGTCTCCCTGAACGTTACAAGCCGCGACGGCGTGTAGGGAGTTCCCTTCTCTCGCCGGGGCACTCGGAGCACTCCGATAGACACTACGATGGCGGACCGCGATTATCGCTCGACTAAATGGCTTTTAGTGTGACGTGTCCCTCCTCCCACTCCCGTTTTTCTTTTTCTCCAAACTTCTTTCACTCCCGCTTTCAGCTTCGCGACCCCTTCTTTCTCGTTTTCCTTTTTGTTTCCTTTTAGCACTGTGTAACGTTTAATGGGACCCCTTATTTCGTCAGTGCCATCCAGATTAGAGAGACCGCGCTTGACGACTGGGGATAGCCGAGGAATGTTCTCTCTCTCTCTCTCTCTATCTCTCTTTCTTTGTCTTTGTTTCTCTTCGGCCGTGAATGTCGCCGGTCGGATACAGGACCATTACCATGTGGAACACTCCTTTTTTGTTCCCCATTTTTTTCTCCCGTTAACTCTTTCACCTTTCGGCCATTTGTCTCGTTTTAGTCGGTTATCGAAAGAGCCTACGCCCAGCGTCAAACCGTTGTCGACCTTTCACGTGTGCCTTCGTAACAACGTGCGTGTAAGCATCGCTCGTGTATAGGCGGTTTTTAGGGCGCTTACATTAGGCAATTTTGAGTGTACCTCCAAACAGACTGGCCTTTTGCACGGATGACGACAACTTTTAAGCGTTCGATCGTTTCGTTTTTTTTTTCTTAATTTTTTTATTCCAGAATGTACGCAATCTCGACATGAGTATGCAGCTTTAGACAGTTCTTTGATAACGTTTTCTGCTCAGAGTATCTCATATGTTTTTTCACGTTAACGTGAATGTACCGAAGACTATCTTTTATAAGGAAATTAAAGACGTTCAGATCAATGTGAATACTAACAGGGACATTAATAACGTAACGTTTTAGAAAGAGTCCTCCCTTCTTCAACCAACCGACGTTTTCCAAGAAAAGCAAAACAAAACACACATTTAGGACGTAAGAAATAGGGAAGTTGGGCCCTACGTTGCAAACAAAACAAACAGCAACAAAAAGCAACAACTTTAGAACGGAAAAACTTAGCACAGATACACAAGCAGAGGAGGGATGTCAGTATTCTCGGCCGCCTGCAAGAAGTACCGTTGTCTGAAGAAAGTAACTCTCTCTAAGGTCAGCCTACTGCATCCGAAACAAAATCCTCGACTTAAATGTTTATTAAAGAAGGCGTAGGAATAGAAGGCATCTAAAGCGCAGCTGAAGTCTGACAGAAATCAGGTGGCAATGAGCACGCGTGGTGCCCTCGCCCGGAGACAAGACCAACGACCCCCAACGCTACCTCAGCCCGCGTTCTTACATACCCCAGCGTGTCCAGACCGGTAGCCTGGGCCGCCCTCCGAACAATGATCTGGGCGTGGTGTCTACATTACGAGGAAAACAGCCGGGTGTCACACTAAGCGAAAACGTTGAGAGGACACACACACACACGGGCCTCCCCGCCTCTTCTTCCACACGTGCGTCCCATTTGATAATTGCGGGCCGACGCCCACTCCGACTGCGTCTCCCCCCCCTCGTGGTGGGCACCCCGGAGCTGAAACGGGGCTTGTGCGCAGGCGCAAGGACCAACCCGGTGGACTTCCGAGAAATGGCCCGCGTTGTCTGGGCAGGTAGTATACTTTCTTGCCCAACTGGCGGGCTTGTTTTTCGTTGCCGGGCTCGGATTTATGTACCCCGGCCCCGGCCGGTAGATTGGCCGAGCGAGCGAGGCAGACGGCGGGAAGTGAGATTTATCTGTTTCGATTTTGTTTTGTTTATTTTCGTTTCTCTCTGGTTGGTGCAGACGACTGAAATTAGGGGGCGATCTGGTCGGCGCCGCTTTTCTACCCCTACAATAAAACACGGGCTGCAATGAGCTTTCCAGTCTCGCTGCATGGCACCCGAGCGCTTGCACACCGCTGGCAGCGTGCGCGACGAAAGTACCTGCCGTGGTTGACCCTCCACGATTGGCAAGACGCACGCTGTGACGTATTCGGTAGGATCAATTATTCCTTTGTTCACAGAAACGAGAGTTATGTGAGACTGTCAACTTCGACGGGTTTGGTCTAAGGCCGCGAGGACTCCATACTTCATCTCTCAAATGTCTACGGTTAGTACAAAGTCACCGGCGCGTGAGCCTATCTCAGCAGAATGTTTGCCCGAGAACTTGGACGACGAAGGCACTTTCGAAAGTCAGACACTCGCGCCCGCGCCTTTGTCTCACTGCATACGTTTGTGAGAGGGAGCATTCGGTGAGAAAGTGAGGAAGAGGAGAAGACGAGAGCTCGCGGTGACATCAGAATGCCGATCTCTGGTGCGAACGATCAGTGGGTAGACCGTAGATCTAAAGTCAGCTGCCTTTGTCTCCACTGCACCCGTCAAATGCGTTCGAATGCGAGAGTCAAACGCCGTCGTTCCGCCTTTTAACCCGTTCGACGAGTGCAGTGAAGACAAAGGCAGCGATGCGGAGAGCAAGTCGTCTGCTTCTTACGCAGGGGGTTGCGTTGGCGTCGGAAAGACGCCGAGCACTGGTTGGCTCTGATTGAAAGGATAGTGGGGGTAGACCTCAAACCTAGATGCCTCAAAGTCTACCCGCTATGTTCTTTGGTCATCCAATAAGAGCTCGGCGTTCTGTCATCCTCACAACCCCTGTGCAAGAAGCAGACGACACTTGCGCTCCGCATACAGTTAGGTTTAACCCACCATAAACATTCCAACCAGAGATCGGCGTTCTGAAGTCTTCGCGCCATCTCGTCTTCTCTCTCCCAGTTTCTCAGCACATAGGTTGCTACCACCGTGTCATTCATTACACGCACCATCGAAGTTGTAGTTCGTGACTTCTAATTTTGCTTTAGACATCAGACGTGGGAGCCACGAGTGGGCGCCACCGGAACATCTTGTCGCCAGAGAGCCTGTATTGCGGAGAGTTTCCAATGGCTCGTTTGGGGTCACGTGATTTACGCTTGGAATACGGGCTGCGAGGGGGTGCCGAAAACGTTGGTCGCCTGCCAGCGTCTTCGCCTTTCCGCCTGCTTTCCTTCTCGCCACGTGAAAATGCGGCGCATGCGCACTGTCGACTAATCTCCGCTGGGAGCGTACTGCCATGAAATTGCGAACGCTCCCCACGTTTTGAGGTGGACCTTCTCTCCAATCGAGGCTCCCTAATCGTCGCCAATGAGCACGTGCCGGAACGCTCTGCTCGTAACAGTGTATAGCGAGGGATGGCACGCTACTTGCAATTGAAATACGGATTGGCCTGCAGGGGGCGGATTTGACACATGCGCACAAACACGGGCACACGCCCCCCTTTACACGTGTATATAACATGTTTCAAGTTTCTCTATTCCTCTTCATACAAGAAGAGAGGAAGGAGGAGAAAAAGCATTCCAAAACTGTTTGACACTGCCCTCTCCTCCCTTAACAGCAACCAACACGTAATGTGCACACGCGCGCGCGCACATTCCCGCACGTTGAGTAAGAATCAAAATCAAATTTGATTAGCGCCAAGGACGGGGCTAAAACGAAGATGCGCTTCATCGACGAAAACAAAATTGCAGTGGCTTAGCTCGGCTATGCCTAAGATATACGCAGCGTGAGCTTACGTTCGCCCGCTTATTTTTAGCTTTCTTTGTCGTCTAGGATTAGCTCGATTATCATGCTTACTGCTGCTTCAATGAGACACACACGGTATACGCATTATGTGACTACTTCGGGATCCGATGAGTTAAGCTTCTCCGCTCTTCTGCGCCGCTGAGCAGCGAATTTCGCTCTCCTTCTCCGTGGCTATACCACACCGGCAAACGCCCCGCTATATGTATAACCCCACTGATACCTCTGCGCATGCGCACAAAATGAGAGGCGCTATCAAGCGGCTCCGGTGCAGCGTCAGACTTGGCTACTGCGCAACAGAGGCGCGCAGCTGGGCACACGGCGGCGCCAGTGCGTCTGCCGCGGCTATGACGTCACTCCTCTGGAATGCGCAGACCGCCAAGGCGCGCGCGGCGGCGGCGGCGGCTCCGGCGCGCCGGCTGTGCAGCCGCCTCGGTGGCTCCGAGGCGAGAGCGCTGGCCTACGGATCCCCTTGTGGCGGGTTCGAATCCCGGCCGAGGTGCCCGCAATCTGACGGAGGCTTATTGCGGAGGAGGCGCCGTGTAACCGAGCTTTCGGTTGCGAGTCAAAAGATCCTCAGGTGGTTCAAATTAAACCTCAGTCCTCCGCTGGGGCGTGCCAGATGCCCGTCGTTGGTTTGGCACGTAAAACCCTTAAATATGACTTTTTTTTTTGCGCCAGCTGTGCGCCGTGTGACGCCACTGCTCCTCGCGCATGCGCAGCACGGCTCTCAAGGAGCCACGCGAAACTGCTCAACCTCGGCCAGTGTAGCTTACGCTACAAAAGCTCATCTCCTGTTCCCATCTTTTTCCTATCCTTGTCCTTTACACGAATTGTTCACGATGATGAGCAGGAAGTGGGAACGTTCTGTAAAGCTTGCTCTACCTAGTATGCACCCTTGTTGCGGGGAAGCCAATGACAAAGTGTTGCAGGCTCCCGTGAAAAGTGCGGAGGCAAAGACCATTCACTCCCAGTGTGTGTAGAAACGAGGTGGCCACTGCTGACTTTATTTGGATTCAAGATTTGTAAGCCTAATTTTAATTCGAAAGCATTAACTGTCCTATTGAGCGAACCGACATCATCAGCTTTTGAAGCTGCGCCAAACGGCAACTAGACTGGCCTATCCTACTGGAGCGACGCCTGTCGTCTGTAGCAGAGATCTGATGGATAGGCTCTCATTGGCTGGCGCGCGTCATACTTTCAAAGTACGAGTTTACGAGTTCAAGTACGAGTTCAAAGTACGGGGAACGCCACCAGAAAAGCCCTCTCCATGGCAGCGCAGCGCACGCAGCGGCCCGGCCGCCGGCAAGAGGGAGCAGCTGGCCGCAGCGCTCGCACGGGCAAACCCCGGAGAGGCTGCACGGCCGAGCTCAGCGCGGCTCGGCCACTTCACGAGAGCGTGCGCTCGGCCGTCGGCCGCTACCTCGGCAGTAGCGAAATGTGGCCGTCCGCGCCAGTCCGCCGCAGACGAACTAAGGGAGCGGAAGAACGCCATTCGTGCTTTCGCATTCACAACTCATTAGAGGTGCTTTGATGTCCTCGGAATTTTTTGATGACGACAGTGAAGTACGCAGTGAGATTTGTTGCATCGGTGTTTGGAAAAGGAATAAGCCCTCGAGGCTGATCCTCAAGCCCGTTATTAAACAAAAACAATTTAAAGAAAAAAGTATTTAAAATGTGTTGTTTCGTCCACTTTTCTGCAGAGCACCCAGGGAGCCAATCATTGCAACCTATGGCAGGGGCTCGGCGAATTACGTGGCCGAAATGTTCTCGAGTCTCCACTATGGCACTCAACATGACGGCCGTGCCCCAGCGCTAACTTCATTTGAAGACCGATTTTTTTTTTCAGCTTGATCCATTTTCCTTTGTTTTTAAGGTTTTTTAAGACCTTAGAGTCGCGGTCACACAGCCGATACATCACACAAAAGACAGACACTGTCTCAGGCATGTTTCTTGTACAACGTTCCTCTCACACCGGTCGTACAAAAACTCGCCGCGCAGATGTTGAAAGCGTACATCTGTTCGAAGCAAAGCAGTTTCGGACAAGCCTGACGCGTGTACGCCGAGAATTTTGTCATCGGGTCTGCGAAAAAACACCGCGGATTTTTTTTTTTTTTTGTATCGTGTATGAGCAGTCTGACGGCAACCCAAAAACTTCCGAGATCTTTTTTTTTTTTTTAATAAACAAAATTATACAAACACAAATGGACTGGATCTATATCCAACAGTATATTGCAGCGATTAATTTCCCGAGTGCATCGATGGAAAAGAAACGCACTGGATTCATTTTTTTATTATTGTGCTGCTTATGTGAGCCGAATTAGCCTTTTAATTTCCTTAATTTTAATGCTCTCCACGTCACAGCCCTTGCAAGAAAAATTAGGAACTGGTAAACCCAAACGGAACGCACGAGGATCGCGTACGCATAAACTCAAAGCACGCGGAGATGGGAACTAGTGCACGCTTATAACTTCCGCTCGCCTACGGGCAATCGCGATTCATCATTATGCACGAGCCGCCACAATTAAATTCGATTTGTTCTTACGGAGCGCGGCGCAGAGCCATTTTTTACCCATTAACGCGAAGCGAACACTTAATTTCATTACACTGTTACCGAGAAGAAATGTCCTTTCGGTCTCGAGCATCGTTTCGTTCGTTTCATTCTGCGTTCCAACTTTTTTTGTTTCGTTTTTGTAACTTTTTTGTTTTTATTGAGATTTGCTCGATTTATTTCATTTTGTTTTTTCTCTCGTTACAAATTATGGCGGTCGGAGATTTTGTTTGGTTTTTGTCCGGTCCCAGTCCTTTTGGGCAGGTTCGGGGTCGCTAATGAATATAAATATTCGGAGCCCTTTCGCAGCGCGGTCGAACTGGAAGAAAGATGATGCTCCTAGTTTAGCCACATACATCCAGGGCACATACACTTTCACACTCTCTCTATATATATTCATATATGTAACCTCTTACAGTACACGTCCTTTTCATATCTATATGTGTAGCCCCTCCTTCTTTTCTTTTTTGAATCTACACAAAAAATACATTTATGTAAAAAATAAAAATTAAAAAAAGAACGAGCGAGTTCCAACGGGAAAACGCGTACTGGCGCTTGGACACCGAAATAATTTATTCAAAACTTGTTCACGTTTGCTTTGAACTGTCATACTTTTAACTCTGAAAACTTTGTGGTGAACCTGTCTTCGTGAATTAAAAAAAAAGTCTGAAAAAACAACAACAAAAGACCAATCAACGAAGCTACAGCAAAGAAAACACCGTGTCAAAACGGGGGCTATTACATTAAAGAGTTTATTTCTTCGTCCTTGTATTTTTATGATTTATTATTTTTTACGGCAGGGACGTCAATTAGACGATCGCGTGTCTTAATTGAAATAAATACCTACCCCGTATTGCCTTAGATCACAAATGGGAGAGAGCCGCGATACGAAACTACAGAGGTAGTAAAACAAACTTGGGTCCTGAGTACGTTTAAAGCTTCCACTTTTACTCTAACTATAGTTAAATGAAGGCTTCGCATATTATCGCTAATTGTAAGAAGAAAATTATATGACAGCATATGCGATGGAGAGAATTTTATTTAAAATGACTTACTCCTTTAGATTATCCTTTACACCTTTTTTTTTTCGCGTCACTGGTGATTGAAAACAAATTTCTTTGCTCCTGGTGTCTGAAAACAAAAACATGAGACACGGCTGTCATAAAGATTAATGCGTGCTGGAAGAAATCACCTTGATTGTTTGTTCGTTTAGGAAGCGAATAAATACTGACAAAAATGTCATTAAGTGGATGCATAGTCGAGGGTGCAGTTCAAAAACGGCTAAAAAAAGCACAAAAAATAATATTTGATGTTGACATAATGCTCGTATTAAAAATGAATGGCAGGCCGGATTTTTCTAAACCTGATAAATAGCAAATTGTCACTCGCAGATATGAAATTACATTTTAACAAATAAACATAGAAACAAACAAGCATGGGTGAAAAATATTTGTTTGGCGTGTGATATGCAAGTCTTCCAAAGGTCAATTCAGCATCCAAAAAAACAGAATTCCCGAATCCTGTCGTTTAACACCTAACACAGTGATGCATGAAAAAAAAAAAACACTTTTAGTCGAAGGAACAAGCACACAAGGGAACGTCCTTCGTCTAAACGTTTTTTTTCCTGCACCACAGTCTTAAGTGTTAAACAACATGATAGTTAGCAGCAGCTCGCCTGCGCACTTGCAATCTTTTCAAGAATTCACGAAGTTTTGTTTTTCATTGTTTTTATGTTCGTCTTTGTCTTTTGAACGTATTATACGTTGTTCTTAATTATTATTTTACCTACGAATGCAGCGACATGTTCGAGTCTATGTGACGACAAGAAGCGGCAATTATTTCCTAAAAATAGATTTATGTTTTCGGATGAATGCATAACACATCGTCTGGACAACGCGCTATGATTCTGATTCGATCTGCCAAACCATGCGCTCGCCTTGTCCGGCAGGATCAATGCAGCGACAATCCATCCATCCACGTGACAACACACATATACCCGTTCGCACTTATACGCACGACACACACACGCGTGAACATTCATGCACATGCACGCGCAGACGTTAGGAACACGCGATTTTCATTCATTTGAGTGCGAACTCACGGTAGCCGTGATAGGTCGACAGTGCGCGTGACACTCAAGCGCAGAGTAGTATCACACATGGTAGAGAGGGGAAAAAAGTGAGTTAAATCCGTAGATTAGACTCACCTATTTATCCCGTCTACACTCTAATAAATCTGGAGCAGACGCTCCAGATTTCTTTGGGTGTAGGGTCAACGATAACTCGAGAAACGCAGTGGGTGCCGAGTCCAGAGCATGAATATGTCTCACCGCAGCCGATGAGATTGCTCCATGAGCAGAATTACGACGGCAAAGAACGAATCGGAGAGCAAGAATCGTGAGCACTCTAAACCACGCCCTGCATTTCGGAAACTTTCGTTGATTATAATGCGGAGACAAAGTCGTCTGCTTCTCGCGCAGGAGTTGCGGTGACGTCTCGCCGAGCTCTGATTGGCTTTGATTGAAAGGAGAGTCGGTAGACTTCAAAGCGCCTCGAGGTCTACCCAGTATTTGTTTTTATCAATCAGCCAATAAGAGCTCCGTGTTCTGACATCCTCGCAACCCTTGTGCAAGAAGCAGACGACACTTGCGCGGCGCATACCCCTCAGCCACGCGGCAACATTTATCGTCACTTTCATCGAATGACATTAAAAGTGGCCTCTCCAGCCTAAAATGGGGGTCGTTAGTTTGGTATAAAAACCTCGGGACAGGTACCAGGACCTCCCCCGGGGAAGTGTCCACGGAATGTAAAGGCCGGTTCACACATACAGCGGAGCGCTAAGTTAGCGCTACGTGAGCGCTCCAAGGAGCGCTCATGTGGCGCTTCCTAGCGCGGGATGTAGCACTCGGTCAGCGCTTCAGCACCGCTCTGTTAGCGCTCTCACGCTCCTTGTGCCGTGCTTGCTGCTGCGGAATAGCGCGTGCACGGCGATTCCTTTGTTGTTGTTTTTCCTTTGGCACTGAATGAAGAGGAAGTAAAAGAGCCGCCCTCCAGGCAAAGGGTCGGGCAGGCGATCCAGAGTCATGGACTCTGAACGACTAATTGATTGGGTACGACCTCATCGGTTTCTATTCGATATGCGTGAGCATGGTTTCAAAGACACGCAGTTAAAAATAACCGCCTTCGAAAGAGCTCTGTGCCTCGGTCTCTCAGCCTGGGAACAAGGTTTGCCGGGTACCCGTCGGTATCTCGATGGCGAAAGATTTCGCGCACCCAGAAGGCTGTTCTGGGCGTTAAGCCGTCCACGCACATATGCACTAATCGCGTATGTAAGAGCATTCGTCGCATTTCTATTTCAGCGTCCCACATGTCCGCCATGGTGCTGCTGATGCACACCCGACCACAGGAACCGGAACCGCAGAGCACGCGCTAATCCGCAGCACCGCGGTACAAGAAGCGCTACTGAAGCGCTAAAACTTTATTGGGGTTGTGTGTATGTTTATACAGCCTAGAACTTGGTCTGCCTCAACGGGCGACGAGTCTCCCAGCTGTAGATGAGCAATTTAGCCAGTGCGGTACAACCGCTAGCCTGGGGTCTTTAACGTGCATCACGCAGTAGTGATACACGACTGCACGCCGGTACGATGCTACTGGAGCGCTAACAAGGCTCTACTGGAGCGCTAACAAGGCTCTACTGGAGCGCTAACAAGGCGCTACTAAAGCGCCAATCGCGCGCTATATTAGAACGAAGTCACGCGCTAGGAAGCGCCACAGGAGTACTCACGTAGCGCTAACTTAGCGCTCCGCTGTATGTGTGAACAGGCTTTAAGCTCGCGATTTGAAGAATAAAGGAGTAGAAAACACCTTTAAACGTTTTCGTATTGCGACTCTTTCGATAAACGAGCCGTGACGTAACAGGATCAGGGTCGTGTCTCTTTAGGGGGCTCCTTTCTCCGTCCTCCTTGGCATTTATGAATAGCTTCCATTCCCGCCGTCTCGCCTGTTGGCGGGTACGAACTTCTCAAAGCGCCCCAGCGTTGGTTACAAACTGGTCACAGCGGGCAAAAATACGCGGACAAGGGGGAAAACGAACAGGACGAGCGCCAAACTTCACCTTAACGTGTAATGAAAAACAAAAAAGAACGAGGTGAACAATTACACTGCCCTAGCGCCCCTTTGTCTGCGTATTTTCTGCGCGCTGCTACCAGTTTGTAATCACGACCCAACTCGCCTGCATCGCTACATTGATTCAACGTTGGTAGAGAGGGGAACCCAGAAAGGCGTGACGTCAAGAATACTGCCTGTAGTATCCTGTTACGTCATAGGTTTCGGAGAGTGAAGAAAACAGGAGTACTGTCGAGACCGGTTATAACGAAGTCGGTTATAACGAAATAGCGGATACAGCGAAGCGATCACGATTTCCCATTCACGTGTGTACTTGTTCAATGCATTTCTGTCTGTTTTTAGCGAATGAAATTGAGCGGCTCCCGCGGATTAGCGAGAAAACACTTTGTGATAATTAAAAAATAAAAAAAAATATAATAATGTTCAGAAAGTTTACTAGGTCTCGGACTGCTGCACTTTGCTGGCGCAGCCAAGAAGAGGCTGCAGCAGATGCTGGAAAGGCCACCGGCGGCAGTCTCTGCAACGTCGTCTGCTCCCCGCTCCTTATCTGGGAAGCGGCTTTACCGCATCGCACGCCGAGAAGCCGCGTGCGATGCGACAACGCACCGGCGGAGATGACGGAGAGAGCCTCGATTTAAGAGAGGGAGCCGTAAGTACGACTGCATTTGATTGTCGCGTGGCCTGTGTGGCGAGGAAACTGGGCGGAGAGGCGGACTCGTTTGCAGAAGGTGAACGCTTTTGAGTTTTGACTCCTTGCATGCTTCAGCTCGTTTTGCAAACGCGGCCTACAAACCACTTGAACCCAATTGAGCAGTTGCCCCATCTCTTAAATCGAGGCTCCCTGTACCGACGACAGACAAGCTTGAGCGCGAACTCGGTGCCGTGCGCGCGTCTTTGTTTGCTTTCGTGGTCCGTGTCGAGCACCGATTCGGCGAGTCATCGCCACTCAACGCTGGAGAGTCCCGGCAGCGCCGGCACCTCGACGGGGAAGACGAAGGCAATCTCCTTGAATCCAAAGCGTGCCATCCTCGACGGAGTGCGCATAAACGTAACGAATGCCGTCCACCGCCGGCGTCCTCCGCGGGGTCGTCGCAGCTGACGACACGGTCCGTACGTAGCAGGATATTTTTTTCGATCGGAGCGTGTCGCAGTTGGCGAGAAACGGCTCCGATCTAGTGGTGGACGCCTGCAGGGAAGCCTCGACCGCTTTTTGTATGCTCGATAAACATGTGCCCGTAACAACCCGTGTTATCTTTTTTTTTTTCATGTTATTTTTAAGAGTTTATTTATAACGAAGAAGCGGATATAGCGAAGCGATTTCCGATTCTTGTTGACTTCTTTATCACCGGTCTCGATAGTATCTGTCTATCAAAATCTCAGTTTCTGGAATTAATTTTTTTTGTGCGTAAAATCGTAGTTATTTTGGTTTGATAATTTGGTGGCGTAAGGCGAAGGGACGTAAAATTGCGCGAGGCGTGGGGACCTACGATCGCAATTTTCAGGCTGGAGAGGCCTCGATGAATCATGTCGTGATTTTAACGACGAGGTGTCGCTCGCGATCCAGGGGTGGCGCGCGCTCACAGACCCATCGGGTAATGACATTCCATTGAACTGAAACGTTACCATGTGGCTGAAGTAGAACTCAGCTCCAGAATAGTGGAATCACACTTGCTCGAGAAAAAAAGTACTTGTTTGCTTTCTTCGCATTTTGGTTTGCTTATATAAATATTTATGATGCGTATTATGATTTTAATAAAACACGCGGCTAATGTATTTCGCCTCATCCGGAATAACGTAGTCTTAGCCAAAACACACACACACACACACATGCACACACGCACACACATACACACAAACACGCACACACCAAACACACACACGCACACACCCACAAACACACACACTCAAAACAACCTCAACAACAACGTTTTGTCTGTTGATCTTGTGCAAGTTTCTGTTTAGTTTAGTAGTTCGAGCTTCATTAACTGTGATCATCTCTTTTTTTTTCGCGAATATTAATTTATTCAATATCGGTCTCAGTTACTGTCTTAACAAAATATGGTAATGCACGTGAGAGTGTTTGCTGCTCGGCACTGGGGGCCGCGAGACCAGTTTCACCGACGAGGAGCGCTCTTCGGGGAAGTTGTCGGATCAGAAAACTCCGAAGAGGCCTTGAGCGCTCGTTTCTCGCGCCAGTTTCTGTCAAGTAATAAAATAAAACAAATACGATAAATTAGGTGAAAAAATAAAAACTAAGACGTAAAACGAGCGCCTTTGAGCGTCAACGACTGATGGCTTATCCGTGTCGGGAATCTCGATCGGATTTTTTTGCTGCTGTTTGTTTTCGCTTTTGTTTTAGTTTATATTACATTCCACCCGTCATGCCTATGCCGCGTTATGTTTCGAAGAGTAAGACGAGAATTTAGTTTTTTTATCCTCTGCGCCGCGCGCTTTTTTTTTTTTTGCTGAAAATTACTTTTGTCTTTCGCGCTTGGCTTTCTTCTGATTAAGAGGCGTTTTTATTTTGTTTTATGCGATCGACATTTTAGGTGTCCTAACGTGCGAACTTTTTGGAAAGCGAAAGATTTTATTTGAAGGAGAAACCTAGTGAAATCGAAATTTTGGTTTGCCGCGCCACATTACGAGAGCACCAGAGTGGGACATTTGCTTGCGCCTGTTAAACCGCTGTATGTTTAAAAGTATGCAGTAACAGTTTTGTGCAAAAAAGAAAACACTCGCGAGTTGAACATATGTTTCTTTTTGTGCGTTTGTTGCCTTTACAGAGTCGACCCGTATTACACATTAATGCTTGGAATCCTTCGCGGTCTTTGATTCTTTTTTTTTACATACACAAATGATGCGCGTTTATGTCATTAGAAGAGAGTTGGGATATACCTAGTAAACTTAATTTTGTTTTTGACTTTAAATATTTTACCGTGAACTGAAATCTTTCTCGGCTAGTACAAGTATAATGGGTAGACAAGTTTGCAGCGGAGTTTTCCTCTTTCTTTAAATAAATACCCTCAAAGAGTTTCACACTCGAGTTAACCTGCTCCACACTACAATATAAACATACAAAAGCCGGACTATAGTTTTATCTTTTGCCAATATCAGACACATAGCGCCGCGAGATGACACCAGCGCTACATTTATGGTGTCACCAGAGGCTACGGATGCCACACTGAATTCTCCCTTTCATTAATGTTGGCTTTTCTCCGCTGAATAGAAAGAAACCTACTTATCACTACACGCGAACACATTTTTGGTATTTTCATATTCCCCCTAAAACAATTTTGACTCCTCGATTCAGTTGGCACAAAAATAGATTAGCACAAAGGAGCGATTGCCGGGCCGACGGAAGGCGATGCGTGGCGCTGCACTCACCCAGACTCGGCAGGAACCAGATTGCCTGGCGGGTACCATCTTTGTAGAGCAAGGGAGGACGGCAGATAGCAGGTGTTCACGAAGCGCGCTTTTAGAACGCCGTTTCTCTGCCTCATGCCTTCACCGGCCATACGTGACTGTGCACACAGAATCTCTTTTTGATTGCTCGTTGAGAGCAACGATATATTCTTGTTTTAATCACTGCTTTATGCCTATTAGTGCCTATTAAAACGTCGGACTGCCAAGTATCGTGAATGACATTGTTAATCTAGTAGACAAAGCTTAATTTCAAACATTATCTGCTTTCTTAAGCACCCCAATACTGAAAGCTTGGAATGGTCCGACCACTCTCGCTCTATGTATATTCGCGACAACACGACGCCGCACATGGCGGTTTCACTGGTCCGGCAGTCGATCACTTGCACTAATTTATTTTAGTGCCGACTGTACAACCCGAGTGCTCAATTGAATGACGGCTCTTGTCTGCTCAGCATATCTATTGCCATCCGTAACGTGATTCAGTTCCAAGCAGAGGCACAACCTGCGATAATTGCTTCCAAGCGACCACACTCTTTGTTCCATCCTAGGATCGCCCCGCAAGTGATCTGCGTTGCCCCGAACACCGTGTGGCGTTCACCAGAGACGCACTTGCGGTATAAAAGGCGACAACTGACGTACAAAGAAGAGGCTCGTGCGTCTTGCACAGTACGCAACAAGATATAAATATAAGATTTGTCTCAACCCAGAGGATGTTTAAGCTCGTACACTTCAGAGTCGCGTTAATAAAACACTCGACATCCATCTTTGTAATGAACCCGCGAGCTGTGGCGTCCTTACGATTGGCTCGCTCGTTCATACGAGCTGTTTACTTTGTAAGCAGAATCCAATCTCGCGAGATAGGCACCGCAATCTCGTTCGACTGACGAGAAACGCGATTGGCCGACATTCTCCACCGGGCGGCCTCAAACATTTTGAATTGCTTCGAGGATGAGACACAAACTGCTCTTGTTTCGGATGCGAACAGCCCGGCCGAAATGATTCGGAGCTATTCCGTCGTCTGGCTTGAGTCACATGATCCACATCACTTTCTTTTCTTGCATACATCGTTCCAAGATTTTATTTGGACTGCTTTTTCGCGAACACACACATACACCAAATCTCTACGGAGATGTACCCGCAGCTCTCAAAACAAGTTCTCTCTACGCGCGTCAGTGCTAACATTTGTGAGAACGTGCATTTCGACAGGAGGCGACGAGACAAGGAACGACACACGCACCGCAAGGAACCCGTCGGAGCTGCTTACCGATTCCGCTTCACCCCCGCACCGCTGTCTTCCCCGCATAACGAGTCAATCCACAGGGAAGATCGCTTTACAGGGGGTGCCCGCTCCATCTCTCGCTGCCCTCTTCCCTGCGATTGGTTTCGGAATTCCCAATATAAGTCCGCGGAGTTGCGTTCCACAGTTTTATCCCCCCTTCCTCCCGGCATCTCGGGGAACCGAGATCCGCAGCAACTGTTCCGTTCTCTTTGCGGGACTTGTCTTTGTCTTCTAGCTGTTGAGTTTCCTGTGACAGCGGCGGCATGAACGCCTTCCTTTCGTTGTTTTTCTTCTTTGCGTTATTTTTTACCTGAAGAGCACACATCAAAACAAGTCTTTGATGTTCGGCGATCACCTTCTGCACAACGACTGCCCATCTTTCTTTATTGAAGCTCTCTATTCTTTTGTCGAGACTCAAGAAGGCATTGCAACCCGGAATCTGTTCTCTTTCGTGTTTTTTTTTCTCTTGTTTTCTTTTTGTCGCGTGGCGCGTGGGTTCTGGTCCAGTGAACCGATAGTATTTTTAACTCAATAATAAATTTGTTTTTTCATTTTGTTTTAGATTTCTCCTAAATACTTTCTTTTTATTTGTTCCGACGATATTGCGGGTCCTCTATTTGGAGGCAGCGATAGACCCTTTTCGAAATTCAGTCTGGCAACTTTGATCACCATGATCATCTCAGTGTGTGGCATTTGTGTTAAACTAACGGCGGCCTTCTTGAGGAATACGTATGAAGAAGTCGAAGATATTAGTGAGATTTAGTATTACGTATACGAGTGAACGCGAGCCCTGTGCGTTTGCTTTAGCGTTTCGTGTTCCACACTGCGCGTGCGCGGAGCCCAAACCGCGGCCTTGGATTGGCGCATGGCGATTTCGCGCATGCGCAGCGTGGAACACGCAACGCTAACGCAAACGCGTAGCGCTTGCGTTTGCTCGTATACGCAACACTAAAAGTCACTAGTACCAAGCGGAGGATGCGTGAGGCATGTACGTTCGAGGTGTCAGTACTACACGACCCACGAATTACACACAAAGGATGCGTAAACGTTTACTTCGGAGCGTGGCCCAATAAATCTCTCGGCACAATTTTCACTCTCAAGTCTCGCAATGGCGAAAAATTTAATCGAAGGGCTTGTGGGTTGCCACTTTGTACTGGTCAGTTGGAATGTTCGCGCCATCAAAACTACAACAATACAAGAAAGAATGATGAGGTGATCGAAGAACCAATTCTCATCTGCCATTGACGTGCGAAAGTGACTATGCCCAGTGTAATGCGGTTCCACTAGTTTGTCGAACGTGAAGCTGCTTCGTGAGCCACCAGATATCACTCGATATCTAAAGGGGTCTACTGTTCTTTGTTATCTCTTCACTCCTTAAGATCGGGTAGTATTTACGGGAACGTGCGACGAAGGGATCGCAGTGCGCTTGCGCGGCTTCCTCCGGCCATTTTCTCGCACCATCCAAATACGAAATGTTGCTGGCCGGGCCTAAGCTACCCTAAAAGGAGCCGGAAAATGGAATTTCGGTTCCTTTCCAGGCCGTAAAACTCTTCCGGTTCACAAGCGTTGCACGCTAGTTTCCGCCCCTCGCTGCTTTGTGTATGTATTTATTTTTTTCCCCAGTAGTGCAGTTCAGATTTCCGGTGTTCGGTGAGTGATCGCACGCGCTCGCTCCTCACGCGAGATCAAAATGATGTTTCGTGAAAGGCGGAGCGGCGTCGTTGGCCGTTGTTTTTGTTCTCTCTTCGGCAGCCGAGGGCGCGGAAACCATTAAGCAAAACGCGACGAAAATAATACGATAAAACAAAAACGCACAAAGTGGCAGAGTATTTTTAAGACGTCGCAACATTGGACTCCGCGGAAGACGTTTGTTAGTTGCCCAACGGGAGATCCTAGTAAGAACAAAGATATAGATGCGTCTAATAAACGTCTGGGAACATAGAAGTTCGCGTACGAACTTGTATGCTTCTTCTATGTGTCACGGCTTCTTGAATCTTTGTTGGGAAAATCACGAATGATTTGCGATAAGCTTGTGAGATTTCTTGTGTTCGATCTGAATAAAAGCAGCTTTTATTCTCGACATCCCCCTTCACTTATGGTGGAAGTAAGTAATGCTGCGATAACAGATTTTTTGGGGCTAGTGGGCTGATTACCATTTCGGGGTAAAACAGCGCTACTGGACACGGACAAAGAAAAGACGAGACAGGGTACTTCTCGGTGCGCTACGTTTATTCACCCACTTGTTAAGGTAAAAACTGCACTAAAACAAAATCCGTATTGAAAGGTTTTTTGACGCCCCAAGAACTTTTTCCGCTCGTGAAAAACGGTTTCGCCTCAATCCCTATCGCCCCCTGGCGCACAATAAACGCAACTGGGCCATGAAGGAATCTCTTCCATCAAAAAATGAACTTAAAAGAACCCTCGAAAGTTTTTCACACAGAAGCTTTTTAGGGGGTGCTTGAAAGAACTTTTTAGGGTGCAAAATATGTACAACCCCGAAGGACCCCTAAGAGTTCTTTTTCGACCAGGTTTTTGCTTTAGTGTGTAGCAGTGGCGTCACTTCGGGGGCAGACCGCCCCGGGTGCAGCGCTCAGGGGCGAGGGGGAGGGGGTGCAGCTGGGCAGTGGAAGGAGGAAGGAAGGATGTCGCGGAGGGCCACGAGAGCGGAGGGGGGGGAAGGTCCTTTCACCTCCCCGCTTTCACACATATGCTGAAGCACAAGCCACACGTTGCCGCACCAACAAACAATCCCCCCCCCCCACAAAAAAAAAAAAAAAAATTCCGACAGATCTTTTTTAAGGCCGCTTTACCTTGGGATTACATATGCGTCGATCTGTCGTGGCTCGATAGCTAAATTTAGCGATAAGACCAGATTCGGTGTATGGGCACATACCAATTTGATTTCCGCGATAAACTTGGCATAAAACCTGAATTGGTGCATAGTTAGACACCACGTTAACTTAAGAAGAATTGGCGCAAACAACGCCTAACTGAGACGGACCAAGAACCTCACTCTCAACGGGCTTCTGAACAGTTGCAATGAAACCAAACTACTATCGCACTATCTTTTATCGGCACACTCAGACTTCTACGTACTCCATACTTATGGCAAATTATCAAATTACTCGTAACCGAGTACTTTTTTAGTTAATCTTTTAATCGTTTGATTGCATTTATTAGGAAGTAATTGCAACAGTGAGCTCATTACTTTTTGATGTGATAAATTTACTTGTAACCATTACGATTTGACCCTCCCCTTTCTAACGGCGTCCTTCCACAACTTTCTACCAAGGAACCTTCAAACCGAATGTCTGACAAGAGGATGGTTCACTAAAATTCGTGAATTACGAAGATAAGAAGTCTATAATTCGATGATTCTAATCCAGTAAGGGACACTACGAAAAACCCATCGTTTTTAAACCGGCAAGGAAATTTGTAAATTTGAAAAGGAAGAAGACGGTTACTTTCTTCAAGTATCCGTCCATTATTTTTCCTCGCAAGTAATAAAGTAATTTACTTTATTACCTTATAGTCAAAAGCCATTTTAATTTTCATCAATTACTTTTTCAGACTAACGTGTGCAAGATTGAGCAACAGCCATTAAGATGACGTAGTTTTTTTTAAATATATAACTTTATTTTGCTTATCTGAAGCTTGCATTATTAATACTATCTGCGACTCTAGCGACCAATATGGGTCCCGCCACCATCGGGCAAATACGGTGGTCTTAGACAGGTCGTGCCGTGCTCTGTGCCACCTCAAAAACGCACAACGCTCGGCTTTTCAGCAGGCAAGCGTTAGACTCCAAATGGTTTGCCCCGATTCTTATTGTGACTACGTTTCAAACCTGCGGAGATGTGTTGGGGCACGCGAGCTTCCAGAGGCTGGATCTTCTTCGGGAAAGCGACGCCAGAACCGCGGTGCTGACGAGCGCTAATAAACGCACAACGGGAACTTTTAGCCAGACTTGTGCTCGTTACTTGAAAAATGTAAGGAATTACAATTACAAATTACCGAGCCTCAAATGTAATGGATTACCGTTACAAATTACTTTGAGTGAAAAGTAACGGATTACTTTACTCGTTACGTTACAAATTACTTTCACGTTACTTTTTTCGTTGCAATTATCCAGAAAACAATAGAAACAATTTTGATATTTTTCAAAAAATGTTCCGCAACACTACTTTTCATTTCTTATACGCCCGTATTATGTTAGTCCTTGTAAAAAAATAATGTGTTTAAAAGAAAGGGTGTAGGTGAACTCGGTTCACCTGTAAGCTGACAAGGCACCGAAAGCTGTAACCACACCCGCCATCCCACTAGCGTACGGCCTCCGGAAATGATCCCTGGAATTGTGCAGACAAAGCTAGCGGTGCGCATGCTCAGTAGCAGCGTCTACCTCCGCTACGAGATTCGGAGCTAAAGAAGCGATCTACGAAAGTTTCCTTGTCTCGGGTGTTTCGCCTGTTATTAACAAGAAAAAAACAAAAAACTCGGTCCTAACGTTACAATGTATAGCCAATGCGGAATGCAGGTGTCCCAGCTTACCTTGATGCGCTCCCGTGGATTAGAGTTTGTTTTTTTTTGCTCATTACAATATGTGCTTTTTTGGCAAGCAAAGTACGCACTGAAACTCTAGGTTTTCCGTTCTCCTTAATGCCCCGAATTTTTAACATCTCACTTAGAGATGGCCATGGAGATGACGGACACTCCATGACCGAACACTCGATCAGTCAGAGAAAAAGTGGTGGTTACGGGTTATCAATCGTTCATCGGTTCTCACTTTCATACCAGTATTCGTGGAAGCCGGGGGAAGGGGAGGGCATAGAGAGCGGGAACAGCGGTGGCCATCTGTCTCGCAAAACAGTAGAGGACCACACCACTTTTACGCGTTCTCTCTCTCTCTCTGTCAGCACTCCTAATATGGCCCCCCCCCGTTTATGTTTACAGTTGACCGTAAAGTGAGAACTGGACTAGACCACCATGCCCAGACAAACAAACCAAAAGAAGTATCGTCCGCACTCTCGAAGACGATGGTCTTAGCCTCGCGCCGGGCGCTTTTCAGCCATGTCTCAAGAGCGTGCTAGAATACAGTAGCGCACATCAAAGACAAAGAGAATTGGACGCCCTCGGGCGAGGCTACATCGTCTGTTACGCGAGTTGTGAAGCCCCGAATCGAGGGCATACGGACCCGCTTTTAGATGTCTGTGCAGTTGGCGGGAGACGTCGAAGAATTTAGAGAGGGTGAAACGGTGTGAAAGACAAAAACAAACACGAAGAACTTTCTGCTGCCCGGGAGAAGAAGAAAAATACGATAGAAGGCGACGGAGAGCCTACTCGGCGTTGTCTTACTTGGCCTTTGTCTTTCGTATATTCGTACATGCCTTGCCCATTTTTCTAGTGGTTCTATTGACCGGTCATACAAAAAATCGTGTCCTCTTTTCGGCTATTTTCCCCTTCCTGATGTTTTTTATTTTGTTGAACTTGCTCTCTTTATGCTGCTGAATGTTCAGCTCGTATTGCCACAGTTACTGTATTATGCGTATATTTTTAAAAAGTAACGAGTAATTAAAGTAATATGTTACCAATATTTTGTAACAAAATTGCATTACAAAATACTTCCAAAAAATTAACGTGGCAATTACAAAATTATTTGAAAAAGTAACAAATTACAAGTAATCTGTTACTTCTAACGGATTACATTTCAAGTCTGGTTTTAGCAGACCCAACGAGGTAGAGGGGTTTAAAGTAAGGGTGTGCGAATATTTAAATTTTCGAATACGAATCGAATACGAATAAGACAAAAAATGGGCTTCGAATATCGAATCGAATGTCGAATATGTGTCTAGTAATTAAAAATGGCAAAACAAGAGGTAACAGCGGGTGTTATTGCCTTTTTAAAATAAATCGATGCAACTGCATTTTACTGGGCTGCAGCAGGCTAAAGATACTTCTAGTAATGCACTCATTACAAATTATCGTGTAGGAAAATTAACTGTTCAACTTTTCAGCAAGTAAGCGCTCCCTACGCGCCGTGACAACATCTCCGCCAGTAGAAATACCCTTTCACTCGGGAAACCTGCGAAATTTCACTAACGTTCGAAGAAGTTCGACTTTTGGATATTTTGCTGCTACACGAATATTTTGACTTTTGTAAAACAAATAATTTAGAAAGTACTTCATTTTATATTTCATAAAATGGTTACCAATGTTTACACCATATAAAAGCGAAAATATGAGCTTTTAATGCTTTCATTAGCTATTAATGTGAACCAGTGATGCCAATAAACCCAACAAATATTGCACTTTCCTTCGCTAAATGGAGCCAACTAGTTTTTTTTTTCTTATTTTCGCGCATGCGCACGAAAGTCAAACTTTTGTCGAACATCACATTGAGGGTTCGAAAAAGTCGAACGTGGTTGAACTCGAACCTGGGCAGGCTCGCCACATCCCTAGTTTTGACTGAGCGGAAGTGGCAGGAGTTGTTATCAATGGCGATGCAATGCAATGTTCTATTCGCACCTAGCTTTTTCTTTTTTTAGTTTTCAAACATTTATATTAGATAACACTCTAGAGATTTATTTTATATTTATATTTCACTCTTCAGGTTTATTTTATTGTATCAATTTATAGAGAGCGCAATTACATCACATATTGCTATAAAAGGGCCACACAACAAAGGGCTTGGTGAAAAAGAAACCGAAATTGATCCTGTCTTGCTGCCATCGGACAGATAGAAACGAAGCAGACTGATAACGCACACATCATACGCCTTTCTCAGTGAATTCACATATTCATAGGGGAATGCGTGGCAGGCAGATTATTCGTTACTTGCTCGAATATTCGCAGTTTGTGCGAATATTCGCCGTTTTTTCCGAATATTCGGCATTGGCCTAATATCCGGGAACTTCCGAATATGCAATTTTCGAATCGAATACATTTGGAATAAGGAAAATATTCGATTCGTATTCGAAATTTCGAATATTCGCACACCCCTAGTTTAAAGCGATAAACTGGTATCCCGTTCACCAGGCAAAAGTGACCCCCACTTGGCTGCCGCCATGTTGTACAATTTTGACTACTAGACACGTGACCGTACCAAATCCTGAAGCTTTACGCAAAACGTAGCCAAGACTTGTATTGCGATCGCTGTAAAAAAAACATGATAAACTATTTCTTTTTCTATTCTGTTAGCCCCAGAGATCAGCGTCTAGCTCCGATAAAAACCCAAAGTACAGCACCGTGGCTGACGCCATCTAGCGGAGGCATTGCAGCTGTCCGAGTTTTAGGGGCGAAGCTCCTTAGGGGCTAGCCATGTCCGTATGTCCGTCCGCCGTAGGCCCGGCGTCGGGTGCTCGTGCTTCTGCTCGTGAGATCACGTGCTCACAAGCACGTGAGCACATGCTCACGTGCTCGTGTAGGGAAAAAAAAAATTGGAAAAAAAAAGATGAAAAAAATTATGAAAAAAGAAAAAGAAGAAAAAAAAAAAGAGTAGGGAGTTCTGAGATGCCACCCCATCTGTCTGCTTAAAAAAAGAAAAAGAAGAAAACCACACATTCTCCTACTGACATGAATGAAAAGGCTCAAAGAAAAAGAAGAAAAAAAAAGAGTAGGGGGTTCTGAGATGCCATCCCATCTGTCTGCTTAAAAAAAGAAAAAGAAGAAAACCACACATTCTCCTACTGACATGAATGAAAAGGCTCAAAGAAAAAGAAGAAAAAAAAAGAGTACGGGGTTCTGAGATGCCATCCCATCTGTCTTCTTAAAAAATGAAAAAGAAGAAAACCACGCATTCTCCTACTGACATGAATGAAAAGGCTCAAAGAAAAAGAAGAAAAAAAAAGAGTACGGGGTTCTGAGATGCCATCCCATCTGTCTTCTTAAAAAATGAAAATGAAGAAAACCAAGCATTCTCCTACTGACATGAATGAAAAGGCTCAAAGAAAAAGAAGAAAAAAAAAGAGTACGGGGTTCTGAGATGCCATCCCATCTGTCTTCTTAAAAAATGAAAAAGAAGAAAACCACGCATTCTCCTACTGACATGAATGAAAAGGCTCAAAGAAAAAGAAGAAAAAAAAAGAGTACGGGGTTCTGAGATGCCATCCCATCTGTCTTCTTAAAAAATGAAAAAGAAGAAAACCACGCATTCTCCTACTGACATGAATGAAAAGGCTCAAAGAAAAAGAAGAAAAAAAAAGAGTACGGGGTTCTGAGATGCCATCCCATCTGTCTTCTTAAAAAATGAAAAAGAAGAAAACCAAGCATTCTCCTACTGACATGAATGAAAAGGCTCAAAGAAAAAAGAAGAAAAAAACGCACACGCACACGCACACGCACACGCACACGCACACGCACACGCACACGCACACGCACACGCACACGCACACGCACACGCACACGCACACGCACACGCACACGCACACGCACACGCACACGCACACGCACACGCACACGCACACGCACACGCACACGCACACGCACACGCACACGCACACGCACACGCACACGCACACGCACACGCACACGCACACGCACACGCACACGCACACGCACACGCACACGCACACGCACACGCACACGCACACGCACACGCACACGCACACGCACACGCACACGCACACGCACACGCACACGCACACGCACACGCACACGCACACGCACACGCACACGCACACGCACACGCACACGCACACGCACACGCACACGCACACGCACACGCACACGCACACGCACACGCACACGCACACGCACACGCACACGCACACGCACACGCACACGCACACGCACACGCACACGCACACGCACACGCACACGCACACGCACACGCACACGCACACGCACACGCACACGCACACGCACACGCACACGCACACGCACACGCACACGCACACGCACACGCACACGCACACGCACACGCACACGCACACGCACACGCACACGCACACGCACACGCACACGCACACGCACACGCACACGCACACGCACACGCACACGCACACGCACACGCACACGCACACGCACACGCACACGCACACGCACACGCACACGCACACGCACACGCACACGCACACGCACACGCACACGCACACGCACACGCACACGCACACGCACACGCACACGCACACGCACACGCACACGCACACGCACACGCACACGCACACGCACACGCACACGCACACGCACACGCACACGCACACGCACACGCACACGCACACGCACACGCACACGCACACGCACACGCACACGCACACGCACACGCACACGCACACGCACACGCACACGCACACGCACACGCACACGCACACGCACACGCACACGCACACGCACACGCACACGCACACGCACACGCACACGCACACGCACACGCACACGCACACGCACACGCACACGCACACGCACACGCACACGCACACGCACACGCACACGCACACGCACACGCACACGCACACGCACACGCACACGCACACGCACACGCACACGCACACGCACACGCACACGCACACGCACACGCACACGCACACGCACACGCACACGCACACGCACACGCACACGCACACGCACACGCACACGCACACGCACACGCACACGCACACGCACACGCACACGCACACGCACACGCACACGCACACGCACACGCACACGCACACGGAAATGTGGAGTGGCAGACAACGGATGAGAGGAGAGACACGTGACTGGCGCCTCGCTGCGGCGAGACGCCGAAACAGTACTCTACTCCCGAGCGAACAAGTGTGTTTCGGGTCCTCGCCACTGCAAAAGCTGTGCGCTGACGTCCAGGTTTCCCGAGAAATGGCTCTTTGATGCTCTGTGCATTCTACCAGCACCTCGCGCTCCAAATCTGCGACCGGGCACTCTATAGCTCCGTCCTCGAACTGCCAGGTTTTGTGAGTATAGAGGAGGCTTTGGAGGAACGCAAGCCGACGCTGGTGCATTGACGCGCGCGCGCGCACGCGCGCGCACACACACACACACACACACACGCACACGCACACGCACACGCACACGCACACGCACACGCACACACACACACACACGCACACACACACACACACACAGGGATTCGCGAGACGCTGAGCGATACTCTAATCAACGCCATATTGGGTCAGAGCCCTGGTTCGCCAGTCCGAAAATGAATTATTAAACAAGCATTGAACCGTAGCCCCTCGAAGCAGGTCTGGCCCTTGCCGAAGAAAACGAAAACGAAATGTAAAAAAAAAAAAAAGCGGCCCGTATGCAGACACGCACTCACACCGGGTTGCTGCTCATTAAAAACCCTTATTTTGTAACGAGCAAAGTACGCCGGGTTCGTTCATTAACATATTCATGAAAGTGAGCGCACACTCTCCATTCAGAACTGCCTCGAGAGGTCGCTGAAAGCGGGCCTTTCTGCACCCCTTTGGGGTTATGTCACCTCTTTTTTCCAACCACGCTTCCGAGCTCTGTTCGGCTATTTTGTTGGGTTCTTCGACTATTCTATTTGGGATTGGTTACTCGGGGGCTCTTTCTCGTTGCTGCGGCGTTCCCGCGGTGACCATTGCGGCCTTATTTATTCGGCTCATGCTTTTGCCGGCGTCTCCAAAGATTTTTTTTTCCCTGCAGGCGACGAGAGTGCATTGGTGCCGAGGGGACTGCGTGCCGAGTTTGTCGGGACAAAAAACATTAAAAAAAGCAGTTTGCCAAAAGACTTTGAGCGAAAGCGCCGCACAAGCGACGAAGACAGCGAGTCTTCAGTGAGTTCCGCGAAAGGAATGCGCACCGACGTTTTGTCGTGGTGGGATTTCTCGAGTTGGGACCCTGTCGCATTTTGTCATGAACAAGAAGTACCGGGGTATACAAAACAAAAATGTATATATGCAGGGTGTTCTTTTTATAGCTTTACAAATTTGTTAAAAAAAAAAAAAAAAAAACTTGAAAGTTGCGCTGTGTGCAGGTGAGTTATACAGCCAGGGAGACATTATGTGGGTGGCTAATCTTTGCGATAAGTCGGCTAATTAACTAGAATTTGTTAATTAATTTTTTAATTAGTAAAATAGGCGTATGGTTCTAATTTGAGACCTACTGAGCATGATCGGAAACCACTAAATCGACTCTTTTTAGAACAACTTGAAGCTCGTGGGAAACTCGAGGGCGCACCAAAGGTACCACTCGTGAAGTAGGCGCAAGGCTAGCAGTGGCCGAACAAGGATGATTAGATTATCAACGCGTTCCGCCGCTGCACGCCGATGGCCTTGACTGTAGAGTTAAGGGTATCGTAGCGGGTTGCGGAGAACGTTGCGGAACGGCAAAAACGATCTACGAAAACTCCCTATTGTCAAATGTTTGATTTCAGTTACAGTCTTATTTCGGTTCTGTTAAAAATCACGGTTTTGCTTCTGTTTTTGGTTCGGTTCGACACCTGGTTAGAAGCTACATGCCAATCGCGCATGATTACGTCAGCCGCTTTGTCGCGTCTCGCGGCGCCAGGAACGACACCTCGTCCATTCCTTTGGATCACTTATCACCCGGGCGAAAAATGCAGAGTCACAGAGCTGTGGACGCAAGTGCAGCGTCCAATATAGCGCATAGCAGATGAACAGCGCATGCTCCGAAGGCGTTCCACAGCCCAACAGACAAAGATGGCAGCATGCAGTTGCTTCACTGAGGGCGCGTCATTTTCATCCTTGAAAGAGCATAAGCCAGTGAGGCAACCAAGCCGTCAGTCACCTCTAGTGAAATAATGCTGTTTAAAGAGGGACTTACCATGCGCTAGCGAATTGCGGCGTTAGCCCGTAGGCCCTAGAGGATAATCGACACATCTCGTATAAGAACCGAACCCATTCCATTCCGGGCAAAAGGAATCTAATTCCATTCCCATTCCATTCCGGGGTCGCGAAAGTGCGGAAAGATTCCGGAATGATTCCAACTCCGGAGTGGCAACTTCGCAACACTGGTACGCTCCCATTCACATTTGCGCCCAAGCTACGATGCGATCATCGGTTTGACTTGAGTGGTACATGGTCAATGATAGTGGTGAAACAGCTTGAACATTAAACGATTACACAAAGACAGAAGATGAAGCGATTACAGAGACGAAGCAAACGCTCAATTTCGAAGTGGCACGCTGCAGTCACGCTGACGTCAATGATTGCGTCGTAAGCCATTCCTAAAATAAAGTGTTTACTCAAACTTTGCGTCGTCGTATTCGCAGTGAGCAGCGTCGTGAGTCTCATGACTAAAACAACCGTATTTCATAAAAAAAAAAGAAACAATAGTCTTTTCTGCAGCCACTTGTTTTATTGAAGAGGGGGGTGGGGATGCGCCCTTTGCTTTATTTTTGCCGTTCACACACACACACACATAACCAGTCTCATCTTATCGCGACAAAACACGAAGATAGTCAACTAGCCCAGCAGTCTACTATTTTACAAACACGGTGAACATGTAGACGGAATGAGTTATAAGCGTTTTGAGGGTTTCGCCGTCCCCCCTTCGTCAGGTCAGTGCACCTCCTTTTGATACCAAAACGAGGTCAATCGACGAGAATCGACCTTCTGCGACTCCAAATGCTCGACACCGTGTCTCTGCCGTCGCCCCGTGGGCTTCGCTTCGGAATGGTGTCCACCGAGAGCCGCCAAAACGAATTCGAATGGTCCTCGCCGTCGCCAGTGCGGTAACCACACGCCACGGACGGGCGCAGTGGGACACTGACACGCGATCCCAGCGAAGCTCGCCGAGTGGTCGCCCCGCCGACAGCGGCAGCGTCGAGGCCCGATCGACAACACTGGACGAGACAAAACATGAGCAGCTATTGTACCATTCAAAGCGCCGAAACCACACGAGGACAGTATGAAAAAGGACGAAAACAGCGCCCTGTTTTCGTCTCCTTTGTCATTGTCCTTGTGAGGTTTCGGTGCTTTGAACGTGATAATGAGCCAACTAGCGCAAATCGCCTTTTTTTTATTCACCAGCTATTAAAAGATGGACATACGATGTGTAATTAGTACGTTGTGCCTCCTGAGTTGTAACTTTTCATTCGGCGGTAGAATTGAAAGATGCTACATCCGAATAAAAGTTTGGAATCTCCTCTTTGCCAGGAACACGTAACTTTTCAATTTAGTCCGCGCCGGCGGCAATGCACTTCCGCATACCCCTACACTATACTCTCCGCATGCAGTCGTAGATGATTGAGGGCGGCTGCTGACGCGACCAACGCCGCGCTGGAGGAGCTGGAGTTCCAAGAGGTTTTGCCTCTTTCACCTTACAGCCCAGACCTCGCGTCGTCAGACTCTTGGCCGTCTTCTAAGATAAAAGGGCATCTGAAGCGTACATGGTTTGCGCCCGACGGCGAGGTTACCGATGCAGTGCGCCGTTGCTGTTGTCCATAGCCACCCGGAGTCATCGACGATGACATGCGGAGAGGAGAACACCGGTAGCCGAAGTGCGTCTCCGCCGGCGGGGACTATATTGAAAACTGATGTGCTACTGGGAAATAGGAGATTCTAAACTTTGATTTGAATGTAACATTTTCGATTCGATCGCTGAATGAAGAAATTACAGCCTAAGAGGCAAAGCTTATTGATCACCCCTCGTTTATCGTACCAGAATAATAAAAATAGCTTCGTATAGGCCTCCTCTGTTGAAACTTTGTACAAATTGTGGAGCCTTTTTTTTGGTAATACCAGCTCACCTGATCGTGATTATTATAACCCGAGAAAGAGGCAGAAGGAGGATTTTTTTATTTTACATTTAAAAAGAAAGTAACAGGGAGAGAAAGCGTCTTTAGAGACGCTCTCTGTCCCTGTTACTTTCTCTTCAAATGTAAAAAAAAAAAAGAAATCCTCTTTCTGCTCTAGTTTTGGGTTATAATAATCATAGTAAACTTCCACCACCTCGCCTGCGCACTGACCGTAATTTCAACTGATTGGTTCTCGCATTACTTGCGGTGCCCTTGCTGAGCTTTTTTCGTTTTTTGTAATGTTCAAAACAAAAAAAAAAAAAGTTTTGACGTTCGAAATTGGTTCGTTTCCACGGCGTGAAACGATTGAAAGTGCAAGATTAAGGCCACAACCGCTAGGGTACGAGTCTCCCAACTCTAGGTGATGACGTCATAATATCCAGCGTCGCGACGTTCTCTGGATTTTTTTTTTTTAACGTTTGAAACGGCGTTTTTTTTTTTCTGCATACCCTCTTATGTGGAGTGAAAGTTCGACTGCTCTTTTTGCAGGGGTTGTGGTAACGAAAGAACGCCCAGCTTTGATTGGTTCTGACTGAAGGGTAGAGCTCAAGGCAGCTTGCTTTGGGGTCTACCCACTATCCTTCAATCAGAGCCAATCAGAGCTCGGCGTTTTTCTAACGCCACCGCAACTCCTGCGCAGGAAGCAGACGACTTGCTCTGCGCATGGGCAGCGTGCGTGACCGACAGCGTCGTTGTGATCGACCTTCTACGGTTAGCCAAAAGCTCTCTAGGACATCTTGAGTATGACGAATTCTAATTTGAATAATGTAGGCACGGAATGTGAGACTGTCAACTTTGACGTTGTTTAATTTGGGGATGCGATTACTTCGAGCTTTGACCCTGGTGTTTACACACAGCATCGAAACTGTCGCTGGCTATTGATAATCCTGCTCGTGACGTCACAGATGGGAAGCGTAAAAGGGAGCCACCGAAACCCGTCGCCGCCAATCTTCTAGTTACGCTAAGCCACAGCTAGCGCTCTATGCGGAGAGCGACTCGTCTGCTTCTTTTGCAGGGGTTGTTGTGACCTCAGAAAGACGCCGAGCTCTGATTGGCTCTGATTGAAAGATAGTGCGTAGGCCTCGAAGCAAGCTGCCTCGAGGTCTACCCACTATCCTTCAATCAGGGCCAATCAGAGCTTGGCGTTTTGACGTTACCACAAGCCCTGCAAAAGAAGCGGACGAACTTGCACTTTTTCATGCTCTCGGACAACGTTCCGTGGCTATGCAATCAAAGTTATGGGCACATGTGCGCTCGCGATTCTTGAGCGCCCGTCAAAGTTGTGCATGCACACGTTCTTGACTTCTTAAATATATAGTTGTCCGAGATTATAGTGCGGTGACTATGCTTAAACGTCACTGCAGTTGAGGGTGACTTAACTGCGGTTAAGGGTGCCCGCGTTACGAGTTTATTAGCGGCTTTGATTTGACCTCTGCTCGGTGGCGTTCGAAGTGTTCCTGTTTCTTCGTATTTTCCCCTTGATGGCGTTCCGCACCAGTGCAGGCACGCTTCTTCACGTGGGAACGTTTGAGACGCGCAAGTTTGTACGACCGATTACCTGTGAACAGGTGGCTTTTTGCAGCGCCCCTTGGGAAATGGGGGAGTCCCTTACGCCCTTACTCGATCTTTAAAGACATCACCGCTGGATGTACACCCCGGAAACAGGAAAGCCCCCATATAAAGTGTTTATATCTTTCTGTATCTTTTCGCGTTCCCCGGAATAACCATGAGTCGCGGTTTTATTATGTACGTAACGTGGAAGGGTACACGTCACCCGCCCCCGTGCGTCGCATACGAATGGCGCTCTTAGATTAAGGTCGTGCGAGATAACCTAATATGCGCTCCGATCGAGGTTTAATTATACCCGGTAGTTAGCGCAACTAACAGAGTACTGTTTTATGGGGTGCATGTAGTACGTGTACGCCGAGACTGCTTCCACGGGCGGCGTGATTTTAGGCACCGGCGTGCTTTTGGCTCGTCGATTACCGTCTCGGTTCCCAACGATCGGTTGTTACTGATTCTTCGTGCGTGTTTACGTGTTTTTCGAAACTCGATGATAGTTGCAGCCTAGCGTCGCACTTAAAGGCCACGTATCGGTAATCGCGTGTGACCTCGATCATTCGAGAGTTGATCTTTTCGATACGACCAGAAAACTCCGAAACTATAAAAAACAAGCAGATGGTTGAAGCTTTTTTGATATTACTAAAATTATATCATCTGCCTTTTTTAATGCCTTTTTATGGCAAAAACAAAGTTCAAACGCCGGAAGAATTTGGTATTAAAAACATTTAGTCAGGCTTTCGTATCAGTGTGTACTGAAGATTTCACCTCTATAGGCGCTTTGCAGCAGCTGTACGTGGACGCCGCCATAACTGACCTTCAGTTTTTGTTTCCTCTCTTGCTTTACACGCACGGTGAACGTTACGACTGGGAAAAGGTACGCACAGGGATAGTCTTTCATCTGAAATACGCACGCCGTATTTGCCTACGCTTGGCTAGATGGCTGGGGTTACGTTGACTTATAACTTCGCAGTACCGGGGCACTTTGTGAGGAACGCCAATTCAATGAATAGCTTAAAACGTAAACGAGTATGCTAAAAAAACAACTTTTGTGAGTTAACTCAAATATGCTAAAAAAAACGTTTGTGAGTAAACTTTTTTTTTTTTTGTGCAAAACACAGAGACAACCAATCACGGGGAACAAAAGAACGTGTTTTTAGGGAATGACGAAGCACGGAATACGATTAGACCAGAGAAAAACCGCACAGGGTGAATAAGCGAAAAGTCGGGGTCCAAAGACAGTCTGCATACAAATTCGGAAGTGAGTCACCGTGAGATCCGTTCTTGGAATGCCGCGTGGCAATATGCAGACCGTCTTTTGTATGACGAATGGACAGTGTGAGCAGTTTTGGGGTCTCTTTGTATTCTGAGCTTTATGCCGGGAACCTTCAATTATTCGCCGTGATTGGCTGTTCACGTGTCCTGCAGAGATGTGAACTCACGGGTTATTTGTCACAGTGCACGGGTGTCTTGATAAATTGGAGCCTCAACGCTAACAACGTAAAACGAAGTCCAGCGTAGCCGATTGCAACTATGCGAAGGGGCCTGTACACTCCTCGAATCTCGTCACCTCAGACAAATGTCAAATAGGTATAAGAAATCTGGAGCGTCAGCTCTCCCGCCAAGCAGTTGTTGGGAGAGACAAGCTACACAGGGCGTTTGGCCAATGACAAGACTGATTGTACGTTACTCCCCCCCCCCTTTTTTCACAAAAAATAATAAAAAAATAAATAAATAAGGATTTTTTTTTTGGGGGGGGGGGGGGGGGGGGGGGGCGGTGGGGGTTGCTATATGGCACAGAGCAGTGTGAGACGTCGTTCTCAGCGCCAACGCGCCTGTCTGTCGGCGAGTTCCTCTCGGTAGCTTACAGCGATTGAATCTCCCAAGTTCTTTGGTGGAGAGCAGACGCTCCACATCTCCTAAAGTGTAGATCTTCAAAAGTTCACTCCATTCTAGAGCGCGGAACAAGTTACAGTCCTTATAACGGTCACAACCCCCACCCAACGAAAAAAAAAAGTAACGATATGCGGTTACTTTTCATTGGGGAACGTGTTAATGTTTCGCTAGTTATCGCGTTGATGCCGCGTTGCGGTCCCGTTTCGAGTTGAACCCCGTACCGAGCTGGACTCGTTTCTGCGACTATACGCCGACCACGATGCCCCCCTTTAAACGGACTCGGGCGACAGTCGGCACAATCTGCGGAAGACGGTTCGCTTTTGTGCCCGTCATGGTGATGACCAGAAAAAAAAAAAGAGGGGCACTTCTTTGCATTTGAATCGGGACCCTGTCCGTCGGAGCGCGCATCTATTGCGGGCCAGGTTCCTTCCTTCGGCGATGAATTCCCCACCACTGACGACGACGACGCCCGTCTCTTTCCCTCCTGCCACCCTCCCCCTCTTTCGAAATGGAGAATCGAGCAGGCCTACGCTCGGTCCATACCTAAGCTGACAGTGCGGCCTGAGCTACGCACGTGACCCCCCGCTCTCTCTCTGCACGCGGGTGCGGGCGGGAGTGTGACTCCATGCTGAACAAGATAAACGTAGGGCTGGTTCCTCGAGCTCCCAGCTTCCACCGCGCACTGTCATAGAGGTAAGCCGATTTAACGAGTGTTTCTTCCTCGTGTGACGGTTATCCTGGTCATACAAAAACTCTCTGCGAAGCATGTATGAAGCGCACAGGCTCGCAACATGCGTGAGACATGTGTGCAGGCAAATTTGTCGGCACGTAAATCAACATCCAGCGTCGAGCCACGTGACCGTGCGTCTTCGCGTCTTTCCAAAACGAGCGAGTTTTTTCTTTTTTCTGTCGCACGTGAAGCTCCCGATATGATTGGTTGGCTCAGTCTCAAGCTTTTGCCTCTACTGTCGACTCGCGGAGCCAACAGGGTGCATCGGCGATCCGCTATTAATACCCGCCTCCGCGTCCGTCGCTGGTGAAGGGGGCGTGTCGCCCCTCATTGGCTTGTAGCTGTCGACACCAGATGGCGTGTTTATCATCCTTCTTTATTTTCTCTCCTTTTCTCCCATTTCCCCATTTGTTCCATTCTCCCCACTTATTCATCGCCGCTTCTTCCTCGCGCTGTTCTTACGATTTCTTTCTTTCATTTTTCTTGTCTTCCCATTTCATTGCCACCCACCGCGCTTCCAAGGACCGCTGTCGTTGTTTGTATTTGTTGTAGCTGGTGCACGTTGGAGTGTACTTTCATGTTTGTCAATTTTCTGTCGCTGAGTCGCTGGCGCGCCCACTCATTTCTTTTTTTTTTTTTTTTTTACCCATAGACGCTGCTTTTGTGAATAATGTTTCGAAGCTTTTATTCCCTCTCTGTACACTCCATTTTTTTTATATGTACTTGATGTTTGCATATAGTTCATTACCTGTATCGCGAACGTGAACAGCGTGAATCCTACCTTATTCATTGATTCAACGCAATTAAACGAGGAATAAATTAAAGCCCCGGTACTCTGGAATCGATTAAAAGGCTATCAAACGAATAGCAACAGCGATCAGGGGACATTTTTTCAGGTCCCAGACCTTATTGTTAGCAGTGGTACTGTGTTTGTGGCCGGAAGTGAATCATCAACTTTTCTCTTTTATTTCCAGGTTTTGATATTCATTTTCTTTCCTTTTATTTCTAGGCTGGACATTGTTTCCTTCCTGTTATGACTCATGCATGCCCCACGGGGACAACCCAAGTGACCGTGCCGTTCTTTTGTTTGTTTTGTTTGTGACAGCACTTTATTTTTCGCGTGTAACTTTCGTTTATTGTACGCTATCGTCCAGGTCACCCCTGCCCGCCCGGACACAAAGTCACCCTGCGCCCTCTCTCAAGAAGCTACAACCGTCATCCAACCGTCCTTGAAACTTGGCCCCGACCGTCAAGCTTCTTCACCCGGGTACGAACTGCCTCACGCTTCCCTCTCACGAAAGCTCCAACCGTCACCCCGCCGAAATTTGGACCCGACCGTAGCATTGCATAAACATTTGCCCATCCGGAACTCTCCCTACCCTTCTTTGGCAACTCCAACCGTCATCCGCCGTTTTTGAAACTTACACTAGACCGTAAAAGTCCAAGTTCTTTCTGACGAAGGCCGGACTCCGGCCGAAACGTCGAAGAATAACCCGTCCGTTGTTGCTGTTTTCACCGAGGGTTTTCTTCTCTTCTCAGTTATATACTTACGCCTTCGGTCCCCCGCCACCATGCCCGTTGTATATATATATACATATATATATACCGAAAATTACCCTTCGATTTTTTTTCTTCATAATTGTCAACACAGACTGCAGCACTCGCATCAAAAACCTCATGTAAGAAAAAAGCAAGAAATTATCCGTGGTATACGAGTGTGGCTTGTCCAACCGTGGTGTTTTGTTAAGAGCGGTCCTGATCAGACTTTATGTCTGGGGTATGAGTGCCGAGACCACTATTCCACAGTTCTCAATATACTATAACAGATAAGATCGCAACCACTTGGGAGACGAGAAATGGCAGCACGCTTGCAAATGCCTGCTTTACAACCAGAAGAGACGAATCGAGTCGTTTATATATTTTTGTTATTCCACGAGAAAGCGTGATAGTAAATAAAGTGGGGTCGTAGTGGTTGACTGTAATGCCAAACACGTTATTTTTTTTAATTCAACGAATGACTTTTGTTGTAAGAGCCTACAAATTGAGAAACTATCGCCTCAGTGAAACGGAAACACCGAGAAGTGCCGACAATATTAATGAAAATGCCTACCCAAAAACGCTCGCCGATGCGGAGCGAAACCCAACACAGCCATCAAAATGTGGCACTCCAGTTGATCCGAGTTTTCCCCATTTCCCCACTATATATTTTCCCTTATATTTTTGCATTCTTGGCTCTTCGTTCCCGTGATTGAGGAAAACAATTCTTACTCGCCGCTTTTACGTTTTCTTGGCGAGAGGGGTGTTTATCTTTCCGATACTCATCTCCCGTATTTTTTTCTATTCCCTCATTTCTCCAAACGTTGTCGAATTTTCGCGGTACAATTACTTTCCGAATTTTTATCGTGCTTTTGCTCCTTTTTCTAATGATGTGGGTATGTTTTCACACCTCTCAATGCATAGGCCACTAAGGAAAGATCAAGCTTATTGTTTGACAGGGAGAATAGATATACGGATTATAGTTACGCACATTAAAATTTCGCGAGTCTCCCTTTACCAAATTTACTTTCTGTGTTATTGGGGTACAGGTCCTCTTCCCATCGTTCTTCTTTCCTCTGACAGTTGCATTGAAGTGGCTTGCCTATGTCTGTGTAGACTTGCAAGAGAAATCGACAAACTCTGCTATCACACATTAACATGCGCACTTCCGACCATTCTCAACCAGCTTAGCACCAGAAATATTGAAATTAACAATATATCAATGGGCGTCATACGGTACGTTTGTATTTCCTATTGTTTGATTTCAACAGCAACAGGTTATATCATTTTTCTTGTTTTTATAGATTCGTGTTTAGTGTGCATTTTTCGAATGTAAAAGTTCACTGATATTTTTTTATTATTTACTCGTTAAATACATTAGCCCGCATTTTAAAACGTACTCCACTGCTGCTGCATTTTTGGAGGGCAATTGGAACCAGTCGAGCTGTTTGTTAAAAAACATTTTCTTCGTTTCCCCCAACATTGTGCTTGTGTGAACATAAGGGAAGTTATTAATAATATGCATATTATAATTATTATTATTCTTTCAGCGGCCGTCGTCTCCCAGTGAGACTATATTTGCGTAGTCGTGTTGACACGTCATGACGTCTTCAACTGGAAACCCACAGCCAGAGGAGCTGGCCGTGGCCATTTGTTACTGCTAGGCCTGGCCAGTACCGCATTTTCCGGACTATAGTCTGCACCCAGTGTATAGTCCGCAGGGACAAATTTGGGGTCAAAAATTAAAGTTTTTGCTTAGATAGTCCGCACCCGGTGCATAATCCGCACCTGGTGCATAGTACGCACCTGGTGCATAGTACGCACCTGGTGCATAGTACGCACCTGGTGCATAGTACGCACCTGGTGCTTAGTCGACACGAAAATCTTCTCATGGACGGCACCCCTTGACAAATGTATGCTTTTTTAACTCACAAAGAAGCCTATAATATATATAAATCATCATTAACATACTCTTTCATTCACAAAATCTGTCACGTCTCGGTATAATCAATGATATTGAAAAACAAAAATCCTGTATAGTCCGCACTGCCCAATATTTCAACTTTTAAACATGTATAGTCCGCGGACTATAGCCCGGAAAATACATTGGAATCCCAGGACATTTCTGCGCAAACATCAATAAGCTTCTTCTGGACCAGCACACGCAAGATTCCTGCACTGGCTTCAATCCCCGCCATTGCCACCCGGCGTCCTCCCAACCGTACTGCGTCTTCTCTGCCAGGCTGCTTTCGGTAGCAGAACAAGTCTCCGCCCTGCCCCTGACTTATGGTGTGTCTCCAACTGGCCAGCTTGTGGCTTCGGTTTACCAGTACGTATACCTGACAAGAAGAACGGCAGCTGCCAATCCT
This sequence comes from Ixodes persulcatus, assembly GCA_013358835.2. NCBI lineage: Eukaryota > Metazoa > Arthropoda > Arachnida > Ixodida > Ixodidae > Ixodes > Ixodes persulcatus. Next base: position 400,323 of record JABSTQ010009473.1, on the reverse strand, counting down.
CCACCGCTGGTGTGCCTCGGCAGTCTGACACTTGGCTTAACTTGAGCCCTCAACCCGTGACCTGACTACCATAGCTCTGAATCTCACAGCGTTGGAGAGACATCAAGTTGCCTCCATCGTATGTTCTCCTGTTGTTAAGCGGTCACCAGTGTTTTGTGAGTTCTATTCATCCTAGTAACTGAATCAGGCTGCGATTGACACGCTGCTAGCATTCATTGTCTGCCTAGGCTTTTTAAAGCTTCTCTTTATCCTTTTCGGCTTTTTACGCAATTATTCCGCCATGTCCTTAACCTGTGCTGCCTGTCGAAAACCTATTCCTTCTGATGGTCGCCACATGAGTGGTTCAGCGTGTAGATATATGTATCGTGTAAGAAAAACATGCTCTGGTATTTCCGAATCCACTTTTAATGCTATGAGCCCCGAGAAAGAGAGAGAAATGGAGGTGCATAGCTTGCCACTCTCCGAACAATCCTCTTCCGGACGAAGTAGGCGAGAGCCCTGATTGGACCTCGCCATGTGATTTCACAATGGTTGTGGCCCAGATACTGGAAATTAATTGCAAGTTGGACTCGCTCCTTTCCCTCAAAGCTAGCGTAAATTCGCTGCACGAGCTCCATAGCAAGGTGAATGAGCTCCTATACTTCTCAAGCCTTCCACAGACCTAATGAAGGCATCCATCGAAGGAATGAAGGCCCCCATAGATTTCTTAGGTGCGAAGTATGACATCCTTTTATAGCCACAACATCTATCTACATGACGGATATACAGGGTTTCCGTACGGAGATGGGAGCTCTGAAGGCCACAGTTTCAAACCATGCGCAGACCATTCAACACTTGCAAAAAGGGGATAAACGAAACTGACCAACTTAGCCGCCTCCAAAACATGGAAATTCATGGAGCAGAAGCAACCCCTGGCGAGTCTCTCCCTAACGTCATGTAAGGGCTAGCCGTCAAGCTTGGAATCGAGGGACGTCAACCCTCCGACGTTGTGTCAGTTCAGAGGGTGCAGGGAAAGCCAACTATCCGTGTGATTATTTTGGTAAAGTTCGCGCCTTTCCGCATTAAAGACAGATGAATGCTCGCACGTGGCAAACTCGGGTTATTGAATTCGGACGGCTCACCCGACAACATATTCTTCAATGACAACTTGACGCAGGCCAACGGAGAACTTTTCTGGCTCGCTCGCGCTCGTGAAAAAGAGCGGGGTTACAAATTTGTTTGTGTGAAAAATACGCGGATTTCCGCTAGAAAAAAAGTGGGAGCCCCTCTAGTAAAACTTCAGCAACAGAATGCCTTGGATCTAATCACTGAACCATCATGACAAATTTTTTCCCAACGCTAATTGTGCTTTGTTCAACGGCTCATTCTCGACTTTTTCTTGCGATTCTTTCACCATTGGGCATGTGAACATTCCCAGTATTCGCAAATACTGGGACGAATGGGTTATCGTTATTGGTGAAACAGATGATAAATTGACGCGATTATTTTGACAGAGTGACTTTTTGTTAGAGCTTAGGTTAAGAGGTTTTGAATCGTTTTCGTTTACACCCGTCAAAATTCAGGAGGCGGCAGAATCGGCGTATTTATGAAGGGCTAACGGATAGCAACTCAGATTGGTTTCTTCTTCACATATGCAGAAAGCTTCGGGGTCGAGGCTTTTAATCCGAATATACATTTGGCTTATTAACACTGTACAGACAGCCGTCGTTTGACTGCATCAACTTTCTGGAGGAGTTAAAACAAAATTTGGACGGAATGTCCTCCGATCCAAAATTGTGCTTGGTGCGACATATCAATATTGATATTCTGGAGCCTTCTAAATTGGTTGTTTGTGATTATTTATCCTTGCTTGCCGGTAATGGGATTAGAACTACCATTCAAAATCCAATCAGAAAAGAAGTAGTAAGTGGAAATCTAGTTTCTTCATGCCTCGATCACATTAACATTCGAGCCATAGATGCTTCTATTCACCCCGCTGTGATTAGGAAAAAAAAAAAACAAAAAAAACCCTAACAGATCACTACTTTGTCGCTTGCAAATGTGTCTTCATTTCTAAAGAATGTCAGAATATCAAGACGATTTGTCAATTGAACAAGTTTAACCTGTGTACTTTTGATAGGCTCGCTAAGGAATATGACTGGGATTAATTCTTAGCCTTAGCTAACATCAGAAGCATATACTTAGTGTTTATAGACATTATCCCAAATTTCAAGAACAAATAAAAAGGGCAGTCTACATAAAAAAAAAGTAGGCCCACACTGCCCCTGGTTGACTTCTGAAATTCTTGAAACCATAACTCACAAAGAGCAATTGTGGAAAAAAACTTTCGGCGCTCACCTAACAACGCTGCCCTCGAAGTAGAATGTAAGATAGAAAGAAATCGTATTAACACACTCATTCGATCCTCGAAAAGAAGGAATTTAACAACAACAAAAAATTCGAGGCTATTTCTGGCTCATAAAAAACTTGGGCTGTCGTCAATGAACTTCGTGGCAATGCACAAGTGAACATAGTAGAAAAAATAAGAAAACATTTTAGAATGCATATGACTGACACGGTTATTGGATTTCATAGCTACTTTGTTAACTCAGCTAGGGTCTCCTCTAGATCATCCAGCGGTGTGGTAACTTCCACACCCTCAATTCAGATTGTCTGTGAATCCGTTTTTCTTCCAGGGTCATTCCATGTCAAACGTCCCAGACTTTTTTTTTTTAGATGCGGAGCATCTCTTGCTCGGGTCTATGCAATACCACCTAGAGCACAAGGCCTGGGCATGACGTTTCGTTAGTAGATCCCCGACCCGCCCCAAGCGGCAAACAGGCTGAAGCTTGACGAGAGTATGGGCCGCGTCAGAACTACGGCTGTGTTCCAAATCTTACCCAAATGAATCCGAGTTACTCCGGCGGATCGTATCACGTGACAGCACAGATTGAAAAACGCTGGACGCGGGTTTGTTTTAGAACGCCAAGGAACAAAACCCTTACCCTGGAGTAAGATTGAGTAAATTTTGGAACACGGCCTACGTCGCATTCACTGGCGGCCACAGCTGTTTGCGCGAGTGCTGAGTGCGAGCTGATAGCGAGCTTCCAGTTCATTTGCAACGTGCATGCGAACACTCCCTCGGCCAGGAGCGCGAGCTAGCACGCGCTCCTGGCTTTGAGACGTGCATTTCTAGCGCGCGCTCTCGTTCTGCGGAAGAACGCTTCACAACAGCGACCTCGAGCTCTCGTGGTTCTGGCGTTGGCTGCGTTCTCTGCTGAAAAGTGAACGGAGTATTGACCAACACACTGTTTATAAACAAGCCCGCTTTGCCCACAACAGGTGTGGGCACTGCGCATGCGCAGAAGCCAAATTTGGGAGGAATGAAGCGTTAGCGCATGCGCAGTACCGACAGCAGCGCCACCGCGGTCGTATGACGTCAGCAAGTTGAGTTGGTGTATAGACCTTTCCAATGTTTACAAAATCACAGTCCAGCGTGCGATCTTCACAGCCCAGCACGTGCGTGTTCGTCGCTTCGGAAAGCGAGCGAAGCACGCGCCATACGCACGAACGCTCACAATGGCACCGGCCACAAGCTCGTTTTTGGAAAGGTCTATAGACCTTTCCAATGTTTACAAAATCACAGTCCAGCGTGCGATCTTCACAGCCCAGCACGTGCGTGTTCGTCGCTTCGGAAAGCGAGGAAAGCACGCGCCATACGCACGAACACTCAAGATGGCACCGGCCACACGCTCTTTTTTGGAAAGGTCTATAAACAGCGCCCTCAGAAATGGCGTCCAGTGCCAGCGTCCAGCGTCCAACCAAGGGCTCTGCAGCCCTTCGCACAGCAGTAAGCCATTTTCACTTATGCATTTGACGCTCCACGTAAACGTCTAACTTCATCGTATGCTGCAGCAACAGACACTCGGCGTGAGCATCTGTTTTATTATCTGCTACACAAACCACTGAAGCAGGCGATGGAGCAGACGATGTTGCACACGACGTAGCAGACGATGGTGCTCATCCGGGCTACCTAGGGGGCGCTGAGGGGATCTACTAGTGATGACGTTTAGAGGACGAAACGCGCAGGCCTTGTGTTCTAGGTGGTATTGGTCTATGTCCCGCGGCGTCGGCGTTGTAGTCGGCACTCGAACTACGCACGCGCAACTCTCCTCCTTCCCTCTCTCCAACAGCTGCGCGTTACTCTCTCCGCTCTCTCTCTCTACCAGCTGCGTGCACTGCGCGTGCGTTCGCTTCTCCTCACACCGCGCGCGCACGCGCAACTCTCCTCCTCTAGTCTCCTCTCCTTCAAGTGTGAAAAAAAAAAATAAACGGCGAGCGGCGAGCGTTCCAAGTTGCTCTGCCGCGAGCCGCGACGAAGGCTCGCGTAGGGGGTAACGCTAGGGCAGTCGGTGGCGCCATCTCTCGACGTCAGCACGCAACTGACTCTTTCCTCGGAACCAACACGATGCTCCGCATCACCCCATGGTTCCTCTCGGGAAGATGGTGTAATTTTTCTTTATTTGTGTCAAACGTCCCAAACGTTGCGCTCGACCACCTCTAATTTCTAAAAAAAAATTCACGGCCTTTTGCCGCAATCTTCGTAGCCATGCCCTGAAATATTTTTGACGAAAAAATTTCTCGATGACGTGAACGCGGTTTTAACGTTTAAAAACAGCGTGAAACTAGGCATCACTTAATAATTGATGAAAAATCTGCCTTTTGATTAAACACACAATATTTTTCCTTAAATTTGCACAGCTTTTGAATTACAATGTGGTTTGGCTTGTGCAGGTTTGTTTAATTTTAATATTAAAAAAAACTAATTTTTTTGAAAATGTTAACATTTTTGTTATTTTAATAAAAATATCCAATTGCTCCCGGGACTTAATAGAACTTTTTACCAGCTGCCCTGCAGGTATATAATCTATAAGAAATGTTTAAAACCGCTCACTTAAATATCTTGCAGTAAACAAAAATCCTGAAGTTCCAAAAAAGTGCGTTTTGACGCATAAACAGCCGTTTATTTGACCCTGAGGTGGTTCAAGTAAAAACACAAAATATGGTGGGTTGGGAAGAACAATCGATGGCCTTTTGATTCTAAAAGTTTAATCAAAGTGATTTTTGTTTAAAGCGAGACAACAATTTTTGAATTTGAGCCCTCGCACCCCAATCCGGCGTCGCTTCTTATCGCCTCTTTGCCGCACAGCAGTGCCAGCTGTGACGATAGCTGACACGATTAGGTCCCAAGAAAGAAGGGAGTTTGCTGCCACTTCCCCTTGTCCGTCTTTCCGGCTGTAAGGGAAGAAACGGCGGGTATCGTGTTGATAATCGGAGGTGCCGCCAGTGCGTAGCCATAGCAGGCCCGTTGTGTCCTTGTACCCGAGGGCGGCTCCTCACACTCCGAAACGCGATGCCTAATACGGGCGGCATCAGCTGACGCGGACTTCTCCTAATAGGGAAACGCGGTAATATCCCCGCGAAATCTGGCTGTCACGCATACTGCGGTGAAAAGCGGAACTATTCAGCGACTAAAGAATTTGCCGTTTCAAAGCCGATTTAAACACAAATGAGGCGTAAGCCTCCAACGGCGCTCATTCGTTAACAACACATCGCCTCGTCGTTTGACATTGCCTGTTCACGGGGCTTTTGTGTTGCTGTTTACATCTGTCCTGACATTGACAAGAGAGAGCTTGCTTTAGCTTACAGTGTTCTAAGATACGGCATAATTGTTCTTTTCAATTGTTCACTCCTCTGGCATTTTTAGGACTGATTGCATTTTAAAAGGAATTCCGAAGAGCCTCGCTTACAACACAGGGTTGATGTCCAGTGATAACCTACTTGTTTCATTTCAAATGCCAACTCTTTACTCGCTTTCTTTTTTTTCAAATAGTAGTGTAGTGGCACATCTGGGCAAGTGAATTCAAAATACTGTCCACTCCATCTCGTGAGCTTCGTACTATTCGACGTTTTCAAGGTTGATCTACTAGAACACACTACTGGGAAAGTATTCGTTTGTTTGATGTGCCAAACATCTTTAATGAACTTCCGGAACTAGTGTGCCTCAATGACCTTCTGTTTAGGGTATGGTGCCTTCATGTGCGCTTTGCTTAGGGTGGAGTCATCCGGCCATTTTGTCCCACACTTTTATTTTCCTTTTTTGTTCAGATGCGCGTGAAAGACCGTGTCCCTGCACGCGTTTGTGGCGCTGACTGTGCTATGGCGACATTTTGTTTTCGTCGATTTCTTTGTATTTTCCCCGTGAGCGCGTGCTGTCGGCATCGGGTACTACAAAGGGTGGCATCACCCTAAACAGAAGGACATTGAGGCACCCTAGTTTAGGGTGATGCCATCGTTTGTAGTACCCGATGCCGACAGCACCCGCTCACAGGGAAAATACAAAGAAATCTCAGGAAACAAAATGTCGCCGTAGCACAGTCAGCGCCACGAGCGCGTACAGGGACACGCTCTTTCACGCGCTTCGGAACAAAAAATAAAAAAAAGCGTTCGAAACAAAATGGCCAGATGTCATCACCCCAAGCAAAGCGCACATGAAGGCACCCTATCCGGAACCACTGCTTTTTTTTTTACTCGAATAAGAAACTGAAGAAGGCTCTAAAAAGCCTGTTTTGTGATATGTCGCGACTGGGATTGTTACCCCCGCTCTATACTTTTTCTTTCTCAACTTCTATCATGTGCGCGTAATTTGTGCTGTTATTTTTGTATGTGGAGGCACGTGCTGCATGAACTTGGTATTATTTTACGTAACTCATCTGCACGCTCCTATTGACAATCGCAAGCAAGGTGAGTCGGCTGCTGCCCCCTGCTTGCAAACACGTGCAGCGTGCGCGTGATCATAGCTTTGGCAAGCTGGAAATTGCACGGGCTTTCCTGCACGAGCCGAGGTATGACGGCAGCGAGTTGCCTTGCTTGCAATCGTCTATGGACTTTAAAGATCGCCAACTCTGCACGTGACAAGAAGAGGCAAAAACATTTGTGCGCCTTTGATGTCCTTTCTTTTCCTTTTGTATGTTGGTGTGTGTGTGTGTGTGTTTGTGTGTGTGTGTGTGTGTGTGTGTGCACGTGCTTCTGTGCGAACAACTTGCGTCTGATATTTCACACTGCTGGGTCCGGTCCCACAAAGGCTTTGAGCCTACCCGTCAAATCATTGGACAAAAGTTTCTTTGTTTTTAATTAGGCTTTATTTTAAGATGCCAGTGCTCGATTGAAACACCGACACACTATTTCCGCCTTGTGCCCTATGAACTTATAATTCAAGTATGAGGTCATGCTTTTCTTTTTGTTTTTCTTTTTTGAACATGATACTATGAATATCATGAACATGATACTCTGAATTTCGACTAGTGGGAAAACTTTTCTTGGCACGGGAAACTGTGTTAAGTTGAACGTGTGTGAACATTTCTTTATGTTGTGCACGTGAAACTGAATTTCGACCTGCCCGAAGTATTCTTTTTTTTTTTTGTGTGTGTGTGTGTATGTGCAGGGGAGATTGCAAATTTTGACTTGTATGAAGTGGTTTAATTATTTTGTTTGTGAGGGTGAGACTACTCGAATTTCCGCCTACTTTATTTTTAATGCTGAGTCAGGTCCTACAAGCCCCTGCTTGCTTTGACCTGACTCCATACTCAACATAGAGGTAGCTGCATTTGTGAACAAATTAATAATAATAATAATAATAATAATAATAATAATAATAATAATAATAATAATAATAATAATATCATCATCATTATTATTTATTCACGATTCGTACGTTGTTTTTTCATCACAGCAATTTTAATCTTTCGCACTTCATCGATTCTTCTCAATTTTGTTTTACTATTTCACTCATTTTCGTACTTCTTTAACCCATTGCTCATGCATATACTTTATCCGCCGCTACATCCGTCGTCTAAGTCTGACGAAGTTTTGTCATTTTAGCAAGGACATCTTGGCCATGCGGGAAGACATTTTCATAAGCCCGACCGATATATCTTAGTTTAAAAATAGAATAAAAGAGAGCCCACTAAAACACATACTTTCTTCCTCATCTTTGTCATAATGAAAAAGGAAATAAACGTTTAAAAAAACCTTAACCAAATTCGACCAATATTAACGAGAGTCATCGCCCATATCAGCGATATTATTAAGTGCTAATGCGCTGTTTATCCAACGAGCAGCTCTCTTGAACAAACAGCGTCCGAACCTGGATCACCGCTGCCCCATTTCTTCCGTCTTCTTTTATATGTATAACATTGATAGGGCCAGCCCTTGGGTATTTTATGTCCCCGGATGTAGTCTCGGTGATGTCATAGCTCACGCGACATTGCGACGTCATCACAAAGGCGCTCTAAATGCCTAGTATTCCTAGGTCTCCTGTGACTTCAAGTGCCAAGGTGACATCAAGAAGGTCACGTGACGTCAAATGACACTGTGACATCACCTGGCAACCTTACGTGAAACTGCGACGTCACGTCAAGTGACACCATCACGTGACACCGTGACGTAAGGTCACGGTCTCACCTGATCCTCGCGATGTGCCGCTCTACTGTGCCGCAAATAAATGAGCGCGAAGAAGCCCTATAGATTCCATACGTCTAGAACGCCTTCCGAAATGCCTAATCGACAGTCATTTTTTTTTTTTATTTCGTTCGACGGGTGTGGTTTACATCTTCATGGGGCTGCATACATCGTCAGAGCCTACAACTCTTCCCCTGGCAGTACGTCGATTCAGGAAACCCGATTATTCGCTCGCTCGTCGTTTCCAACTGGAAATTATTCAGCGCGGCATTACGTTCAAGCCGGCAGAAAAAAAGAATCACCCCATCGCTCTCACTCCTCCTCCTCCAGCACGCGTCGTTGGCGCTTCATGTTTCATGAAGCACTCGCCGCCTGCCAACTCGAGACGCGGCTCCGGCGGTTTCGGATGATCGCCAGACGCTTACGTCTCTCCCGTCTTTCCTTAATTACGTAAACGAGGCTTAGCCGCCGGCAGCGGTCTCCCGAGAAACCGTCCCCGAGAGCACGCTTCTTTCCCGCAGGCATCAACAAGTGATCCCACGCAGGCGACCACGACGACGCGGGCGGAACGCCAACGCGTGCACCTGTGCGACGCGACCGGTGGTGTCCCTCGCCGAGCGTCGCTACTGCGCACGCGCCGTCCCCACGCGGTTGCCAAGGTAACGACGCTCTTCATTCCTCGCGCCTCGTTGCCACGGCAACGGGAGCGCGCCGCGTCCGCGCGTGCGCGGACAGGAAGCGCGCGTGCGCAGTCAGAGCCAGCGGAGGTGGCGCCGTCGCGCTTTTACGGAGGACGCGGGGCACGCGCGCGTTCGCGGCGCTCTGCCTGCCGTCGTCCGCAAACTGCGCTCGGCGCGGCAGTTGTCGGGACGATGCTTCTTAGCGCGTTCTGTGCGCGAGGTTTGAACCCGGGTGGAACGCGAAGGTCGACGAACACATGACCGTGTCGCACGACACACCGGGGGCGATGTGATTTGACGCTGAGACCGGAAGTGGAATCGGCTCGCGTTCGTCTTCTGCGGGAGTGTTTTTCTTTTTGGCGACGGCACCGGCGACCAGCTGCATGTGACCGTCCCGGATAAGAATCGTCTCCCTTACCGAGGGGCTTTCAACCTCACCGCAGGTGCTTTAGCAACCCAGAATCTCTGCCGTTCGACGTCCCCTGTCATTGTAAAGAAAAGTCAACCTTTGTCAAGCAGATTACCGCTACCGTCTTAACTAGTATACTACTATTCAATGTGCAGTCTTCAGTCCATCGTCGTCTTAGCTGATCTACCACCATTTTGAATTCAAGAATCCGGTGGAAACTTCGACAGCCCGTCGGTGCCAGTACTGTCCAGCCCTCTATGTACTTTGTTGTTGTTGGCTGTGTTTAGTGATGAAGCCCAGTTTTCTATCACGGGTCCCGAAGTTTAGCGTCACAGTCACCCGTAACGAGCTCGTCAGATGACCCCTCCGCACTGAATTGCGTCGCGGCAGTTTTTTTTCTTTTTTTTTTCTTGGTTTGGTGAGTGCGAAAGAGTGACGTCGACGGGTGTTCGCCCCCTGGAATAGAGTGTTTCCGGGTCTCTGCTGCGGTGAAGTGCTTCTGTCATGAGTGCGGCGTCGTGGCTGGCGTTGGCTGCTTCACTAGTGATTTACGTCGCCTGCCAGTTGGCTGAGAACGAAGGTGAGTCGGACTTGGTGATTTTGAGACGTCACTCGTGATGATGCGATAAAATGTTGAGCACACACGTACGTAACGCTGTTACTCGTCCCCGATTTCGTACGCGTTACTTAAACTAATCAATCGTAATTACAATTACTCTTTGTTAAAGTATTTCATTATTTACATGACGGGAAATGTAAATGACCGTTACTCGAAAAAGTGGCCATTACTTCTCCGGTGACTTCAGATTTTGTGAACGACAGATCTTTCAGCCATTTTGAAAGCGAGCTTCTTCGTAAAATGTCCATTATTGAATTAGAATCACCGAATTATGGACTACTCATCTCCTTAATCCACCAATTCTGGTAGACCATCCTGCTGCGGGAGACTCGATTCGACGACTCCTTAGTAGGAAAGTCGTAGAAACAAAGGGACCCGTTAGGAAGGGGAGGGACAAAATACTAACCTTAACGAGTAATTTTAATACTTCCAGAACGCAATCAGATTCTTCTCGTGATTACTTTCTTTAAAATTAATAAAATTATTACAAAATTACTTCAATAAAGTAATCGATTACGAGTAATTTGATTACCTGGAATCAGTACCGTACAAGTCTGTTCGCACCTAGTTGCTTATTCGTCTGTAACAAAGACACGATCTACTTACTTTCGTTCCTTTTTGATGAAGTAGCCAGTAAGGATATTTACTTGATTCTTGAGGAGAACGTGTAAGACACAGGTACCCAACCTGGTTTTCCTCGCCCCAGCCGGCGCTTGTGATTGGCACGACGAGCAAACGCTGGATAGACCGTAAAAAGAGGTGCACAAGGTTTACGTCAGCATAGCCACGGTTATCCCCCAGTGGCTACTACTTCATGAAAGCAACACATTCGGAGTTACGAAGAAATGACGCGTTACTTTCAAGCTGACGGAAGCGTTCCTTTTGAATCGCAGTAACGAGTAACCTAATTCGTTACTTTTTGAGTAACGGGTAATGGTATTTAGTCACTTCATTTCAGGAACGTGCACATGTCTGGTACTAATAAAACGGCATTATCGCAGTCACAATCGAGTCCAATATGTACATATAAGTATATAACATGTCCTGGAAGTGGCCACTACATTGGACACCAACCATACACTAACACACTGCATACGTGCAAGTCCGCGTTTGTCCACGCCGGGTGTTGGCAGTGCGCGTGCGCAGAATCCGAATTCGCGTGAAGCGTCACGCGAATGGGGAAGGGTGTATTGCGGCTGACCAACTCCGCAAATACGTTCAGATGAATGGCGTCAGCTATCCCAGCGACGAACCCCATTTGCGCATCGAAAGTTTTGAGAAAATCACTCGTAATGTTTCGAATAAAATACCCGTTAGTCCCTATACCCCGAGTTTTGTGGAAAGTATGCCTCGTTCATCGGGACCGTCCAATCGCAAGCTGACAAAACCGCGTGTGTTCTTGTCAAATCGCGATTGGTTGTCGCGGGCGGGGTTACAAAAATAATCGGACCAGAAAGTCAAAATAATATTTACTCGATTGTATCAGACGCGATGCTTTAAACGGGGCTTTATTAATTAAAATCACTATAATACAGTGTTTTGTATAGAGTTGAGAAACACGCTTCTTTAAATAAGCTATAGATTTTGGAGTGGCTCCAGGGGACACACTGCACTCACACATCGTACAAAAGACAGTCTGCATGCAGACACGAGTCACCGCTATATCCGTTGGTCGAATTCCGGCTGCCAATCCTCGAACTCATTGCCATGCGGCATTCGAAGCACGGATCTCGCGCTGACTCGCATTCGAATCTGCATTTTGCAGACTGTCTTTTGTAGAATGAATAAGCAGTGTGATCCTGGCTTTAGAGATGTGAGATGAGCGCGCATTTATGAATATAGAACATGTACCTTACTGCATCGGTGAAATCATGAACAGCGTTTCATCGCTTTGTGGGATAGAATAAACAAAAAGAAGGACAATGAAAAGAAACTACTTGTACGCGTTAAAAGGAAGGCTAAAGATTTAAACTGAATTGGAGAGGCGCGCTGGAGATACAAAAGCCGAGCGGATGTCGTGCGCGTGCTCTGGATACTGTTTTTTAAAGGATTGCTTCAAAACGTAACCTTAGTTACGGGACCATTAATATAATTAGGTCCGTAATCCGAGAGTAAAACGATTGTAGTAAAAACTCTCGTTGGATAAAATATACACGAACTCGTCAGAATAATCGTAAAGTGCGCGCGCGCTCGTGAGTGTGTATGTGTGCGCGTGCGTGTTTATTGGTGCGCGTGTGTGCGGATGTCTGTGTGTGTCTGTCTGCATTTTAACTCTCGGATTTCGTTCGGACGCCACAGATATCTTCTTCCCTTGCGCTCATCGGTCTCTTGGATCTCTGCGCGCTTTGATTTCAGCTTAAAATAATTACGGTCGATATCCGATAGCTTCGACAAAATTCGATAGCTCGCGAAAGTCGCTTCCCGGAGCCTCCGTGGCCGCGCTGATGGGATCGAGCGTAGGAGAGGGACTGCATGCAAAAACGCGCAAATGGCAAGATGAAAAGAAAAAAAAAATTAAAAAGGGGGTTCCGGTATCGTGACGTTGCGTGGAATGCGTCTCCGACTGGTGTGTATAGCGTCATGTCTCGCCCACGCGTCGAAAGTTGCCCCGAAGCATAGCTTCCTGTATGCTCAGAAAGCGTGGCAGTTCAACGACGGAGCCATAGAGTGCCCGGTCGGCGATTTCGAGCGCGAGGGTCTGGCAGCACAGAGCATCAAAGAGCCATTTCTCGAGGAACCTGGACGTCAGCGCGCAGCTTTTGCAGCTGCGAGGACCCGAAACCCACTTGTTCGCTCGGGAGAAGTGTGTTTCCGCGTCTCGCCGCAGCGGGGCGCCAGTCACGTGACTCTCCTCTCGTCCGTTGCCTGCCGCTCCACCTTTTCCACTTCGGCGGCTGCTTCTCGTGGCGATCTGCTAGGCTTTGTCAGTATATAGGAGGCTATGCCACGCCAGTCGCAGATGAGTCCCACGGGGGCTTCGGCGTTGAGTAGTTGAGACGTTGCGACGACAGACAACGACACTGGCGTTCGCTCGTACTTTTTACCGGGACTTCTATCGCGAACAACCAGGATCGCGTCATACGACAGCGCGACACTCGGGCTTCTGCGACGCAATCCGTTGCCTCTTCGGAACCACGTTTGATGTATGGACGAGATGGGACGCTAAACACGCGACTCGAAGACGCATTCTTAGCACCGTATAGTATTGTGCACTAAGTCCACTATCCACGCCATTTAACGTGAGGCTTGTTTACGCCGCAGGTATTACCTGACGCGTCGCTCGGAAGTTGTGACAAAAACGTCACGATTTGCTGAGATTCCAGTTTGACTAGGTTCTAATATTTGGTACATATTACGTTAAGTTACGCAAAATTTCAACTGAAGAATCGACGATTATGCGCTCGTGCGAGAATCGAAGACGAGTTGACTTCGCCTGGTGGAGGAAGGATTCAATATTTATCCGCTATACTGTTTCACATGAATAAACTAAATAAATTACTAATAGTATATATATCTATGTTTACTTTTATATTGTGTATGCACTGGTAATCATTTTGTGAAATATAATAAATAAACTATATATATATATATATATATATATATATATATATATATATATATATATATATATATATATATATATAAGGACACAATGAGCGAACAGGCGTGCTGGTTAGGTACACAAACACATTCAGTCGTGCTTTCTGTGTCCCATTTTTATCTCCGTTCATTTCCAATTTAAATTGTGATCAACAATATAATTTTTTCCACAAAATTTAGAAGTTTTGTGTAGAAGTCGGGCAACACTGATTAAGATGTGGAACTTTGTCAAGCTTTGCCAAAAATGCTCCAAGGTTCGCCGGCCCAATCGAACCTCGAGGTTTCGCGAAAGTGCTTAAGGGGATGTTAAAGTGGCTCTTAAATACAAAAAAAAAAAGAAAACGGCGAAATTTTTATTGTAGGCATTTTAAAAATTATCTGTCTTAAGTTTTCTTTCGATCTTATTATTGGATGCGTCGTAATTGCCAATTAAAATATGGATGTAGCCCCGCCTGTTGCGGCGCGCCTCGGGCAGTAGAACGCGACAGAAGAGAGAAAAACTAGCAAAAGGGGATGTCATCGGCGGGATCAGCTGACCCATGCTCGCCACACAGCTGGCTCGGGGATGCCGACGATGACGTCACGACACTTTGGAGAAAAAACAGGCGGCATAGAGGGTCGCCGCCTTTTTTGACGTATTTCATAAAATGCATTCACTATGCGTTTTATTTCTGCCCAAGCTAAGTGCGATAAACTGAATTTACGGGACAAGAAGATACGAAAGTCCGCTCCTAACTTAGATTCCTCAAAAAAGTGCTTCAGATTACATTTAAGACTGGGCTAGTTGGCCGTTTTTCCTGCTTTGACTGAACTGCGCAGCGTAGGACTGGAAAAAAAAAAAAACATCATTGTAATCTTTCGCAGAGCAGTTTAGGGAAACTGAAGCGGTTCTGTATTAGAGTAAAAACACTTAAATTGTCTTCATGGAGCCTCCAGGATCACAAATATCGAGATCATTTTTTTTTTAAATTTAGTGCACGGAGGGCTGCAGGAAATAAATTTAATGTACCGCTCAAGTTCTTCCTTTCCGGAGCGTTGCGTCATAAAAGGAGAGACTGACGAAAGGCGACTACCTCTAATGAAATCCATGATTGAACTGATCCGGCTTTTTATTCCCACGCGATCTTCTCCTTCCTCCAACAGTGGCTATCGCCACATAGCCCCCCCCCCCCCCTTTTTTTTTTTTTTTTTTTTTTGGAGACGGAGTTGTCTTATGGAACCGTCCTGGAGTGTTTGATGCGGTTCTCGGGTACTACTGTGGAGCTCGAGGTAGCTTGCACGCTGGGAAGATCAGCCGGCTGAGCGATCTTATCGCTCTCAACAAATGCCGGCTTGAGGCGGTCGACGAACACGACATTGTCACGGCCATTAACTAGCAGCGTGAATGTTTCTTCGCCGCGTGCCATGACGCTGTCGACGCGCAGAAACACGTAGTCGCTGTTGTGCAGGTCCCGATGGAATGAAGGGAGGCTTGCTCTGGCCTGTCCTTGTCGGTGTAGCGCGAACGTCACCGAACAGACGGGCTTAATCCTCCACGTAAGGCAATCGTGCAGTCATCGTAGGGCCGCCATGGGTGGAGCTGGGCGCAGCGACGTAACATAACCTAAATGTGATGCGGCGCATCCGAAGTCTTCCTTTACGGCTGTGCGCAACCGTAGCGGGACGATGGGTAGAGACGTGACCCATTTATCTAGTGTGGCGTGGGCCATGAGTGAGGCTTTGCGATGGCGATGGAGCCGCTCGACCAAACCATTTGCATGCGGGTGGTATGCTGTGATCTTCAGGTGAGCGATGCCAAGAAGAGTTGTCAAGCTTCGGAAAAGGGCAGACTCAAATTGGCGTCCGCGATCGGTCACGATTTCGGCGGGAACTCCTAAGCGGGCGATCCAGGTGGACAGAAGCGCGGAGGCGTCAGTCTCGGCAGTGATGTCTGTGATGGGACAAGCCTCCGGCCAGTGCGTGACCATGTCGATAACGGTTAGGAGGTCCCGGTAGCCCTGCGATGACGGTAGGGGTCCGACGAGGTCCACGTGGATGATGGAAAGGTTGTGTCCGGGAGTGCAAATTTTGCCAGAGGCGTGATGGTGTGCCGGGACACCTTGCTCTGCTGACAAGCAATGCATGCTCGTGCCCATGCGCGGACATCGGCGTTCATTCCAGGCCAGACAAATCGTTCTGCGATTCGATTTTGAGAAGCGCGGATGCCTGGGTGTGAGAGAGCATGAAGATTGTTGAAGATCCGACGCCGAAGTGGTAAGAGCAGATAAGGCCGTTTGCGTCCAGACGCCGGGTTGACGTCGATAACGATGTTTGTGCCCCAGTCGGAGAAATAAACGTCCCGGAGGTGGATAGAGAAGGTTGGGGAAAAGCAAAGGTTGCGGAGCTCTTCGTCACTCTCCTGTTGCTCAGGGAGCTGTCTAAGGTCACACCCGCGATACTTTACTGCGGAGACGTGGCTGAGGGAGTCGGCGGGGATGTTGTGGGCGCCCTTGATATGCTGAATGTCGGCAGAAAATTCAGCTAGGAATGCCAAGTGTCGCGTCTCTCTGGGAGAGCATGTGGCCTTAGCCGATTTTAAGGCATTGGTCAGGGGCTTGTGATCTGTAAAGATCACAAACGATTGTCCTTCCAGGAAGAATCTGAAGTGCTTGACGGTAAGGTAAGCCGCGAGGAGTACACGCCCTAAGGATCTATACAGTTGCGCGGTTAGAGTAAGTTTTTGGAAGAAGAAACCAAGCGAGAGCCACTCACTGTTAATGTGTTGTTGCAGTACACCTCCTGCGGCGTATCCAGAAGCATCAACCATTACGCTCGTCGGGGCGTCGAGCTCGGGGCTATGTTGCACGTTTTGGACTCCCAGGAGACTAGGGAGAAGAAAGTGACGTAGGTGTGAATGAACGTATCTTAGCAGATACCATCATCAGCGACTCCACCAATCAACATCCAAAGAGCGTTGTTGACGTCACTTCCTTCTCCCTAGTCTCCTGGAAGTACAAAACGTGCAACATAGCCCCCCTGGATGAACTAAGAGGGTGACATAAACGAGACGCACCTTGATGGTAGTGAAACCGTTGTCAACCGCGTCGGACCAGCCAAGAGTGGCTGTTGTGGCTTTGGTTGTTTGCAGGAGAGCTTCTAGAGGATGTCGCATTGCCATGCAGCCTGGAATAAATCGTCTGCAGTAATTCACCAGGCCCAGAAAACGGCGGAGCTGGCGGAAGGTGCTGACAATTCATATTCAGCCTCTGATGAAATCCAAGATCGAACTGATCCGGCTTTTATTGCCACGCAATTCTCTTGTTCCTCCAACAGTGGCTATCGCCACAAGTTTTTTGAATCTCCGCTGTCGCGCATCTTCAGCGCCTAACAAAGTTGTGCACGGGCGCTCTTGCTATTTTCATAAACATCAAAAAAGCACGTCACGACTGGTGTCAGTGCTGGGGAATATACTTGGCTAGAGCCACTAAATGAGCTACGCTTAGAGTATCGGCACTCTGTTCCCCGATATTGTTGTCGGTGCCGCCATCTTCGTGCTTGTGCAGAGCAGACGCAACTGCCGATCGTCATGATTCAAAAGTGCGACTCTCTCAGCATTTGATTCGGTGTTAGGAAGCTCATACAATATTGCTTTGTTCTGTCACGAACTGTTTAAATATTTGTAGAGGACGGAAAGGCGCTTTCTATGATTTAAGATCAAGCTTCACATAACTGGCCACCATAATCTTAAGCCACAAAATGGGGAAGTGTCGTGCAGTTGCACGCGCTGCCCACACGTGCGTGTCGTTCGTGTGGGTAGCGCGTGCAACTGCGAGCTTGGCGGCCGAGATATCCTTTTTATGACGCGACGTGTCGGAGGTTTTTCGTGTTTTCTCGCGTTTAGGTACCTCTTCGGGGAAAATGAACGTGATGTTCACATTCACGGGATAACAATGCTCTAAAATGTTCGTCTCTTTTTTTTTCAAGAGTATTTTTAGCTACTTTTTGAAGGAATACTACAACAAAATTTCGGCACTTATTTCTTGGTCTATTCGTGTTCAGTGCAGCATTATCACGTCAGACACACCAATGTACAAAGACAGCTTTCGGGTTACTTGCGGTGGCCCAATCGCTGGTGTGCTTCGGCTGCTTTCAGCCGATGTTACGAGCCATCGGGGCTTGTCCAAGGGCGTGTGAATGTCACGTGACCTTGGAGAGGAGGAACACCTACGCGCGGAAAGCGTATCACGGGCTACGTCCACAGAGCGGGATTGGCTGGAACAGCTCGCAGCGTGCGCTGCGTCCGGACATAAGGTCCCGAGACAAACTACGTCACGATTACGGCGGGTGTGACATTTTCTTCGCTGGCGGCTCTCCGAGTGCTTGCCAGAGTGGGCTGTTTATAAATAAAAATACAGCCATCAGGCTCAAAATACAAACTGCGATTGTCATTTGCGGATATTGTGGATCATGTTCAACCTATTTGTCAACACGACGGGTATATTTCATATTTCGTCGAAGTATTCCTTTAAACAAATGTTCGCAACATCCCCAGTATGGCAGTTGACTTTTGCGACATTGCTCCAGTTTTTTTTTTATCGTTCTTTGCGACATAATTTGGAGGAATATTAATCAAACAGCAAACAAGGTTCTTTGCCAGCGACGCGGAATTCCATTAATAATTGCTTACTGGTGCGAAAGGCGCGGCATAAATCCTCCCAAAAAGGTCGATAAATGGAAATGCGCCTTTTCGTCCCCGTTGCCCATTCACGTCGCTCGGGTGGATTCATTATTAAGCGTATTGACGATCAATGTACAAATACAAGCAAGTCCATCAGGTACACGTTGGCCGCTGACATCCAATACCACCTATAGGAGCCAAGGCCTGCTCCTTTACCCCCTTATTAAACGTCATGACTGGATGGATGAATGAGGCTGAACCCTTTGAATCGGGAGGCGGCTTGCGCCACCTATAACCACTTAGCCAGACTCGTAGATTCACGCAGCGCCGCGTATACCTTGCGTCAGCGTCCCCGTCAGCGTGTCTTGCAGCGTTTCCCAATGAGCGCGACGCTGAAGCACGCGGCGACGAAAAGACGGACGCGTGTGCCGCTTTGCAGCGACTCTCGTCGGCCTTCAGCGTGCTTGCCGCTGGAGGCGGGTCGGTGCTCGATCCACTAACGATGACGTAACGCCCAGGCCTTGTCTTCTAAGAGGTATCGTGTCCTTTCCCGTTCGGCGGAGTACTTGCTGTATGGGTCCAGTCAACAGCAGAAAAAAATACACAAAGTGTGTGCTAAAAAAAAAAAAAAGTTGTTTTGTCTTTTTTTTTTTGTTTGCGTAAATAAACTCCGCATTGGAGAAAACTGAAGCTCCCTGAGAATGTGACGCTCGTTTGTAGGGATAAAATCCGAACGTTGGAGAACATGACGTTACCCGAATCAGGAGACGAAAAGGGAAAGACGAAATTTGTTTATGAGCGGACGTCCACCTAAGCCTAATGCCGTAAAAACAAGCAATGGTATTGTGGATAATAATAATAACTTTATTCACCATATCACATATGGTGGGAGCAGGAGAAAACAGCTGACAAAGCAGCTTGACGGGTCTCCAGCCCTGTCAACAGGCACACAGCGGATGCCAAGTTTCATACAAGCAAGAAAAAAAAAAAATAACAGCAAAATAAACGGAAACAACCACAAAACGCTATTATGGTAAATTAAAAAAATGACTAGACGTGAACTCAACAATGAAAAAACATGCTCAAGACGATTCCGCATTAAAACGAGACAAATGAAAAACAACAACATATTTATATCAAAAATAGATAGTCACGTAAGTCACGTGGGCTAGAAGATATTATATCAACATTCGAATTTACGAAAGTGTTTAGTAATGGCGGAAGTGTATTTCTAATCACCTGAAGGCCGCAATCTGTCCGCGATGTATCAACCATCCAGACATGGCTGTGTCATTTACATGGATGAAAAACACTTGGGAACGAGAAAAAAAAAAAATACGCAGTGGTCTTTCTCGCTAACACTTTTTTTTTAAACTAAAATAAACGCTACATGCGCCCCCAATGACATTTCTTGTTTTGACGACAGTAAGTTTAAGTAAACGTCAACTCATATAAAAAAAATTTAGCTTAAGGTTACGTCATGTTTTAACGGTCGCATTTTATCAGCACCACCAGCGTCACATTTTCACGGAGTTTTCTTTCCGCGACGCATACGGGCCGAAAATACGCGGCTTTCTTTTCTCACAAAGACCCGTTTACTGACGGCCGAGGACGGCGGTGTTGAATAACGAAGTGATGTAAGCCCAATTAGACATGAGCATGACTCTGGACCAAGTGCGCCGCGCGCTTTGGCCTTCGAGCGGTCAGGATCAAATATGCGTCCACATTAGGTTAGATAAACACGGTAGACTAATTAGGTATACAATATTCCTGTCCCCTACCTCGAACGTTACTCAACAAGTAACCAGATTACTATTCAATGGGGAATTTTACCATGAAGTCTGTTGGCTTACATGGACGACATCATCACTCGGAACTGCGTCCACCCGCTCCATTAGAGATCGCTGCTCTGACGCTACCATACGCTCTCCTCTTCTTCGGTTTTCGTCGCACACTGTAGGCGTGGCTTATCAATAGTCCATTTCACTTGAACTTCGACCGGAGCCGTCCCAACGATCCTACGAAACCAACCAAGCACAGCCAAAAGTGCATCGTCATCGTGCTCGTCGTCTTTGTGACACATAAGTAACGTGCCACAAGTAACGCGTAACTTCTATCTAGTTTTTTCTTTTTAGTGACGAGAAAAAAACTCGGTTACTTTTTCAGAGAAGGAGCCAGTATCGTGTTTTTGTTACATTTTGATGGAGTCATTGAGGTTGAGGTTGAAGGAACCTTTATTATACAAGAATGACAAGAGTTCAGACTTCCAGAGTCCGTCTCCTTGTGGTGCGGCGGCCCCCGTGGCTTGGCATCTTTGTTCTGGCGTGACAACGAGCTGGCCTGATGAAGTTGGTGGGAACCTCATAGGAATCCTCTTAGGCTTCGAGGAGGATCCATATAAGGATCCATGTGAATCCTCCTACGCTAAGAGGGACTCGAGGATGTTGGTCCTGCGTTGGGTGTCGCCCGGTCTGTGCATCCATTCTCTGAGGCTCGGATGTTTTTTTTTGGAATCCGAAAGCAGTGTTCAGGCATCTTCTCCCTGTCCAATTGTAGCATCCGGAACTCCCAGAAAGGATGTTGCAGTCTGGGAATCTACTCTTTGTCCTTACACCGCTGGCAGCATGGGTCTGGTGGCACGGCGTACGGGTTGGCTGTCTCGAGTTGTTCTAATCGCAATATGTACTTGAACCTCGGTGTCATTGCTCCGCGGGTGCGTATCCTGCGGAGTTGCAATGTTTACCTCCTGTTGAGGATCTTCTCGGGGATTGAGTTCTCGTCCCCGGTGGCTTCCTTTGTGGCTCTCAGCAGTGTGTTGTTACGTTCCTTGGCGGCCCTGCGAATCTCTTCCACAAAGTCGTAGGAGTTGTCCGTTTTCTGTAGTTTATCGTCGGCGCTCGACGGCCTGCTCAGCGGGGACGGTGATGTGAGGATTATCATCTCCTGCCATGCGGCTTCGTGTGCATTTAAGTTTCCAGGAATGTCCTCGTGTCCATCGTACGCTGACTCCAGCTCCGTGTTCGTAGAGCTTCAGCGCCGTGTCGTATCTGGAGCTCAAGATTGGGCTTGCAGTGGGCTTGCGCCTCTTCAGATCTGCGATCGCGGCCTGCGAGTCCGTGTACACGACAAGGGTTTTGGTCTTGTTTTCTAATCCTCCGAAGGTTACTAATGCCAGTAGAATACTCCCCTCTTCGGCTAAGTCCGCGGCGATGTCGTCGGTCTGGCCCTGACTCGCCCTTTTCGCAAGCTTCTGGATGTTGTTGGTACCGCCGCTGCCGCCCATCTTCTCACCGAAACGTCGGTATACACAATCGTGCATTCCTCGCTTTGGAGCAACTCATCTACTTCTTTGAGGTGCTGCCTGGTGTAGTGCTTTCTTCCCTTCTTGTGTTTTTGTGCTCATATGTTCTTGCACAGAGGTTTGGCTGCTTGTGTCACGTCTGTAAACTCCCACGGAGTCTTCTGCTTCGAGATGGGGTGCTTGATCGCGTTGGTTACTCCGAGATGCTTCAAGATCTTGCGGTCCTCCTCCATGTGTGCGAGCCACTTTCTGTCGTGCCAAAAGATCCTGGATTTCCGGCAGGTGCATGCTCTTCTTGAGATCGCTTCTCTTGGCGTTCTTCGGAAGCCCGAGTAGGACCCTGCGTGCACATTATAAGCATGGTCTCGAACTTTCGAAAATGTTTCTTTCGTAGCGAGTAAAACCTGGCTGCGTACTTAATTTTAGACTCTATAGTTGCGCAGAACAGTTTCTTGACCGTCTTCTCTGCTGCCTCTCAGTGTTTGCCCGAGATTCTTTTGAAAAAATTAAGGCCTTTATTTTATTTCACGGCCATATCTGTCAGCCTTTTGTTCGCGAGGTCCTTCCTGTACCCAAGGTTCACCCCTAAGATTTCGATCTCCGGTTCTGCCAGGATGGGTATCCCGGCAAACCTCCAGTTGCAGAGTACGGTCTTCGTGTCCCCTCTCGAAGATCGTGTACTTGGTCTTTTCGGGCAAGGGTGTCATGCCGACTTCTTTGAGGAATTCGTCCCTAGCATCGAGGCTCAGTTGCAGCGTTCTTCTCTGGTAGTGCTCGTCGCCTTTGCATGTCCATATCGCGCGCAATGATGTCTGCGTAGGCGGTTGCTTTCAGGTCCGGGATCTTGTGCAGCTTCCACAGAAGAGGCACTCGTTCGAGTAACGGTATTTTCTCAAGTCTGGAGAGGAACGCGTGCAACGCAAGTTACCCTACTTGGCTTTTAGCCCAGCTTACGCCTGGAACTTTCGCGGCAAAAAAAAAAAAGCAAAGAGAAAAGCGTCAACGATCAAATAAAGAAGGTGCCCATGAATGCGTTACATAGCTAGGCTTTTTTAAGGAGACAAAATATTGCGAGGCGGTTACTGCTTCAGAAAAATGAAACGTTTGTAGTAAAGGGAAAGTAACTCATTATGTTACAGCCAAAGCACCGCGTTCCTTTTGAATCTCAGTAACGAGTAACGTACTTAGTTACGTTTTAAGCGACTAAAGAGTAACGGCATTCATTTCTTTTCATAACGTGTACATGTTTGCTTCTAAGGGGGCATACGTATACACTCCATGCCGGATTCATGCAGGTATATATATGTCTGCTGTGGGGGGGGGGGGGAGGTAGCTTTTAGTCCTAGTCCGAGCCGTTGGTGCTGTTCGGCAGAGCGATTGCGGCGTGTGCGGCCTGCCGGAATCGAATTAGGGGCTGCTAAGCCGCATCGGAACCGGCCTCGCACCGGGCCACTGGACTCGCGCACGACGCCTGAATCCGGAATTAAGCCCTTTCCCCTTTCTCTCGCTATTTTTCTCTTTATCTCTCCCAGGTTTTTTTTTCTTTCTTTTCTTTTTTATTTCTCTTTCTGTCTGTCTGCCTCTAACTCATTCCTCTCTTTCTCTCTCTCCCACCTGTCCTTTCCTCTCTCTCCTGGTGTCTCTACATATTTGTCTCTCCCTTTTTCTTACTTTCCTGTTACTCCCTCTTTCTCGCTTCTTCTTCCCTCCTTCTCTTTCTTAGTCTCTCTGTTTCTTTCCCGGCTGTCTTTCTCTCTCATCTTCCACCTTTCCTCTCTTTCCCTTTCTCTTTTTTCTTTCTTTCTTATTTCTTTATGTCTCTATCTCTTTCCTCTTTGTGTTTCTCTCTCTCTCTCTCTCGCTCTCTCTTTCTTTCGCCTCCTTCTACACTTTTTATTTCTCTCTCCCCTCTTTTTTTCTCTCCCTATGTCTTCCTTCGTTTGTTCTCGAGTTATTTCCACCCTCGCTCCCTGCTCGCACCACTTAAAGACACCATAAAATCATTTGTGAGCCTGGAGAAAGCGGGATTTTACTAATCGCATGTCGTTTTCTGGGCCCAAACAAAACTAGAACACGGGTAGCAAGCCAAAAGCCTGCTTTTCGATACGAACATTTGAAAATATACCTCCTCTGCTTCGAAAGCTCTCCACCTTTTCACCGTCGGGATGCATCCGTGGTGCCAAAGCATGCCTGCCGAACACTGATCACGTATTGCACACGTGCACTGCGTCATTCTTACGTATTCGCTCGTTAACAATCAATCCGTCGACGAGTATTTGGATTCGCCTTCGTGGCCAATGAGTGCTGTGACGTCACGTAGCATTACTTGCGAATGGGAAGTTCCGTGGTGTGCTTAAAAAGCAGAGTGTAAGCTCATCGAATCCTCGCTATCGAAACATCGAATACAGTCATCGAGTCTGGTGCCTAAGCATGTCAAGACCTCATACTTTTTTTCTTTTCGTTTCTTACTTGAGTAGGAAAGCCGAGGAAGAAGTTGAAAAATAATTTCATGGTCCCTTAGCAGTTCGCACCACTGAATCGGTTGCTGTTGGGACACGACTCGGATTCGAGTGCATGCACGGGAGTCCGGGATTCAGAAAGAGAGAGAGAGAGAGAGAGAGGTGTAGATAGGGTATTGTTGACAGAAATGAAGAGGGGAAAGGAAACAAAAGAGAATAAAAAGAAATCTAATTTATAGACAGTTATGCCAAGCAGTACTTGGTAGTGAACAACTTAAAAGGCCTCTCCAGCCTAAAATATATAGCGATCGTTGATCTTCACGCCTCGCGTCAGATCGCGTACCTTCAAATACGCTGCTAAATTATCCAACCAAAATAACTAAGCTTTCGTCGTAAAATTAATGCGAGAAGCTCAGATTTTGATGCGTGCATTTTCCTTTCGTCACTCGACGAAACCTGCGATGTAACAAGATGCTACAGCCAAGGATCGTGACGTCACGCCTTTCGGTTCCCCTCCTTGACAACATTGAGCCTCTCTGCCGAGGCGCCCGAGACGTTGTCCGACACAGCCTCCTCTATAGACCTTTCCAGCGGCAGTCTCGAACGAAGCGATTTACAGCGGACGTCCCTGGTTTTGAGAGGGTACGTCAGTGTTGCCTGACTGCGCTGAGCTGTGGGTTTTCTATACTTCGTCTCACCCTAGCATGGACTAACCGCGAAGGCTGTGCTAGCGCGAGCGGCCAGCCTTGACTGCCTTGACTAGAGCACTTGCTGCACGAGCGCTCGTGCAGCCGCCGCGGCTTCATTCAAAGCGAGAAGCTCGCGCTTTTAGCACGCTCGGCTAACAATAGTCCATACTAAGGTGAGACGAAGTATAGTCAGTTGGCTGTGGCCACGGTGGAAGAAATACATTTAGGTGATGACTCTCTGTCTCGCGCTGCGACCACATTATGTTCGGCATACCGAGCGCGCTTCACTCGCACGGGGAAAGATGGCGCCCACGTATAGAGGGGCTTGTGAAGGCTTGTATGGAGGGCTTGTGAAGGAATTTATGCATTCTTTACTCGGTTCCTGTGTACTGTGTAGTGAAATGATGAATTTATGTTGGCGCACTGGCACTGATTGCCTTTTCCCCCGTGCGGTTCCTGTTTTCTTTCTTTTTTTTTAACGAGAACATTTTGATGATGACTCAACGTGACAAAAACACTCGTATAAAAATAAAACATCCCGGCATAATCTACTGGGCCTTCAATAATTTAGAGTAAACACCTGGGTCGTGCTCGCATGTTTTGTCAAACAACATGTTTGGTAACAGTTGCGTAAATTGTTTACACACATTGCGTGGCTTTATACGAGGTCGGGTCATTTTTTTCTACCCTGCTCCTGCCTTATTGTAAAAAATAAATTCTAATAATGCTACATAGTGGGGCCTACATAATTCTTTACATGAGCATCAAGGTTTATACTTTACATGAGCATTACAAACGGTTTATACATACAATGTCAACTTGTACTATGGAACATACAAACCTTGTGAGCAGAAAAAAATCCTATTTATGGTGACATAGTGACTGAAATTATGGCACAGTATGATGACATACTGACTGACATGATGACACAGTGACTGAAAGTCAAACAATAGTAGCGGTTATAAGACATAAATCACTTTTCATCTATACTCTCACAATATGGTGTCACCCCGTCTTATAGGTAAACAAATACGTGTCAAATATTTTTGCTTTAAAATGTACATAAAAGCTGAATTCACTGCATACTACTAACGAACGCCATCTCCTACATCCTGTGTTTCTCGCCCATGCCATTAAACTAAGACGAGCGCTGCTTTGCTGATTTCTTTATTTCTTGAGCCTGTTTGTTCCTACTCATCATAATTTGCTTACAGCGTTGTCGCATTCGCAAGCTGAAGTAGGAGTGGAGCAGATTGGAAATTGTTTCTTCTTTGTGTTCAGCGCATGGAAACGTTATTGTGCATGTGTCAAGAACACTGTCGATTGTGTCCCAGTAGACAGTCTGGTGGCTTTTATTTTCCACGAAGAACTGTTCCGCTTTCTTCAGTAGCTGGAAAATGTTCTTGTTGGGGTGCATAACGCCTCCTCTGTTCTTCACGTTTGTCAGTGCTGCTTCAGTAGAAGTGTTCTTGTCGATGCTGAAAGCGGATCGGCATGCAGGGCTGCGTGTACCTTTTTTTTATTTTCACGCTCAAAAACCCAGTTACATAATGTAGCATGCAGTCCACAGCCTTGGTTTCTTGAGCCTTTTCTGTCCAGACATCTTCGCATTCCCAGTCTTCGACAGAAATTAGACTGTCAAGCTTGGTCTTCACTTGGTCAACGAGATGAGGAGACTAGGTAGTAACTTGCGATCGGCCCTCGGTATTGCACGACGCCGCTGCTCCAGGCGAGCGTCATTCGATGGAGCTTTAAACAAGGACACTCGCTCTGTGCAGTTCCGGTACCCCGAATGGACCTCTTGGCGAATATGTGCTGCCACCTAGGCTGTGTTCCAAAATTTACTAAATCTTACTCCAGGGTAAGGGTTTTGTTCCTTGGCGTTCTAAAACAAACCCGCGTCCAGCGTTTTTCAATCTGTGCTGTCACGTGATACGATCCGCCGGAGTAACTCGGATCCATTTGGGTAAGATTTGGAACACAGCCCTAGACACGCGAATCGGTTCGAGACTAGGTGACTGGAAAACAACGCGCGCCCAAGGCCTCTCCCACCCGTTCCACACCCAAAACGTCAGCTACATACTGTTCACCCATTGAGGCGATGTGACCTAGATACGGCTCCCCCAAGCTCACCTTTGTCCCCATTGTGCGTAATCTTCCGCCCCGAGGTCGACACAACGAAACCGCTCAAAGGCGAGAAATGCAAGATGGCGGATTGTTTGGAACTAGATACTCTCGAACCCAGGCGCATGAAATACTCCGCGCATGCGCACCGCGTATTTCTACAAAAGGTCCATTGCAGTTGGGAACGAAGCACGTCTTTCCCATCCTTATACCATAACTTCTTCTGATTAAGGCTCATCTTCGTGCACGATTGTGTCACCTGTGATCGACACAGCACCAAAGCAAAACATGAGGCCAGCCACTGACCGCCCACCACCATCACACCGCGAAAAAGGCGAGCAAGCTACGCCCCCGACACCGTGGCCGCCGAGGAGAGACCACATACCCACGGTGCTAGGGGCCTTAACGGTGCTCACACCTCAGCGCCCTCCGCGGCGGCGCGGAACAACTATACTTCGTTTCACCTTATGTTGTACCGCAGCGAAGGCTAGAAGCGCGAGCTCATAGCGTTGGCAGCTGCTCTTAAGTCACGAGAGCTTGTGCCGCCGGGATGTGCCCCAGAGCAAGGAGCTCGCGCTTATAGCCTTTCCTGCGGTACATCCTAAGGTGAAACAGAGTATACTTCTTGTTCGAGGCTAGCTCCGAACACGATCTGGTCGCTCGCTCCACGCGGGAAGAGCGGCCAGAGTCACCACCTAAATGTATTTCTTCCACCGTGGCTGTGGCAGCCTGCGTAGGCGCTAAATTCTCGCGTTCTATTTTTTATTTTGTGTTCTATGGCGAATAGAATTTCTCGGGGTTTTGAAGAACGCATTGTACTATTGTTTGGGAACAAAAACGAAGAAATAAAAGCTTGTTTGGTGAGTCCGTACGCATCTGAACAAATGCAACTGGAAAATTTGCTTCATTTTATTTTGATATTTTAACGGCACCGTACACTCAGCCGTGTCAATTTGCAAAGGTCTTAGCCATCGAAAATATTTGACCACACAGGACATCTGAACTGCATGGACATTCCCCGCCCGCAACATGAAATTCAACGAGTCTCATCAATCGAACAACATATATTGTACGTACCCCACGGTGCCGCGTTATCCGAACAGGACTTGAGAAAGGTCTCAAATAACACAGCATGTCCAATATACAGTGTCGACGATCCACGACACTCACCTCACGACACTCGGACGGAATCCGGTGTGTTTTGGGGAACATCTAGAAGAGAGCTGCTTTTTTGTACAGCTTCAAAGCAAATGAACGAACGTGTCGATTCCGTCCCTACACCCCGGACCCGACCCTATCAGCTTTTTTTTTGTTGTTGTTGTTGTTCGCGAATACCCTGAAAATAGCCGGGAAGGCTTTTTGAAGATTATCTAAACGGAAATAATCCTCCAAGAACGTCAAACTGCCTGCGTCGCGAGCTGCTTGATGTTCGCTCTCTTCATTCGTTTCCTGCGAAGGCCGAGCAGGCTACGAGCCCCGCTTTTCCCTGGTTCTCAGTGGAAGATAACACACAAAGGGTAAGCATCCTAAAGAGGCAAATAAAGTAAAAACTTCCAAGAGAAGTCGGCGAACTGCGAATGCACAATGCAGGTGGGGAGTCACGCTGACAGGGTTTCGACAGCTCAGGCGGGTACCACATATTTCTGGCTGATAGGGGTCGCTCGATTCGCAAAATGGCGGCGGCCAGAACGCTCTTTTTGGAAAGGTCTATACGCATATAAAGGAAACTCCGGTCGAAGAAACTGGCAGATCTCTCAAGGATTATCTGCGAGAGCATCATAAACACACACGCAAAACTGTCTCTGGCCAAGGAGAAATTCTCTGCCGAGACTGTGGTTGTGATCACCAGTTCACAAAATGCACTGCGTATTGACGGGGAGTGACGACCCTTTAATTCGATAAATTATTGAGGCAGAGAAGGTACAGCTCGACCCTATAACAAGCGTGTCAACGCCCCTTCCGTTTCTTTATCTGCCAAAAAGATAAACTACTTAGCAAACATAGTCAATGTGATGAGCGCAGAATTCCGCAGGGTGCTTTTTTTTTTTAGCCATGGTGCTGTTGTTTACAAAGAAGTATAAGAACAAACATGAGTTGTAAGCCAGCGCTGTGTTTGTCCTTCTGTGTGTCCTCTACTTTTGTTCTTGTTTGTACCGCGCGGTTGCTGCTAATATGAACCCGAGATGCGTTGAGCGACGCGACGCGACCGACGCGACGAAAACAGGCAGGACCGAGGAGGGCGGAGGAAGGAGAGCCCTAAGGAGACGGCGACCTGAGCCTGTTACGTCATGGCCCGTTTATCGAGGGAGTTGCAAAACGAGAATTTCCAGGGGCGTTTTATTCGCTTTATTCTTCAAATCGGGAGCTGAAAGTTCGAGGACACTTCCACGAGGAGGTCCTGGTACCTGCTACGAGGCTCTTATATAAAGCTAGCGGTCCCAGTTTTAAGATCGGGAGGACCTTTAAAGGGAATCTGAATCCCTTTTATAAAAAATCGAGTTAAGAGCAGACTTATATAGCTTTTCGTTTCATGAATTCAGGTACCGCATTTCACTTGGGCAGAAGTTAATGTTAACCGCATTTATATAGTATATATACGGGCGTTTCACGAAAGGTGGACAAATTTGATATTGCGAAAACTACGCGTCGCAACAAAAAAAGGCTTGAGTCGTTTTGGTCCGGGGCCAGGGGCCTATTTAGGAAAATTATTAAAGTCCGGGATAATTAGGTTGTTAATTATTTTTGCTTAACTAACTTTTTAATATTGTGTTTAAAGGCATGGTTTCAATTAGAAAATTTCTCAGCATCATCAAACAACACTAAATCAACAAATTGCAGAACGATAGAAGGCACGCGAAGCATTTTACGGCTTTCTGAAAAACCGCACAAATTCGACGGGTTTTTAAGTTTCGGTTTGCTATCGGAGCGCATCTCGGCCCCGACGGCACCGCGCCCCGTGGAGAGATAGTGCAACCAGTCTCTGCTGTGTCGCGCGATGACAGCGCAGCAGAGGTTGGTTGCACGATTGCACGGTTGCAGAATATCCAAGAGCCATTGCTCGGGGAACCTGGACGTCAGCTCACAGCTTTTGCAGCGTCGAGGACCCGAAACACTTGTTCACTCAGGAGAAGTGTTTCGGCGTCTCGCCGCAGCGGGGCGCCAGTCACGTGGCTCTTCTATAATCTGTTGTCTGCCGCTCCACCTTGCCCATTTCGGTGGCCGCTTCTTGTGGCGATCTTCCAGGCTTTGTAAGTATATAGGAGGCTATGCTGCTGCGGACGCCGGCACGTGCGGCACGTGGAACACCATTCCCTGTCTTCTCCTTGATGCTTGGGTAATTTAGCAACAGGTCTATTCAGTAGATTAGTTGTCACCCGGAAGCATTTTCAAGATCAGTAGACTCTCAGGTAGATAATCAAGTTTTCTCAAAGATTTGCCGCTGTGCGACCCGCGTCGGCCATGTCTACGATCGCACCGCTCCCTCTTTGTCGTCGTTCCAAGAGATTGCGTGCCTATAGTCTCCTTTCCTTTCGCTGTCCCGAGGTTGCGGTCCCTTCACTCGTGCCTACTTTCCGCCGGGTGGCGGTCCCGTCGCGCGTGTCTAGTTTCCTCCGGCTCCTCGGTGTGGGTTTGTGTCGTGTGCTAAACAGACTGGCTGGCTCATGGCTCATGATTTCTTTTCAAGACCTCTTCAGCTTTATCTTAAGCCGCCATCACACTGTGCACACATCGCACGAAAGACGCAGTGTTCTTGCAGACTTGATGACAGAAATATTATTTGCGGACACGCCTCACGCATGTTTAAAGCACGTTGGCTTCGTGCATGCCTCAAACACCTCTGCAGACATTCTTTGAATGACCAATCAGAGAGGGGCGCTTACAAGGACGCCTCGGACAGTGTGTGCAGACCGTGTTGTGCATGTCGCATAAACAGTGTGACCGCGACCTTAAGCGTTGTTCGAGGCGGGGTTTAAGCCGCACGTCCGGAGGCCTCCTGGCCTTTGACGACGTCCATTCCCCGAAGTGAAGAACCCAGGGGTTCAGTGGAGGTGGGAGAATTGGTAACGTAACGAACGGTTTAATTACATGGTTGCGATACAGTCGTCCAAATCAGAGAGAACAACGGAGCAGCCTCACGCTCCGCCTTATATAGGGTCCGTTTCTTCCTCACTCTCCGCCAGGGCAGCAGGTGCGACGTAGCAAACCGCCGCCAAGTGCGTTGCAGCAAAGACCGCCGCCATGTGCGACGCAGCCAAAGTCCTCCGCAGTTAGGCCATGCCTCTCTCCCATTCCGGAGCGCACGAACCCACACGCACACACACACGTCCCGTTGACGTCACGGACGCGTCGAGACTCGTTTCGGGCAGGCCCCGACAGGCGGGCGACGGTCCTGAACACGTCGGGACTCGTTTCGCGCAGGCCCGGACAGGAGGGCGACGGTCCCGGACAGATCGTGGCTCGTTTCCGCAGCGTTGAAACTCGGAAGAAGGTCGCCGAAGGTTCCATTCTTAACAGCGTTCAGTGACTACGGTACGCGCATGGGCGTACCAACCAGGAAGGGGGGGAGGCAAGGGGGGCGCTGGCACACCCAGTTCTCAGAATGGGGGGCGGGGGGCAAGGCCCGTGGTTTGCCCTCCTGAAACAGGCGCCACTGGGCAGGGCAAACACTGGCCGGCGGCGCCCAAGGGATACCAAGGGCACCACTTCCCGGCCCTGGGAACGAGGGGGTGGGGGGGCTAATTTGCCCCCCCCCCCCCCCCCCCGCACTCAAAAGCAAGTTTGTACGCCACTCAGTACGTGCAAACTCCTCATTGTTGCCTTTCATACGATAAAACGAGATTGAGGTAGTAAAGTTAAACAAGACAAAACAGTAGGATAAAGGGGGGAAAATATATATACATATAAACGCCTGGAAAAGTGACTTAGGTCGACGTCAGAGTTGAACGCGATTAACGAAAATAAAAACAGTGACCGTGGGAGAAAGCGTCGAAGCAATCGAATTTGGTTAGCGGAGAAAGGCTGCAATGACGAGAGGGCGAACACAGGGGGGGGGGGGGGGCGAGGAAGCACAAATCAGGTTCTCCAATTAGCGAACAAACGGGACGGCGAGGAATCCCTACCGTACACTCCGTCCGCCGCTCCCCGAGCTCACTGTGGACCGAACGCGCCATGTCCTTGAGCTGGATCAATCGGCGCTCGGTTTCACATCACGTGACTGCTCTCGCCCCGTTCGAGAATGCACAGAAAACGCAGTCACGTGGTCTGGAGACGGCGTCTTTTCGGGGGCTAAATGGACAAGTGGGCTTCACCGCACGTTGACGGCTTTTGGCGCGGAACGGAATGTAGAGTTAGAACGTCGAATAAGAGGATTGATCGAGCGCAAACGCGCTATTCTTTTTTTTTTTTTTTAGGAGAGAAAGTTTAATGGCAGAATTGGGCATCGTAAGCGCACGTCTGAGTGCTCGTTACTTTCTGTACCTACTTAGCACGTGTACTTTGAACTGGAAGTTGGAACGATTCCGCGGTTGTTTGATAACTTTGCTGGGTGGCTTGTTATATGCCAAAGGGTCACAAGTGAAGTTTCAGTGATTCACACTTTGAAACACAATCTTCGTGTAATGTCTTTATTAAAAAAAAAAGAGTCGTAGCGGACAGTAGATTTGTTCGCTGCTGTAGAAAGACGAGGTGAAGCAAAAGGCAGATGATTGATTTAAAACACGTTTATTGACCTTATAATGCGTGGAGCGCGCTGCGGAGGTCAGTTAGAAGGAGGATAAGGAATTAGGGAGCGGGGACCAAAGAAGAGGAGAGGAGGAGGAGGGCAACACTTCATGGCTTCAAGGCCTTCGTCGACGAGGGAGGGGGAGGCCGTATCCTCTTGGCTGTAGCCGGAAGGAGCCGGTCCCCCACTGGAGGCGCAGATGGGTCTCTTATGAAGGTGAGTAGTGCCTCCCAGAGCTCCAAAGCATGCTTGGGGGATATGGTGGTGTCTGGGCATGCCCAGGCGTTCAGGGATGCGGGTACTGGTGCGTTTGTGATGAGGTCCAAAGTCCGTTGTCGTGTAAGATTATACAAAGGGCAAGACCACATGAGATGGACCAGGTCTGCCTTAGAGTTGCAGTTCTTGCAGATGCCAGAGGCTGTGGAAGATCCAGCCCCGTCGTTCCCGCGAAACCGCTGTAAGAGATGCGGTGTTAGTAGGGTCCCTGTCTGAATTTGCCGAATCATGACGGCTTCCCTACGAGAGAAATGTTGAGAGGGAATCTTAGGGATGGATAGCGGGTTAGCGGCCATGGAGAGGTAGGCGGCTCGCTGGGCTTTGGTAGAGCGCAAGTCGTGCCAAGGGTTGGCAATTTCCTGGGAGGGGTTGCCTAGAGATGAGGAAGAGGAGGGTCCCTTGGCCAGCGCGAGGGGAGGTGTGCGCGCGCTAGTCTGTGGGCTTTCTCATTACCGGGTATGCCACAGTGGGCAGGGACCCATCGTATGATGAATTGATGGCTGGACGCTCTCAGAGATGAGACGGCCACCTTGAGCTCGTATAAGGTAGGTCCGGTATATTTGGTGTCAGAGCATATTTGGTGTGGCGCTTGCGAGTCGGTATAAATGATGTGCGTGACTGGTGCGTCTTCCTTTGCCGTAAGAAGTGCGTCTCGCGCATAGTCTGTAATGGCTTGAAGCTCCGCTTGGGTGCTGAGCGGGGGCGTAGTCGTTGTGTGCAGGTGTCGTGCCTGTGCTTCTGTGTTAGAGTTGCACCACGCCGTGGCGTAGATAGCGCATTTGTGATCAGCTGGCAGGGATGCATCGACGTAGATCACGTGGGTGCAGAGGTCAAGCGAGCTAATGTACTCTAAGTGCCGTCTTTTGAGAGGGAGGCGCCTGCCGGTGCTCTGTATCCGCTGGGGTAGGGGAGTCCCGTCGGTGAGGACAATGTTTTCCCACGGCGGGGTCTGTTGTGGGAGTTCGGGCAGATCGTGCACGGGGTAGCCTAGTTTGGCAAGGATAGACCGGCCGGATGGTGTTGTGCGAAGCCGTGCCTCCTGCATGTTGTAGTGCGTGGATACGAGTTCGCCGAGATCATTGATGCCCCCGCAACTCTTGAGCGCGTCTAGGCGTGTGTACCTGGGAAGGCCTGTAATGAGTCTTCGGGCCTCGTTGATAAGTCTGTCTAGAGCTAGCATCTGAGTCCGATTGACTGGATGATAGGGAAGACCATAGAGGAGCCGTGAGACGACAAATGCCTGCACGAATTGCCTCATCTTGCGTTCGCGGACACCGCGGGTGCGTGTTGAGATTCGCCGAAGGACGTGTTGGATCTTTTTTACTGATCCAGTCGTTTTTTGGAACCATGTGTTGGCTGTGCAATTTTCGTCCAGGTACATGCCCAGGATGCGAATGGTAGATTTCCTGGTGATCGGTTGGTCTCCGATAGAGAGGCTGTACATGTTCTTCTCGGCTTTCTTGGAGGGAGTACTACGGCCGCCGTGTATGACTAAGTATTCTTCAGTCTTCTCTGGGGATGTGCTGAGGCCAACTTCGGTTGCAAAACTGTAGATAATGTTTAGGGCATTTTGAAGTATGTCTTCCTGCTGGCCGATGGACCCGTCTGTTACCCAAAGCGTGATGTTATCGGCATATATTGTATGACCGAGTCCAGGCACTGCTTCAAGACGGTGTGGGAGGGTGTGCATCGCCAAGTTGAAGAGAGTCGGTGAGATAACTGACCCCTGCGGTACCCCTACCTTGTTGGGGTGCGTGGTACTAGTGGCTTGGTCTACCTGCACTTGAAAACAGCGACCTTCCAGAAACGCGGCAATGAAGTTATATAGTCGCCCTTTTAGGCCGGCAGTTCTGGCTCGGGACATGATTGTGGGGTGCGGGACCCCGTCAAATGCCTTTTTGATGTCAACCCCAACGACAGCTCTCGGTTGTGTAGAGTGCGGGTCGAGGACTGCTTTCTTAAGTTGAAGGAGCGCTTCCTGTGTGGACAACCCCGCTCTGAACCCTATTTGAGTTGGGGCGAAAATGCCATTACTTTCCAAGTACCATGTGAGGCGCGTATTTACCATCCTCTCCATCGTTTTACATAGGCAGGATGTCAGTGATATAGGTCGAAGGTTGGCCAGGTTATGTGGCGGTTTCCCCGGTTTGGGAATTGGTTTCACCAGAGAGAAACGCCATGTGGGTGGAAGCTTCCCTTCTTCCCAGATCCTGTTGATTTCCTCCAACAGAGCTTGTTTGTAGGTATCTGGGAGGTTTCTCAGTTGTGTCGGGGTGACTTGATCTGCCCCAGGTGCACTGTGAGTGTTGGCAGTGTTAAGAGCGTGATTAAGCTCAAAAAGGGTGAATGGTTGATATTAGGATTCAAAGTCCTCCACGGGGTCGTCCCTTTCATAGGTGGTAGCGATGGGTTGAGAAGTGTTGGGAAAGAATTCAGAAGCGGCGCGTTCGGCTAGCTCCTGTGGGGTTATTGCTTCTTTAAGGGCCACCCGTCTGGCCCCATTGTAGGTCTTGGTTTGCCCGAGAAGGGACCGTAATATACTCCAAACTCGGGGTGTAGACGTATTCCCGTTAAAGCCTTCACAGAGGGTCATCCACCTCTCAGAGGCAAGGGCGGTGGTGTAGTCCTCTATTGTCTGTTGCGTGATCCTCAACTTGCGTTTGATAGAGCGTCTGCGCCCAGATTTGCGGTACTTGGCCAATAGGCGCAACCTGCAATTCCAGAGCGCTAGAAGACACTTGTCTGGGTCCGGATGATCATAGGGGACTTGTATTGGACGGGTGGCTTGTTGCTTGGCGTCTAATATTTGACCAGTTAGGTGTGCGATATCGCCGCTGGGAGATGTCTCCTCCAGCAGCTTTCGGTATTTGTCCCAGTGCTTCAAAAACGCTGGTCTCGTGGCTGTGCGTGCACCTATCGCGTATCCCAGAGTGCGGCGGATTTTTATCTTGATCACTATAGGGAAATGATCGCTTCCTATTAGGTCTTCGTGAAGGTGCCAGATGACGCTGCGCGGGTGTGATGCCCAAGTCAGATCAGGGGTCGTGTCCGCCTGGCGAATAGATTGTCCAATCCGTGTGGGGTCATCGGGGGTGTTGATCAAACTGAGGTGCTAGTTTTGGGTATCAGCCATCACCTTGCGCCCCCTGGCACTGCATTTGTCGTAACCCCATGCTGTGTGCTTTGCGTTGAAGTCTCCACATAGGATTACCTGATCGCGAGGATAGAGCCTATGGAAGTGCTGTATAAAACCGAGGTCAATAAGAGGCTTTTGCCCTTTATTGCGGTTGTACTCCGGGCGTGCGTACAAGGAAAAAATTAAAACGGTGTGGTCAGTCGTCAATTTGACCCTGCACCCTACCGTAGTGGTGGTGCTGGTATTCCAGGGCTCGGTATCCAGTTGGACATGGTCGAGCATTCTTAAAACGTATAGAGCCACGGATGTGGTCTGCCCGGGATCGCTATAAGACGGGTACCCCTCGTAACCCGGGAGTTTGAGTACTTGGCCATTTACTTCTTGAAGTGCGAGTATGGATGGTCCTTGTGTGGTGCCGTCACAATGAAATTGTGCTACTAGGTCGGCCTTTTTTCTTCAAAGTGTTCGACAATTCCATTGCACGACTGTAGCCCAGGGTGGGTGCCCGGTGGCAAGTGCGCTATTGGAGCGCTGGGCCATGTTGGCCGTTAATAGCAATTGATGAGGTTACCATAGAGGCGGCCGGAGCCGGTTGTGTGATGGACGCTCCGAATGGGCGCGTACTGGAGAGCATGAGTCGTTCCATAAGGGTGCGGACACATGTCTCAATGGCCCGGTCTATGGTCTTTTGCACGTGCTCCATTACGCGTTGTTCAAGTTGAGCAATGCGGCGCTCGAGCTGTGCCTCGAGGGTGATTTGTGTGCTGGGTGTTGTAGATGCAGAGATGCGTACAGCTGTTTCTGTCTGCGTCTCCTCACTGACTTGTGCCGCCGGTTCCTGGATGCGCGGGGTTTGCGATTCCTGAGCAAGTTTAGATCCTCTCCTTTGTGTCGTATTAATAGTCTGGGTTGCAGTGTCGGCGTTGGCCATCCGAACGGCGTCCGCAAACGTGAGTTTGCGCTCGGCAGCTGTTGCAGTAGTTTCCTGAGCAGAGGTGTGGGGCCCTGTGTAGAAACTTGTTGAGGTCGGAGTGGCGATGAGCCGTAGGCGTCTTGGGTCGCCCGCGCTTCCAGGTACTAGAGGTGTGGTCGTATCGGTGTTGTTGCTTGACGCTCCAGTACGTTTGCCCGCGTGTAGAGGCTGCCCTTGGTTGTCAACGGTAGTTTCAATGCGTCGCGGGGCCTTGGGACGTCGGCGACGTGCTATCTTTTTGTTCAGCTGGGTTCTCTTGAGGCAGCCCTTGTCTGTGGCTAGGTGGGGACCTCCACAATTACGACACTTAGGCGTGGCGTTCGGGCAAGACGCGTCTCCGTCGTGGTTTTTCAGCCCGCAAATAGAACAGCGTGCGTTGTCGGTGTTGGGACAGCGCTCCTTAACGTGGCCCATCCGATGGCAGGTCGTGCAGACAGCTACTTTGGGTTTGTAGGGTAATACCCTCACCGTAAAAAAGCGGAGGTCGATGCGGTAGGGCAGGCGTGTGCTCTCGAAGGTAACCAAAGCAGTTCCGTTGTCACCCAGTGGGCGAGCATTAAGTATTCTGAATTTGCGGCAATGCAAGCTGGCCATGAGTTGTTCTTGGGTAAGGCCGCCCGCGTTTTGTATTATGCCACGTATCTGGCCCTCTCCGGTTGACTCATAGGCCTGAAAAGGAGCCTCCTTACCACGAATAGGAAGCGATTTGATCTTGAGGAAAGCATCCCTCACCGTGGGATCGTATACATCGAGTGCGAGTTGATTACTATGTGTTGAGAATCGTGTCGTAAAATTGGGGGTCCTGGTGCCTTGTACGAGGGCCAGGGAGGTACGTAAATGTGATGAAAGAGCCTCGTCGAGCTTGATGTAGGGCTCATCCAAGATTATACACGGTTGACATGGTCTGAGGATTACCGTGAGGCGCGACAGCCGCGGTGCGGGTGGCTGAGGCGGTGTGGGTGGCGTCGCGGCCATCAAGGGGTAGCGTTTTTGCGGTTGTAGGTGACCACAGTATACCCATCTTCATCGTGGGAGGAGTCTTTGCCGTACATACCCCGAGAGGAAGTGGTCTGTACCGAGCGAGCGGACGTCCTGGCTTGGGTGGACCGCTTTGAGGCTGTAGAGGCCTGAACTGTGCTACGCGCCCGTTTTTGCCCCTCGGGTGCAGTAAAAACAATGCAGGACGCAGTGAGAAAGTCGTCTGACTTGCCTTCAGATGGTTGAGCATTCTCAAGAGTCGCCAGTGGGGCGAACGGGTTGGAGTGTGACAGGAGGAGTAGGGGCGGCGGGAAGGCAAAGCCCGTATTCCCCGCTAGGCCGAGCTCTGCCGGGCTGTCCTCATTGACTTCGAGAGCCAGGAAATCCATGTCCTCGGGCGGCGGTGTGATGACGGGTGAATCGGGAGGCCTTGGGGAGTCCATGTAGTCGTCCAGGCCCCAGGCTGGAGGCCGGAGGCCCAGATAATTGCTAATAAAGGTTCAAAATGAGCGGAGCAGTGCGAACGTCCCGCTGTGCAAGCGCTCGTCGTCGTCGTTTTTCCGCAAAAGGCAGTTGGGAATTATTTACGAGTGTGCCGGATACTACCGGCGGCAACCGTCAATCTCCGAGATCCATCTCTCCCTAGCAGGGCCGGCTTCCTAGAATCAGCGTCTTAAAGGGGCGGTAAAACGATGTTCACTGTGAATGCGTTTTTTTTTTTTACTTTACACGAGCTTACTGGCACTATGGCACTATAGTGGGATCCCTGTATATACCTTTCCAATGTTTACAAAATCACAGTCCAACGTGCGATCTTCACAGCCCAGCACGTGCGTGTTCGTCGCTTCGGGAAGCGAGGAAAGCACGCGCCATACGCACGAACACTCAAGATGGCGCCGGCCACACGCTCTTTTTTGGAAAGGTCTATTAGCGGCGAGAAGTTTTGGTGGCGCCCTCCTGTGGTTCCCCTTTGTGACGTCATTACCTTGCAAACAACAAGTTAGATGGTGTTTGTTATTAGCATGGTGGAAGCTTGAAATCATTGCGCTCTTAAAGGAACACTGCCAACACCGTCAAAATTAAAGTTCTTTCATCCCTCTTATTTCCGTCGATGAAAATCCCCTTTCCGACGTCATAGTCAGCGTTCGGCCAATCGTGGAAGGCCGACCACAGCGACGCTTTCGGTCGCGCACGGGGCTAATACTCGCACGAAATACCATTGACAGAGCGACATCTTTGTTGCAGTGTAATGTAAAGAATAAAAAGCGAGCGATTTCTTTCAATTTCTCCTTCGCAAAACTTGATGACATAGTTTGGAGGTCGCATTGTTGGCATAGTTCGATAACGTTGGCATAGTCCCCCAATGATGATATTTGAATGCGGCTCGTAGGTTGGACCCGAGCATTGCGTGAGCACTCGACTTGGGCTCGCGATAATTGGTAGCTCGACAAGCACTCGGGTAGTGGCTCGTGTCCAATCGCAGCAATGAAAACAATAGCCGAACCCTAACCAGTCTGGAATTCATCGCGTGTCTTGTGCTTTGACAACATTTGCCAACGTTACTAAAACACTCCGTTGGGAAACTAGCCCTAGAAACCTGGGCCGCTGGCGTCCACCGAGACCGAGCTAAATACGATAACAGCGCCACCCCTTAGCGAAGAGTTGAAACATGAAAGTTGCTTTATATGGCTAAATTGTTTACTGAAGACCATTCCTCGATACATTCGCTTTTTTCCTACGGAAAGCTTAAACCGAGAACACTTGCCAGCACGGCAGAGACCCAAAAATATGCAGCAAGCACGTTCAAAGACAAAAATAGAGCGAATAAGAAAGAGAAACACACTGAGGGGAAATGGCAAGCCATCGCAATACAACATTATACATTTTTTAAGAAAAGTATAACACTTAAGACTCAAAAAGTAACAGCAAGAAACAAACACTGACGGAATGCAACTACCCCAGTGCTACCTTCAATAGCCCCAGTGTAACTCACAAAGGTCGCAATGGTTCATCACAATACAACATTATACAAGTTTTCCAAAAAAAAAAGAAAAGAAAGGTAACGCTAAACTTTTTAAGAGAACAGCAAAAGGAATAAACACAACAGCAACTCAACTGCTCACAGCGGTACGTCAGATCGAAGTTAGCCGTACGCAACACATGAAATTAGGGGGTGCGCCGCCATGCTCGCTGCGCCCCCGCATAAAATGATAGTGGCAGCGGAGCGTACCTCTTGCCACAAGCAGGCCTAGGTATGACGCGTCTCGACGCGAAAGGCCCAGCGAGACCCAAAAATCAGCTGAGTTTGGGCACACGAGACCCTTTTCTGTAGCTGTTAGGCCATAGACGCCAACTCTCCGTACCGAGAAATTTCTTTTGATCGCCTCAATAAATTCGGGCCTCGAGTACTTCCGAACCTTTTCGGCATATAGTGAGTTCAGGGACTTGTATTCGCCAATCACTGGAGCATCCACAATCATTGCTTGCTCCCCCTGAACTAACACCAGGTCTGGCTTTAGAGTCTCATTGCCAAACCTGACCCTTGGTTCTTCGGTCATCTGAAAGGACTCTGACTGTAGCTTTGACATAAGCCAGGAGACCATACAGTTGTGTCTTTTGATTCGCGCTGAGCAGGTGCGGGGAGATATCTGGACAGTGTGAGTGTGAACTTCCGGAGCCGAACACCCAGCTCGACATCTACGGTCTTTGTTTTGGCCCCTGGGCACATCTAGCCTTAGTCGGGAGTGCATGGATCCTGAGTTTGGTCAGGTTCACACACTCCCTTCCAGACGAGAATTTCGGGGGGTCTCTGACCCACAGTGCTTTTGCCGCGGTCCTTGCTTCACGCAAACCGCGACCATCCACCATGCCCACGAGAGCACTCCTCCAGAAGTCTTTCTCTCGGACTCTATGGCCCTGCGAGATGGCGCCACCGGCCCTTCCGTGACGCGACGGAACCCGTAAGTGCAGTCGTGCAGTTCACGAAGTGGCCGCTTCGGGAGAAATGGCAGCGTTGCGATCGCCATTAGCGCGGTAACGCGGTAAGGATCGGCGCCACTTTTCCAGAGCAGGCTCTATGGCAGTGTCCCATCTGAGTGGTTCTAGTGACGTTGACATTTGCCAACCCCGGCGCGTGGCTAGGATAAACGTTGAGAACTGAGGAAAAGAACGCTGCTCGGTTTTATTTCATTTTCTTTTCTCGGCTATTAGCCCCGTGCGCGACCGAAAGCGTCGCTGTGGTCGGCCTTCCACGATTGGCCGAACGCTGACTATGACGTCGGAAAGGGGATTTATCATCGACGGAAATAAGAGGAATGAAAGAACTTTAATTTTGACGGTGTTGGCAGTGTTCCTTTGAGAGCGCAATGATTTCAAGCTTCCACCATGGTAGTAACAAACACCATCGAACATGTTGTTTGCAAGGTATTGACGTCAAAAGGGGGAACCACAGGAGGCCGCCACCAAAACATCTCGCCGCTAATCATTGTACGGGGATGAAAACCAAAGCGTGTTTCATGGCTTATAAATGTCAGGGATTCATTGTAAAGGGTGTTTCACACATCTGCGTTGGTTGCGTTCGCATGGAACAGCAACGAGCGTAACAACAAAGTTACCGGGACAAGTGCTCGGCGTACTATCGGGAACAATATGAGGGTGAACGCACCTCCGCTTGTCGCCGCTGATGCGCGTTCACGCTGCGATGCAAAAGGTAGCTTCGCGAAGCAATCACGAGTCCCGGTAGTTCCGGTGTTCTGGTTGTTTCTGCCGTTTTGGTTGTTGTGAGCGGAACCGTTGCAAATGTGTGTGAACCTGTCTAGCTTATACTAGAGTCACTAAATAAGCTACGCTTCAGAGTAATAACACTTACCCATCTTGGGACTTAAAATCATGGTTGCCAGTTATCTGAAGCTTTATCTGAAATCAGAAGAAACACTTCTTTCGTCCTCCACAAATGTTTCAACAGTTCCCGACGGAGAGCAAAGCAATATTACATGAGCTTCCTAACGGGGAATATGAAGCCAAGATCACACATGCTTATACATCGTACCATAGCCTGGCAGATCGCCACGAGAGGTGGCCGCCTAAATGAAAAAGGTGGAGCGGCACACAACTGATGAGTGGAGAGCCACGTGACTGGGGCCCCGCTGCGGCGAGACGTTCAAACACACTTCTCCCGAGCGAACAAGTGTGTTTCGGGTCCTCGCCGCTGCAAAAGCTCTGCGCTGACGTCCAGGTTCCCCGAGAAATGCTCTGTGCTACCAGATCCTCGCGCTCCTAATCGGCAACCGGGCACTCTATGGCTCCGTCGTCGAACTGCCGGGCTTTGTGAGTATTGGTGACGTTAGCGATCGAAAGCGTCACTGTGATCGGCCTGCCACGATTGGCCGAATGCGGACTATGACCTTAGCAAAGGAATTCTTGTCGACGGAAATAAGGGTAAGGTAAGAACTTTAAATTTGGCGGTGTTGGCAGTGTTCGTTTCAGAGCGCAATGATTTCAAGCTTCCACCGTGCTCATTACGAACACCACCGAACTTGTTGTTCGAAAGGTAATGACGTCACGAGAAGGAACTATAAGGAGTATTCACTGGGCGCCATATTTGTGGGTGATGTCTAGAGCGCATGCTCTGAACGAGCCCACATTAATAGGCTGCTAAGACCAGCAATCTTGAGGGTGCGGAATGCACGTTACAAAAGAACTGTGGAAGCTCGCCATCAGCACGCGCTCAGCAGTCGTGCACACAGCTATGGCCGCCAGTGAATACTTCCTATTAGCGGCGAGATGTTTTGGTGGCGCCCTCGTTCGATTACCTTTCGTGACGTCATTACCTTGTGAACAACAACTTCGATGGTGTTTGTAATGGGCATGGTGGAAACCTGAAATCATAGCGCTCTCAAAGCAACACTGCCAACACCGTCAAAATTGAAGTTCTTACATTCCTCTTATTTCCGTCGATGAGACATCCTTTGCTGACGCCATAGTCAGTATTCGGCCAATTGTGATGGGCCGACCACAGCGACGCTTTCGATCGCTCACGTCGCCAATAGGGGGGCGCCACCAAAACATCTCGCCGCCGATAGAGCAGGCTATGATCATGCAAAAGACAGTCTGCGTACAGATTCTAACGCGAGTCACCACGAGATCTGTGCTTCGAATGCCGCCTGGCAATGAGCTCAAGGAGAAACTTGGCACGCGGCATTTGAACCACGGATATTGGGGTGACTCTTTTTGGCAGAATGTCTTTCGTATGATCTCGTGCCACTAAATAATCTACGCTTCAGGGTAACGACACTCGGCCATATCGTGGCTTAAAATAATGGTAGCCAGTTATCTAAGCTTTTTTCGGAAATTGCAGGAAACGCTTTTCCGCCCTCCGCAAACGTTTAAACAGTTCGCGGCAAAGCAAAGCAATATTACACGACCTTCCCAACACCAAATCTGATGAAGAGGAAGTGGCACTTTTGAATCATGACGATCGGCAGTTGCGTCTGCTCTGCGTAGGAACGAAAATGGCGGCGCCCACAACAATGTCGGAAAACGGAGTGC
This sequence comes from Ixodes persulcatus, assembly GCA_013358835.2. NCBI lineage: Eukaryota > Metazoa > Arthropoda > Arachnida > Ixodida > Ixodidae > Ixodes > Ixodes persulcatus. The sequence continues at coordinate 356,654 of JABSTQ010009473.1, read as the reverse complement.
CGATACTCTAAGTGTAGCTCATTTAGTGGCTCTAGCTTCCACAGTAGAGAGTTTTAGGGAACCGTGTTTGCACATCCGATACGGTACGATGAGCCTCGAGTACGAGCTGGCGCATGTGCGTGAGTTTTCTGCAGGTAGCACATCGTACCGGAGGGCTCATCGGTATACCGTACCGGATGTGCAAAGACGCTTCCCTAAACCTCTCCAGTGTCTGACAGTGTGAAAGAAAAACTGCCAAACACCATCAAGCCTTGGGCGCGCGAGTGCTTGAGACAATTGGCTTCAAGGGATACTGAACCATAGAATTTAGTGTCCATAATAAGTGGTGCACGTTCTTTCCACGAGCCAGCAGCCGCCGGTGTGCGCGAGCACTCGCAACGAAAATGACGTCAAAGACCTCCATTCGCGCTTGAGGACAGTGAAATGCATGGGCTTCGGGCCAAAGGAGAATAAAGACAGGCTTTTCATCTCTACAAGTGAAAGCTACGTGCTTGTTAGACCAATTAATCGCTTACCTTTTACACCAGACACCACTGTATAGATGAAAACCTTGTCTTTATTCTCCTTTCGCCCGAAGCCCATGCATTTCACTGCCATCTTAACCGCGAATGGAGATCTTTGACGTCATTTTTGTTGCGTGTGCTCGCGCACACCGGCGGCTGCTGGCTCGTGGAAAGAACGTGCGCCACTTATTATGGACACTAAATTCTATGGTTCAGTATCCCTTTCACGTGCCGCAAGCGTGGTGATGCATTGAAACGAGAAAACGACGCAAAATGACGACTGACCAGAGGAAAACACAGACAAACTAGACGCTGACTCAGTCAGCGCCTGGTCTCTCTTCCTCCGGTCCGTCGTAGTTTTGCGCCGTTTTTTCGTTTCTTCACGTGCCACTCCGCTCGTGCACTATCTTTGGCGGTGATTTTTTTTACACAGTGTTAACCAGTCTTTCCAAGCTGAGACACGGATCCCTACAAGCCGACCCAGATACGCTTTTCAAAACCTCGTTCTGAGAATGACCGAGGCCACGAATGGCGCTAATAGTGGGAGATATCTCGTCTGCCGTTCGCGTCTTTTCCCTATTTTACGGCGGTGACTATACTTTTGTCCATCTGCCACGGCATTCCGTCGTCAATTTGTTCAGCATCGCTATCTTTTTATATACATCATCCAATCGATATGGGGATAGGAAAAAGCATGATGGTTTTAACATGTTCGGGCGCACTACCTGTTTGCGACCGGCCCGTTCACGCGGTGCCGGTTTCCTACGTTACGTTGCGTTACGAAAGATTACGTCTTTTGACGTTGGGAGTAACCGGGATATCCGTGCTCCATATAGAGCGGGGCACCCGGTTCGGGGATTAGCATTGCACGCGACATAGAAAGCAAGCATGTCCAGCTCACTCATGACGTAACACAAAAAAACCTCAGCAAACGCTCCTCCGTGAATAAAGTCACTGGATCTTGGGAAAGTAGCGCCAAGCTCCCCGTATGGCCGCCATCTTGGTCCGTAAAATGAGCGATTTCTCCCTGACCCCTCCGTTTAGCGGCGAGATGTTTTGGTGGCGCCCTCCTATGGTTCCCCCTTGTGACGTCATTACCTTGCAAACAACAAGTTCGAAGGTGTTTGTTATTAGCATGGTGGAAGCTTGAAATCATTGCGCTCTCAAAGGAACACTGCCAACACCGTCAAAATTAAAGTTCTTTCATTCCTCTTATTTCCGTCGATGATAAATCCCCTTTCCGACGTCATAGTCAGCGTTCGGCCAATCGTGCAAGGCCGACCACAGCGACGCTTTCGGTCGCGCACGGGGCTAGTAGCTTTATGGAGACGTTCCTTGTCTACCAAGAGTTTGCTATTCACACACCGGCGAAACAAGCGTACATCTTCGTACCCCCACCACACGCTGTGTTGGTGATTCGAGGCTCTGAAAAATAGGTTTATTGATTTAAAATGCGCAAGAAGAACAATACAATTGTAAGAGATCCGTGGAGATGCCCATTATTAATAAGTTGATTGCATATACAGTGCCAAAGACGCTTATGTTGACGAAGAACGCTTCCAATACGATAATGCTCCATGGTGGTCTTTGCGCGACTGGTTTAGAGCGACCCTCTGGAATCTTCGAAGATTCCAATAGACCAAAATGGCAATTTTCATGGTAACGTAGACAGCCAATCGCCTTGTGAGGTTTTGGTCGTCTGTATATTAGTATCTGTGTGTGTCCGGCTAGCAGGGGAAGGCAATGGCGCTACTTTCCCAGGCTCCAGTGACTTTAAGGCCGGTTCTCACATGCAGCGAAGTGCTAATGTAGCGCTTCTCACGTGTCGTCAGCTACTTATCGCATGAGCAACAGTTTTGACGGTGCGATACAAAGCTGGTGAACGCTCCATTCAGCACGCGCTTAGCGCGAGGTAAGCGCTATGCTTGTAGCGCTCTGCTGCATGTGTGAACAGGCCTTTACTGTGAATAAAGCCCAGTTCACACAGTTGCGTTTGACTGCGTTTGACTGCGTTGCGGCAGCGAGACACCAGGACATCCCTGCTGCTTATATCGCGTGCTACGAAGATTCCTTGAATTGGATTCCACGCTTCATACGAAGCATAGATGTGCCGGTGGCTCGCTTTCGATTCTCGCCGCAACGCAGTCAAACGCACTCAAACGCAAGTGTCTGAACCGGCCTTTAGCCTTTAAGCGAATCGTTTGGAATGCTTGTCTTCGGTATTGGCGACGTGAGTGATCGAAAGCGTCGCTGTGATCGGCTTTCCACGATTGGCTGAATGCTGTCTATGATGTCAGCAAAGGATTTCTCATCGACGGAAGTAAGACTAATGTAAGATCTGCAATTTTGACGGAGTTGGCAGTGTTGGTTTGAGAGCATGCTATGATTTCAAGCTTCCAACATGCTCTTTACAAACACCATCAAACTTGTTATTCACTAGGTAATGACGTCACCAGAGGTAACCATAAGAGGGCGCCCCCAAAATATCTCGCCACCAATACAGACTACAGGGTGGAACAAGGAGACGGCAGGCTCTTTAAATCGACCGGAAAATTCGGCTTCTTAACCTATCGCGCTACGACTTTGTGCAGCGTTGCCCACAGATGGTGCATTTTTTTTGTAAAATTTTCAAAGAGCGAACTTACCTGAGGAAAAAGTAAAGAAAGAAAAAGGCTTAGCTTCTATGGAAACGCAGCGACGCCACCGGTCTTCAAAGAGCACGGCGCCGTTTCCCACGGGACACAAGAGGTGGCGCAACGAACGCCGCCAACGAACGAGCATACGGCGCGCCAGCGTCTTTAGCAGACAATCTTTTCGACTCAAAAGCGGCGCGCATTCCGCAGGCGGCGACAGTCGCAGAAACAAAAACAGGCGCGGTAACAACAAGCAACTGCAGTTCCTTGTCTGCTAAATACGCCGGCTCTTGGAGTCGTCTGCTCGTTCGTTGGAGGCAGTTGGCGTCGCGACCGCTTGCGCCATCTCTTGTCTCCCGTGCGAAACGGCGCCGTGTTGTTTGAAGACCGGTGGCGTCGCTGCGTTTCCATAGGAGCTAAGCCTTTTTCTTTCTTTACTTTTTCCTCAGGTAAGTTCGTTCTTTGCAAATTTTACAAAAAAAATGCACCATCTGTGGGCAACGCTGCACAAAGTCGTAGCGCGATAGGTTAAGAAACCGAATTTTCCGGTCGATTTAAAGAGCCTGCCGTCTCCTTGTTCCACCCTGTAGAATGGATAAAGTTTTGACTGCACTTAGGATTCTTGTGTTCTGAAGCGCGAAGTTCTGTTCCACGCGCTCAGAAGTACGCATGCGCTGCATGTTGCAAGAAGCACGCGTTCATCAACCATGCAAGGCCATTACAACGCACGAGTCTCTTATAATGAACTCCATCCGGCATTGCGGTGCGTTTTCCTGCCCTGTACGTAGACGTCCTCGCCGACGTTGCACGCTTGCCCCTTCCTCGCGCGTGCAAGCCGGCGACTGTGGGCGCCAGGGCGGCAGCAGCCCAACCCCTCGTTGCTTTTACCGATATGGGGCCATCTATTATGCAAGCGACGGCTCCTCGCATCGGCACGAAATGAGCGCGTCTACCGCCCGTCCTCGTTGCGGGTTCGTCACAGCCGCCAAGAAGACGCGTCTGCAACACGCCAGAGCTCCAGGAGGACCCATCACTCAGATTCATCGTGGGGAAGAAGCTAATGCCTCCTAGAAGAGAAAGGCCTGCGCGTGAAGTCATCGTTAGGGGGTTTCCGACCCGCCCTTAGCGTAAAACGCTCTGAAGCTACATTAGAGTGCGGCGCAAAGCGGATGACGCGAGCGACTTGTCGTCCCCGCGTGCTTAGCGTCGCGTTCGTTGTGAGACGCAGCACGACGTGCTGGCGGCGACGCAGACGCGAAGTAGGTGGCCCTGCGCGGAGGCACTAATGATGACGTCTGCGGGAGAATGGCGTAGGCCTTGTCTTCTAAGATCGGAAGCCCTGCGCCCCGAGAGAGGGGCTTCCGATCCACCACGGCCGAGTTTGCTTGCGCGGTTTATTTATTCATCTACACGCCGCCACTTCTATTCGCGATGTCGTGAAGCTCCCGCCAATGATGTTGTCGGGTGCTTCGTCCAATTCGGCGATTCATCGACCATCGGTCCCGCGGATGCGTTGATCATTTGTGTGGCGTAATTCGACGAAGAGGCAACCCCGTTAGGTGTTGCACTCGGTCGAATAGATTCGGCAGTGAACCTGTGAATTACACAGAGTGGGCAAGAGTATCGTGCAAAGGATTCGGTGTTAAAAAAAAATATGACCTTTTTTTGTTTTAATTACCGTAAATATCAGTTATGCGTCACCGACGGCTCAGTCTTCGCCAAAACGTAATGGCCAGAGGTTGGAACCAGATGTGAAAAATGTCAAAACTTAGCGTTATCTGGTTCAAAAGGTATAAGCAAGTCTCGAAACCTTTTTTTTTTTTTTGTTACAAGAAGGCTTCTTGAGGGTCTTTCGAGTGCATGAACATAAACCGCGTTTGCTACCAAAAACGGGGCCTATTTACTCGCTAAAAATTTAAAATATCGTTAAAAAAATTAAATACCGGTACGTGGTGAAACTCCAAATCGCTGGCACTACATCTGTTGTAAACGGAGCGTTCGCACACATGTAATTTTTATTTTGTGGTGAGAAAAAAGGAAAGACGTTTACAATTCCCTGTACTGCCGAGTTAGAGCGCAACTCTTGAGGAGGAGGGGAGGGCACAGAGAGGAGGGTATGCCCCTCCTCCTCTCCTCCACCTGTCCTTCCTCCTCCCCGTCTTCTCCTCCTCCTCCTCCTCCTACATCCTCCTCTTCCTCTCATTCTCCTGCCTTCCTCCTCCCCCTCCTTCTGCCCCTCACTCCCCCCCTCCTCCTTCGTGACGTCCCTCGTAAACCTGGTGACGTCTCTCGTGACCCCAGTGACCCTTGTGACGTCACGTGTGACGTCATTATGGGAATCATCCCATAATGCAACGTACGGTTACGCCGACTTTGACGCCGACGCCGCTCAAGGCGGAAACGGGCGCCTAAGAACTGCGTTCTAAAACCCGGGTTTCATATTCTCCCAGACACCCGGCATGCTGGAACGCCATTCAATGGGACACAAAGCAGCGCACATGGGAGCACTTCTGGCGAGGCCCGAAGGGGAAACATGGGCCGGGGAGGCTGTGTCCTAGTCCAGCCCAATTGTTACACGCTTTTTTCTAGGTAAGCTGACAGCTTCTAGATAACTTGGGGTCACCACGAGATCTAATTTTCCTATGCCTAATTTTGGTCACCGCGACATTTAATTTCCCTCTGCGGAGCGAGCAAAGATAGATTTCGTAGACGGTTCGCCTGCTAACGCGAGCACAGAACGCGGTTCGTCCACTACGAAGCGTGGTTAGCTAACGAAACTAAAACGAGAAACCAGCATACGTCATCTTCTAACGGACCCCCCTCCCTTAAAAAATAAAAAAGAGAAAAATGAAACTTTATTGTCTCTTACGAACCCTGCGCCGCAGCAGTGTTTGATCGGACGCGGGCCAAATTTCTCATCGTCTGCTCTTTCACGTGGGAAGCCACTGACAACTCGCGCTTCTTTTGCGAACCCGCAAGCTGACATTCGACCGGCGGATGAAGGAGTACTAAGGACAAGCCCATCAGAGGCCGCGAGACCTCTCTCGCTCCTTGAAAGTTGGTTAGGCGTTCTCACCAAAAGTTGTTTGATTGGTTCCGTTGGTTGATTGGGCGCAAGCTCTGACGCCACGTCCAATCAGCTGACCGAGAATGCTCTCGCTCTCCCCTCGACCAAAGTGCAAACCACTTAAAATGTATACATAATCTTGAAAAACGGTGTAAGGGATTGGGCGCTTGTTAGGGGTTCCGATTTGGGTGAAGGTGCGATCGTGAACGTTCGCGGCCGTGGATTGGACGGGGTGCCACGTGCTGCACGCAATCAACCAATGAGACGTTTTCGAAGCCGTTAGCGGGCTCACAATTCGGCAAACCTTTTGGGAGCAGGGGTGCTAAACTCGTCAAACACAAAGTCGGGACCAAAGTTCACGGAGCGCGCCAATTGGACTATCACGACGATGACTTCGCACTTTTGTCGTCAGCGTCCAATCGGCGCTCTTCGCGAACTTTGGGCATTAACTTTGTGTTTGACGAGCTAAGGACCCCTTGGGGGCTATGTTCGACAAAGGTTTCGTTTCTCTTAAAAAGAAACGGAAGTGAGGGCAGTGACGAAATCGCGCCTGATTGGCCAGAGGCTCAAATGACGAAAGAGGGAACTTTCGTCATTTGAGCCTTTAACCAATCAGACGCGATATAATCACTTACGTCACTTACGTTTCTTTTTAGGAGAAACGAAACATTTGTCGAACATAGCCCCCCTGGTCTCACCAACATGCAAACAGCGAGAAAGGTCTCCCTGCCTTCAATGTGATTGTTCTTTGTGCTTTTTCATCCCCCGATCGACATCAACTTGTGTACGGCAGCAGAGCCACTTGAGAATTTCATATGAAGCGCGGTTTGTCAACGGCTTACAACGCTGAAATAGCAGACGACCAAAATTTCAGCCTCCGTTCGATCTCACTTCGCCGCTGCACTGGTTTCGTTGCAAATCAACTTTTTTCACGGTCGGTTCACACACGACGTACGCCGTGATTTTTTATTTATTACAGTTAGCAAATGACGTTCTGTAGCAAACGAACCGTGTTCTTCGCTCGCGTTAGTAGACGAACCGTCTACGAACACCCTCTGGGCTCGCTCCGCGAGCCCAGAGGGTGTTCCCACAAATTGGACACGGGTGTTCTCACAAATTGGACACAGAGGGTGTTGCCACCCCACGTGAACGATCAAAAGCGTCGCTGTGGTCGGCCCGCCACAATTGGCCGAATGCTGACTATGACGTCAGCAAAGGATTTCGCATCGACGCAAATAAGAGGAATGTAAGAACTTCAACTTTGACGGTGTTGGCAGTGTTGCTTTGAGAGCGCTATGATTTCAGGCTTCCAGCATGCCCATTACAAACACCATCGAACTTGTTGTTCGCAAGTTAATGACGTCACGAAAGGTAACCAAACGAGGGCGCCACCGAAACATCTCTCCGCTAATACAGCTTCCGACGCGGCTCTCGACACCACTATGTGCGCCGAACGCGCCCTGCCACTCGACTCGGACGACTGCGTCGCCGTGCTCCGTTGAGACGGCAAGTTTTGAGACCCTATTGTTTGACAAGAAGAGAGCTACGCCTCGTAATATTACGAGGTAAAATCTACCTGTGAAATACTGAAGCACACCCTTGACAGAAGGTTAAAGCCTGGTTCAGGCAGTTGCGGTTGACTGCGTTTGACTGCGTTGCGGCAGCGAGAAACCAGGACATCCCTGCTGCTTTTATCGCGTACCAAGATGATTCCTTGAATTGGATTCCACGCTTCATACGAAGCACAGATGTGCCGGTGACTCGCTTTCGGTTCTCGACGCAACGCAGTCAAACGCAGTCAAACGCAAGTGTCTGAACCGGCCTTAACACTGGTACGTGCAAGCGCCGATTTGCGCTGCCCACTTGAGACCCAGCATCGGCATTCCAGGCACCCTATATTCTTGAAGGCTTGTGCGTTACGGCTCAACTAATGTTTGAGATAGGGTTCATTCCTGTACTTCGTCATAGTGCGGGCAAAAGCAGTTGTCGGAATACAAATAAGATGCCACAGGTTTTGCGTTAGCGCCTTTATTAACTGAGCTTTTGGGGGGCATGATTTGAAAGACCCAAAATTTGAAGGTGGAAATTTATGTATAGTATTACTTATGCCCTGGATGGGGACTTTGTGTGTTTCTGACAACGTAAATGATCGTTTAATGTTCTTTTGTCAGCTGACTATGCTAAACTTTAAGAGGAAAGAGCAAATACTGAAGAACAAAAAGAGTCAAACTTAAAGCCGGTGTCGCACTGCTATGCATCACACAAAAGAGTCCGAGCGCCGCGTGCCAAGTTTCCTCCTCGAAGGCATTGCCATGCTGCTTTCGAAGCACGGATCTCGCGGTGACTCTCGTTCGGATCTGTATGCAGACTGTCTTTTGTATACGATGTAGTATTGGCGACGTGAACGATCAAAAGCGTCGCTGTGGTCGGCCCACCACAATTGGCCGAATGCTGACTATGACGTCAGCAAAGGATTTCTCAGCGACGCAAATAAAAGGAATGTAAGAACTTCAACTTTGACGGTGTTGGCAGTGTTGCTTTGAGAGCGCTATGATTTTAGGCTTTCACCATGCTCATTACAAACACCATCGAACTTGTTGTTCGCAAGGTAATGACGTCACGAAAGGTAACCAAACGAGGGCACCACCGAAACATCTCGCCGCTAATAGGGTGTATTCACTGGCGGCCATATCTGTGTGCGCTAATGCTGAGCACGTGCTGATGCCTAGCTTCTACAGTTATTTTGCAACGTGCACCCCACACCATTAAGATTGCCGGTCTTGACAGCCTATTAATGTGAGCTCGTTCTGGCGAGCCGCGCCGATAGTTATTAGCCGTATGAGGCGCAGACGACGCGGGAGGCTGGTGCGCTTGTCGAGCTGGCCTCGCATTTCGTAGAATAAAGGTCGGTTCTCACATGCAGCGAAGCGCTGATGTAGCGCTCCTCACGTGCCGTCAGCTACTTATCGTCTGCCATGAGCAACAGTTTTTACGGTGCGATACAAAGCTGGTGAACGCTCCCGTCAGCACGCTCTTAGCGCGAGGTAAGCGCTACGCTTGTAGCGCTCCGCTGCATGTGTGAACAGGCCTTAATGTAGCGTTTGCAAAAGGGCAGAGCACCAGGCATTGATGTGTAGTCAAATGCCACAGCATCGTATTAAATAGAGAGGAAAAAAATGTGACTCCCGAAAAGTTTCATTTGGTTCCTCGGATTCACGAAACATCGCCAGTAGCGTGAATCGCCAGCTGTGCGGAGGACAGGGTGAATTGTTGTTTCTCTATCTTGCCCATGATTCAGTAGTGCAGCTACGCTTACTTGTCACGTTACTAGGGACTTTTCGTAGATCGAACTCAAAAGCATGCAACAGCTTTCCATTGCATGGGGGGAGCCGTCACTTTGAGGTTGGACTGAGCCCGTGCCCGCAGGACCCCCAACCCGCAGCTGGCGTTCTACGTTAAGTTCCTAATGTACTAGCTACGATGGTTTTCCGTTTTCCTGGACAAGAAAAACCCGAATATGCATTTACAATTTTTTTCAATACTTTAAATTTGACAACAAAGCTCACTTTGCTTACCACCACTTTGGTTCCCCGACGCTCACAAGAAAAAGCGAGTAAGCGGCAAAAGACACGAGGTAGAATGAGCAGAAAATCGTAGCCCCTATTGAGTTATGACTTGGACGCATAATTGAGAAAAAATTGACGGCTTTACTGTAGTTTTTTATAACTTATTAAAATTGTGTAGTTAGACTACAACAGGTATAATTACTTTCCCGGGAACTCTGAAAAATTAAACACTAGAACATTCCTGGGTCGACCAGTTAAAGGGTGTTTTGCGATGTCAGATGTCTGAAAGGAAAGTAACCCAAAGAAGACTAGAACAGGACACCTCACAGAGGTAAACAACAAAAAATGTGTGTATGAAATTCAAAATAATTACATTTTTTCGCAGCGGGAAAGAAGTTGTATTCACGATCTTTTTCTGGTGCGAGGGTTCTAGGTATGTTAAGTTTTGAAGTTTGATTATGTGTCTGCGACTTTTGAATACTGTTGTTTTTGTTGCGTAATTTTTGTGTGCCATCTCTTACTCAATATGATATATATTTTCGTGTTCAAATGTCCGTTGTTCTTCGGGTATTTTGTGCGCTTAAATTATTTATTACATCTAATATTCGTATATTAGTATAATATATTATATTATATCTATTTTTTTCCTGCTGTCACGAACAGCGCGGGGGCTGGGACCTTCGTCAAGCTGTTACTCAGCAGCTATTTGTCCGAGTCCCCTGTTGTCATGTAAGATGATGTGACAACAAATAAATTTGATTTGTTTCGAAAGTATAACTGCGCCTAAACAGCAAACAAAACAAAAAATCACGCAAAGACCCTTTTGTAGTCACCCGGAACTGTGTACAAAATTTTAATTTTGGGGTCACAAAATTGGCGATCACTCTTTTTCCTCATAAATGTCTAAGGAGGTTACTAACGCACGTGCGTGAATTACGACCTTACCACTTTGACGGCAGCGGCACGTGTGCTCAAACACATGGTGTCACGGCGTGCAGGAAATAGTTTTTGGTTGTTTGACCCATTCAAAAAATAGGCAGGGAAGAGATGAGCTGTAAAGGTATTCGCGTCCCGCTTTTTTTTTTTTATTACAACTCGATTTAGTGTTGCGGTGTGGCAGTGCATGCCTCGTCATTGAATTCATTCGCACGAATTAAAACAGGGCCACGGCATGCTTCCAGCGGTTGGTAGCTCCAGCTTTCCAAGATCATGTACTTGCCCGAGTTCAAACAGTGTGTGGGACAGCGCAGCCGCGCGCGAAAAAGACAATTTGAACAATATAGCATCCTCATCTTTGTCCGAATAGGTCTGACTTCTAAGAACGCGAGCAAAACCATAGGTAAAACCAGCATCTCTCTTGAGGCGGATGCCATAGACGACGCTGTCTCCCACTTGCGAAACGCACTTCGCTGTCGAGAAATGTTTTCTTATGCCCGGATTATTTGCCTCCCCGAAAAAAATAATCACCATTTTTGAGCAGACAGAAAGCCTCAATATTATGTATTGTAACTCGACCGCAATAGAGTTTTAACGTGTTCGCCGCCATTGCAACTGGACCCGTACTGATTTTGGGCGGTTTCGCGCCAAGGCGGGGCGCCACTAGTGTTAGAGTTCCTGTATAGGCTCCCTACGGGAGCCCTATAAAGCCGGTCGTGGTTGCGCGTTTGATTCCACGTGCCGCGTGCCGCCCTCGCCGCTATTCGCCGAGATCCGATCACGTGAGGAGCCGTATCAAGTGTCGTGCAGCAAAGTAGACGTTGCACGCGCCCCGGCGTACGTTCCCCGGCATTTGAACGCGCCGCGCGCCTCGAACGCGCGGCGCCGCTATTCGCCGTTCTCGACGCAACGCAGTCAAACGCACTCAAACGCAAGTGTCTGAACTGGCCTTTAAGGCTGGTTCACACATCTGCGTTGGTTGCATTCGCATGCAACCGAAACGACCGTAACGACAAAGTCACCGGGACAAGCGTTCGCCGAACACAGCATGGGAAGTGATGCAAGGGGTAGCTTCGCGAAGCGATCCATGAGCCACGGTTGTTGCGGTGTTTTTGTCGTTACGGTCGTTTTGGTTGCATGCGAACGTAATCGTTGCAAGTGTGTGAACCAGCCTTTAGAGTTCCTGTATAGACCTTTCCAATGTTTACAAAATCACAGTCCAGCGTGCGATCTTCACAGTCCAGCACGTGCGTGTTCGTCGCTTCGGAAAGCGAGCAAAGCACGCGCCATATTCATTTAAGTGTACTGTGTCCTTCCCCCCAGCATAGGCCGTTGTGGAGACTCGTCAACGCCCACTTCAGTGGCTCGGCATCTCGGTAAGACAAGAGAAGGGCGGCTATGGCGGCTCAATCTGGCGCGTGTGTAAAGCGTCTATACACGAACTCTAACTAGTGTTGCTCCATGGCGCCCCCTGACCAGCGGAAGAAAACTATGCGGAGCGCGAGTTCGTCTGCTTCTTGCACGGGGTTGCCATAATGTCAGAACGCCGAGCTCTTATTGGCTGATCGGAAACAAATAGCGGGTAGACCGCAAGAGCATCTAGGATTGTGGTCTACCCACTATCTTTTCGATCCAAGCCAATCAGAGCTCGGCGTCGTAGTGACATCACCGTAACTCCCTGCGCAGAAGCAGACAACTTGCTCTCCGCATAAGCTGTGTGACCCCGGCTTTAGGAGACGTTGTTTTTTTTTAATTTACATGCCTTGTTACACTCGAGACCGATTGCGAAATGCGCCGCGTGCCAGACTAAACTCCACCCGGAATACGGATCACTTTATTCCCGAACCCACAGTCGCATTTTGACGCATAAATCGTCGCAACCACGTCGAGTCTTAAACGTAATTTGACCTAAAGTGCACTTAGAGCTTCCAAGAAACGATATTCGGTTTGGATGCTACGCACCTCACACACGCAAACCGGCGCAAGTATTGGCGACGTGCGCGACCGAAAGCGTCGCTGTGGTTGGCCTTCCACGATTGGCCGAACGCTGACTATGACGTCGGAAAAGGATTTATCATCGACGGAAATGAGAGGAATGAAAGAACTTTAATTTTGATGGTGTTGGCAGTGTTCCTTTGAGAGCGCAATGATTTCAAGCTTCCACCATGCTATTTACAAGCACCATCGAACTTGTTGTTTGCAAGGTAATGACGTCACAAGGAGCACTCTTAAAAAAAAGGGTACTGTAGCCGACTTGCACACAGGGCAATCCCTTTGGGAGGTATCGTTACCCCCTGCAACGAGGGTGCAAACTTACCCCCTAGGTAAGGGTGCAACATTGCCTCCTTTTGGAGGTAACCTTAGTTCCTTTTGGTGTTAAAAGTGCATCCTTTCAGGGTCAGCCTTTACCTCCTTTAGGAGGGAATTTCAATCCTTTTGAGAGGTAAGACGACGTAATTGAGGGCGCTGCTTTTACCTCCTTTTGGAGGGAACTATGATCCACTTTGGGGTTAAATACACACGATGAGGAAAACAGCTCAGAAATCGCGGACTACGAAGAACAAACACGATAGAAAAGTGCTGTGCTGTCGTGTTTGTTCTTCGTAGTCCACGCTTTCCGAGCTGTTTTCCCCATCATGTATAACAGCAACCAACTGGCCCAGTTCACCACCTTATTACAGGTTAAATGCACACTTGATGGAATCACTTTTACCCCCTAAAGAAAGGTACTATGGCCCTTTGTGGGTGTGATAGTACGTGCTTCAAAGGTGGGCCTTATAATAGATGAAGACGGCCTAGTTCTGAAAGTACATGACAATGTTTTATTGTGGCTGTCACAAACAAAATGGCATAAAAATCAATGGCATGACTAGACATCTTATAAAAGTTCTAAGATGTAACCACTAAGCGCAATAAAGACATCTGGAACAACACTTTCGGGGCTCTAGTCGTCGCTAAAGATGATCTAGAGGCAGAATGCAACCAGGACTGCCTCAGCAGGCGACGCGGCTTCGAGGTCTCCCTCCACTGCCACATAGCTGGGCGCCTCAGGATTAATTAGGCTTGAGTTGACAGCCTCCGGGTAGACTGCACTGCCTGCCTGGAACCAAAAAAATGTGGAAATCATGTGATATGAATTTGAAACATATCATCCCAAATTTGAAGAAACTGTGAAGAAATATTAGATTTTTCTAAGACTCATTTGGAGCATTTGATGGGCCACTGATTCCAGCATTATAAAGAATCGACCATACTTACCAGACGTGATCAGTTTAACTGTTGACTAACTACCACTGACTAAAATTATCACATGGCGGGTGGTAATCGTAGATTAGTAAGCACTTTGTATTCACCGGTCATGTTTAAATTTGTCACCCCGATTTACTTAGGTGGCTAACAGATCTTAGTCAAAAGGGTACAACTAGTGTAGCAGGTTAGTATATACAAGTGCTGATTGTTGGGCGAGTTGGCATTGTACGTGAAAAAACATGATTGCGCTTTAAGACAAGGACAGAGGAAGAACATACACCACAGAGCGCTACACCACATTAGCTAATCAGCACCACAGCAGATCCCTATGACCGCCAACCCTAACTGCCGAACTTAGGCAAATATGCAAATATTTTTGCCGAAGTGCTCTGCCAGATGAGAATTGAATTTATGTTTTATTTAGACATGAGAAGAACAGCACACAAGGACGAAAACACAGAAAAAGAACACACCGAAAAAGACACATTCAAGCGCCTTGTGTGTCTTACTCTAATTTATTTACTCGAAGTATACCCTCCACTTTCTCTGGAAAATGAACGAACACCACACACACAAAGAAAAGATAAAAATCAAGAACCTCATTTCAAGTGCCCAAATGCGAACAAGAACATCAAAATAATATATCTGACTACGCTTACCTGCAGTTGCGTCCAAGGTAGCAGGCATCCAGTACCCTCGACGAAATCACCCTACAACGTTGACGCAGTAGGAATGAAATATATTCAATCAACTTCAAATAATGCAAACTTAGCCATCTGACTCGCCTATTGCATGATCAGCTTTTAAAATGCCTGATGACTCGCAAAACAAATATGCCAAGACAATATACTTGCTAGTCTCTCTGCCGGCAATAAATTAACGACCTTATTCAGTAATCTATTACTATTAATGTTTGCGAAGCGCACGATTAATTTCTGACTGCCGAATGTAGAACTTCGGCAAATACTTAAAGTTTTTTGCCGAAGTAATTTGCCAGATTACAATTTGAAAATTGAATTTATGTTTTATTTAGACATGAGAAGAACAGCACACAAGCACGAAAACACAAAAAATAACACCGAAAAAGACACACTCGATTGCCTTGTGTGTCTTACTCTAATTTATTTACTCGAAGTATACACTCAATTTTTTCTCGGAAATGAACAAACAGCACACACACAAAATAAACATAAAGATGAAGAGCCCCATTTCAAGTGCACAAATGGGAACAAGAAATTCAAAATAAAATATCGCACTACGCTTACCTGCAGTAAACAGTGTTAAGAACTGTCACGAGATGCGTTCAAGGTAGCAAGCATCCAGTACCCTCGACGAAATCACCCTGCAACGTTGCCGCAGGATGAAAGAAATATATTCAATCAACTTCAAATAATGCAAACTTGAGCCATATCTAACTCGCCTACTGAATTATTACTTTTAAAAAAAACTGATCACACGCAAAAAAAAAAGAAAAAGCCAAGACAACACTATAATTGCTAGTCTCTCTGCCGGCAACAACTTAATGAATTTATTCCGTAATATACTACTTTTAATGTTTGCGAAGCGCATGAATAATTTCTAACTGCCGAATGTCGAACTTCGGCAAATATGTAAATATTCTTGCCAAAGTAATTCGCCAGATTAAAATTGAATGTATGTCTTATTTAGACATGATAAGAACAGCACACAAGGACGAAAACACAAAAAAGAACACCGAAAAAGACACAGTCAAGTGCCTTGTGCGTCTTGCTCTAATTCATTTACTAGAAGTATACCCTCAATTTTCTCTCGGAAATCTAATTCATTTACTCGAAGTATACCCTCAATTTTCTCTCGGAAATCTAATTCATTTACTAGAAGTATACCCTCATTTTTCTCTCGGAAATCTAATTCATTTACTCGAAGTATACCCTCAATTTTCTCTCGGAAATCTAATTCATTTACTCGAAGTATACCCTCAATTTTCTCTCGGAAATCTAATTCATTTACTCGAAGTATACCCTCAATTTTCTCTCGGAAATCTAATTCATTTACTCGAAGTATACCCTCATTTTTCTCTCGGAAATCTAATTCATTTACTCGAAGTATACCCTCAATTTTCTCTCGGAAATGAACGAACAGCACACACACAAAATCAACATAAAAATCAAGAGCCCCATTTCCAGTGCAAAAAAATGGGAACAAGAAAATCAAAATAAAATATCGGAATCCGCTTACCTGCAGTAAGCAGTGTTAAGAACTGTCACGAGATGAGTCCAAGGTAGCAGGCATCCAGTACCCTCGACGAAATCACCCTGCAACGTTGCCGCAGGACGAAAGAAATACATTCAATCAACTTCAAATAATGCAAACTTGAGTTTTATCTATAACTCGCCTACTGAATGATCAGAGTTTTAGAAATGCCTGATATAATAAATTGTTGTGTGTATGTTTATACAGCCGGAAGTTAGTCTGCCTCGGTGGGCGTCTGGTCTCTCAGCTGTAGATGAGCAATTTAGCCAGTGCGGTACAACCGCTAGCCTGGGGTCTTTAACGTGCACCACGCAGTAGTGATACACGACCGCACGCCGGTACGATGCTCATCCAGATGCCTGATCACACGCAAAGAAAATGCCAAGACAATATAATTGCTAGCCTCGCTGCCTGTAACAACTTCATGACCTTATTCCGTAATATACTACTATTAATGTTGTGCGAAGCGCATGAAAAATTAACGCAGACATTTATATTCGGTATTTCAAGGTAACGTGACATTGGACCAAACTATTTATTAAACCTCGTTAAATTAAAAAAAAAAAAAAAAAAAAACGTTGATATTAAAAATCAGCGTTTAACCCTGTCTTTTCGAAATATCAACGACGTTGAGAATAAATCGCGCCGGTTGGCCGGTGCCGCCAATGAATGCCTGCGGAAAAAAAAAAAACACCTTATGAAAATTTTAAATATTTGATCAGATCCTCAATTTAACGTCCGACGCGACACGCCAACGGCCCCAAAACAGAAAACCTCATACCCCCTCACGCCTTATGGTACGTTTACACCTGAGAAGAAATCCGCTGCCGCGGGAACGGATTCGCTCCCGGCGGCGGCGGCGACGAGCGGATTGTCTTTACATCTATTTCCTTCGAGCAGCGGCGGTGACGCCGGCTGCGGCAGCTATTCTCGTAACATCCCGTCAAATATGACGAGAAGGCGCGATAGTTCCCACCTCGGCTGTCTCCCGGGCGCTGCTGCACCCGGAAGTCGTGACGTAGGCAGCGTCGCGCAGCGCAAGAATGTCACTTCCGGTCACCGAAACGCCTCGCTCGGCGGCAGAAATAGGTCCTGGACCTAGACGGCTCGCCGCCGCGTTTTACGCCCAGCGTTTCGCCCCAGCGGCGAAAGCTGGGCGGATTCGCTAGCGGATCCGCAAGTGTAAACGTACCATTAAACGTAGGCGACCCCCCATTCAAAAGGCGCCTTCGCCCGGCCGCCCCGCTCGCCGAACCGCCCCTTTCCCATTTCCTCCACTCGCACACACATACACCGGGAAAAGCTGCTGGCTACGCCACTGGTTAGCGTATGTCAACCTTCTAAATATGCGCTAGTGCAAGCGACAGTCATTCCTATTCTTGCTCTTTATGAACTTCGATGGTCTAAACCGTGTCTGCGTTCGCGTCACATACTAATTTTATCGAACGCTCGACGCCTTCAAACGTGCCAACATGTCCGCCAACCCTTTGTCTAAGGAAGACGGGGGTCGCCTTCCCGGGCGGTCATAACCGACGCCAACTGCCGACCGCGCAGAACATGTCCTTACCTGCATACGGTGCACACAACTTGGATCTTCAACTGAAGTCAATGCAGCTCTCTCGGTGACCTCGTAAGATGAGACTGAGCCGAACAGAACAATAAAGAACGTTCCTGCGCTGGGACGCCTCCGTCGAACATTCGAGAAGGAAGACCGTTATGCCGACACGACCAGCCGCGTCGGCGGGGAAAGCTTCGACGCTCCCGGGCGGCCGAGCAGGCGCTCGGCCGCCCGGGAGCGCGAAGAATCACGTGCCATACGAGGAGACCAATTAGCGAACTCGTTTGCGCCTTTCCACAGCCAATCGCAGCGCCTAAGCTTTGGCCGTGCAAAACAGGTGCACCCTCTGGGAGGTAATATGTGCCTCCTCGGTGCCCCTTCGCAGCGAACTTCACCTGGTAGCACCGCATTCTTAGTGTCTGCTGCGTCTGAGGAGGTAATCAAGCGGGGCGCTTTACCCCTGGCCGGGAGGAGGGAGGTAAAGGCGGTCTGTTACCTCCTTTTGGTCCCCTTTTTTCTAAGAGTGAGGAAGCATAGGAGGGCGCCACCAAAACATCTCGCCGCTAATAGGGACTATTCACTGGACGCCATATTTGTGGGTGCTGTCTAGAGCGCATGCTCCGAACGAGCTCACATCAATAGGCTGCTAAGACCGGCACTCTCGATTGTGCGGAATGCACGTTGCAAAGGAACTGTGGAAGCTCGCCATCAGCACACGCTCAACATTCGCGCACACAGCTATGGCCACCAGTGAATATTCCCTATTAGCCCCGTGCGCGACCGAAAGCGTCGCTGTGGTCGGCCTTCCACGATTGGCCGAACGCTGACTATGACGTCGAAAAGGGGATTTATCATCGACGGAAATAAGAGGAATGAAAGAACTTTAATTTTGACGGTGTTGGCAGTGTTCCTTTGAGAGCGCAATGATTTCAAGCTTCCACCATGCTAATAACAAACACCATCGAACTTGTTGTTTGCAAGGTAATGACGTCACAAGGGGGAACCACAGGAGGGCGCCACTAAAACATCTCGCCGCTAATAGACTCACGCCCGACGTCAATGAGTGAGAAGCTTCTCTGTTGCGGTGGAATTTGGAAGATAGAAGGGGAGTATCGGCGATTTTCATCGCGTTTTTTTTAAACCTACCTTCACGACTTTGTTTTAGGGGCGAAGCTCCTTAGGGGCTAGCCATGTCTGTCCGCCGTCCGCCGTCCGCTGTAGGCCCGGCGTCGGATGCTCGTGCTTTTGCTCGTGAGATCACGTGCTCGTGTAGGGCAAAAAAAAAAAAAATTGAAGAAAAAAGATGAAAAAAAGTATGAAAAAAGAAAAAGAAGAAAAAATGCTTAAAAAAAGATAAAGAAGAAAACCACACATTCTCCTACTGACATGAATGAAAAGGCTCGGCATGCTGCGGCTCGACGTCTACGCAGACAAGCACCACCAGAGCTTCGCCCCAAGCAACGTCATTCACCACGTGGAGATGCGGTCAATTTTTTTAGAGCACCAGGAGCTGTGAATATTGCTGACGACGCCTTAATATGCGCAAAGAAGCGGTAAAACACCGCCTTTAAGGTATGTATCTTGTTATTTCCTCTCTTACTTTGCAGAAAAACGCCGGAATCGCGCTTGACAAAATGAAACGAAGCTTACAAGGGCTCGAGTAACTTGAACTTGTTGCGGCAACACGAAGACGCCTAACCCTTCGGCTGCTTTTTCTCGCTCTCTCTCTATTTTGTCGCTTTCTTTCTCGTTTTTTTTCTCGGGACCGAAAATTCCCGCGCCCAAGATTTGCCGCGTTTTGCTCCCGCCTTGAGCCGCAGCTGGTCGAGGTTGGCCGCGGCGTATCTGTCGGAGCACTTCATAACGCCGACGAACCGATTGCTCGAGCGTCGCCTTGTCCTGGTTCCTAAGGATTGCCGCAATTCTAGAAAAGCCAATAATGCTTGCCGTAGTTTCATTTCGTTGCCGCCTCTTATGACTGGAACCATTGATTACGGCGCAATTGACCATTTTAAACCTCGGCTGAGCAGACAAACTACAGTGCGAACACGGCCCCGAAGCACACACAACATTGCATAAGAGCGACGAATGCCTCCAGCATGGATTCCGGCGGGTTCCGGTGAGATTTACGAAGCGGTAGTAGCGATGCATCATGGTCTCATGCGAGAAACCTGTACACGATGAGGGGGAAAAAGAGAAAGTTAAGCGTCGCTTCCTATTTGAAGTGATATAAAAATTCAAGGAGTGCGCTATTTCGCTAACTACGTCATAGATTCGGACGGGCATTTTAAATCGAGCTTTCTTAAAGGGGGACCAGCAGAAATATTCTTCATCCTGAGATAACAGGCGCAATTACAAACATTTATCATACACATAGTTTCCATTTAATTTTGAAAGTAATTTCGTTCATTTAAGTCAAAGTTCTCGCAAAGCCTGTTTTCTTTTTCGTACTGAGAAAAAAAGAGGCATTTCGCATTTATAAATCTTGAAAACGGTAAATATACTGATTTCAATGAAATGTAGGTCCAGCTAGAAAATACTTCGTTGGTCGTATTACCTCAGTCATTCCGCACATCTTGACCTTGTCGAGTTCTGCCGGAAACCTCCTTAAAAATAGAAAATAAAATATATATATATATATTTATGCGTGCCTTGGAACACACAAATAACGCCTCTCTCATGCCATACCCAAGTAACACTACATGTTCTTTTTTTAAGTCATTAAAAAGTAATTTACATTAGACCTAATAATTCCTCAGAAAAGAAAAAGTAATAATTGGGGTTTTGGGGATATTCAGAAAGAGCAGGATAATTAATATGGTCGGTGAGAGCTTACAAGAGAAACTGTTACCCCTTCTTTCCACAACAGCAGAGGGAACACTGGGAATGAGGCAAGGTCCTCTCCAGCATTCGCTCTCCTAAAATAGAAAAAGTGGGAAGAGCTTTCCCTAAACTTGTCATCGCCTTTGATTCTAAGCACGCTGGTTGAAAATAGACGTCGTGCAGAATCATATTAAATATCAAAATTTAATGTGCAGGTTGAGAATTTGCTTTTTTTTTCCCCCAAAGGCTATTGACCGTCTTTGTTAGTTCACTGATATGCAAAACTTTATATAAAATCGGATTGCATTACCTAACTTAATTTATTTGCGAGCTTTTTGAGCTTGCTACTACTACCTTCTCAAGTCTAGAAGGCGGGGAAAAGTGTGTGTGTCTGTGTGTGTATGTGTGTGGGGGGGGGGGGAGGGGGAACGGGCGTATTTAATGCATTTTATTTATGTAGTGGTGACTTTAGAGTCAGTCTTTCAACTCTTTTTCGTATCTCCAATCTTAAATTTATTTTTCGGAGTGAATGAAACTTAGTTCGTTTAAACAGAAGCGCTTCTACGGTGTTATTTTTTAAATTTTTACGATGAACTTATTGCCGATTGTAACGCTCCCGTAATAAGATCGCACGTTATAAAGCGAGAAGAAACTCACTATATAGTTTAGTTTTTCCCAAAGAGAGTTTTCCTAGTACACTTTAAGAAATGCCTGCGCGTCTACTTAGCCGCAAAACGGTCCAAGAGCCAATCTTTGCGATCAACCAAATCAACTAGATCACAGAAAGTATAAAACATAGAGAGGACGAAACACAGACGACTACATTCTTTTGAAAGAATGTAGTCGTCTGTGTTTCATCCTCTCTATGTTTTATACTTTCTGTGATCTAGTACATCTTACCAACACGCTCGTTAGGAATATAACTAAATCAACTCGGCGAATGACTAGGCGGTACATTCGTTTAGACCTAAAAATGAAGCATGCGCTGCGGCATTACGCAATGCAAAGCGTCATGCTTGCATCGCGTAATGCGACAGTGGAGACTTAATTATGATGTCTAAACAGATGTTCCGCCTCATCATTCGCTCAGCTACTTTCGTAGATCGCAGAGATTGGCTCTTGGACCATTTTGCGGCTAAGTAGACGCGCAGGCATTTCTTAGAGTGTAAGTTCGTTTTAGAAATATTGAACCGCTTATTTGAAATGTGAACGTCGGATGCCCAGTCTGATGGCTGGTAACCTTGCGCCTCGTTGATCATCCAGAAATCTGCGGTCACAGACTGGTAATACTTGATACCCAAAGACAGACTGCGGTCGCCGTCCGAAGCGTGTTTCTGCCAAATTGCTCGTCCCAAATTTGTCCGGATACATGTTCTAAGCATACATATGTATGAAGCGAACCCCAATAAAATACTTTAGGGTCCTCCGCACATACATTTGTCATGTCTGGAACAAACACCGTGTCTTTTTGTTTTTGTACGACGTACGAACGTCTGATTGCGACTAAAGTGAGGACGGAATATCGCTTAGAGTTGTCACGACCATTAATCGCGCGGCAGTGGGGCTACGACCTATATAGATCGATCTGTTCTTTAACATTCGCCCATCTCCCCGATCTCGCTCACGATTTTGTGACGTTGCAGACTTGGCGTTTGTACGCGATCGTACCAGAAAGCATCTTTCGGGGCACGATGGCATTTCTGCCTCCTCTTCCGAGGAGAAGAAGAAGAAGAAAATGATGTCCGTGGCTCTGGCTTTGTTGCCGTCGGGGGAGTGCGTGACGCGCCTGATCGGTGACGTGACGCCGTCGTTCGTCCCTCGGCTAAATGGGAACCGGAACAGCGCGGCTACGCGGAGACGACGGGCGGTCGATGCATGGAGCGCCCTCCCGGCTTTCGCGCCATCCTTGAGCCCAGTCCTTGAGCCGCACATCGCACCGCTCGTACGCGGTACAGAAGACAGTAGCGTCACGGGCACTGGGCCACGTCGACGTGAAACCGTGACCGTTAGGTCAGCTCACGTGACGTCACGCGGCTAATCAGCTTGCCAATAAGAAAAAAAAGAAAGGTACGAAAACCCATCAGTTTTCATTCATTCCATTTGTGAATATGCTCGTTTGGTCGATCGCGAGAGAGCTGCCCGCTTATGATTCGTGACTCAAGCCGTGAACGTTTTGTCGCGAAGAACGCTCTACTGAAGCCGAAAAAGGCGGAACTCCGTGAAGTTAATATGGGGCGAAGAACCGACGAACTTCGCCCGGCAGCGCGTTCGCTCGGCGCGTGGCGCAACAGGCACTCTTGAATCGAATTGAATCGAATTTATTTCCGCCACACTGTGTCGAGGACACCGGACAGAAAGCCTCCATGAGGAGACTTAACAGGGTCCGGTGACCTTGTAGGTACTCCATGACATCGTTTATATATGAAAGCAAGAGGAAACAAGCATATGTATCTAAACAAAATAAGCATACAGTGATTCCTTTTTTATATATCGGACATCGCGTGCAGAGCAAACGCCGCCGAGCAAAATTCCTCGCTTTTTTTTTTTTTTTCGAACCATGGAGTCAAGCCCAAGGGGCTCATTCACACTGGAAGCTGATCCGCGTTCGCAAAGCGGTTGCGAACGCGGTTGTGTAAGGATTCAGTACATTTGCACGCGCATTTGATGACATCACATGCGCGTGCAATTTTACTAGATCTTTATACAACCGCGTTCGCAACCGCTTCGCGAACGCGGATCCGCTTCCAGTGTGAATGGGGGGTAAAGTCGCACTGGCAGTACTTAACAAAAAACGACACGGTCTTCCCTGCTGACATCGTGACAGGATTACCCGCGGAAACGCCGCGAGCATGTTCGCAGCATGTTTGTTCATGTTTGTCCGCAGACAGTTTTTGGGTGACCCATCTGACAGGAAGACACATGCCTCGAACATTGTCTGTAGACTGTCTTTCCTATGATGTATTAGCAATGCGATCGCATTTTTTTTTTCTTTCTTACCAATCATACTTGAAGAACTCTGTTAAAACTCGTTCGCTTTCAAATTGTAGGTGCTCACTAATATAATTTATTTTCCTTCTCCGGATTAAAAAAAAAAAAAAATTACTACCCCCCGCCCTTCCCCCCCCCCCCCCCAATATTAAAAAAAAAAAAAATGGCAATTTACAAATTTGAAACGTGTCCTCCAAATTTGAGGGAGAAAATATGCGAATAATATTATACAAAACGGTTTTAAAGGGAATTATAGGAAATTTAAAGTGCAGGTTAAATACGCGTGCTGGTGTATGTTGAACATGACGATAAATCCTGGGACTAGGATGAAACAGACAAGACAGAGGAAAAGACAGGAATCAATAAAAAGGTGTGATGTTGGTATGCCCCCCCCCCCCCCCCCCCCTTTTGTTTTATTTATCCTGCTGTGCTCTCTGTTCCATTCCGGATTCAGGGGATTATTATCGCGTTAAACCGGAAAAAAAAGAAAACGTTTGGGAGAGCGATACTGTATTTTGTTTTTCGCACCAAGCACCAGATCACTACGTTATTCATCGTCATCTTAGGATTCTTTTTCTCTCTATGTTTACGTGAATGGTTGCCTTTTGTACCAAATGAACGAAACGTGCAAAACAAATTAGAAGACCGATGTTAAGCATCTGGTCTGGAGTCTTGGGCTGGTAGACATTAGTGATAGAAAAGAAAAAGAAAAAAAAACAGCAAGACAATACCGACACCTGTACCATTTTGTTTTTTGCTTGTTTTCTTTGTTTTTCCCCGGGATCTCCCTTTGAGCTCCTCTGCGTTCCCGTGGCTGTCCGTCCCAGACGGAGTTAGCGCGAGCAGTGGAACCAACGTCCGCATCTGTCTTTCGGACAATTAGGCCCCCGTCTCCCGCGGTGTACCCAAGATGGCGCTGATGACCCCGCCTGCTCGACGCGTGATTGCCCTAATGCCGGCCGCGCTTATTACCACCGCAGCTTTCGAGGGGGCCCCGGGACTTGCACGCGGGCCTCATATTCGGCTCCCCTCATCTCTCTTATCTCTCTTTTTTTCTCTCTTGCCACCTCACTGTCTGCCTTGTCCGTTGGCACCTCTTTTTTGCTTCCGCAGGATTTATACACTGTTGTACTTCTCAGTTTTTATTCCTTTATTTTTCTATTCGTGTCTATCGAGCATTTTATCTAGATATATTTTACTCGGGAGAACGCATTCCGCTCCACTCATTTGCATTAGACAGCGCGCTTACAACGCCAAATCTCCACCTAGCGGTGTGGGACCGCACGGAGAGGGCTGCCGCCTGCTGAAAGAGATACCGGGTTCGCCGAGGCAGCAGAGACGGTTTTCTTGACCGGCACTCGAGATGCCCACGGCGACAGAGGATGGCGGTAGCCACCGCTCCCAATTAAAGGGGCGGTGCAACGATACTCCCTTAAAATGTTGTTTTTTTGCTTTGAGCGAGCACTAGTGGGACCTAATCATACTTGCACTTAACACCACTGACCAAGAAACTCCCTTGTTGCGGTGTAATTTCAAGGAGAAAAGCGGGAGGTTTCTTTCAATCTCTCCTTCGCAAAACTTGAGGACGTAGCAGAAGGTGACGAACCGCTTTCTGCTAAAAAAAAAAGATGCTTCTTGATCGACGGTATAAGGACGTGGAATCAATAATCAGTTCTATGAGGAGCGGCTCACCGACGCATCGATGAGTATCGAAGGCTCCTTCGGGTACCTCGAACGACGTGCGCAACAGCGCAAGCCACAACAAGTTAGGCAATCCCGATGCCACCGCCGGCATCTCGCTGAGCAAGATATGTAAAGCTGCCGGACACTCGAACAAAATACCGCCGATTGCAAAGAGGTCCCACGCCAGTGCGAGGAGCGTTTGTGCAGCCCGAACAAAAGCTTCAACATATCCCATGGGATGTCTACGTCAGCGCGACTCCGCGCAAAAAACGTGACGTTGTTACCATGGGATGTGCCATAGCCTCCTCTATATACTCACAAGGCCTGGCAGTTCGACGACGGAGCTATACAGTGCCCGGTCGCAGATTAGGAGCGCGAGGATGTGGTAGCACAGAGCACCAAAAAGCAATTTCTAGGGGAACGTGGACGTCGGCGCACAACTTTTGCAGCGGCGAGGACCCGAAACACACTTGTTCGTTCGGGAGAAGTGTGTTTCGCCGTCTCGCCGCAGCGGGGCGCCAGTCACGTGGCTCTTCTCTCATCCATTCTCTGCCACTCCGCCTTTTCCAATTGGGCGGCCGCTTCTCGTGGCGATCTGCCAGGCTTTTTTAGTATATAGGAGGTTATGGACGTGCATCCCGGGGAGCAAAGGAAGAGATATCACCCCCGCGTGAATATCCCTTAATTAAGAAACGCGAAGCGTGAATTTCATCCAGAGATTTTACTCCCAATTCCAAAATAGTTTAAGAAACGCAGGGCGCGTCCAACCCTTCTAACTACGCAAAACTTACCCGCGCCAAGGCCATTGAATTTTCGCGCAGTGAGATGTATTTCCATTGTAAAGTACTCGCAACCTTTTCCACCTACAGTCAGTCCAGTTTGTTAAAGTCACCGATAGTTTAAGAAACGCAGGGCGCGTCCAACCCTTCTAACTACGCAAAACTTACCCGCGCCAAGGCCATTGAATTGTCGCGCAGTGAGATGTATTTCCATTGTAAAGTACTCGCAACCTTTTCCACCTACAGTCAGTCCAGTTTGTTATAGTCACCGATAGTTTAAGAAACGCAGGGCGCGTCCAACCCTTCTAACTACGCAAAACTTACCCGCGCCAAGGCCATTGAATTTTCGCGCAGTGAGATGTATTTCCATTGTAAAGTACTCGCAACCTTTTCCACCTACAGTCAGTCCAGTTTGTTATAGTCACCGATAGTTTAAGAAACGCAGGGCGCGTCCAACCCTTCTAACTACGCAAAACTTACCCGCGCCAAGGCCATTGAATTTTCGCGCAGTGAGATGTATTTCCATTGTAAAGTACTCGCAACCTTTTCCACCTACAGTCAGTCCAGTTTGTTATAGTCACCGATAGTTTAAGAAACGCAGGGCGCGTCCAACCCTTCTAACTACGCAAAACTTACCCGCGCCAAGGCCATTGAATTTTCGCGCAGTGAGATGTATTTCCATTGTAAAGTACTCGCAACCTTTTCCACCTACAGTCAGTCCAGTTTGTTATAGTCACCGATAGTTTAAGAAACGCAGGGCGCGGTGAGACCACGTTATTATCGGTCTCCAGCCAATGACAGCAGCCGATAGCAAGGTCGAACGACCAATCACAAAGCGGAAATCGTCACGATGCTAAGCCACGCGCTGCGTCCCAGTGATTATACGCCGTGCAAGTTCGTCTCCTCTTTGCGCACCTCGTGCGTTTTTTTTTTTTTTTTTTTTTACCTTCCAAATGCGTCACAACTGGATTTTGCGTCCACTGACATCGCGAGTTCTTTATATCACCCTGGGATTCGCGTTTTGTCTTTTGCGTTCCGATGCGGCAGAAAAGACGCTTTTGGAAACACTTGTTTTCCGTCTTTTTTCTTCGTTATCTCTTTCGCGGCATGCACGTCCTA
This sequence comes from Ixodes persulcatus, assembly GCA_013358835.2. Taxonomy (NCBI): domain Eukaryota; kingdom Metazoa; phylum Arthropoda; class Arachnida; order Ixodida; family Ixodidae; genus Ixodes; species Ixodes persulcatus. The sequence goes on along the minus strand of JABSTQ010009473.1, from coordinate 329,518 downwards.
CACTCTAGAAAAATCCCGTGCGTCTACTTTCCCGCACAACACTCGGAGAGCCAATCACAAATGCGTCACAACTGGATTTTGCGTCCACTGACATCGCGAGTTCTTTATATCACCCTGGGATTCGCGTTTTGTCTTTTGCTTTCCGATGCGGACAGAAAAGACGCTTTTGGAAACACTTGTTTTCCGTCTTTTTTCTTCGTTATCTCTTTCGCGGCATGCACGTCCTACACTCTAGAAAAATCCCGTGCGTCTACTTTCCCGCACAACACTCGGAGAGCCAATCACCGCAACTTACGGAGGATCAGCGAATGATGAGGCCGAAACACATGTTTAGACCCCGTTTTGCATTGGCTGTCCGAGTGTTGTGTGGGAAAGTACACGCACGGTTTTTCTGTAGCGTGAGCTTCACTGGCCGAGGTTGAGCAGTTTCGCGTGGCTCGCATAATGAGCCGTGCTCCGCGCTGCGCAAGCGCGAGGAGCAGTGACGTCGCATGGCGCACAGCTGGCGCGCCGAAGCCGCCTCCGCCGCGTGCTCCGCCACCACCGCGCGCGCCTCGCCGGTCTGCGCAAGCGCGAGGAGCAGTGACGTCACACGGGGCTCAGCTGGCGCGCCGGAGCCGCCGCCGCCGCGCGGTCCGCCGCCACCGCGCGCGCCTCGCCGGTCTGCGTATTCCAGAGGAGTGACGTCATAGCCGGCTGCAGACGCACTGGCGCCGGCCGCGTGCCCAGCTGTGCGCCTCCGTTGCGCAGTAGCCAAGTCTGACCCTGCACCGGAGCCGCTTGATAGCGCCTCTCATTTTGTGCGTATAAGCTCACGCTACGTATATCCTGGCATAGCCGAGGTAAGCCATTGCAATTTGTTTAGAGTCTACAGTATTCCTCCGTTTTTCCTCTCTCTGGTTATCTTTCTTTATGTGTCTCTCAAGTAATCTATCTCTCCCCCGTCCTCCTTCTTTTTCGTTCTCCTTAACTCAGCAACCCTCTGTCATACTCTCGTCGCGACCAAAGTAGAGCGACTTCAGTTGGCTTTTTGTAGCGTCTGTGCAGCCGTGGACAAATCGGTTTTCGACCAATCGCGCTTGAATTGAATTGGAACATGTCGTGATCTCCCCCCCCCCCTTCCTCCCAATCCCTAGATATTCGTCGTATTATTTCGAACAACACCCTAAAAACTAATTATGCTCGTCTTCTTCCCCGCCCAGCGCACGGATGATGTGTTGTCTGATGCGTGTCGTCTCAATAAAACACTGAATTGAATCAGCACAATCTGCCGAGCGTGCGCATTTGCGTGATTCGAAATGGCGATCCAACCAGGACAAGGCGCAAAACGTATCGTGCATAATATAAAAAATACGGACAAAATACCAAATAAAACAATAAAAATACGCTGTTTTTTTTAGTTTTTTTTTTAGAATGTTTAACGATTGTTAACTCGGTCGGCTTACCACGTCCGTGTCCCTTGTCCGTACTCCGATTCCGTGATCGAGCCATACCTTATTTAGAGCCTGGCTATTTGCTTATCGCGCTTCGTGGGTCGCCATGATTGGTACTTCGCGTGCTCTGGGAAGAAATAAAGATGCCAATGTTTTTTTTCTTTTTTTCTGCTCTCTCGGAGTGCGTGTGCGGTATTTCACGACTGCAATGCGAGTCACCACGTAGGTGAGTCGGGGCGTCATAACCATACTGAAAAAAACAAAACAAAGAAACTTGGAGACGATGAACACAGACGACATATCACCGTCTCAACTGTGTTCATTGTGTATGTAGCTATTTGGTATCTAGATACATCGCCCTGTATGTTTTTTATTTTTATTTATTTCCAGTATGGCGATGTTGTGATGGTGTTGTAATCTCTATAATGCGAAATTAGAGCGCAGCTCTTGAGGAGGAGGAGTTGAGGGTATGCCTTCCTCCTCCTCCTCTCTCCGCCTGTGTACCCTCCCCTCCTCCTCCTGTGTACCCTCCCATCCTCTGCCTCCGTACCCTCCACTCCTCCTCCGTACCCTTCCCCTCCTTCCACAGTGTCCCCCCAAAAGTTAGCTGGAAAATTGACACCACGTGACCTCAACGCCAATTCTGTTTTCCCCTAAATTTAGCGGGAAAAATGACATCGCATGACATCGTGTCGCGTCACCCACGAACAATATCATTTTCTCCGCTAGATTTAGCGGGAAAATCGACGTCACGTGACCTCAACACCAATTATATTTCCCGCTAAATCTAGCGGGGCTGTTACGCCGACGGCGACGCAGCTATACGCGGAAACAAGCGCCCAAGAGCGCCCAAGAACGCTCTTAAAAAAAAAAAAAAAGATACCGGTTGTTTTGGGTAAACTATCTCAGGTTTTTGCGAGCTCTCTAAGCCGTGGTTACATAGCTAATAATACATCGTACAAACGACAGTCTGCGGAAAATGTTTGAGGCGTGTTTCTGTCTTGTTGGACGGTCACACTGGTCGTACAAAAACTGTCTGCGCGGACATGTTGCAGACATGTTCGATGCAAACACGAAGCAAACACGCCTCGAAGGTGCTCGAGGCGTGTGCCCGCGGACAATTCTGTCGTCGTGTCTGCTGCGAATATCGCATCGTGTCTGCCAACATCGTGTTCGCCGCGAACGCGTTTGTGTGGCGTAGATACGGGCTGCCACGCGAAATCATCGAGACATTAGGACCAGTGCTCGACATAGCGACGAGTCTCCTGGTGGAAAGAACTAGAGACTCAAATGATACTACGGAATTCAAGTTATATTCAATTGTATCGTGTTCAAACAGTTTTAGAGCGCAGCTCTTAGGCGCCTGTTTCCGGCTTGAGCGGCGTCGGCGCCGCCGTCGCCGTCGGCGTAACCGCGCGGTGCATTATGGGAAACGCGCGCGTTGCATTATGGGACGTTTCCCATAATGCACCGCGCGGGAGGGAGGAGGAGGGGGAGGGGGAAGGTGGGGGAGGAGGAGGAGGGAGGAAGAGGCGGAGGAGGAGAGAGGAGGAGGAGAAAGAGGGAGGAGGAGGAGAAAGAGGGAGGAGGAGAGGGTACGGATCAGGAGGAGGGGCATACCGTCCCCTCCGTACCCTCCCCTCCTCCTCCTCAAAAGCTGCAGCTCTAATTCGGCATTGCAGGAAGCTATAAACGTCTTTCATTTTTTTCCCTCCTCCTTTTTTTCTCTCTTATTTTAATACACAAAACGGATAAGGTGAATCGTGTAACAAAGCTCGGTGACTGCCGAAGTTCTGCCATATCCGATTTAATTTCTCGACGGCATTATACGAAGGAGCATCGAAGTAGCGCTGCCCCTTCAACCACAATCAGTCCCGAGAATTCGAAGGCACCCTCCGGACGAATCGTGCTACTAACACTGTGACCGAGGATAACAATAAGAGGGTCGTTAGAACGAGCGCGGGAACGCTTAACGAGATAATCCGGAAGCCAAGAATCGGTTTTCCCTGCAAGTAATCCGATGCGCGATTGAAGAAAAAAAAAAAAAATACCCCGCGTTTGCAACTTTCGAGCGACATCGTTCGCGGAGACTCGCAAACAAGCTTTGCTCGGAACCGAAACGAAGTTGCTCGGAAGCAACGATATGCGGCTCGGGTGGATATCAGCCATTCCGCGAGAATAAAAGCAAGACGGACAGAATCACTGCGGGTCGCGGAAGAACAGAATGATCGCTAACCTCGTAACGACGATTAGATTCCAGCGCTACGATGGAAAGATTCCAAGTACAGTCACTAACGTAGTTTCTGCTTATAATGAGGCTAGTAAAAAGGTACTCTTTATCAGTCAGGAACATATGTATACGGCAGGCATGTTGAGCGATCAGATTTCGATTTTCTAAGTTTATTTCTTCGTTTATATATTCTATATTTCTTTATTTGTGTCAATACCCTCTGGTCCAACGGCGTTACAGAGGGGAGTGGGATGAGCGCGAAATTATAATGTACAGGGCGTCCGCGAGGGAACCGAACCCTGTTTTTCGCACCGCAAAAGTGAACTAGACATAGCGCGGAGAGCTCAAACTCCGTCAGAACGTAGCCCCAGCCGTTCGAGCAAGATGCCGAAATTTCAGCACCAACCGTCATCTTAATCGCAAGTTAATAGTGATTTTCTGAAATTTTCAATGGACCAATGGGGCCTATTTTCGCCCGTTTTCGGTTTCTGGCGCCATAGAGAGCTCCGCGTATTCGAGAACTCCGTCGACAGCCATTCTTCCATCGAAATTTCTAATGTGTTTCAAGGTTGCCCAATATTTGGCGCCAGTGTGCTCTCTCGTAGTATAAGATCCCAAAATGTTTCAAGGCAGTGAATAGTAAGCGGACGCAAGTGTGTCTAGCCTTAGGAACCATGCCTTAGGAACGCGAGACAAAGCTCAATAGTAAAAAATGGCAGCTCTCAGAAGGCGATAACTGGAATGGTATGTACTTGACGCGAGTATGAATGGAGACAACTACACTCGAAAATATGCAGACGAAAGAACCGTACTGGATCGAATGAATTAAAGTTTACGGAGCAGTCGAAAGATAAAATCTATGACGGAGCCGGGTTTTGAACTCCGGGTCTCCTAATATCCCGTCGGGTATGCTAACCACTACACCACTCCGGCTTTTTTTTTTAATTAAAAAAGTACCTTTTATATACAAGTTGCAAAAGGAGTGTTGTTCTTCCAGAACTTCACAAAAGGAGTTTACAATGAGCGGTACAACATCAACCATGCACGCTCTTCATTATCAGTCGTACAAACCACAAACCACAAACCGTGACGGCCGCGACTGTCCTAGGAAAGCTTTGAACCAAGTCACCCCCTCAGTCGCCTACATATATTTCAGGAAGAAATCTAAGTCACGTTCACAGTGTCCTCGTGGCTCATCTTTGCCACCGTGCCTTCAATGCGCGCTTACGCATTAACGCTTCAAGATGTGCTTAGCCATCCAGACCTTTAGTGCTCCGTCACTTCGAACGAACACCTGACATACACGAAGCCGTCGCAGAAGTGTTGCCACGCGGGTTTGGCTCCTTCTCGAGCCTCTGAGTGGTCACCTCTAGACCGCTAAATCGCATAGAGGTCCAGCAGTACTAACAGTTCCCACGCCCTGCTCGCGCAGCGTGGTTGCCGAAATGCAAAAAACTTCGCTCTCTTCCATAACACGTAGAGGTTGATCTGCAGTTCTGCTCGCACTTCTGCCCCAAAAGGCTCCGCGTTGGTACAATGTAGAAACACGTGCTGTATGTAGCGTTTTTGGCGTTGGACAAAACAAACAGTTCGTTGATCATGGCTCGTAAAATATTTTTTTAGGAGCCACGTTTTAACGGGCAGCACTTCAAAATAAAAACGGACAAAAAAGCGAAAGCCGTTTACAACTCCCTGTAACGCCGAATTAGAGCGCAGCTCTTGAGGAGGAGGATGGGATGGTACTGAGGGGAGGGTATACCCTCTTCCTCCTTCTCCTCCTCCCCTCATTCTTCAATCTCCTCCGGGGGTCACGTGACCTCGGGGGGGAAAGGGGTCACGTGACCTCGGGGGGGGGGGGGGGGGGGGTCACGTGACCTGGGGCACGTGACCTTTGGGGGGAGTCACGTGACCTGAGGGTCACGTGACGGCGGGGGGAGGGGGGTCACGTGACCTTGGGGAGTCACATGATCTCGGGGGAGGGGGTCACGTGACCTCGGGGAGGGGTCACGTCACGTGACCTGGGGGTTACGTGTCCTCGGGGGGGTCACGTGAACTGGGGGGTCACGTGACCTCGGGGGAGGGGGTCACGTAACCCCAGGTCACGTGACCCCCCCCCCCCGAGGTCCCGTGACCCCCTCCCCCGAGACCATGTTACCGCCCAAGGTCACGTGACCCGCCTCCCCCCCGCCGTCACGTGAGGTCACGTCACTCCCCCCAAAGGTGACGCCGACGCCGACGGCGACGCCGACGCCGCTCAAGCCGGAAACAGGCGCCTAAGAGCTGCGCTCTAAAAGTGTTTCATCGCTGTTCTAAGGGGGTAGCTTTGCAAACGCAAGTACACGTTGCTAACCAGAGCACTTCCGGAAAACATACGGTGCATCGGTGGCGGCATTAGCAAGTCCAGGGTGTTCGAGTAAAGTGTCTTCCTGTTGACGTTTTCTAGATGTTCTTCTGAAACGCGGCCTTCGAAAAAAACTTTCATCCTTTAAACTGTACTATGTTGGGACGACCGCAAGGACGACTTCTTGGACGACCTCAAAGACAACGCCTAGAGGACGACGTGTAGGACGACCTCAAGGAAGACGCCTAGGACGACCTCAGGGGCGACATCTAGAAAGACCTCAAGGATGACGCCTAGGATGACCTCAGGGGCGACGTCTAGGACGACCTCAAGGACGACGTTTAGGACCACCTCAATGACAACGTCTAGAACGACCTCGAGGACGACGTCTAGGACCGCCTCGAGGACGACGTCTAGGAAGACCTCAAGGATGACTTCTAGGACGACCTCGAGGACGTCTAGGACGACCTCAAGGACGACTTCTAGGACGACGCCCAGAGAAATTTAGCCTTTCCACTCCGGTGAAAGCCAGAATGGAAAGGCTGGAAAGGTTGCTGCCTTTATGGGCGACGGCGGCAACCAGACAACCGGCAAGCCAGTTGTCCGGTTGCCGCCGTCGCTCATAAATGGCGGTAGCTGTCCAGAGTTTTGTGTCGACATTTATTTGGTGACGGACACGAAACCGGGGAAACTAGCCCTTAACAGCTCCGCTGTAAAACACGTTCGCCGCTGCTATTTCTCTGTGAAACTTCAAAACACGTGACCAGGAGTTCCCAGTGCCTCCTTCCAGCCACGGACCCAGAAAACTTCCACCAAAATATCAAACGCAAGAAGGATCAGCAGGTTTTTTTATGCTCTTTGAGAAAAAAGAGAACAATGAGACTTCAGCTTGAGTTCAGCATTTACCAGATCTAAGCAGCCTTTATTACTTAAAAACAGATTGTTTCTCATACGTTCAAAACATTACTCCCAAGCAAAGGTGGCAAAGAAGCTATGCATTTTCGGAATGCCACTCTGGGAGCTCGGTAGCACTTACGCCGCGTACCAAACGGTCGAACAGCGGTGCGAATGATATATTTTTTCTCTGTGTGTTTTTTTTATGTTCAGCTGGACTCATTCACAAGCAATGAACCAACTTGCTCAGCTAAAGCCCGTAACAAAAAAAACAAAAAAACACGGTGCTACAGGTAAATGCACGATTGAACAAAAAGTGTTACCTTGCGTGCTAGTCCATAACTTTGCTTGAGATCCGCTGAATGTCTAGCCCACCGCTCCCCCGCACTCAATTGTTCATAGTTTAAATTTATACCCAAGTATAGTCCGTCATACCCGTCATTCGGTTCACTCCGAGGTAGGTCTCGGGCTCCGAGTCTCAGTCTCCGAGCCACGCACCCGCAGACTGGTCCGAGTTCATCGCCGCACCTGAAGCACCACAAAAGTCCGTAACGTGCTGTAACACCGCGCGTACTTGCGTTCGCGTAGAGCACACCATCGCCGCATCGTCCGCATACGCGAGCACTTTAAGCGAACCTGACGACAAGGTCAGCCCGCTGGTGCTCGCGTCACCGATGATCGTCCTGCACAAGGGTTCCAGGTACAACGCGAACTGCATCGGCGACATTGGGCAGCCCTGACGAATGAAGCACCGCCAGAGGAATCTTGAGCACCTGCGCCATTTCGCGCACCATTCGCATCGCGTGCAGGTTGGTGCCCAGGGTCCGTCCCTTGATTCCGTACGCCTGATGTTCTCCGACGACGTCCCGCGGGCTCCATTTAACAGCTTTGCCAGAATCTTGGCAATGATTTTTGTAATCGTTCATCAGCAGGCTGATGGGAAGAAAGTGGTCGACTATCGGGACTCCATTAGAGTTTTTCTTCGGGATCGACACCATGACCGCCTGGCGCATGGACGGAGGCAGTAGTCCGCGCTTAAAGCACGGCGCGCAGAATCGGGCTTAGCTGGGTTGAGAACGTCTTACTACATCGCTCCGTCTTGTATTTTTTATTTTTTTTCGACATGTCTCAATCATGCACCGAAACAAAATGTATCCAGGCGTTCTGGAAGCACACGCCGCCTCGGGGAACGCGGTACGACGTACGCTTGCTGGCACTTCGTACATGCCCGTTACTCTCCAGAACTCCTCTCACTGTTTGTCTCCTCCCGTGTACATGTCTTGTTTTATGAGCTTTGGAGGCACGGTATTATAATCATCAGCGAGAATTTTTGGGGTACGAAAAATAAATGTTTTCACTTGTTTCTTCGTTAAGATGGGGACTATGTTGTGCTGGCAGCCCAGAAACACTAGCCTAGACTAGTTTTCTTGGGCTGCAGGCAGAGAAGCCAAGAAAACTAATTTTAAAACGAATTAACAGATTTCTAAATTGCGTCTGGTGGCGGTCTGTGCATCTTCGTCGGAATGCCGCCACGTCGTGAGTTCCTAAGAAGCCGCGCCAGTTGACGGCAGTATGGCCCTTTCTTCATCGTACGTGGTCTCTACAGGGGAAAATATTCGTAAATATGGAGGTAGATGAACCGTACTCCATCGAATAGTTCGAAGTCTATGGAGCCGCCAAAAGACAAAATCTTTGGCTGAGCCGGAATTTGAACTCCGGGTCTCCCAATATCCGGTCGGGTATATGCTAACCACCACACCCCTCCGCCTTGGTTTTCTGGCGTTTTCTGTCTGTCTTATTAATGTACCAGTCAGAGGTGTTCTGGAATCACACGGCGCCGAGTGACTCATTCGTGAACCAACACTGCGTCGTGTACGTCGCGGTACGGTGCCTGGAACGCGTCTTGGGGCCCTATGCTACGCGTCGGGACCAAGCCGGGCCTAGGGACCAGAACAACGGCGTCTGCTGCGATTGGTCAGCGGCGCGGCGCTGACCCATTGGTCCCAGCGTGTAGCACAGGGCCCTTGGACAGGTGTGTGTTTAGCGTCTTCTCCTGCCCGTACATCCAAAGGGATCCAGAAGGGGCAACAAACGACCTCACCGAAACCGCCGTGCCATGTTGTCAGATGTCGCGATCCTGGCGGTGGGTGTTGGAACTTGCGGCAAAAAGGTACGAGCGAACGCGGGTGCCACTGCCTTCACGGCGTCCCAACTTCTGACTGCCGAAGTTTCCGTGGTCTGTCAAGCTGGAGAGTGAGCGGCAGCAGAAGAGGCGTCTGCCATATCCACCTCCGCTGCTTTTTCCCCGCCAGGGTCGCAGCGGGCAACAGTCTCAATGTGTTATGACGTCATCAAGCAAAAATCGAGAGAGCACTTTTTTTTTATCCCGGGGGGGGGGGGGGGGGGGGGGGGGCGGGGGAGGACGCGGTAAACACGCCAGTCTGAGAAAATCCCAGGCGCCATATTTTTGACAACTGCTTAAGGCGGCAGTCAGCCGCCGAAAACTATCGATGGCAGCGCCTGGGGGGCCGGAGGTCATTTCACGACTCGTCTGCTCGCCATAAAGAATCACCGTGACCGAGATTGATTTAATTTGCCCACTCGGGACCTGCGAGGTAGAAGCGGGCTCCCCGAATCATTGATCGCTTCGACACGGGACTGTAGATGGAGAAGAAAAGCGCTAGAACACGAAGGACGAGTAGAAGAACGTCGTACACCACAGAGCGCTACCTTCAACTGGTAAATTGAGACCAGTTGAAAATAAAGCTTACGCCGTTCTTTTACTGCCCATCGGGATTTTATCACTTTTAATTCCCTACAATGTACAACTAACTCGCCCAAATTTATACCCGTCGACACGTGATCAGTGGGGCTGCGCAGGTGCTAGTTTATTTGCTGATTGTAAGTTGTAGCGTTTTGCTTTCGTTTCAACAGGATTATTAAAACGTGGAATGGTTCTGACGTAACCATCTAATCCCATAAATTTGTTCTCCGTCCGTCCATCCGTGCCAATTTCCCCGCTAAATATAGCGGGGAAATGAACGTCGCTTACCCTGACATCGCTTTCACGTGACGTAATGGCACGGTGTCACGTGGTAATGCAACGTGATATCATGACGTCACGACATCAGGTCACGTGACATCGTGCCTTGAGACGCAACCGACGCAAATGTGTGAACAAGGCCTTATACGTCCTACAAAAGACGGTCTGAAAGCATTAGTTGCCGCGATATCAGGGGTTCGAATGCCGCGTGACAAGTTTCTCCTCGAATCCGTTGCCATGCGGCATTCAAAGCACGCATCTCGAGGAGACTCGCGTTCGAATCTGTTTGCAGACTGTCTTTCGTGCGATGAATAAGCAGTGTGACCCCTGCTTAATGCGAGGCAAACACTCACCGGACAGTCTGTTCGTAACCATGAGGACGACACCTTGTAGCAACATTCGTGGCACTTCACTCTCATCCACCACTAACAATCATACGCGCTCGTGAACAACCGATGTCGCTCAACAAAGACCGGGTTGCCGAGCGGACATTTCGTTTACGCCTTCAAGCAGTGTTGGTGTGATGTTCGGCGAGTCCAAATCGGCTCTCAAGAAGACGCGCTCACGGGCGAGCAGCGCCACTCTTCTCCTAAGAACAAAAATGTCTGGCAGGCCCCTCTTTCATTTTTTTTTTTTTTTTTAATTTGAGAAGTGCTAGAAGAAAAGAAAAAAAAACTCTACTTGGTGCTTGAGTGCAGAGGTTACAACACTTTGCCTTAGACCACTTGAAAAGCGGTGGTACGCTGGACCAAACTCTGGAAACAAAGGGGACCCTAAGGAGGATGACGGTCTGGACCTTCCCCCCCCCCCCAAACACACACGCACACACGCACACGCACACACACACACACGCACACAGGCACACACAAACACGCGCACACACACACGCACACTCACACACACACACATTCGCGCATTCCCTGCTTAGCGAAGCTCAAAGCCCAAGGAGCCAACAGCGCGTACTCGTAGCAGCAGATAGCAACATGCGCATTCGTAAAAATCGGGAAAAAAAAAGGGAGACGCGACGCGCATTCACGACTGAACGAGGTTCGGAAACAACGTGCCCAATCGATACCCATCGGCTCGACAAATGGATATCTTTTTTTCTTTCCTTCTCGTTTCATCTTTCTTTTGCGGAGCAAACAAGCAGGAAGCCTTCGGTCCGTGCGCGCAATCACCAGTCGACGGGATGGAAATGGGGAGTCAAGGACCGTTGTAGGGAAGGCTGGCGCAAAAGGGGAAAGGGACGCCAGGCGTGACAGAGCTTTGCATCCGACTTCCGGAGCGCGTCTCGCTCGCTGGCGTCCCTCATTTTCCCGCGACCGAATCAGCGGAACCAACGCCAAAGCTGCATAATAGATACTTCCGCTTCGCACGGCCCTTCGTCTAGTTCGGGGGGGACAGAATCGCAGGGTTCTGACCTTCGAATTCGGGACCGGAGTGTGGGTGTGTGTGTACTACGTACGGGTCAATTCCTGGGCGCCCGTTTGCTTCCAGTTCTCTGCGAGATAGTACCGGGATTTTTTTTTTTTTTTTTTTATATCTGCTCGGAAGGGCACGCTCCAGTGAGCCAGACAAATATGTAATAAGGGTAAAATGCTGAACGGCCTTATCTTGCCGGGTGATCTGTCGGGAGAAGTTTCTTCGAGTCGAAATTAAGCTGAACATTGAATATCACAGTCTGAATCGGCTTCGCTTTGTGACCGGAGAAATTGAGCTCGATATTTATTTTTAAAATGTGTCGCTTAGTTTTGTTTAGAGAGATACCCACATGATATTTAGCATTTGTGTGTGTTTGTGTCTATGTGTGTGTGTCTGTTATTCGTGACTTTAATAAAATAAACGGCAACGAGCGAAAAAGAAAGTAAAATAGCCGGAGCAGTTTGCTTGGCAATTTCTCAACTTTTCTACGGTAGCGCCTTCCTTTATTGCGTTTTGTCGTTAGTCGGCCCAAGAATGAACGGCAGATGAACGCAGAAAAGTTAGAAGAATTGTTATGTCATCGATCATCAGTGCGGTAGGTGAAAATAACATCCCCCCCCCTTTTTTTTTTTTCTTTTTGAGCATCTGGAAGTTCGTTTAAGTCAACACAGCGTTGCTGGCTTTACGTCTCTTGAATATAAACTTTGAAAAAAGTTTTAAGCGCAAAACTTGTCTGCTCAAAACACTTTCAAGATGAGTGTACACCTCATTGGTGATTTTGCGTATAACGGTTTAAAGAAGTGAAACAAGGGAGGCCAAATTCAAAAAGTAAACTTTAAGATTTGTCACTAAAAAAAACAAAAAACCCAAAATTGTGACCATGCGAGCATAAAATAGATTTGTTTTTCTAGAATAAGGTTCTCCACCTTATTCTAGAAAAACAAATCTATTTTATGCTCGCAGTTGGTTGACGTTATACATGATGGGGAAAACAGCTCAGGAAACATGGACTACGAAGAGGAACAAACACGACAGGACAATGCTGTACCTGCAGCGAGTACAGCATTGTCCTGTCGTGTTTGTTCCTCTTCGTAGTCCGTGTTTCCTGAGCTGTTTTCCCCATCATGTTTTTCTAGAGTTCATTCACAATCGATTACCAAGGAGGCACCCAGGCTGTCATCACGTGTGCTCAATTTGGACCTCGAACGAATCGAAACTGTTGCGCATATTTTGTTATTTAGTAAGTATTTGCAAATGTTTCTCCGAGAGTTATATAAAATAGCACACAAGAGACAAGGTACAAAAGAGCGACACAAAAGACAAAGAAATCGCTTTGTTTGCCTTTGGTGTCTCCCTTTTATCCCTTGCCTTTTCTGCGCTCTTTTTTTTTTTTTATACAGCACGAATCACCAACTCGTCCAAGCCGCCATAATAACAACTTTCTCCAAGAGGTACTGCTGTCCTCTGCTACTTGCAAACGCTTACTGAAGACAGGTTTAGGCCTTTAGAAGGCTCAACACGTGCTCTTCCCAAGTTGGGGCAACCACTGCCTAATTGTCGAATAGACTTAACCAGTAGTTATTTAAGGAGTTCGCCTCTCTACGGCTTGGTTGTTTTGAGGCAGGAGCCATTGGTATTTCTGGAATGTACGAAGGGGTGGTGTTACAATTACGATGCCGTTATTCAAAATAATAGACCCAAATGTTAGACCCCGGAGTCCCTGATTTAACGTAAAAGAAAATTAAAAATTTGCTTCCTGCTTTGTGTTCATTATTCGGGGTGGGACCGCTCTCCCAGCCGCTTCGATTTCACTTCACTACATAGCAAGTCCCCCACATATTGTCTAAAGTCCTATATGCAATTCCAGAAATTAAATCAAAAAGCAAAAAAAAAAAAACACGTTGAGCGTGGTCTTTGTTTTTCAGGATCGCTCAAGAACGCAGTCTAAAACGCAGATGGATAGCCAAATATTTTAATGAGACAACAAAAATGGTTATTTGTGCAGTCATGCTCTCCAACTTCTCTGCGGAGTACACTGAGATAGAGCGAACGCAGTAAGCTCTCTGTTCCACCGACTGGGACTCGTGGTGTCTGCCGCTTAAAGTCACGCCACCCGTGTCCGTGAGGCCTTCGTCCCGGCGCGGCGGCGTGCGTCGGTCGGGAACCACTCGGAGGCGCGCTCTCTTTAAAAGGCATCAATAATGCAGGCACCCCTCGCCTCCTTGGCCCCCTCGCGACGTATCCTGCCAAGTCCGCTTCCAGCGTTTCACGTCACCCATCTTTTATTCACGGTCGCTTTTGTGCGGACCGCGGTTGCCCCCCCCCCTCCCCCCCCCCCCCCCCCCCCCCCCCCCCCGGTGGTACGACGACGGCGACGCGCTGTTGCCTCCTGTGCCTCGGCGCCGCCGGTGTCGGGTGGAGACGCCCGCTTTTTCGCTCCCAGTGAGGAAACGACGAGCTCGATTGCCGTCGTTCACCCATGTTCCACTGCTTGTACTAGAAAAAAATAATGCACTTCCTTTTTTCTAGAGCGGAGCTGTTAAGGGCTGCTTTGCCCAGGATCGTGTCTTTCGCAGAGAAAGGAAGAGACCGAACTCTGGACACCCACCGCCATCTATGAGTGACGGTGGCAAGCCACGTATCTGGTTGCCGCCGTCGCTCGCATTTGGCGGCAGCCTTTCCAGTCTGGCTTGCCGACTTGTGGCCGGCCATTACTTTCCATAGTACAGCTCCGCTGGTCTTCCTGCTTCACCACAGTGGAAAGGCTGAAAGTCGTTTTTTTTTTATAAGTACAGAATATGTTATATCAGCCGAAATCTACGAGAAAACTGTCACGAAAGAGTGTCACAGCGTGACGTCATATGACACCACGATGACATCGTGACGTTACGTGACATTATAATGTCGCGTGACGTCGCGAGGCCACTTGACTCTGTGACCTCGCATGACGTCGTGGTCTTATGCAACGCCGTGACATCACGCGACACCATGACGTCGTGTGACGTGTCACGGTCATGTGACCTCATGACGTCACGCACTCACACGCAGCGTGTGACCAGATCATGCACAACACATGCAATGCTCCCCGGTCTTTGTCAACGTGATCGAGCTAGTGTAATCTTTTTTTTTTTTTTTATGGCGATTTGGTGGCCGAGTGTGTGGAGGTTTTTTTCGTGGCATACAGAGAAAAAGCTCGCTAGGCTATTCAAACATCACGAGTCGTTTTTTACAACAAATCCGGAAAACGGGCAAAGTTGGTAGGGAAAACTTGAGACAAACGGTACAGGGTGCAAAAAAAAAAAATAGATTGACATATTTAATTGTCAAGCGTGATTTTGTAGTCGGTTGCACTACTGTTTACTATAATTTTTCAATTTCAAAACGATAGTCTACAGCGAGTTGCACTTATGGATATCGCAAAATTTTATCGAGCCTAAAGGTACAGGGCCAACCCCTAACTTCGGATATATATAAAAAAAATCGTCGAAGTTGGATTTTTTAACAGCGTAGCCCAGCTTCTAGACAAACGTTTCAAATATTTGAGAAAAATAATTTACGCGGTAGCGTCTATTTTACTCAATATAAAGCTATACTCCGTTTCAGCCTTATGTTGTACCTGCAGTGAAGGCTAGAAGCGCGAGCTCATAGCGTTGGCAGCTGCCCTTAATGCACGAGAGCTTGTGCCGCCGAGGTGTGCCCCAGAGCAAGGTGCTCGCGCCTGTAGCCTTTCCTGCGGTACATCATAAGGTGAAACAGAGTATTAGCCCCGAGAGCGAACACAAGCGTCGCTGTGGTCGGCCTTCAACGATTGGCCGAACGCTGACTATGACGTCAGGAAAGGATTTATCATCGACGGAACTAAGAGGAATGAAAGAACTTTAATTTTCACGGTGTTGGCAGTGTTCCTTTGAGAGCGCAATGATTTCAAGCTTCCACCATGCTAATAACAAACACCATCGAACTTGCTGTTTGCAAGGTAATGACGTCACAAGGGGGAACCATAGGAGGGCGCCACCAAAACTTCTCGCCGCTTAAAGTATCGGCGAGCAAAATGCTCGCCGATATATGGCAGCTTTTCTTAATCAGATGACGTCAGCTCGTTTTCAATTTTCGCGCATGCGCATAATGGCCTAACTTCAATCGGCCGCCTCGGTGGCTCCGAGGCGAGAGCGCCGGTGTACGGATCCCCATGTGATGGGTTCGAATCCCGGCCGAGGTGCCCGCAATATGACGGAGGTATATTGCGGAGAAGGCACCGTGTAACCGAGCTTTCGGTTGCACGTCAAAAGATCCCCAGGTGGTCCAAATTAATCCTCAGTCCTCCGCTGGGGCGTCCCAGATGCCAGTCGTTGGTTTGGCACGTAAAACCCCCAAATTTGACTAACTTCAATCTCACTGTTACCGATCTTTGCTTCAAAAGTTCGAAAAAGCCGAACCTGGTTCAACTCTAACTTCGGCGGGTTCGCAGCGTATACAGTAGGCTCGTTCGATGTACCTGCAGCGCCTTACTCCAATGTGTTCGAACCTCGCCAAGGACAACCCAAGCTTGGAAGCTGCGCCCGTAGTGGGCTCGAAGTTCCGTCACAGTTCGCATTTCCTTCGAACCCGATGGTAGTACCTGCGCCGCCTACACCGGCATAAGAAAGTGTAGGGCAGTGTACTTCACACGCAACGCTGAGACGCCTTCTATAAAACACTTTTCTGTCTTCTCTCGGCTATTTTTCTATCTTTATGGATGACACTCCGTGCAAATGCCGAATTAATTGACCCTAATAACCAATTTCCAGCGACACATGTAGGCAGATTGACTCCAGGAAGACAGAGCTTCCACTGTACCGTAGTTTCTCAACCTAATTGATCTTTGTTAGCTTAAACGTGGCGCCGTCAAAGATGACGCTGCAGTCCAACAAATTCGCACGCACGCACGCGCAATGCCAAACAAGCTGAAAGCCCGGAGACAATGTGGTTTATGGTACATTAGAGTTTTTTATATCGCAATAAAACTTTAAGACCCTTCGCAGCAAAACGACCAACAAAGGACGGAACACACGCGTGCACACACACACACACAAAATGCCTACGAGACTTATGGAAAGCAAACAGAATCTAAAATAGCGCAGTGAAAGGAGCCCAGAGGACCGAGAAAACTTTCTTCTCCTAAAAAGCTGGCTCCTGCGTCGCGGGTATGCGCGCATTTTACGACGTCCGCCATCTTTCTTCTCGCTATTTTACCTCGATGTTTCTATTCTCTAGGTACCACACGAAAGGGGTGAGAACGACAGCCATAGCCGTTTTTGCTGCCTTTTTTTGTTTTAGTCTTTTTTTAAGGCCACGTCTCGTAATTTCTCTTCCTCTTTTGTACGCTTCCGAGAAAGAACACGACAACAAACAACGACATAAAATACTAAAATACCCAATTTGATATAGATAGCAGACAGTTCCTACCGGAAACACGAAAGATGTAAACGATACATATAGAAATATATATTATATTCCGCACCATAGCGCCACCTCGTGGACGGTGTAGGTGATCAATCGTCATTCTTCGAGGCAACTTTACGCTGTTTACATTGTTCTGTTTTTTTCTTTGTTTCTAGCGATTTACGCGCTGCTGCAACTAATGCTGTTTCTCACAACGCGATCTCGTTCTCGCTGTTTCTCGCGGGAAAACACGAGGGAGCCAACGACGACACTGCTGCACCGTTGGGAGCGGGGGATAGCTCTGTCGCCTGCTAAGTAAGTGCCGGAGAGTAATAAAATAAAAAAAAAAACAAGTACACTCACACGGGGAGAGGATGAAGCTAAGAGGGTGGCGGCAGGCCGTCGCGGCTTAGCGCCATTTCCCCTTTCGGCCGCTAGGTGGTGCTCGCCGCGGCGTTCTTGCGGCGCCACTCTACGGATGATCGCGAAAGCTTCTTTGGGCGGCTTTGCATGCATGCATTTTAATCCCAGCTCCGTGCGCGTAAATATGTTTTCCTCCGCTCTCGTTCTTCGTTCCCTTTTCTTTCTCCGGCTTTGTTTGTTTGTTTTAATGTGTAGGGGCGTTCTTTCGGATACGTTTGTGTTTTCGACCGCTCTTGATCAGAATTAAAAATAGCGTGAATACATTTTTGTCACACCTGAAATTTATTGTTTCTTGGGTTTATATCCGACGTGATATTATGTAATACATACGTTTTAGCGTTTCTACTGGCTAAACGTTATGTCAACTCCTAAAATCGACAAAATAAAAATTAAATTAGGCAAACAGCGGAACGTGTAAGCAAACATTTAAGGGCAGGAGTATATATGCCATACCTGGGGTGCTATGTTGCGCTTTTTGGACTCCCAGGAGACTTGGAAGAGGGAAGTGACGTCCACGACTACAGAAACGCAGATTGGATGTTGACAGAAGAAAACAAAATCAACATCCAATCTGCATTTGCTGCGTTGTTGACGTCACTTCCCTCTCCCTAGTCTCCTGGGAGTCCAAAAAGCGCAACATAGCCCCCCAGCTCTACCCTCCTTCGTTTAGTCTGTAAGGCTTCTCGGACCGCGCATTCGTGGAAAGTCAGGGTTGCCGTGATGGACAGCTACTTTTGCACCACCATCTATGGCACCTAGATAAAGCACCGAAAGGAAACTTAAAATTAACTTCAAATATCTTTGGGAAAATGTTTTTTACAGTTTCCATTCCTCTCTGTAACGCCTTCGCGCCACAAGAAAGTAAATAAATCAAATCAAGTTAGAGCTTTTAGTGTTATCTTCTTAATTTTTTTGCTAGTCATTTCGGAACAAATTTTTGTCGTTTTATTATTTGTGTATTTATTGGAAAACCGCGATTAAAACAACATCTGAGCTGCTCGATATCCCGAAAAGCCGAGGTGTTAAAATATTGTGTCGACCTATAGGCCTTAAATATTAAACGTTTTAATAAAACAAAAATAAATAAATTAAACAACTTAGTTTCTAAACGAAACATTGGTTGTCATTTTGACGCTCTTTAGGCCACTCCATCGCGAGTTTTGCGAACCTACTTCTTTTATGACTTTATGTAGGTGTAGCACACGGCGAGCGCGTTCCGAAAACCAACGTCGTATAGAGTTATTTGTTTATCGACCAGACATCACCCGTTTGGTTCGTTCGCAATGTTGTCCCAACATCGGCCCTTCGTTTTGCATATTGAACGGGCGCCCCCTTTCCCATATATCTTTCTGATGTCGTTGAATCGTGAAAGTGCATCCCATTCTGCACTGCGCTCAGACCGTAAGCTGTGTGAGCCCGGCGGAAGCCAACCTCTGGCCGGACCGACCAACCCTTTCATCCCCTGACTCCGCTCTCCGCGTGTGGGTGTTGGCGGGAGCCTGATCACGTGTCAACAGAACGACGTGCGATTGGTTCGACAAATACGTAGCTTCCATCGCCGTGCCAGCTCGCGGGAGGTGATCGAAGGATGTATAGCGACCGAGCCTTTTGCACCCGATTCCAAACAGGACGCTCCGAGCGGGCAGAAGCGAGCCCAACGGTTCGTTGGCGAATCACCTGAGGTTTCCGGTAGCATTCCTTTCACACGCCAACAAACATTTCCCACTAAAAAAAGAAAAAGAAAAGAAAGGTGGTCGAAAAAAAGAAATGATTTTCATCGATTGGATCGTGGGCCAACCGTGCGATGTGAAAAGTCCATTTTCCCGTTTTGGGGAGCGAAGCGGAGGGTCTTACACGGTGTGGCATCGACTTTTTAGAGAAAGCTTTCCATTCCCTTCCGACCCTTTCGGAACACAGCAAGCCGCAATCAATATGATCCCGGTACAAATGTTTAACCCAACCGGCCCTGTTTCCTGCCGTCTTGTCAACTGGGTTTTGTTGCGGTTGCGCTTGTTGTTCTAAAGCGCCACTAATTATCTGTTTGCCTTCGGTCGTGGTTGTTGTTTGCCTTCGAAATTCATTTACGCGGTGGCGGCGAATCAATTAAATTAGAAGAAAAATCTTTTTTATTTTTTTTTGCGCATGTTGTTCGTGCGCGGAAACCGACCTCCAGAGGACTGTATTTTTACGGACGTTTATGGTTTTGTTTCCGAGCATACTCCCGTTCGTGCCCTCTGTCATAACGGTTTCGGTGACGAATATCGCTCGGTTCCTAGAGTACTGCCATCGAAACAGCGTTGAATATGCGCGTTGGCGGACGACCAAAACCTACTTTGATTATCGATTGCCAGCTCGATTATAACTTGGCGCGAAGGATGACCCCAATGGTCTTTCAAGCCGCGCCGCTCATGCATCATGCATACGACACTGCATTCGATGGAGACACGATGGCAAAACTTATTGCCGGACACGCCTCGAGGAATTTCGCAGCACGTTTGCTTCCTACATACGTACTAAAATTCGTACATGTTCGCCAACAGTTTTCGTGTACGGCCGGTGTGAGAGACCCGTCATACAAGGAAGAACCACGTCTCCGTCAATGTCTGCAGACTGTATTTTTTATGATCTATAGGCTGCGTGACCGCAATATTATCGGAGAAGCTTTCCCCCTCCCCACCTTTTTTTTTGACGATTTCCTTTAGTTTTGGTGAATAAATAAACTTAATAAAGTTGATGTCGTACCGCGACTTGAACACTAGCCGCGGCGAGGATGAGACACGAAGGATGCATCTTCTTTAAGTGCACTCGCACGTGTGCCATGGTTGGACGCGTCGACCCTGACCTATCTATTCGCAAAACTGCGCCATACGTTTAAACCTAGTCTACGGGGATTGAGACAACATTGGGACGGAATCATCATCCGGCTAGTCGGTCGTGAAACGGACGTTCAATTAACTAGAAAGACACGCGCTCAGTGTTCGTGAGAGCTCAGCTGTTTCATCACATAGTACAGGAATGAACTGTATCTCAAACTTTCGTTCAGCCGAAACGCAGAGGCCATCAGAAATAGGTTTGTGAACTTATACACCATCGTGGGCCCATTGCCTCTGCTACGGAAGGCTGAAAATAGCTGTTGTTTGCTGCCCTTTTGCATCGAATGTTTCTCCGGCTGTGCGGCCAGAGCTACGGACGTACGTGAGCTTGCGCATCTTGAGCGCCATCAGAGCTTTGCACGCGCACTCTTGGCTACTTCTAAACACCATTCCAACGTTTACAAATCCTCGGCCCAGCTTGCGATCTCCACAGCTCAACACGCGTATGTTCGTCGCTTCGCTAAGTGAGCAAATTAACGGCCATACGCAGGAACGCTGAAAATGGCACCGGCCAGAAGTTTCTCCTCGGAAACGTCTATAAAGCTGTAGCTCACAAGTTTTGAGCAGCGCCGCTCGCGAGCAAAGTCGATTATTTTTAGGTCGCGCTTTTGTTACGCGTCGCCTTTGGTCCTTTCAAACGCTTTGTCAGTGCCCGTGAATAGAAGTCAGGGACGCTGACATACGCTATAGTTTATGCCCGTGGATCGTGCATCATGGGGTGCTCGGACGCTGCATTCACGTCTGCATTAAATGGCCGCGTGTCACGGACGCTAGCGGAGACGCCTCTTTTGTGGTTGGGTCTTGCGGACGCTACAGCTCCCCCTGGCCGGGAGGAGCAGACCTAAAGTCACTGACGAGGATGGCAAGATGGAAGTTTAAGTTGTCTCGCCTCCACCGTGAGCTTTTTGCCTTCGATAATGGCGTCTCGTACGTGCACCTCGGAACACGTGGAGTTCGTGCTGGAGGCCCTAAGTTTGAACGACACGCCCTGCCCTTCTCACTTTCTTAGTGACTCTAGCATTCGATAGAAAGGTGTCCGCGGTCATGGATAACAAGGTCGTGGGGCTCAACTGTCGACGTTTAGACACAGCGGACAAGTTCGCGTAATTTCAATCGTGTCACTGAAATGCCCAAGCGAAAATGCTAGAAGTAACAAGACAAGTTTGTTGTTGCCCCCCCCCCCCCCCCCCACACACACACACACACAAACCTTTCGAAATAAAAGGAAGAGGAAACAAAAAACGAATTCCTGGTTACGCCATTGGGTGGAAGAGTCTTGCGGAATCGAAAGCTCTCTAGGGGAAGCATAGAAGCCTAGAAACCCAAACGAACTGAGCATCGAAGTTGACTCGGGGCTTTGCTCTATGGTAGGAGGCAATGAAACCGGCTTTACTGAACGCGGTCGATTTCTCTGTCCCTTCCAATAAACTCCCCACTTAGTTACGAGATCATTCGTCTTTTTTGTTTTATCTTTTTATTATTTCGTGTTCTAAATAAGCGTCCTCCGGTCCTTCGCGTCGTGCGCCTGACGCGCCTTGCCCTAAGCCTGCTGTCAGGACCACTTTGGGTTGACCGAAACCGGGCGCGGTATCGTCTTTCGTCGCAGATAATCTCCTTCACCAGCGAGGATGACAGAGCGACGGCGACGTCGAGATGCAATATCTGGCTGTGTCGCGTATTCGAGTTCCGCATGACTTGTCGGGATCGTGCCACATTTACGTTTGAGTGTTCGAAGTAGCAGCACATTCGTATGTCAATAGTGGAAATGTGCTTCGTTTCTTTTGTATTCTTTGGTACGTTCATTCGTTTGTTAACTCGTTCGTTTTCTTGTTCATTCGTTGTCTAGTTCGTTCGTTTATTCATTCATTCGTGCATTAATTATTTAATTGGCTTATTTCATAGCTCATTTCTTCCTTGTTTCCAGTAAGCTTGTGCGCCAAGTGCACCCTCGACCCTCTCCTGAATATTCGTTGTAGCCGTTGCAGCGCGAGCTTTCGCTTTGGAGCCGGGGCAGCATTCGCGACAGAATTGAAGCTAGTAGAGAGTTTGAGGGAACCGTCTTTGCACATCCGATACGGTACCAACTGCGCATGTGCGAGTCTTCTGTGGTAGCGCATGCGCAGTGCGTTCCGGAGGGCCCATCGTGCCGTATCAGTTGGGCAAAAACGCTTCCCTCAAACTCTCTAAAAGAGATTTCGATACACATATTTTCGTTTCGTCACACAGCGAAACCTGTGACGTAGCGAGCCACTACAGAGCTACTAATTGTGTCGTAACGCCTTTTTCGGTTCCTCTCCTTACCGATATCGAGTCACTCTCCCGAGACGCCCGAGATGTATGTCGGACAAACTGGCGGATGTCTGAACGATCGGCTGCCAGATCATCATAACAACAAGAACACAACCGTCTCTGCGTAGGGATTCGCCGACGAGACCGTGGTTGTGATTCCCCTAGTTTACGAAACGCACTGTATATGGGCACGGAGTGACGACCCTTTAATTAGAGAAATTATTGAGGCAGAAAAGATCGTGCCACCCGATGACAAGTGTGCCTGCGCCCACTTTCGTTTCTTTTTTCGCCAAAGAATTAGGCGCTTGGCCAAGTAGTCAGCGTGATAAGCGCAAATTCGCAGCACGTTTTTTCGTTTTCGTTTTTTTTTTTTTGTACGATGGTCTCGTTTCGCACAAAGACGTAGAAAAAAAAAACGTGACTTGTAGTTCATCGCTGTTATTGTCTTTTATGTGCCCTCTCTTTTTCTCCTACTCTGCAACGTGCTGTTGATGTATGAACCCGAGATATGCGCTGGGCGATGCGACGAGACCGACGGCATGGCAGCATGCGGGACGGTGAGAGAGGAAACAAGGTGTGGAGAGCGGAGGAATGAGAGTCCTAAGGAGACGGCATCTTGATACCGTTACGCCGTGGCTCGTTCATCTCGAGTGAGTTCCAATACGAGAATTTCGAGAAGCGTTTGATGCACTTTATTCTTGAAATCGCGAGCTGATATCCGGCGAACACTCCTCCGAGGAGGTTCCGGCACCTGCCACGAGGTTTCTATATGAAGCTATTGGCGACCCCCAAGAGAGGCTGGAGAGTCTCGAAAGTCTCATGGTCGTTTCGCAGCCAACGAGTCGTGCGTTAGCTGATAAGAACGCCAAACAACGAATGATGAGGCGTGTGTCGGAATGCGAAAGCATTCGTATATGCGGCGTATTCCTACAACCGAGGAGGTTCCGGCACCTGCCACGAGGTTTCTATATGAAGCTATTGGCGACCCCCAAGAGAGGCTGGAGAGGCCCTTGAAGAAAGGCAGCGCCTGGTGAGTCTCGAAAGTCTCATGGTCGTTTCGCAGCCAACGAGTCGTGCGTTAGCTGATAAGAACGCCAAACAACGAATGATGAGGCGTGTGTCGGAATGCGAAAGCATTCGTATATGCGGCGTATTCCTACAACCGAGGAGGTTCCGGCACCTGCCACGAGGTTTCTATATAAAGCTATTGGCGACCCCCAAGAGAGGCTGGAGAGGCCCTTGAAGAAAGGCAGCGCCTGGTGAGTCTCGAAAGTCTCATGGTCGTTTCGCAGCCAACGAGTCGTGCGTTAGCTGATAAGAACGCCAAACAACGAATGATGAGGCGTGTGTCGGAATGCGAAAGCATTCGTATATGCGGCGTATTCCTACAACCGAGGAGGTTCCGGCACCTGCCACGAGGTTTCTATATGAAGCTATTGGCGACCCCCAAGAGAGGCTGGAGAGGCCCTTGAAGAAAGGCAGCGCCTGGTGAGTCTCGAAAGTCTCATGGTCGTTTCGCAGCCAACGAGTCGTGCGTTAGCTGATAAGAACGCCAAACAACGAATGACGAGGCGTGTGTCGGAATGCGAAAGCATTCGTATATGCGGCGTATTCCTACAAGCTGCGCGCCCCGCTCTCCTCTGCAGAGGCCGGCCGGGTAGCCTCTTCGGACGCCGGTCAGCCGGCCGGGCTCTGCAGAGCGGCGGGTGTGCACTGTGCACGCTGCCACGGCGGCGCGCGGGAGAAGCGCCAGAGGGCTTCTCTGTGGGGTGGCGTTCCTTGGAACTACGCGCCGCGGCCATTTTCAGAGCCGTTCCGCGAAAGGAATTTCTCTGCCATTTTTCGCGGTTACAGACAACGTCGGCTCCGCTACATGGGACAGTTAATGCTTTCGCATTAATAACTCACGACATGTGTTTGTTAAAAAAAGTCGCTGACTACAGAACTCGCATGAATTCATCAGAAACATGGTCGCGAAAAACTATTGGTAACACGAGAAAACAGGGGGGAGGGAAAGGGGGGGGGCACAAACGTAATGAAACCCGATACGCTCGCGCGAAGCCAATATTTTCCTCCTGGCAAAGACGGGGCTATACTAAAACCGAAGCCGCATATCAGAGGCATGCATCTAGATGGCGGAAAGGAATAAATTATTCATCCAAAATCTGCGTACGCCGTACGAGTTGGTCTGATCCCTGCGCACCTCGCGCGTCTGTTTACCCCTCAAATGCGCCCACGGGCTTTTGCCCCCCAACCTGACGTCGACCAATGACGACGCCGGCTCGGCTGCCTTGCGGATCGCTCGCTTCCGCGCGTTCTCTGCGTTGCCCTGAGATTGGCTGGCCCTTGCGCACGTTCTAATGCGCCAAAGGTGCATTTTGGACCGCTTTCGTGCCGTATATACGTGAGTCATACTTTCCGCTTGGCGCTTATCGATAAACAAACGGTTCGCAACATTGCTTAGGAGCGAGAAAAAACAGCAGGCAACACAAATTGAGGCTATGGTATTTTTCATGAACAGATTTTTGTCGAACAGAAGCGGTCACGTATAGTTCAAGTGGGCGACGCAGTGGTCGAATTCAATCTTCACAACTAACCCCCTATTTTAAAAGAAACAGCCTGCTTATTTCCACGGTTCCACACACACACACACACACACACAAAAATCTGCCTTAATCTTTTTTTTTTTTTTCACTTTCTCGAGGGAACAGTTTCTAAATTTTGTACTTCGAAAGTTGACTCAAATCGAGTCTTGTTTTTGTCACCAAACCTATTATCTCAAATTGTCGGCGAAAGCAATTCCAGAATTCTATGAAGAAAATGTCGGTCAAGAAGTTTTCAAAGCGGAGATGTTTTGACAGCATCTTGCTTTCTTTCTCTTTATTTTTTATTTTTTTTTGGGGGGGGGGGGCGGGCGGATTTGCGCATTTTGCGCCCGATGTTGCCGAAATGAGGCGCGATTTTTCACCGTGTTTGCACGCCAGCCGGATGTTTGGTGCTGCCCTGTCTACGTAGCAGACGACGCGCCGGTGTAATGGCTCATTCACACTGGAAGCGGATCCGCGTTCGCAAAGCGGTTGCGAACGCGGTTGTATAAAGATCCAGTGCAATTGCACGCGCAGTCGATGACATCAAGTGCGCGTGCATTTGTGCTGGATCTTTATACAACCGCGTTCGCAACCGCTTTGCGAACGCGGATCCGCTTCCAGTGTGAATGAGCGGTAAGAGGAGCGAAAAGGCCTTTTCCTCCCCCCGCTTTTTCTACTGGAATGGTCTATATTCCGCACCCGTAGACAGTCCTCACCGCGTAAAAGTTTCTCTGGTCCACAAACTACCCATTTCGAGCTTTCCGATTTCAGCTTCCTCGGGGTGAGGGCAAGTTAGACCCAGTCAGAAACTCAGAGAAAGACAAAGAGAAGGTTTAAGAGGGAAGGGACGAAGAAGAGAAAGAAAAAAAGAACGACGCTCGGATGAGCCGCAAATGGATGGACGCCGTGACGCATCCTCGCGTCGTTTCCTCGCTCTCTTTCAACGCCGTTCACGCGACCAGGCCGCTAATTGATTTTGTTTTTTTCGGACTGCCAACCGCTTTCTGTCGTGGTCGAAAGACACACACAGGGCGAGAGAAAGCAAAGAAGACGTGGCGCAACCGATGACAGACAAAAGTAATAAAAACTACAAAGTACTATAAAAAATATATATATATATGTATATATATATATTTTTTTTTGCGCGTTTGGGTTTGTAAGTCGATATGAGGCCATGTGTCTGTTTGTGCATGTGTGAACGTAACGCGGCGCCGCTTTGTTTCCCTCTATTGGTTTTTTCACTGTATGTGTTTTTGTTCGGTTTTCGGTCGCGATCGAGACGACTTTTTGTTTGTATATCGTCTCTTACGGTTAGGAAGAGGAGTAGTTTGTGTTCGACACCGCTGTATTTTTTTTACCTCCAATCGCCGACTTTATTGGCACGCTCGTTCGGCCGTCCAGACTGTGGGTCGCCGGTCGAAATCGAGGGGTTTTCGAGGCACGCGATAAAAGCATCCCAGTCGCTGGTCAGTCGGGATTGGCGCACGCATTAAATAATAAAAAAATGTTTACAAATTTTTTTTTTTCGGAACACAGAGAGAGGATATTACGCCGAAGGATATCCCAGCCAGTGGCGACGCTCGCAGTGCGATTAGGTCCAAAAATTGCGATATGCGCTGGGATTCGTGATTCAACGGGAATCTTTTATCGTTCGCCGTGATTGGCTGTCTTTGTGTCCCGCGGAAAAGCGAACTCACCGACTTTTTTTTTCAAGTCACAGTCCCACTGACGTCATACAAAAGACCGGCTGTTCGCCGCAGACAGTGGGATACATTTCTCTGCGGGTGAGCCTCGTGCATCTTGACCTATCCGTGTTTGGTTCACATGCGCTTCGTACATGTCAGCCAACAGTTTCTCTGTGGCCAATGTGGCCGTCAAACACGCAACAAACACACCTCAGACCGTGTCTGCAGACTGTGTAGTATGTACGATACTTCGTTGCATCTTATGTTGTACCGCAGCGAAGGCTAGAAGCGCGAGCTCATAGCGTTGGCAGTTGCCCTTAATGCGCGAGAGCTTGTGCCACCGAGATGTGCCCCAGAGCAAGG
The DNA here is from genome assembly GCA_013358835.2 of Ixodes persulcatus. Lineage (NCBI taxonomy): Eukaryota > Metazoa > Arthropoda > Arachnida > Ixodida > Ixodidae > Ixodes > Ixodes persulcatus. Next base: position 302,513 of record JABSTQ010009473.1, on the reverse strand, counting down.
AGTTCGCGCTTGTAGCCTTTCCTGCGGTACATCTTAAGGTGAAATAGAGCACCGCTCCTTTAAGCTTGGGTCACACTGCTTATACCTCGTACAAAAGACATTCCGCATCATACAGATTCGAACGCGAGTCAGCGCGAGATCCCTGCTTCGAATGCCGCGAATGGCAATGAGTTCCAGGATAAAGATTGGGACGCGGCATTCGAACCGCGGATAGTGCCGTGACTCGTCTTTGCAGAACATGTCTTTTGTAATCATGTATGAGCAGTGCGACCCCGGCTTGAGAGCGTGGCACTTTATGGCCTTACTGTGTTCGGGCGCGATTGTTGCCCGCCATTGTCACGTCCTTTTGTTTGTTGGAATGCCTTTAACGGGTTCAAATTTTACCCCAAAACAAAGTTGTTGTTGTTCTTGTTGTTATTGTTATTTGTTTGTTTTGTTTTAGAGGGGCTCGTTTCAGGTCGCCTTCCTTCAAAAGGTTTATAATTACACTCGTGGCGAGTTGGTGAAGCTCATAGGTAAAACAGGTGTAAGACAAAAAGATCCCATGAGGTCATACATAATCTTTTTAATCTTTTGACCCGCTGTGTTAGTTTTAGTCGGTGGCAACTGTGATGTTTAATGCCACACGGGTTCCATATGTGCTTCTTAATGTATTCCAACACTTCTTGATATCATATTCGGAAGCGATCAGCACGCGGCGCTTCTGACCAAGGGCTCATTAAATATCTACCGTCGTACGTGTGACGTCATGGAGTCACAGATAGCGAACATGTGCCCAACCTATTCGAAACACACATTCTACGTGTCTCCGAGTTTATCAGACATTATCGAGAGACACGCCTTAATTTTTTAATGTACGAGAAAATATTTCCCAGTAGTACGATTCATTAAGGAAAAATAAAAGCATCAAACCGTGGAATGAAACAATCGTTTGGAGATGGTGTGAAGTAGTGTGGAGATTACCGACGGCAAAGCACGTACGGGCTCGGCGCGTTTCACGCGATTTCTCGCGCAACCAGAGTGATCATTAAAAGGAGATTTGCACGCCCACGAGCTCAGGGGCGTCCATTACACCGTGGGGGCGTCCTGCACAAATCACGCACTAGTGATACTTCCTTTTATTTATCCTTCCCCACTGCGTTACACTGACGTCGGGAGCATTTTCACACGAGGCTACGGAGGTGCCCGGATGAGCTTAGAAGCATGGATTGAGCATGTGAAACGTCGCGCTCTCTTCCGCATCGCAAATTTAATTCCGCTGTGGCAGTTGTGCTACAGAGACGACGAAGAGGTCGGCAAGTGCGAGCTTAGAGCTTGGGTACACTGTAGCTTAGGACACGCGCGGCAGAGCTTTCACGAGACACCAACGGAACGGCTCGGCGGTGGCATCGGGCGATCCGAACTACAGTCTCCTTCCGCTTGTAAATACTTCTTAATATATTATGAAACCTTACTTCTGGTCTCCACACCGCCATTTCTTTTCTTTTATCTCCCCCCCCCCCCTTCCTTTTTTTTGTTGAGCATTTTTGTTTTGAGTGTTCTGTCTCTGTCTCGTCCTTCGTCCGTCTTCGCGCGGTTTTTAATTTGGAAATGATAGAAGTTTTGAGTCATCTACTTCAGAACAAACGTACGGACATAATTCTCGCTTGAGTTAATAACACTAAAATCCTACCTTCATTTGTGACAAATTGCCTTTTTTTTTCGACACTGAAATTCAGAAAAGAAAACAAAAAGTCGTATGTTTCTCCCGTATTTTACAAAGAAACGACTGCAATAGCTGTAGCACGGTCGCGCAATGCGGGTTGACGGGTGCCGACACGTACCTGAGGACGGAGATGCCACGTGGTTGGCGCCGTGGATGCCACTGACGACCGTCACCAGTGCTCGGTGATCCGTGAAGTAAGCGGGTAAGCGCCCTGCAAGTTTCTAAAACCATCCAACTTTAAGCGTAGCAACTGGATACTGTCAAAGTGGGATTTCGCCTAACGCGAGTAATGTTTGAAAACATGTGTCTCAAGCAGACGACACAAAGACTCTCCCTTCGTCTCTTCGTTACTGGCAAATACCGGGGCTCCCCTCCCTTCTACGCGCTGCGCGGCCGACGGGAAAGCCCGACTCTTCGCGCAGAGAGCGAAGAGAAGGGTTCCTATAGCGGCGCGATGACAACCTATGAGCTCGAAGTCTCTGCAAAGTGTCGCCCGTAAAGCTATCGATTTCAGAGTATATCGTTCACGAAACTCGTACAATTTTTTTTTTCGTTTTATTCGGTAAGATTTCTTGGTTCCCTTAGGAACAATAGACCGTTTGAGAAGCATGCCGCGCTGTTCAGGACGCTGAAAGGAATGCCGGGAACGACCTGTACAAGGCCGGCTGTAGCAGACGACGAAGGCGACGTTGGAGGCGACGCAGGATATGAGGCACGTGGGCGAGGCCAGGCGAGGAAATACGATACTTGCGCCCTCGCTCTCTTTTCGTGTCACGTGGTGGGTGGTGCAGAGTCGAGGAGCGTACAGGAAGAAGCTTTTTTTTTAATCATTTTTGCAAATTGTCTATTACGGCTCACGAATTTGTTCGTATCCCGGTGTTTGAAAATTCTAAATCTACCCTGGGTCCGAGCCTTGCATATAAAAAGCACTAAAATGTTTGAGAGAAAAACGTGGCGTCACATGATAATCAGGGTACCTGGTCGCCTAACCTCGTATGACATGACCACGTGACATCAGTTCACGCCATGTCATGGCTTCACCTGACCACTGTCGCGGTGACGACTTTCCACGAGCACCATAACGTCATCGGGTTGTTCACGGGATGAAGTCACGGGAAACATTTTAAAACGCTGATGACTTCACGTCAACAGCGCGACGACATGACCACCTTTGCGTGACGATATACCGCGGAAAACGAGATGACGTCACGCCGATGACATTACGTGTACACCTTGACGTCGCGATAATAGGGAGTTTTCGTAGATAGTTTTCGCAGTCCCGCAACTCTCTCCGTAACCCACTACGATACCAGGAACTCTAGAGTCAAGGCCATCGGCGCGCAGGCGCAGTAGCGGCTTCTTCATTGCCAAGGGCTTAGCGGAGGGGGAGACGCGGTCTGCGAAACTTCCTAATATTCCTGTTTTGACGTCACCGGGAACCTGACGACGACATGCTGATGACGTCACGTGAATACCATGGCGTCACCGGCGTCATACATTCCACGCATATCGAAAGCTCTATCAACTGTCCCTATACATTTGACGCATTTCAAGAACGAGCACGGTAATCGATAAGCAAACACGGGCTCTCCGTCGCGTCGAAGCCAACTCGCCGAGGCATTCGGATCAGAAGTGTTTCCGATCGAATGTCGGGCACCGTAGCGTCCTCCCCGCCAACTCGCGCCTGCTAACTAGAGAGCCCAGATCTAATAGAGGCATCAATTCAAACCACGGAGACCGTTTGCAATTGGATGGCGGATTCCCGAGTCTAGGGTGCTTCCATGTGCGCTTTGCTTAGGGTGGAGACATCCGGCCATTTTGTCCCACACGTTTATCTTTCTTTTAAGTTCAGAAGCGTGTGAAAGAGCGTGTCCCTGCACGTGTTTGTGGCGCTGACTGCGCTACGGCGACATTTTCTTTTCGTCGATTTCTTTGTGTTTTACCCGTGAACGCGCGCTGTCGGCATCGGGTACTACAAAGGGTGGCATCACCCTAAACAGAAGGACATTGAGGCACCCTACCCGAGCCGATTCGGTGGCCAGTGCGCGTGCGTTGCGTTCTCGCGTGGCAAGAAGGAAAGCGGGCGGGAAGGCGGGAGCGCTCGCAGACGATCAACCCCCTTTGCCACCACCTCGCAGCCAGTATGATGGATCGTTTTCGAAATTCAGTCTGGCAACTTTGATCCCCACCATCGTGTCAGTGTACGGCGTCTGTGCCGAGCTAATGGCGGCCTCCTTGAGGCTGACGAAGGAAGTTAGAGATGTAACTGGGAGGCGGAAGTACAACATGACGCGCGAATTAAATGCATTGGCTGCGTTACCTTCGACTTCGGAGCTTGGCAAAAGTTTGGCTCTAAAAGCCTTCGAGGAAATTTAACCGAGGGGCTTATGGGTCAGTTCTTACGTTTAGTACCGGTCAGTTCTTAGGTTAACGTCATCAAAACTGAAAAAAAATAAAAAAAATAATAATTAAGACGATTCAAAACACATTTTTATCTGCCAATAACGTGCGGAAGTAAAGGTGCTCGATGAAAGACAGTTTCACGAACACCATTAGTTGTGTCAAAAGTGAAAGTGCTTTTTGATCTACACGTGGCACGGATTCTTTTAAAGGGGTGTACACTTTATTGCAAACGCGGCCCACAAACCATGAGACACGGATCAAGCAGTCGGAAACACTCGGTAATCCGGGCACACGGCCGCTAACAAGCCGAACGGACAGCTCGGCGAAGGCTGCTCCTTGGCAGACGGGTCCGCGGGGGGGACACGGTCGACACGGGTGCCGCCTTGTCAGCGTGGAACAAGGCGCTGCGGAGACCATTTATCTGCGCGGCGGGGGCCAGGCAGAACGGATGGCGAGGGGAGACCGGGGAAGACGTCCCAGATTGCAGACGGTGTGCGTCTGCCCAGATTGATGACCCCGACTCCGGGTCGGCCGTTCGATACCGCCGCCGCTGACCAATCGGCTCAGTTCGCGGTGGACTAGCCTTCACCTGCACACTCCCGGTCGGCCGCCTGACTTTCGTTTAGCCTTTCATTTTTTCCCCCTTTCTTTTATAGTCTTGCCAGTTTTACTTGTTTCTTTTTCGTCTCACCCTAAGTCCGCACGCAGCCGACGCGACGAGCTTCTGGGACAAACCAAACAGAGTCAAAAACACACCAACATGGTGCCCTTCATGTTTGAGTTCTATCGCCGCTGAACCGGTACTGCATGTATACAGGGAAGGCCCAATGACTCGAGCTTTTCACGCGATTTTATTGGTTCGATCAGCTCGAATCATCGGCTGCGGCAAGATTTAAAGCGAGACGAAGTATAGGAGTGCTCCTATACTGCATCAAAACAGACGGCACGTTTTGGGAAAACAGTGAACTGGGCGTAAGAGGTCCTTTTTGCTATTTTTTGCTCGTCCCTCGTGGCTTGAGTGATTACATGTTGCCGGTGGCTGTGCGCTAAAGAATAGTTGTCCGGGTGACTTTGTAGTCACTGTCGTATCAGCGTGTTGCCCGTGTCGCTCTGGACGCAATCCTAAGCGGCGGGCAAGTTCGTCTGCTTCTTGCGCAGGGGGTAGCAATGACGTCAGAACGCCGAGCCCTGATTGGCTGATCGCGACCCCCTATCTGAGCGTCGTCTGCTCCTTTGCAACGTCGTCTGCTCGCAACGTCGTCTGCGTCTGTCTTGCCTTTCCTGCGACTTTCGGAAGTGCAGGTCTTTACGAGCCAGCTCGACTTCGCCTTTCAGAGAGGGCAGACGAAATAACTCGAGCGGTACGTTGTTTTTGTCTAACAACTAGCAGACGCGCATCAATGAGAGAAGTCAAAGGTCAAGCCAAGTCAAACTCGTGCAACTAAACGTTTCAACATAGCGATGAACATGGTGTTTACTTCTTACCTGAGCGAGCGACCTGCCGAGGCATGCTGCTCTTGGGGCGTTGCAGCCACTGCTGTGGAAGGTCCGTCTTGGACAGTCCATTTAGAGCCGCGTAATGTGCGGTAGCCACCATGTGGCTGCACTCTGCGGCCCCGCGAGGGCACTCAAAGTGACTCTCTAAAATGTCACCTTTATCGGAGAGCGTCATCCTTACCGCGTAGCTACATTTCTTAAACGACGCCTGGACATTCCCGCAACTAGAATAAAATCCTTCACCTCAAAAGAAAGGACGTATCCTTCGAGGTATTTCCTTTCGCCTTTTTCGAAGACCGCGTTCTCGCCGGTGAAAAAGCGGTGAATCTCCGACAGACGCAGGAAAGGTAAAGCAGCCATCGCTTTGACTAGCAGACGTAAAGCAGGACGACGTTAACTGCGCCGACCGCGTCAACCCGCCGACGTCTTTAAAGAGTCAGGAGTCTCGGCGCACACGGAAGGAGGGAAAAGTATTTAGGAGGGAACTTGCGGACACTAACACGCTCACTCTCGGTTCTTAGCAAACGAACCTCGGCGCCTCGGGACACCTCGCCAGTGAGTCCTTTGACTTCTCTCCTTGATGCGCGTCTGCTAGTTGTTAGACAAAAACAACGTACCGCTCGAGTTATTTGGTCTGCCCTCTCTGAAAGGCGAAGTCGAGCTGGCTCGTAAAAACCTGCACTTCCGGAAGTCGCAGGAAAGGTAAGACAGACGCAGACGACGTTGCAAAGGAGCAGACGACGCTCAGATAGGGGGTCGCGACCAGCCAATCAGGGCTCGGCGTTCTGACGTCATTGCTACCCCCTGCGCAAGAAGCAGACGAAATTGCCCGCCGCATACGCTACAGCGTGAACCAGACGTTGTGCGTTTAACGAGGCCCATGAGCGCCGCAGTGGTTCCATCGCTTCTTTCCCGAAGAAGGTCGAGCCTCTGGAACTCTCTCTCGCGCCATGGCACATGTCGGCGTGTTTGAAACATAGTGAATGGTGCAAACCGTTTGGCGTCCACTGTGCTTGCCTGTTTTAAAAACCCGAGTGTTGTGCGCGTTGAGCTGGCACATATGGCACGGCACTACCTGTTTTTGGACCGCCGTCTTCGTCGAATAGTGGCGATCCCTTTAGGTCGCTGGAGTCGCGAATACGGCAGTGCACGTCTGTTCGGTCATCGGGCACCTCGCGCGTTTGTTTATTCGCCAAATGCGCCCACGGGCTTGTTTTTTTTTTTTGTTTTTTTTTTAAACGTGAATACGTTTTTAACGCTGCCCCCGATCCCGAAATTTCGTACATTCGTCCGCGCATTTTCAGCTAAGTTTAGCGGCAAAAGTGGCCTCACGGGACGTCACCTGACATTACGCGTGACCTATACACCGTGGGGAAATCGACGGCACGTGACCTGTACGTCAACTCAGTTTCCCCGCTAAACTTAGCGGCAAAAATTCACGTCTTGTGGCCAAAACATCAGTTCAGTTTCCTCGTTAAATTCAGCGGCAAACTGACGTCACGCGACCTATATACACCAATTCAGTTACCCGCTAAATTTGGCGAGAAAGTTCACGCCTTGTGACGTAGACTACGTCACAAGGCGTAGTCTACTACGCTTTGTGACGAATACTTGTGACGAATCCGGTTTGCCGTTAAATTTAGCGGGGGAAATCGACGTCACGTGACCTAGACGACCAGTCAGTTTTCCCGCTAAATTTAGCGGGAAAATATACGTCACGTGGCGCACCAATTCTCTCAACCAATTCCCTAATGCACTATCGTGCATTAAAGTACTTTGAAGCTGAAGGTCGCTGGCAATTTTTGCACTCGACCTCAACTAGAGTTGCTCATGGAATGAACGTGGAAGGGAAGGGTATCGGTTATTCTCCGGCGTCCAGCGCAACCTTCTTGCCTTCGATAATGCTTTGGCGTCTCCCGAACCTCGAGCGTACACGCGTAGCCCAAGTCAAGCACTGTGGAAGGCAACGAGCGCGGTGCTGCGGGCCGAGCGTTGGAAAGAGACCCCCTTCCGTTCTCGCTTTGTCAGTGATTCTAGAGCCCCTTGGGCCGCTGGCAGAATGAAAACGGTGGGGAAACTCTTTAGAAACCGCTCGTTGGCTCTGGACAACGAGCGAACCATTTCGACGGGTGGTGTGTCTTTTTTTTTTCGCTTCAGTATGCTTTTAATCGATCAATTAAGCAGTTTTGAGTAAAATGATAATATGCCGCTGTTAGTTTTTTTTAGAGCGCAGCTCTTAGGCGCCCGTTTCCGGCTTGAGCGGCGTTGCCGTCGGCGTCGCCGTTGGTGTAACCGCGCGGTGCATTATGGGAAATGTCCCATAATGCACCGCGCGAGCACCTCCCCCCGGGGTCACGTGACCTCGGGGGGGGGGGGGGGGTCACATGACCCCCAGGTCACGTGATCCCGGGGTCACGTTACCCCCAGGCCACGTGACCCCCCCCCCCCCCCCGAGGTCACGTGACCACCCCGAGGTCATGTGACCCTCCCGAGGTCACGTGACTACCCCAAGGTCACGTGACCCCCTCAAGTCACGTGACCCCCTCCCCCCGAGGTCACGTGACCACCCCCCCCCCGGAGGAGATTGAAGAATGACAGAGGAGGAGAAAAGGAGGAGGAGGAGGAGGGGTATACCCTCCCCTGAGTACCCTTCCCTCCTCCTCCTCAAGAGCTGCGCTCCAATTCGGCGTTACAGGGAGTTGTAAACGGCTAAAAACGCTGAAAGCGAGTGTTGATTGTTTTTTTTAATTGAGATATTCGGTGGCAGCTTAAAAAACGTGGACAGTCCAAGAAAAGCGGTCGTGTCAGTTTACACGACGGCGACAAACGTGGCAAACATACGTTCTACATGGACGTTAAATTTTTATGATCTCATTTTTTCTTTCCTTCAGGCGCACGGTACTATAAGAGTTCGGTAACCAAGAAAAAACACCCTTATCCCTTCCACCACCCCCCCCCCCCCCACCCCCCAAAAAACAAAAAAAAAAAGAAGTGAGATAGACGCAAAAAATGAGTTCGATTCGCCGGAGGTTCTCCCAGAGGGCGCCATGGTCGACACGCTTCACCATCAGCACCGCCTCGCGGGGAAAGACTGCACGGGATCATTTATTGCGATGAGCTCGTCCTTTCATCGAACTGTCTCCCGCCATAAGTCCCGGGGGAGAAATTTGGACGACCTCACGCACGCCTCCGCCACTGACCCATGACGGCGCTGCAGTCGCTTTCTCCCTTTTTTTTGCCGTACAGATCTCTGGCTACGCGGCTAGGGCCCCGAGCCACATTTATCTACGAGTTTCTTTTATTCCGCACGATGGTTATATGTTTCTAAGTGGGTCCTTCGTGTAATTTATCTCGTTTTTTTTTTTTCGCGGATGAGGTCGTAAAAAGACCATACTTACCGCACAAAACGTATCCTTCCTCGTTTTATTGTCGCGCAGTCATTACGTTAAGGGGCTCTTTAATAATTGTTTCTGCCTTCGGTCCATCGTGTCTCGGAGGCTGCCAATACATTTTGCTAGCCATAGAACATAGGGCATACACGCTTCTCATAAATATGCTAAGTGTCGGGTGCGACGTTCGTTGTCTCTGCGAAGTCTTCCTCGGTACTTGTCGCGTGCTCATTGCGACGAATAACGCATTTGGCTGACGCTCATTACTTTTCATGCTATGAGGAGGAAATATATTTTTTTGTAAAAAACGAGGACGGCCTACGCAACACGCCGGAGGAACGCCTAACTTGGCAGAAGCTTGGCGATCCTAGGGGCCTAACTTGAGTATAATACGGTTTGGCTCCGAGGCGTTTTTAGTGCCGGAGGATCTGTCTCTGGAGTTTGTGTAGCTTTTCTCTGGCTCGCCATTTAGTTGCCAAAGTGTCACACTTTGGCAAAGGCAGAGATGCCAAGTATGAATTGATGAACCAGCACTGAAGCCTAGATCTGGCACATGTTTAGCGATTCAGGCCCAAAGGTGCCAGATGGCAGCCAAACTACCAGCATGAAGCCTAACTGTGGCACTTGCTCGACAAATTAGAGCTAAAACGCCGAAACTCTGGCAAAAACAAAAAAAGAAATCTAAACTTTTAGTTAAAAAGCAAGTTTTGGTTCAAAGAACTGCGCTACCTGGGCGACTTTCTTGGCTGTTTCAGCGAAGTATCAAATATCTTTTTTAACAGATTTTTTATATATAAGCAAGTTGCGCAACATTTTTCTAATATTCGTCGTGACTTCTGAGACAGAATCTTGGTCATGCGATAACCCGACAGCGATTGATCAACCAAGACAGTGGCTAAACGGGTTTAAAGCGTTTATAATATATATGTATATATATATAACTGAGAAGAAACGAAAACCCTTGGTGAAAACAGCAACAACGGACGGTTTATTCTGCGACGTTTCGGCCGGAGTCCGGCCTTCGTCAGGAAGCTTCCTGACGAAGGCCGGACTCCGGCCGAAACGTCGAAGAATAACCCGTCCGTTGTTGCTGTTTTCACCGAGGGTTTTCGTCTCTTCTCAGTTATATCCCACGCCTTCGGCCCCCCGCCACCATGCCCGTTATATATATATATATACCGGGTGTTCATTTTTAATTCGAACAGATTTATTACAAAACATCCGTAAAAGATGCACTAGTACGGCTTGTTCAAGTGACTTATACGGCTAGGGGGACATTATGTGGGTGGCTAATCCTTGCGAGAAGTTGGCTAATTAATTAAAATTCGTTAATCAACTTTTTAATTAATGAAAATAGACATATGGTTCCAATTAGAAACTTGCTCAGCGTCATCGAAAACCCCTAATTCAGTCCTTTTCAGAAAGACTTTGAGCGCGTGAGAAGCGTAGTAGTGCGCTGAAGTTACCACTCTAGGAGCAGGTACAAGGCTGGGGCTAGATAAGAGACGGAAAAATCGCACGGGCGGCTTATCGCAACCTCTATACTTCGTCTCACCCTACGATGGACTAAAGACAAAAGCTACGGAGAGCCAGATCCAATCATGAGTCACTTAATTGCGCTGTATTTCGCTTCGATGCACGTATAGCTGCCCCGTCTTGGATCACTGATGGAGATGGGCGGAAAGTGGTTAGAATCAAATAGCACTGAGTGACTCAACAGATTTACATTGCGAAGAAAGCCACGATATAAGGTCTCTTCACGGTGTCGAAGCTATAGAAATGATGCAGCGTTTTTTGATTCAAAACATTATTCGTCCACCCCTAATCAATGTTAGGCATGAACGGGGAACGTGATTGGACCATGCGGCCCGTGGCTTTGGCCTTTAGTTCATCGCAGGATGAGACAAAGTATAGCTTTGTACCTGCTCCACGAGCGGTAACTTCTGTTCACTACTACGCTTCTCACGCGCTCAAAGTCTTTCTGAAAAGGACTGAATTAGGGGTTTTCGATGACGCTGAGCAAGTTTCTAATTGGAACCATATGTCTATTTTCATTAATTAAAAAGTTAATTGACGAATTTTAATTAATTAGCCAACTTCTCGCAAGGATTAGCCACCCACATAATGTCCCCCTAGCCGTATAACTCACTTGAACAAACCGTACTAGTGCATCTTTTACGGATTTTTTGTAATAAATCTGTTCGAATTAAAAATGAACACCCGGTATATATGGACAGTGTTAGGTTCGTTTGCGATAACAGTGCGAAATTGGTTCATGCTGTAGATATGAAATGTTGCAACAGGACGAGTGCCAGCCCGAGGTCTTTGATGTGCATCGGGCAGTGTTGGCACACGACCGCACGGCGGTACGGCCACTATGGCGCTCCAACAAATCGAAGCGGCCAGGCGCCGAGATGAAACCCATAATCCCAGGGCTCTGCAAGACGAGATTTAGCTGCACGTACTCCGATGTGTTTTGAACGTGCACTACAACTTCCTGCAGCATTTCAGAAGAGCGGAAAAGTGCGCTTTGTACGCACAGCTTTTGCTTCGTCGTCACAAAATGAGAGCAAATCTTATAACGTTGTTACGCGAGCACAGTTAACCGCAGTTAAGCGCCAATGAGGTTTGCATTAACTGTAGTTAAGCATGCCCGTTGTAACTAGAGTATAAAAATGTAAAGAGGACACGATGCCTGATTGAGGAGCAACTTATCTACCCTCTATTTATTCAACTACACAAGTAAGGCGTTTCTATTGGAAGTGTTCACATGTCATCATCAGCACGGGCTGCGGGTAAAGTAACTTACTTTTTGCCGAGAACAACAGCTTCGACGTTGCGAAATGCGTCCGATGAAATCCCGCTGCTAGCACGTGAAGCCCCTTAATGTGGTCATGATAATAAAATATGTGGACCTCACCCTAATTTTATTATATTGATTGAAGCCCAAACACGTTGTTTATTAAGTTTCGCGTTTAAATATTGCGTCTGGATTTTACAAAGCGCGTTTAAAATTCTTATCTTGTGGATATTTTGAAACGACCACACGACACTGTGTGAGAACCAGAGGCAACAAAACGTCATTATAAGCGATATTTAAAGTGGAACAGATATTAAACTTTATTTAATGTTCAAACAACGAGCTGAAAATAATAAAAACAAATAATCTTTTATCGAACAAAAGGTTAGGCGCAAACAAGCTGGTGGTGAAAAACGGCAAGTCAACTGCAAAACCTCTCCTACCATTTCACAGTTGCCACTCAAAACATGTAAAGGCTGGCATTGTTCGCAATTTAGCCAATAGTGCTCCGAAAAAATCATGTTTCCACTTTATTGGGTCTGCTCTAAGCGCCTGTTTGACCGTTTTAAAGCCACTGGGTACGCTCATGATTACGTTTTCAGTCAGTTGTTGTTTATCGTATCTGTCAAAAAAAAAAAAAAAGTGCCGAAGTGTTTTAAACCCACAAAGTGTGTGGTTCTTCTGTTTCTCTCACCAGATTTCGCATACTCCTACATCCATTGGGAAGAGATACGGTGTTAGCACTGTGTTCCGCAATGCTTACAGACTGAGTCAAATGACTCCGTTTGTTCCGCCAGAGCTGGTTTCACTAAGAAACATAGGGGAAAAAGAGGTCAGTTGCGTGTTGGGAGTAGTGTACAGGATCCCGTTTGATTGCGGATTATGCTACATAGGACAGACCGAGCGCTGTATAAACACTTCCGGCAGTATAAACATACAAAGTGTGTGGTTCTTCTGTTTCTCTCACCAGATTTCGCATAATCCTACATCCATTGGGAAGAGATACGGTGTTAGCACTGTGTTCCGCAATGCTTACAGACTGAGTCAAATGACTCCGTTTGTTCCGCCAGAGCTGGTTTCACTAAGAAACATAGGGGACAAAGTGGTCAGTTGCGTGTTGGGAGTAGTGTACAGGATCCCGTTTGATTGCGGATTATGCTACATAGGACAGATCGAGCGCTGTATAAACACTTCCGGCAGTATAAACATACGACGCAATCATGATTATTATTATCGGGGTAATTTGAAGTTTATTAGCACGCGCTGAACAGAAACTCACAGAGCTATGGAAGCCGATGGATATACCCTACTCGGATAAAATGACAAGATATCTTTTTTCGGGCTCTTTCTCGACTAATTTATTTCGTTACCGTCTCGACAGTATGCGATTACATAGTATGTGGTTTTCGTCCGCAGCATGTGCATTTCTGATAGCCTCCGTCACCGCTGCTAAAGAACAATCAGGCGCAACACCACGACTCACTAAAATGCGTCGGGGTGAAGGGGGCAATCACGTGGAGCGTATTTGATTGCGACCGCCTCACCGAGCCTCTCTTTCTTGCGGTTCTTAGAGGCCAACTTCGGCACTCTTCGAGCCTCGGGTTCGGACTCCCTCTCAGAGGACTATCACTGATTACGGCCACTTAAAACCCGCCTTCTATCCCGTTCAACCTCCCCCAGTCCGCGACGAAACTAAAATTTAAAAAAAGGAACAAGGAGCGAAAGGAATAAGAACAACACTGGTTCTTCCTAAAGCCCATCACGCCGACCGACGGTCGGAGGAGGAGTGCCCGCCCTTAAGCGCAAATATAAACACCGCGGGTCTCTAACCTCGAGCCGAGATGAAAGAGGGGCTCAAATGGGGAACGGAGTCTGGATCATAGGGACGAAGGGGGAAGCCGCGGGGAGATTTTCTCCCGACTAAGTCAAGCCGAACCCTCGCCTCCCCGCCGCCACACCCGGAAACAATATAACTGCGAGCCGATGTGAATCCCCGTGGGTCAACAGGGAGAGCTCGCGCGAGACTTGGCTGCCAGGATGGGAAAAGGATGAAGGGAAGCGGGAATGAGAGAGAGAATAGGGAGATGAGTGACGACGAAGGGGGAAGGTTGAGGGAGCGAATAGGGATATAGGTGGAGAGGAAAAAGAAAACGTTGAGGGAGATAGGAAAGAACAGTGGGGGTTAATAGGAAAAGAAGTAACGGGGAAAAGGAAATGTTCAGTCGAAAATGGGAAGAAGAAGGAGAGAGCGAATAGGGAGAGAAGTGACAAGAAAGGGGAAATGAGAAGGAAGTGAGGAAACGAATAGGGAGAGAAGTGACGAGGAAAAAAAGAAGCTGGGGGAAATGAGGATTCAAACGATGAAGAGAATAGAGAGAGAAATGAGGAGGAAGGGGAAAGAAAAGCTCTCGTGATGCTTAGAAACGTTGAGAAAGGGAACGAAAGGGTAAAGAGAAAGAATGGAAGGTAAGAGGAGAGGACGAGAGGGTTTGTTGTCTTTGGGGATGGCTAGACGAAAAGCTTCTTTCGGTCTCTCCGAGGAATCACATGTCTTCGGCATGTGTGTTGCTGGGGAGCTTCTTAGTCTCATTTTGTGTCTTAGCTGCTGGTCTTTTTTTTTGGGGGGGTTGGGGGGGGGGGGGGGGGAGTGCCGCGACCTTTTTCATAAAGCAGTCTTTCTTCCTGCACCTCTTCCCTTTCCATCTATTTTGACCTTTCCACGTAGCCACGTAGCCATCTCTTGAGGGTTTTTCTCATATCTCGGACGAACTCCATTTGTTTTTCCCGTAGCCGAATGATGCCTCATCATTTGCTCGTTGTGCATCTCTTTATTTTGCCCGATTCTCGCCCCTTTATTTACTCGTACAGATAAAAAGCACCAACCCCTGACCTTTCTTCAACCGACGTGTCGTTCGCATCATCTTTCTTGCTCTCGTCTTGCGTTTCATTTTTTTTTAATCTGCTTAGAGCTTCAGCGAGATTTTCCTACAACAGATGATAGACGATGATCTGGGTGTTTCGTTTTCCGTTGCTGTTCGACACGTTTTTTGTATCGCTCGCTTGCCTCATTTTAATTTTTTTTTTTTCTAAAGCACGCCAATACACCTTTCTTTTTTTTTTTTGTAAACTTTTTATATATATATATACATATATCGAGACGTCTGTTCCGACTCTGAGTGCATTTCGACCATTGTTGCTTTCTTCTCAGGTGTTGTTTGTAAGCGCGCTGCAGCAACCCATATTTTCTCCTCAGCTTTCGCGTTCTTTCATTTTATCCTTGTTTTCTTTTACATGCCGTCTGTCGTGAAAGAGCTTTTCTCGCGCTCCAAACTCGGATTTCTTGTTCC
Source organism: Ixodes persulcatus (assembly GCA_013358835.2). Lineage (NCBI taxonomy): Eukaryota > Metazoa > Arthropoda > Arachnida > Ixodida > Ixodidae > Ixodes > Ixodes persulcatus. Next base: position 287,372 of record JABSTQ010009473.1, on the reverse strand, counting down.
CCAAGGACCAAACTCGGTACGCTTTTTTGTTGTTGTTTTTTCTTCCTTTCTCGTACTCTCCTCTGTTTTCCCCACTTCCCAACTTCCCTACCCCTTTCCCCAGTTTCCAGCGTTTTTTCCCCCTTCAACACGTCATTGACGCGACTTCGTAGGGAAAACGCGCCTTATTCTCGCCACTTTCACCTCCCTACTCAGTGGTAATTTATTATTCATTTATTTATTATTTCTTGTCTTAACGAAAGTTTTTTTTTGCGATATGAAAAGTGTGCACGTAGAGGACGACATCGTGTGTAAGGAAGTGGAAACGAGGGGAAAAAGTAGGGGGAAAAAAGTCCCCTTTCACTTCCCTATTTTTCACTCTTTCCTAGACGTGACAAGATTCCTCCCCCCCCCCCCCCCCCCCCCCTTGCCCCAAACTGTGTGTGAGGGAATCGAAAGGAGGAGAAAGAAATAAAACCAAACAAAAAACCTTTCTCTTCCCTATCTTTTCCCCTCTTTTTTTCTTTATCTGACTAGGACAACATTTGCCTTCGGTCCGTGTTATGAGTCCTTTCCGGCAACAGATTGCTTGCGCGCTCATGACCCGGCCGGAAGTACGCGTGTTTGGCTTTGCCCGAGTGCTGTGCCTAATAACGGCGTTCTACCTGAGATTCTGTTTGAGGAACCTGTTGGGATGGGCTTTGGTCTGGGACGACGCTTGGCACTGCCCGGTTTAGCGCGAGGGACATTGTGATCATCTTTTTTTTTTGTTTTGTTTTCTTTTTGTTGGAAGTTCTTGTAGAGGTATCATCAGACTTTTGTATCTGACTTACTTTCGATCGTAATAAAAACAGAAGCGTATATATAGTTTCAGCTCTGCAGACCTGCAGACAGATCCTCTGGTGTGCTTCTTCCCTGTATGACGGTTTTGTCACACTGATCATAAAAAAGTATGGCGGCTTTTTAGCCAATTTGTGTTGCGTACGTGAAACGTTCTAGTCTCACATGAAATCAAGTCACGTGACGTCAAATTTTTCGCTAAATTTAGCGAGAAAACTGAATTGGTGTGTAGGTCACGCGAAGTTACATTATCCGCTAAATTTAGAGAAGAAACTAAATGGCCGTGTAGATCAGGTGGCATCGGGTCGCGTGACGTCAATTTTCCCGCTAAATTTAGCGGGAAAACTGAATTGGTTCGTGGGTCACGTGACGTCAATTTTCCCGCTAAATTTAGAGGGGAAATCGAAGTCACGCGACCTGATGTCACGCGATCTATGCACCGATTCAACTTTGCCCCGCTAATTTCAGCGGAACGACTGAATCGGTGCGTAGGTCTGTGACGTACCCATAAGGCAACACTGCGCGCGTTGCGTCACAGGAGGTCATGGACCACGCGGCCTCACGAAATCCGGAGCAACTAGCCAAGTAAAGGCCGGTTCAGACACTTGCGTTTGAGTGCGTTTGACTGCGTTGCGGCAAGAACCGAAAGCGAGTCACCGGCACATCTGTGCTTCGTATGAAGCGTGGAATCCAATTCAAGGAATCTTCTTGGCACGCGATATAAGCAGCAGGGATGTCCTGGTGTCTCGCTGCCGCAACGCAGTCAAACGCAGTCAAACGCAACTGTGTAAACCGGGCTTAACGCTTCACGTTAAAACTGTCCGCAGACGTGTTCGAAGCGGGTGTGAAGCGTACAGGCTTCGAGCATGCTTCAGCCGTGTCCGCAGACAATTCTCTCGTCGAGTCTGCAGCGAACACCGGGTCTTTTGTATGACGTGTGCGCAGTTTTAAGTACTTGTAGCGGCAAGGTAATCCGAACCAACGAGAAGACGACCAGAAGGTTCGCTGAGAAAACCAGAGGCGCGAAAAAAGAGCTCGTCCTCGAGCTCCTTTCTCGCGCCTCCGGTTTTCTCAGCGAACCTGCTCGTTGTCTTCTCGTCGGTTCGTCAGCAGGACGATTCCGGATCTCGACGTTGACAGACACCCATCTATCTGTAACGCAATAAAAGATCCTACAACTGGTGACCCGGTCACAGGAACAACCGACTGCCCTATGATGAGTAACGAAGATTCAAATGGACAACTGCCAAACCCAGCTTTCACCGCTGGTGAGCTGAACCTCGCTGCACTTGGATCGCTACCTACCTTCGGCGTCGCGTCGATGACCCTTACGTTTCCCCAATTCTGGCCAGCAGACTCGGAATTATGCAGTATTAATATTGAAGCCCTTCTTCGAGCAAACAGGATAACAGCTTAAAAGACCAAGTACGACTATGTTGTCACAGCTCTGCCACAATCTACCGCAGCAATCGTTCGGGACGTCCTCCGCGCACCTCGCCAGGATGTTCCTTGTGACACTCTCAAGACAGAGCTCAACCGGCGTACAACAGCTTCGGAGAAACGCAGGCTACAGCAGCTCACAAGTGAAGAACTGGTAGACCGCAAGCCGTCCGATTTGCTACGGAAAATGCAACAGCTCCTATCAGATAAGGCGGACACATTAGACCTCTCCAGTTTTAGAGAAATGTTCCTACAGCGCCTTTTCCATCAGGTTATAATGATTTTGTCCACGGCGGGTGATTGCATCCTTGATGCTCCTGCTAGAATGGCGGACAAAATTATGAAAGTTGAGACGCCTGCTGTCTCTGCCATACATCAGAGTTAATCTCCTACGCCTCCTTCGTATCACTCTGAAGTGGCTGCGCTGAGTGAAGTAATTCGTCGACTCTGCGCCAAGGTTGAGCAACTCTCAACTGCAGTATCCGTTCTGCAACAATCAGAGCGTTCCCCGTCAAGACGTCGACACCGTTCGACATCCAACGGCCGTCGCAGTACTCGATTTCAGTCAGCCTTGCCTCCTGCTGATCAGCTCTGCTGGTACCATTGGAAATTCGGCGAGCAAGCTAACAACTGCGTGCAGCCTTGCTCTTACACGGGAAACGACAGGACCACTCACTGACGACGGCAAGTATGGTGGATTCGCAGGTGAGCCGTCTCTTTTACGTTACCGAGAAGAAAACAAAGCAGCGTTTTCTCATTGATACGGGTGCTGAAGTCTGTGTGTTTCTTCCAACATCCGAGGATCGCCGCAACCGGCTCGACTTTTTAAGAGCGGTAAACGGCTTGCCAATCACAACTTATGGAGAGAAGTCCCTAACTCTTGATCATGGTCTCCGTCGGACATTCCGGTGGATATTTCTGGTTGCTGACGTTCGGCATCCAATCATCGGAGCCGACTTCTTCCGTTTCTTCAATCTTATCGTGGACATGAGTAGCCAACAACTCCTGGATGCTGAAACGCACCCACGCGTCCAAGGTTTTGCATCCAGTTCACCCGCTCTCAGTCCGACGATTCTCAATCCGAACCTCGAGCCGACATGGGCTAAGCTCTTAACAGACTTTCCATCCTTGACCACTCGTTGCACCGCAGACACTCCCATCAAACACCAGGTGACGCACACCATAACGACAACCGGACAACCCATGTTTGCTCGTCCACGCAGCCTTGCACCTGAGCATCTAAAATCTGCAAAGCAAGAGTTCGAGCACATGCTCTGCTGGAGCTCGGACGTATTCGACCCTCGTCCAGTAACTGCTCATCTTCTCTGCACATGGTTCCAAAAAAGAACGGTGACTGGAGACCTTGCGACAACTATCGGGCTCTAAACAACATCACCGTGCCCGATCGATATCCTATACCTCACATTCAAGATATCACTAGCATCATTGAAGGATCCACCGTTTTCTCAAAATCGACCTCGTACGAGCATACCACCAGATTCCCGTAGAACCGGCCGACATCCCGAAGACCGCCGTAGTAACACCTTTCGGCATCTTCGAATACCTACGCATGCCATTCGGTCTTCGAAACGCGGCCCAAACATTTCAACGTTTTATGGACCAACTGCTCCGAGGACTGACCTTCTGCTTCGCCTACATCGACGATACTCTAATCTTTAGTCCAAACAAAGAGCTCCATGAAGAACACTTACGCCAAATTTTTGCTCGACTGGACGAATATGGAATTACAATCAACGCCACCAAATCTGAACTGGGTGTATCTGAGCTGGATTTTCTTGGACATCACCCGAACCAGCAAGGTATTCACCCGCTCAGGTCTCAAGTTCAGGCAATTGAAAACTACCCTCCTCCGACTTGGGTGCGGAAACTTCGTGAGTTCCTAGACCTCGTCAATTTCTATAGGTGATTTATTCCACACTGCGCCACAACTCTCCAACCACTAAACTCACTTTTCCGTGGATCAAAGAGGTAGAATGATAACATTCTGTGGAATGACGCCGCCTAAATTGTGTTCACTCGCATCAAAAAAGAACTTTCGAAGGTTACTCTGCTGCCTTATCCTAAGTGTGACGCTACAACTTCACTTATGGTAGACGCATCCGATACCGCTGCGGGAGCCGTGCTCCAACAATTCGTCGAGAAACATTAGCGACCAGTTGTTGTCTTTTCGAAGACATTGTCGCAAACTGAAACACGTTATAGTACATTTGGCCGTGAGCTCCTTAGTATCTACCTTGCTATCAAACATTTCCTTCACTTTCTAAAAGGTCGAGATGTTTTCATTCTTACCGACCACAAGCCTTTGACATACGCCTTAACATCGAGCAGCACATCGTATACAGCACGTGAAGTCTGACAAATGGCCTAAATTTTAGAATTTACGCACGGCAAACTTTTCGTAAGAGGCCAACAAAACACAGTGTCCGATTCCCTTTCGAGAATTGCGATAAACACCGACACACCTGAGCGCCACTCCATCGACTTCACAGCTCTTGCTATGAGGCAGAAGAATGATGCGGAACTGAGGCAAACTTCGGGAATCCTCGTCTCTAGTGCTTGAAGAGGTGTTTCTGCCATGTTGCCCACAACCCCTGATCTGTGATGTCTCTGGTCCCACTCCTTGACTTTACCTAACGCCTGCATTTCGTCGGGTAGCCTTTGATGCCCTTCACACGCTCTCTCATCCAGGCATCAAGGCAACACAACGCCTCATCTCAACGCGCTACGTGTGGCCGAAGATGAATGCAGATGTCAGACGCTGGGCACGAACAGGCTTGAGCTGCCAACGTTTCAAGATCGGTCGTCCGACCGTCACACCCTTGGCTGCATTCACACTCCCAGACGACCTCTTTGACCATGCCCATCTCGATTTAGTCGGTCCCCTTCCATCTTCTGGAGGTTGTCGATATATTTTACTTGTATCGATCGTTTCACACGATGGCCCGAAGTTATGCCTATGCCGGATATCAGCGCAGAAACTGTCACCCATGCATTCTTGTCCACTTGGGTTAGTCGTTACGGAGTACCGTCGACTGTCACAACTGACCAGGGCAGACAGTTCCAGTCGTCTGTCTTCCACAACTTATCAAATCTCCTAGGCATTCACCACATTCACACAACTGCCTACCACCCAAAAACCAATAAAATTGTGGAAAGATTTCACCGACAGTTAAAGGTTTTTCTGAAAGCGACCGATTCATCATCGACTTGGTCCGAGAGCCTTCCTCTTATTAGTGCTGCCGAGCTTGTTTATGGGACTACTCTGCGATTACCAGGGTATTTTTTTGTTCTTCCGCACAGTGAACAATGCCTGATCCTCTTGATTACTCATACAGGCTTCGTGCAGCGATGCAGGCCATTAAACCGTGTAGCCCAAAAGAACAACGTCAACCCCAACCCAGCAACCTCCTCGCGCGTCTTTGTACGTCGGTATGCTGTGCGCAAACCTTTAAAACATCCATATGACGGCCCTTTTAAGATTCTTCACCCTGGTCCAAAGCATTTTACTCTTGACATCAAAAACAAGGAGGTGGTAGTTTCCTTGGACCGTCTTAAACCAGCTTATATCGATGAAGCCATCCCAAAACGCCCGAGCTCAAATATCACAAGTTCAACGTCAAGCAGTTCCCCTTCCGCTGTTACCAAGCATGCCCAACGAACTGTTCGTTTTGTCCTTGGCAACGCTCCAGGCCTGGCATCACGACACGCCCTACAATTGATATCGGTCGAGGCCCGTCTGAGGCGCCTCAACGGTAAGAGGGGGGGGCAAGTCGTCCGCTTTTTGCGTGAAGGTGGCGGGGACGTTAGAACGACGCCGTGCTCTGATTGGCTTTGATCGAAAGGATAGTGAGTGGACCTCAATTGGCTAGATACCTTAAGGTCTACCCATCATGTGTATATTTTTGTTTTCAATCTGTCAATAAGAGCTCGGCGTACTGACATCATCGTAACCCCTGTATAAGAAGCGGACGATCTTAAGCTCCGAATAGGTTCATTCCAGCCTCCAGGCTCGAATAAACCACTATACATGGCCGAATTTTTGCGACAATTTAATTTCGCGAATTTCGAAACTTGAAAAAAAATATATCGAGAAATTGATTGATGCAATATATCATCCAATAATAGCGATTTTGTAGAACACAACTCTAAATCGCGAAATTTTGTGGACGCGAAATATTCAGTGAAACCAACACGCAAAGTTCCCAAAATAAACTTGTTTACAGTACGTATTTTCGGTCTTCAAAAAAAATAAAATAAAGGGCCGTTTTCGAAATTTTTCTCGACATCACTTCGGAGTGAAGGTTTAGTACTCTTATATTCGACAACATACTCGTGTCGAACGTTTCTCTACCAGTGTTGTCACATGATGGGACTAGGTGGAGTAACTCCCATTCACCCGAGAAAGTTGGAAACAAGATGATAGTGAAGTTTACGTTTTAACAAAAGATACGTCATATAGGGCGGGTTTTTATGAGATGAACGGAGCGTTATAAAAGTGCGTCATAAATGTTTAGGGGACTCCCGATCTCACGAAAGCTCATTAATAAACACCCATTGCAGCTCAGAACACGTTGCACAGACTTTAGGCCGGTTCACACATACAGCGGAGCGCTAAGTTAGCGTTAAGGCCTGTTCACACATGCAGCGGAGCGCTACAAGCGTAGCGCTTAGCTCGCGCGAAGCACGTGCTGACGGGAGCGTTCACCAGCTTTGTTTCGCGCCGTCAAAACTGTTGCTCATGGCAGACGATAAGTAGCTGACGGCACGTGAGGAGCGCTACATCAGCGCTTCGCTGCATGTGAGAACCGACCTTTAAGGCCTGTTCACACATGCAGCGGAGCGCTACAAGCGTAGCGCTTACCTCGCGCTAAGCGCGTGCTGACGGGAGCGTTCACCAGCTTTGTATCGCACCGTCAAAACTGTTGCTCATGGCAGACGATAAGTAGCTGACGGCACGTGAGGAGCGCTACATCAGCGCTTCGCTGCATGTGAGAACCGACCTTTACTTGAGCGCTCGAAGGAGCGCTCATGTGGCGCTTCCTAACGCGGGATGTAGCGCTCGGTTAGCGCTTCAGAAGCGCTTTGTTAGCGCTTCCGAAGCGCTTTGTTAGCGCTACAGAAGCGCTTTTTTAGCGCTCTGTTAGCGCTACAGAAGCGCTTAGTTAGCGCTCTCACGCTCCTTGTGCCGTGCTTGCTGCAGCGGAATAGCGCGTGCACGGCGATTCCTCTGTTGTTGTTTTTCCTTTGGCATTGAATGAAGAGGAAGTAAAAGAGCCGCCCTCCAAGCAAAGGGTCGGGCAGGCGATTCTGAGTCATGGACTCTGAGCGACTAATTGATTGGGTACGACCTCATCGCTTTCTATTCGATATGCGTGCCCCTGGTTTCAAAGACACGCAGTTAGAAATAATCGCCTTCGAAAGAGCTCTGTGTCTCGGTCCCTCAGCCTGGAAACAAGGTTTGCCGGGTAGCCGTCGGTATCTCGGTGGCGAAAGATTTCGCGCACCCAGAAGCCTCTTCTGGGCGTTAAGCCGTCCACAGACATATGCACTAATCGCGTATGTAAGAGCATTTGTCGCATTTCTGTTTCAGCATCCCACATGTCCGCCATGGTGCTGCTGATGCACAAACGACCACAGGAACCAGAACCGCAGTGCACGCGCCAATCCGCAGCACCGCGGTACAAGAAGCGCTACTGAAGCGCTAAAGGCCTGTTCACACATACAGCGGAGCCCTAAGTTAGCGCTACGTGAGCGCTCGAAGGAGCGCTCATGTGGCGCTTCCTAGCGCGGTACTTCGTTCTAATATAGCGCGTGATTAGCGCTTTAGTAGCGCCTTGTTAGCGCTCCAGTAGCGCCTTGTTAGCGCTTTTGTAGCACCGTGTAAAGGCTGAACTCCATGGGACGAATATGCTGCGAATAACCGACGAATTTTGGCCGGCGGCTTTTGCTCTGCGCGTGGAATCAACACAGTGGCTGCTACGTCGCGCGCAAAACGAGCGTGCCGTTGGGCAGTGGCTGCTACGTCGCGCGCAAAACGAGCGTGCCGTTGGGCGGCGTTCGCCAGTTATTCGTCGCATAATTCGTTCCATGGAGTTCAGCCTTTAGCGCTTCTGTAGCGCCGTGTTAGCGCTTCAGTAGCGCTTCTCGTACCGCGGTGCTGCGGATTAGCGCGTGCACTGCGGTTCCGGTTCATGTGGTTGCGTGTGGATCAGCACCACATGGCGGACATGTGGGATGCTGAAATAGAAATGCGACAAATGCTCTTACATACGCGATTAGTGCATATGTCTGTGGACGGCTTAACGCCCAAAAGAGCCTTCTGGGTGCGCGAAATCTTTCGCCACCGAGATACCCACGGGTACCCGGCGAACCATGTTCCTATGCTGAGGGACCGAGACACAGAGCTCTTTCGAAGGTGATTATTTCTAACTGCGTGTCTTTGAAACCAGGGTCACGCATATTGAATAGAGAGCGATGACGTCTTACCCAATCAATTAGTCGCTCAGAGTCCATGACTCAGGATCGCCTGCCCAACCCTTTGCTTGGAAAGCGGCTCTTTTACTTCTTCTTCTTTCAATGCAGTAAAGTTGATATTATGGCTAGTTGGTAGTCTAACATATTGAGGTATTTAGCGCACAAGGTAGAGAGAAGTACGGGACAGAAAAGAGCGCTCTTTTCTGTCCTGTCCTTCTTTTCTCTACCTTGTGCGCTAAATACCTCAATATGTTCTTTCAATGCCAAAGGAAAAACAACAAAAAGGAATCGCCGTGCACGCGCTGTTCCGCGGCAGCAAGCACGGCACAAGGAGCGTGAGAGCGCTAACAAAGCGCTTCTGTAGCGCTAACAGAGCGCTAACAAAGCGCTTCTGTAGCGCTAACAGAGCGCTAACAAAGCGCTTCTGTAGCGCTAACAGAGCGCTAACAAAGCGCTTGTGTAGCGCTAACAGAGCGCTAACAAAGCGCTTCTGAAGCGCTAACAGAGCGCTAACAGAGCCCTTCTGTAGCGCTAACAGAGCGCTAACAAAGCGCTTCTGAAGCGCTAACCGAGCGCTACATCACGCACAGGAAAGCGCTTCTTCGAGCGCTCACGTAGCGCTAACTTAGCGCTCCGCTGTATGTGTGAACAGGCCTTTTGTCCCCGACTCCATTCGTAGAATTAAGATACGTTTAATTTTAACGCGATAGCATCTAGGAGCTCATGTCGCAAAAAATGCGGCGTCGGCAGGATAAAAAAATCCCATAATGCAACCCGCGCAGCGACGTGCGTAATCACACGTGGCTGTGACGTCATGACCTTATCGACTCGCTAAATTTTCTCGCCTAATTCAGAGGAAACAATTTTCCGCCATATTTTGCAGGATATTTTCCCCGCAAATTTAGCGTAACATTTTCCCGCCAAATTTGGCGGGAAACGTCTAATGAAAACTCGTGCCTTAATGTGACGTCATTATCCCTGGAAAGTTTGTTCTTTTGGATGCTTGACTGATTACAGTTATTCCCACTGGCATCAATCTTTACAACTACTCTTTTTTTCTCGTGGCTTAGTTGACACGTTCACTGCTTCCCCATCAATCACGTCAGCTGTAAATACACGACGTCTTCTCCCCTTCCCTTTTATCGCTCTGCCGGGTCCCACAGTTAACGTTTTGCGCAATTATTTTTTTCAAACCCCTATTGACACTTCGCGTCGTCCCGCCGCCGCTGTTAGTCTTCGTTGTTTTTTGTCCCCCCCAAAAAAACACTCTCGACGCCGCGGCAAACATCATCCGATACTCTTCCGCGCAAAAAAACACCCGAGACCGTCGACGACGTGGCAAAACGGACACCAACGCGAATCGCTCCACCTCAAAGATGGAGCGTGGCAAAAGCCACTGGCCGGGTCAGCCACGTCACCCGCCGTCAACAAATCACGTGACCGTGTCCGGCCTAATCGACCAATCAGCTGCCTCCAATTCGTCGTGTCGTCGGCGGCCGTCCGCCGGCTCATCGAATCAAGAGTCGGGGAGGTGGCATCACGCAGCCCTTTGTAACGGAGTACTCGCGCGCTAGCTTTCCGCCCAGTCCACCTTGGAGTGGGGAAATGGGGTGTACCCGATTTCGGGCAGAATCGACCGCCTTTCCCCTAATCGCTCGCTTCGAAGCACAACGCAACAGAAAAGAACAAGAAACATAACAAATATAAGATGACCAAGAGCGAAGACGAGGGAAAGGGGGGGGGGGAGTCTATAGGCTTTGTATTGTCAACGAGAATGGGCGTTGAAATTCTTTTATGTTGTACTTAAGACGCCTCTAAGCGTTCCGGGCTGGAGGACAGGGCTCGCTGCGATAACCTCTTTCGACGATTTTGCGACGACTTCTTTCTTGCTCCTTCTTATGGAAAAAAAAAAACAACGTCGTAACGTCGTTTTTTGTTTGACGCCTTCATGCAAGATCGGGAACGGTTCGTGTTAACGCGCGCGCAATTCGCGAGTAAAACGAATTCTATCGCGTTAAGGCGTTATCTGTAAGTAAAACGCATACCTAACATTTAAGGGGCGACCGAGAGGGAGACCCGTTCGTTCGGGTTAGGAGACGCGATCTCGCTCGAATCCCAACAGTCCGTGGCAACGGGCAACACGTGCGAGGTATCAAGGCCCGTAGCACTGAGTCTTGAGCGTCACTTCCGGGAGGCCAGCGAGGGAAAGACAGGCGTCGGGGTTCGGCTGAGATTCAATCAGCGAGAGCGCGAGGCTGAACCGAACGCTGACGCGCCATTCGAGTACAATCTGGCCTTTCCCTCGTTTGCCTTTCTCGTAAGTAACTCGGGTGCTACGCACTTCCTACATGAAAGGTGTTGCAACGGATCGCTATAACGAACAGATCAAACCACACGCGTGTCGCGGTTCGTTCACATTGAGCGAATTCGCACGATTACCAATATTATGATATCTAAAAATATCTGGATCGTCTGCGCTGTGACACCGGGCATGCCGTTTCACACTGCTCAATGCCAGAGAGCACGCCGCAGTTTCTTTCTTTTTTTTTTGTCTGTCTGTGTGTGGGTGTGTGCGGGGGGGGGGGGGGGGGTAAACAGACTACTAGCCCCGTCCTTGGCCGAGTGCCCTCCGTAGATTGCAGCGATTGGTTCTCACAAGTGCTTTGCGGCAGACCAGTCGCTCCAGGAGTTCTTCGAGTGTACACCAAATTTTCACTATAGGGTGAACAACATTTCGACTCAAGCTTACCCTGTAAAACCAAGGACTCGATTAGTGAATATATATATATATATATATATATATATATATATATATATATATATATATATAATTTAAGCTCGTTATCCAGGTAACTGCAGAGCGTATTGCTCGGGAGTCAGCGACGCCAAGCTTTCAACACGAAATAAGGTTTGAGATATTAAATACGTAAGTGCACGCCCACCGTCGAATAACCAGTTTAAATATATGTTCGCTTCCGAGTGAACCCGGCCATACAAATCGCTCGTGCCCGCGTGTACGTTGTAGCGGCAAAGCGAAAATCGAGAGTCGTCGCGGCCCCTTAAAGGTTGCTTCTCTGCCGAAAGGGTATCGCTGCGGCGAAGCGCGCTTTTGAGAGAAATGCGCGCTGGCGAAGCCTGTTCTCAATGCGCACAATTCTAGAAAGTTCCTAAAATAACGAAGCGATAACGGAATTTCTAATCGGCCCAAGTTTTTTTTTTGTTTTTTTTTTTCTTAGTGCATGCTTTAGAAGCCCCATGAATAGAAAGTTTGTTTGCAGTCTCGCCGGTTCTTTGGAATGTTTCATTTAAGCTAGTTTCTTTTTCTTTTTTTATTAAGAACTGAAGGTTTTTTTTTCTTTCTTTTCTTGTTTTTGTTTCGCTGGGTAGCAGTTGTAATAGCTGCTTATGCCTCTTGGATTGATGAGAAGCACTCGCTGGAATGTTAAACATTAATATAAAGTGGATAAGTATGAGATTTCGTACATTTTACGATTTTAAGTTTCGGTTGTAAGACCGAATTTGGTCATGAAATCCGTCCCATCGCGCGGAAAACTACAAATAAGGGCTTCGCGAAATCGTCCATATTATTTTACGTATGCAAGCTTAAAATAAAAGTTTAAGAGCATTTATTTCAAAAGTTAGAAGAATATTTTGCAGACAACACCAATGATGCCAGACGAAAGAGTTTCTTATTAGTGTGTCACCGTAGCCACAATGATATTTTTGGGACAATTTAAAAACAAATGAATTACGATAAAACCGTCAAACCAGTTAGTCGAAGGCCTAAATAAATATAAAACGTTTGCTCTCGAATTGTAACAGCAGCAGTACGCGCTAGCTTCACTACCAAGCTTCTATCTACGCAAAAAATACGCCTCTGTTTTATTAATAATTAGTACAAAAAGAAACGCATAATTAATTTTAAAATCATAAAAAAAAACTTCGTACGAGTGTGGTTCGGAAAATAACCCGTTCACTTAGCTGCACGAACTAAGAAACGACCTCTGGCGAAGGAGCACGGTTGTTCACTGTCGCTAGTTAGTGGCGCAAGTGCGAGCTACGTGAAAATGCCTCGCTTCCTCTTCCCAAGTACCAATTCCAGCTTTAATATATTTTTTCTCCCATTCGTTACCTTTGTGCCCATTCCAGCTCGCAGTTCGTAATATTTTAGTCCGAGCTCTAAATTGCATTGTTATAAATTCCGGAGGCCGAGGCTTTCCGGGGACTCTCTCATTTATTCAAGATTACCGAGGCGCTACAGTGGAGCCAGTTCAGCCGCAGCTGCCGCCGCAACCGCCGGGTTCCCGTAGTGTGCCCACATTCCGGAGTGTTTCCAACAGCTCGATCGGAATCACCTGGTTTCTTGGCCGCGCATGCCCAACGAGCTGCGTCGAGCTGATGGAAACGTTTATCGCAGACTCGCACGTAATTTGATCGTTACAATTAAAACGTTATTTGTATACCAAATTTTTTTCCGCAAAGTAAGGACTTAATTACTTTTTGAAGGAAAGGAACGATTAACGACGTTTATTCTTTTTTGTGATGAAATGACGAGTGACGGAATTTCTTTACTCGTGGATGGGAAGGTGTGCAGTGCCCAAACTGTCCTCAGCCCAGCTCGCGCCTCTAATCTGCATGACCAGAAACCTCTAGGCAGGCTATCAAAAGGTGTCCAGAATGTGTACGTCGACATAGCCACAGCTATATCCCTGACGAACTCGTAAAGAAGCGACGAATACTGGAAGCGACTACGGCTTCGTAAAAACTGCACGTTCGAAGTAACGAGAGAATAACGGGTTACTTTTAAGCTCAGCTAACGCGTTCCCTTTGAATCGCAGTAACGAGTAACTCACTTAGTTACTTTTTGAATGAATAACGACTAACGGCATTTAGTCATTTCACGTCAGTAACGCGCTCGTATCTGGTTGATCGGCTGCGAGCCTCTACACATTTCCGCCCGCTTTCCTCCTTACCGCGCGACAACTCGGCGCATGCGCGCTCGCGACCCATCGCTGTACGTGGTTCGAGCTGCTCCCTCTCTCGAATCTAGGCTCTCCGGGTCCCCAGCAAAAGCCAGCCTTCGGGGCCGCAGAATGAAAACTGTGCGACGTACGGGGCACCGACTTTTCTAATCCACAACGGGTGTTTTATTCGCTTTTTTTCTTCGTTTTCTCGTGTTTTTAGTTTACACGTTTCGTTGAAAGCCTTTGACTCGTAACGTTCTACCTTTGGGACCGAAGCCCCGCCTTTGTTTCTAGTCTGCCTCTTTTCCTGGACCTTTCCGGGTTTTAGCGCGCGGTACTACGCGAACGTGTTTTGTGTGTCCTAGTTTCCTCCGTTGTTTGTGGCTGCGTGTGGGCGTGTTGCGGAGTGCGCTAATGCCTGTGTTTCTGCCTGCTGTACCTCTATTTGTAAGGGGGGTTTATACGCGGGCATTCCTGCGCGCATCGCGTGCTATCCCCTACGCGTTTCGTTTGCTCAGCACTATCTGTTAGTGTTTTTCGTGCGTTTCTTCGCTCGTCATTGCGCTTGTCCGTGTTCGTGATTGTGCGCCTCTGTGTCCGGGTCTGCTTTCAAATACGCCCAGGGTTTATGGTTAGGGAGAGGCTAACTACTCGGTAGAAGATCCGTTTCCAGCACGCGCTGGTTCCTTTCCACCGGACTCTGGGCGCGCGTGAGACAAATCGTTATAAAATGCAGAAAGCGTTCCTGCGCCTTATGCGGAGCGTTGACTGCGTTCTTAGCCTCAAACTGGCTTTAGGCGTGCAGATGTGTGCGCATTTGTCTGCTCTGTACTTCTTATATGCGCGAATCAGTGTATGCCCGAGTGAATTGCTCGTGCCTCTAGGCGCGCTCGTTAATGTACACCAAGCAACGCTAGTAGCACGAACACGCCGTCGGCAGCGTTTAAAGCAACAGCTTTATGTGGGGACCCTACAGGCACCTTGCTCGCTCGTCTCGGTGTTCGTCGCACCGTATTCGAGGTCATAGGAGAGAATGTCATCAACATCTGTTGGTTTGACGTCGTAGCGCACGCGTCCAATGGCGTTGCGCCATTCGAAAAAAAGGGAGAGGGCGGTATCCGGTTCGCTAACGCTCTCCTCTCTTTCCTCCCTACGCTGTGGCGTAGGCGTTGCGTAGTAGGAACTGCAGCGTATTACTGCTCGCACACCTCCATTTCTTTAAATTACCCGAGACTGGGGCGAGAGAACTAAGAAGCATCAAAACGTGGAAGAGAAAGGCAAAGTCATAGGAAGACAACGTCTCGAACGCAGCTAAAAGATTTATTCAGTTTATTCTCCAATATACCCCCCCTCCACGTTGTCTTCCTATCACTTTGCCTTTCTCTTTCACGTTTTGACGCTTAGTTTTCTCGCCCCAGTCTCGGGTAATTTAAAGAAATGGTAATGTTACACCAGCTCGCCTGCGCTTTCACTCTTATTTTGTAAATCACACTTCCGTTACATTTGATGGAATGTCTAACCCAGGTGTTGTTTTTGTTTTTTTTTTCGTACTTGATTTTATTGATATGTTGAACTAGAATAGTGAATGCAAGTGTCGCTGAAAGTTTAAAAAACGCAGTGCGTGAGTTAATCTTTTTTTTTTTTCAAATTGTCTAACTATTAACGCCCAGTTGTTTTTCGATGGCTTTCCTTTTATCGTTTACGTTTGTGTCGACACAATCAAAATATGCCTCGCCGTGACGTCACGAGTTGTAATCTTGACTACTTATTATCATTTGCGAACAACAAGTTTGAGGGTGTGCGTAAAAATAACGATTGAAGCTTAGAGTCATCGAATTCTTAAACCAACGTCGTCACTTTCGACACTTGCAAAAGTATGTCGCTGATTTACTTCGACGAAAGAAAAGTTAATCTAAGTGAATACATCGTCGTGAGCGTTTGCTCAATCGTGAATTGCGACCGCAGCGACGTTTTTGATCGCTCGCGTCGCTAATAGTACTTTAAATGACAGCGCTTCGAGTGGGAGAAAAAAAAAAGTGAAAACCCGGCGCTCGGCTGTTCGCGTGCTAACTATTTCTCTCTCGCTCTGTATATACGTGATCCTACGTTCTCTAGTTTCTGTACATTTTGGGTGTTTATGCGCGGTCGGGTGTGCACGCTTATCTAGAAGTGAATGTGTGTGTGTGTCTTTGTGTACGTCTCTTCCTGTTTGTGTATGTCTGTGTTTATACGTATGTTGTCGTTCCGCGGCGCAGCCTGGCGGCACAAAGTCGCCGGAGGTGGCCGACATTCTCGTGGGCTCTAGACATAAATCCCCCTGAAAATTTAATGCCGTCGCTTCGTGTATAAAAGAGACTTTGGAATCTTCTTCCCACTCATTCTTCTTATTTTATTTCCCCGTTCCGCCACCGCGAAATGAAGAGAAATTGTGCAGCTGCTCGAATGAGTCTTTATTTTTTTTCCCCTTTGAGGTTGTCGCGCGATACTACTTTTCTTCGATATTTTTATTATTATTATTATTACGACTGGGAATCTTCTTTCGTCTCGACTCTTGCTCGTTTCCTCTGCTAGGGGTCGCGTGAAACGTTTTGCACTCTCGAACTTCCGGCAGAGTCTCGTCGGGGGTCGAGACAACAAACAAAATTAAAGGTCTGAGTCTAGCTACGTATGAGTACCAAAATAAAATAGAAATATACCATTCCTGGACAAACAATGTATGAGGAAAAAAGTGGTGCCGGTAAAACATAACTATTCTTTTTCATTATTTTTTTTTTGTAATTTCCGTTATTCGGCGTGAAAGCCCAAAATCCTTTGGTGAGCCGGGTATTAAAGTTTCACTAGGCGCTCTTTTGTTCGAGTGGACGATGTCGGTAGCCCAGCTTGACTTATTCTCTTCTCGGAGTCTTCCTGCCTCGTTTTTTTTGGGGGGACTTGAATCTCGAGGCTGTGCGCCGAATCAGTTCTCGTGGGTTTGAGCTCTTGTAACCGGAATACTTCTAAACCGTGCGCGCCTGGTACTGCCTCGTTGATTCACGAAGTTCTTACTCGAAGAATTGAACTAGGAAGGGTGGGGGGGGAATCTGCACAAGGATGTGATGTCACGAACAAATTCAACGTCACATACAAACGTGACGTGAGAGACAAGGATAACTGCAATTTCACCCGAACCGAGGCATTTATCTTAAAGCTGTTGTTTACCATTTATGTTAATAACCAAAGCCGTCCTTAAAAGGTAAGGTGCCTCCGGGGCGCATTGAGTGACCGTAGAATCGCATAGGCACATTTA
Organism: Ixodes persulcatus; assembly: GCA_013358835.2. Classification (NCBI taxonomy): domain Eukaryota; kingdom Metazoa; phylum Arthropoda; class Arachnida; order Ixodida; family Ixodidae; genus Ixodes; species Ixodes persulcatus. The sequence continues at coordinate 270,368 of JABSTQ010009473.1, read as the reverse complement.
AAGGGAAAGGGGGGGGGACCTTAAATCCAGCCTTGCACTTTTGTATGCTCCCCCGTTAAGCACGCACAGAAAAGCCGTGAAGATTTATAAAATTCTGTGTTTTACGAGGTAGGTTTTGACAGCGGGAAATTAGTCAGCCCGAAAGGGCGTACGATGTCTCCACTGTAGATTAAAAATGTGTCCAGTGCAACGCCGCTACTAGCCCGTGGTCTTTAACGTGCATCGCGCAGTGGTGATAGACGACCGCACGCCTGTTTCATGCTCACCCAGATCGAAACCTGCAGGCTCACGGAGGTCGAACCCACGATCCCTTGGTTTCGCAGCTTAAAGCCGTGGTCGCAACGCTAATACATTACACGAAAAACAGTCCGCAGACACTGTCTGGGGCGTTTTTCTTCCTCGTATACGACGGTCCTGGAACATTGGTCTTACAAAACAAAAACTGCCTGTAGACATGTTTGAAGATTGTAGGAAGCAAACAAGCTTCGAACATGCGTGAAGCGTTTCCGCACATAATGTTGTCATGCTGTCTGGAGCAAACACCGTGTTCTTTTAATAGTGTTTGAGCAGCCTGAGTGCAACCTAAAGGGTCACTGAAATTTAAAAAAAAAATTGTTTTTTCATAGATGAGGCACTTTTTTTCTTAAAGGTTTCTAACGAAAACAAAAGCTTGCGCAATATTTACGCCGTTAGACGCAATTTAGGTAGAGGTAACTCGCACTCTAAGCCCCGCCCACTGGGCTGTGGCCGCGCCCTTTGCTACTGGATTGGCTTGACTGCTCGGCCGAACAGGCTAACGATCCTAGTGTCTCCCATTCGCGACATCAGGTGCGTCTAGTCTGCCGCCGGACGCCACCTGCTAGTCATGCGAGCAGGCGCGCGGCGGCCTCTGGCATCGTCCGCTATTACACCACCGTCTATCGTCGTCTGCAATGCCAGTTGAGTGGCTTAAAGTGGTACGAACGAAACTGGGGGGAGCGGCAGAGCGCTGGAAGACGGCCGCGTGGCGGCGCTTTTGCATGCAGCACCGCAGTCGTCCGACGGATTCCAGCAGCCGACGCTGTTGTGAGCGTCGTCGCTGTCTGTGCGCGCATTTCAACTGCAGATGATGGTGTTCTATTGATCGCTTGTGATCGTGAGTGGAAGCCATGATCATGAACCTTACTCTAACGCATGTTTCAATCTACCGGATGAGACGGCGGCTTGAGTCCCTTAGTGAACGCGTGACAAATCACAGGGTGTCGCACGTTTATTCTTTGGTCATGTCAACAGACGCTAGTTAGGTCTTCGTTGTCAAATAGTTCTTGTAATAAATATAAGTCTACCTCTTTTATAATCTTGTTCTGTGCCGATGACCCTCGATGTGAAATATTTTGGCGACCGTACGTGCGACAAACAATGCACCACCTGTTTTGTTTTGTTTTCATGTGGTTTTGATATTACACTTTTAAACAGTGATTACTCTGTATTAATGTAATTGGTTTGTCAACTTTCTCAGCACACAGCCTTTGTTATATTGTCACGAATGACAAGGTGACAAACAAGGAATAACTGAGGAAATTGAAACGTTTAATGGGGGCGAACTTGTGCCCAAAAATAAAAAGAGAAAGAAAGATAACAACAGAGCGTCGCGGGCGTCGAAGTCGGCGTAGCAGCAGAGTCGAACGCTTGGGCGAGACTGACTGCGGCTCGCCACGCGGAGCCTCTTATGTACACGCGTGGGGTTCTGGAAGATTCGGCGTAGAAGGTTCTGCGTGTAGAACATTCCGACCTCGAACGAGCAACACGGTTCTCGAATTTACCAGAACTTTCGTCAGAGTCAGTCAACAAAATGCGTCCACGCGGCCAGGAATCGAACCCTAGCTTTCTGCGTGGAAGGCTCACGCGATAACCGTTAGGCCACGAGCGCGCTGCCTGCTTGGTCAGCTGCGCTCGCGGCATTACTCCCCCCTTTAAAAAGTGCATCGCCCCGATGCAACACAAAACAAAACAAAGCAAATAAAAAGGACGGTAAACTAAAGAGTCATTTGGAACATCATTTGGAACACATAACGTCCACAGTCCTATCGCGCGTAGTACGGCTTCAGGCGGACGACGTGGACGACTTCAGGTCGTGGTGGGCGGCGTGATGATGTTCTTGTTCCGTCGGGCATCACCTCGTAGTTCAGATCCCCGAGTCGACGAAGCACTTTGTAAGGTCCAAAGTAGCGCTTCAGGAGTTTCTCGCTGAGACCACGACGGCGGATCGGTGTCCACACCCACACCCTGTCTCCGGGCTGGAAGTGGACGTCCCGACGGCGAAGGTTGTAGCGGCCATTGTCGATATGTTGTTGAGCTTGAATCCGGAGTCGGGCGAGCTGACGGACTTCTTCTGCCCGTTGGGCAACCACCTTGGCGTCATCGCTTCCGTCGACAGCCGGTTCGTGGGGTAACATCGCGTCCAGCATTGGTCGTCACTTTGCGACCATGAACCAGTTGAAAGGGTGTAGCCCCGGTGGTCTCTTGCACGCCGTGTTGTAGGCAAGGTGACATACGGCAACACCTCGTCCCATGTCTTGTGCTCCACGTCGACGTACATGGAAATCATGTCGGCGATGGTCTTGTTGTGTCTTTCCGTCAGACCGTTGGTCTGCGGGTGGTAAGCCGTGGTGCGACGATTGGCTGGTGTGCTGAGACGAAGACTTCTTTGCGTCAGCTTGCCATGAACGAGGATCCACGGTCTGAGATCAGGACTTCGGGAGCGCCGTGCCGGAGGACGATGGATCAATGAAAACTTGGCAACTTCCACAGCAGTTCCTGAAGGAAGGGCTTTCGTTTCGGCGTACCGCGTGAGCAATCGTGGCGACGATGATCCAGCGTTCCGACGTCGACGGGGAAAAGGGCCAAGTAGTTCATTCCGATCTGCTGGAAGGTGCGTTGGAGAAATTGGCTGCAGGAGTCCGGCCGGCCTCGTCGGAGGTTTCTTGCGTCGCTGGCACTCGTGGCATGATCGCGTGTATAGGTGGACGGTCTTGGGGAGCTTGGGCCAGTAATACTTTTCACGAATACGGGCCAGTGTCCGGCTGTAACCAAGGTGTCCGGACGTCGGGTCGTCGTGGCAGGCTTGGAAGATCTCCTCTCGATGGTCGGTTGGGATTACCAGCAGCCACGACAAGTTGTTGTCCCTAAGTTCTCTTTGTAGAGTACACCTTGTCGCATGACGAAGGTCGACAGGGCTCGTGAGAAAACACGTGGCAAGGTACTCCCGCGCCCTTCCAGGTGCTCTATTAGTGCGCGCAGCTCAGGATCGTCTCGTTGACGCCGGTGCCATGTCGTCGGTGTTCACTGCGCCCTAGGAAGCACTCGTCTTCATCGTCGTCGCTGCTGCCGGAAGGTGTTTCGACGGGCGATCGAGACAGGCAGTCGGCGTCGCTGTGCTTGCGGCCTGACTTGTAGACCGCGGTCATGTTGAACTCTTGTAGTCTTAGTCTCCATCGAGCGAGCCGTCCTGACGGGTCCTTGAGGTTCGCAAGCCAGCAGAGCGAGCGGTGGTCTGTGACTACGCGGAACGGGCTCCCGTATAAGTACGGACAAAACTTCGTGATTGCCCAGACGACCGCAAGGCATTCTTTCTCAGTCGTGGAGTAATTTCTCTCTGCCTTGGACAATGTCCGACTTGCGTAGGCGATGACTCGCTCGGTGCCTTCTTGTAATTGAACCAGTACCGCGCCAAGTCCTGCGTTACTTACGTCCGTGTGAATCTCGGTTTCCGCATCCTGGTCAAAATGTCCAAGAACAGAAGGAGTCTGCAGTCGTCGCTTCAGCTCGTCGAATGCCTGCTGCTGCTCCTTGGCCCATTCGAACTTCTCGGCGTCCTTCGTGAGGTTTGTGAGCGGTGCGGAAATTCTTGCGAAATCTCGAACGAAGCGCCGATAGTAGGCACACAGTCCAAGGAACCTTCGCACGGCCTTCTTGTCTCTTGGCGCTGGAAATTCTGCGACGGCGCGAGTCTTCTCTGGGTCTGGGCGAATGCCTTTTTTACTAACCACGTGACCTAGGAACTTCAGTTCGTCATAGGCGAACCGACACTTTGACGGCTTGAGGGTGAGTCCGGCGGTCCGTATGGCTCGGAGAACAGCTCGGAGTCGTCGCAAGTGCTCGTCGAAGTCGCCGGAAAACACTACGACGTCGTCGAGGTAGACGAGACAGCTCTGCCACTTCAGTCCTGCCAATACGGTGGCCATGACACGCTGGAAAGTTGCTGGCGCCGTGCATAGTCCGAAGGGCATCACCTTGAACTCGTACAGTCTATCCGGCGTGACGAAGGCAGTCTTCTCTCGGTCCCGTTCGTCGACTTCGATCTGCCAGTAGCCGCTCTTCAGGTCCATCGATGAAAAGTATCGAGAGTGGCGCAGCCGGTCTAACATGTCGTCGATGCGGGGGAGTGGATAGACGTCCTTTTTTCGTCACTGCGTTTAGCTGCCGGTAGTCCACGCAGAACCTAAGCGTCCCGTCCTTCCTTTTAACCAGTACGACTGGAGAGGCCCATGGACTGCTTGAAGGTTGGATTATGTCGTCGTTCAGCATTTCTTGAACTTGCTCCTGAATCACCTGCTTTTCTTTAACGGAGACTCTGTATGGAGATCGATGCACAGGGCGCGCGTCGTTCTCGGTAACGATGCGGTGCTTCGCAACGGCGGTTTGACGCACCTTCGATGACGTCGAAAAGCAGTCGCGGTATTCGGCGAGGAGGTCAATCAGCTGACGTCGTTTCGGGCCCGGAAGCTTAGGGTCAATGTCGAGCTGCGCCGGCGACGTACTGTCTTGCTGAGGTGGCGAGGGTTCGTCAGTAACGACGGCGATCTCGGCGGAGTTTCGGAGTCCTTCGACGTGGCGAACGGCTGCACCTTTCGTGAGGTGTTGCGCTTCGTTTCGGAAGTTCGTCACGAGGACCACAGTGCGGAAATCCTGAAGTTCAGCTACTCCTCTTGCGACGCCTATTCCTCTTTCTAGAAGCAACTGGAGGCTCCCCTCGAGCAGAACTTCGCCGCAGAAAGCTTCGGTGATCCCGACGGGCAAGAAAACACTTGACCGCGGCGGCAAGTTCACGTGGCTTGCGAGGACTCGGACCGCGGATGACGTCGCTTTGGGTTCCTCTGGTGGTGGGCCAGGTTTTCGTAGGGTCAACCGGTTTGCTCCGAGGTCGATGACGGCGCCATACTCGCAGAGAAAGTCCATTTCGAGAATAACGTCCCTCGAGCAGTCTTGCAGAATGACGAATTTCACAGGGCACGTCTCACCGTGGATCTCGACGCGAGCAGTGCATCTTCCGACTGGTGTAATGAGGTGTCCTCCGGCGGTTCGTATTTGAGGTCCATTCCACGGCGTCATGACTTTTCGAAGGCGGCGAGAGAGCCTCCCACTCAAAACGGAGTAGTCTGCTCCGGTGTCGACGAGTGCCGTCACGTCGTGGCCGTCGATGATAACGTTGAGGTTATTCGACACTGTTACAGAAACGTCGTTTCGGGGCGTTGCGGCGTTTGAGTGGGAGAGCTCCGACGATCTTGGAGGATCTTGGCATCGTTCGTCATCGGCAACGCCACCTCCCGGCATTGCCGCGCCTAGTTTTCCCGACGGGAAGCGATGGGTGACAGGCTGTCTCGGCGAGACCGGCGGAAGGGCGATGGCGTGCGTCGAGGAGACGGTGAGCGGAATCCTCGGGGAGTCGACTCAGGAGATGAAGAGCGGCGGAGGGAGTTTTTGATGTCCCGAGGTCGCTCTCCGAGACGTGGTCGAGGGTCGTTGAGTGCAAACCCTCGTAGGCCCAGCTGGCGGTAAGGGCATCGTCGGTAGATATGGTCGGCTTCCCCGCAGTGGTAGCACAACGGGCGTCGGTCGGTCGTCCTCCACACGTCGGTCTTCCTTGGCGCAACTTGTTCTGAACGAACGTGCGCTCGATCTTCCTGGCGTCGGGGATGCTGCGGCTCTGGAGGCACACGTCGGGGAGGCGCCATGTACGGACGCGGGGCTGGTGGTGCTCGGCGGACCATTGCGGCGTATAGCTTAACGTCGGTTCCTCCGGTGTCACCGTGTTGATGGGAACTTCAGGGTGGACCGCCCGTTGTACTTCCTCGCGCACAGCCTCGGCGATGGAGAGTGTCGCTGGACGACTTGCGGCTGGCAGCAACTGGCGGAGTTCCTCCCGGACGACCTCCCGGATAATTTCGCGGATGTCCGTACCAGGAGCGTTCTTGCCGCCAAGCAGCGCGGTTGCAGCGACACTGAGATGTCGCTAGTAGTGGGAAGCGCGCGCTTGGAGGGCGCGCTCGATGTTTGTCGCCTCGGTGACGAAGGCTTCGACGGTGCCCGGCGGGTTGCGCACGAGGCCTCCAAAGATGTCGTCTCTCACCCCGCGCATGAGGACCCGCAGCTTCTTGTCGTCTGTGGCTCGTGGGTCGGCACGGGCGCTCAGGCGGAGGACATCTTCTACGAAGCTTGCGACGCTTTCGTCGGGGCCCTGCGTTCGAATTCGGAGGAGATCTTCTGCCTTCTCCCGTCGGTGTAGTGTGGCGAACGTCCGCTGCAACTCGGCCACACAGATGTCCCACGACGTAAGCGAAGCCTCGTGGTTCTCGAACCAATGCCTCGCAGTACCCTTCAGCGAAAAGTAGAGGTTCTGGAGGCACTGCTCCGCAGTCCATCCGTTGTGGCGCGCCACACGCTCGTAGTGCTTGATCCAGTCTTCGACATCCTCGTGGATCTCGCCGTGGAAGGGAGTCGGCGTACGGGGAGCGGCGGGCAGGTAGACGACGGCAGGAGCGGCGGGGGTCGGCGACTGGTTGGCCATCGTCGGCCTCGTTGGCTGCTTGGTCCTGGGCGGCAGAAGTCCGAATTCCGGGTGTAGGCCTTGGGTGCGACGACTGAACCGGATCTCGGTAGTGCCTTCGTTGGTTCTTCGCGGGCTTGGCGTCGGACTTGCACTGCGGGCCCTCGGAGGGGTACGCGGCAGGGGCATGCGTTACCCCGCACCTCCACCAAAATGTCACGAATGACAAGGTGACAAACAAGGTAATAACTGAGGAAACTGAAACGTTTAAGGGGGCGAACTTGTGCCCAAAAATAAAAAAAATTACACCATCTTCCCGAGGGGAACCATGGGGTGATGCGGAGCATCGGGGTGGTGCTGACGCTTGCTTGCGCCAACCCACTAACTGACGGGACTGTTGCTTCCATCACACTTCATCGGAAGAACGGAGTGAAGTGGAGTCAACAGCGGTGAACTGATGTAGCACGAGTAACTTTGAAAGTCTAATCAGACCGCACGGTAAGGCGGCGCAAAATGCCCTAACAGCGCTTGCAGGTTTCCTCGTCGAGACCGGGCTGGCCGGCGAGATCTAGGCTGCAACGGACGCGAGCGGTCGGGAAATGCTAGCAGACGACAGCCGCGGAGTTGCGGGGAAAGCTCACCCCACTAGAAAGGCCTGGCCTGGCGCTGCGACCCGCGCGCCGAAAACTTTCCTCCTTTTCCTCCTCCGGGGAAACACGGTTTCGCCTCAGACCCCGCCCCGGTCACTTGATGGGGAACGCGCGCAGCGCGCTACCGCTCACACTTGAAGGAGAGGAGACTAGAGGAAGAGAGTTGCGCATGCGTAGTGTGAGTGCGGACTACGACGCCGACGCCGCGGGACATAGACCCGAGCAAGAGATGCTCCGCATCTAAAAGAGAAAGAAAGATAACAACAGAGCGTCGCGGGCGTCGAAGTCGGCGTAGCAGCAGAGTCGAACGCTTGGGCGAGACTGACTGCGGCTCGCCACGCGGAGCCTCTTATGTACACGCGTGGGGTTCTGGAAGATTCGGCATAGAAGGTTCTGCGTGTAGAACATTCCGACCTCGAACGAGCAACACGGTTTGCGAATTTACCAGAACTTCGTCAGAGTCAGAGTCAGCAAAAATGCGTCCACGCGGCCAGGAATCGAACCCTAGCTTTCTGCGTGGAAGGCACGCGTGATTTCCGTTAGGCCACGAGCGCGCTGCCTGCTTTGTCAGCTGCGCTCGCGGGAATATCTTGCACCGTACCGGGACAAAAAAAACATCATATGGAGAAATTGTACAATTTCAATAATTGCACGCTCTTATCTATTATGGGGATTGCACTTATTAAGATTATAAATGTTAAAAACGTATAAATTATTGTTGCCAATTACTGTGACAACATAATAAATCAAACGGAAAATACGCACAGACTCTTCACATTACCAGATAAAATTAACGATATAAAATAATAAAATTACGATACATATTGGGGGTGCGTACGGAGGCTTAACTGATAGATTTACCTAAGATAAAATGCGCAAAGTATTTAGGCAAATTAAAGTTGGTACAATAAAGTAACAAACATGCGCTTGCTAGTTTTGACCGAAACAAGAAACATTTATTTATGCAAAGAAATTAGTTACTTGAAACACAACAAAGCTCCGTAGAGCTTGAACGAAAACCATTAAATAGCTTTTTTTTTTATTTTGCCATAACTTGAACATGATTTTTGTTTTGATTTCTCCGTAACCGAAACTCGAATCGAAACCGAAAACAATTAGCGGTTCGACATTAACAACATTTTGGCAAATATTTCCTATAAGAAATCCCACAACGTGGGTTTCTATGTTAATTCAATTACATCGTTAAAATGCATACACTGTGGACAAACTACGGAGTTTGAGACTGCGGGTCTTGTAGAAGTACATCGTAATAGATAAAACAATTCCTGGTTGATTGACTGTTTGACCTCTATTTTTAGTCTATTTATAGTCGTATCAATACTGCTTTTTTTCTATCAAAATTCTATCTGAGAAGATCAAAACGAACGAAAGAAAAGATAAAAGATCATCTATAGTGCTTTCCTTCGGCCTCTGACCCCTCCAACTAACGGTGATGAAAACGAGAAACAGAAAGAACTCTCGTAGAGCGGTTGTATATAAAGTTATTCTTTTTGCGTGACAAACCAACGCTAGAAAATTGCGAAGGGAAATAAATTTCTTTATCACATATTTTCAAATAGTCATCTAAGTTGCGTATGGAGTCAGTAAAAAACCTTTCACGTTTATATTTTTTAAGTAACTTTCCCGCGAGCTTTAGAGGCAAATTCTGTTTTCCCCCGCTTGTTCCTGCACGAATATTGCGGCCCACAAATGGAGCGAGCTAGCCCAAAGGCCCAAATATGCGAAGCAGCAGAAACTGAAATAATGAATTTTCTTCTCACTCAGCTAGTGTATCGAGTGATGAAAAAAAAGCAGGGTAGAGATATTTTTATCTGCGTAGGTGATCAAATTATAAAATATTCCGTCGCGTCGCACGCGCCATCTGAATTAGAGCCATTTTGAAAAGTCCGCGAAAATGAAATATTCCGCTATCCATCGCGCGAGCACGAACATAGCAAGAAAAGAGCAGCTATCATCCGGACATTTCCAACTTCGCAGTGTAGCTACCGCTGTCGAGCGAATATAATAAAAATAAATAAACAACTGCATTTCGCGAAGAAAGCCGACTTTCACGACCTCCTTAAAACGCGCGTTTGTAATTTGTTTTTTTTTTCTTTTCTTTTTTTTGCGGGGGTGTTAAGGTATTTAGTCTCCACCAATACAAGCCCCATCATCGTCCGTTCATTGGGCCTTAATCATAATAATTATTTAGGTATTTCTTTTGAAAAATCTGAAGCGCTGTTATCGCGTTCCAATGCAGCCGACAACGCGCTCCTGGCATCACTTGGCTGCTCTCGGAGCCGGGGACGTCGCGGTGCTCAGGAGCCGAGCTCCCCTTACATCGTGACGTCACCGTCTTCCAAGCGCCGGCCGCTCCCAATTAGTGATGGGGCGAAATCTTTTTTTCCGAAACAGGTTTCGGAAAGTTTCGGAAGAACGGTGTGTTTCGATCGGATAGGTTCGGATAGTTTCGGAGCGTTGCCAGAGTGGCCAGACCACAGTATTGAACGTTGCAACTTTTTTTAACGAAACAGTCTTATAAACTACATTAAATAATTAAAATTGTAAATATAAATACTTCATTTAACAAAACAGGCTCGCTCAGATCATATTTGAGATGCGGAGAAATAAAATAACCGTCAGCACGACGCAAGCGTATGTCGTCCGTCAAAATGGTTTCGATTTCACAACTTCCATATTCACGTTGTCACGTGACCAAAACAAAGCGGAAAGGTAAGTGGAATCGATTGTCACGACTCTCAACGCTCGTTTTCATCGTATCAATAGCTCGACGACGTGTGTGGTGTTGGTTCAATGCGCCGGGAACTTTGCGGTTTACGTTGACTCAACACGGGTGGCATGCGGAAGTGACTCTGTCGGAAGATCCCCCACATCTGTGTTATGCAATCGATCCTTCGCGCAAACATTGTAATGGCGTCTTATTTCTTCTTAACTTTACATATTGAAACCAGGACAAGCAACACGAGACAACCCAGCACGATCGTCAAGAACTCATCAACACGGGAAGCACGAATAGAAAAAATACATAGCGCCTTATGTAGGTTTCCAAAGAGGACGCACCGAGCGATTTCTTTTTCTCAACAGCACAGGTTGAAATCAAATGGCTGCGACATACCTTCGCGAAGTTATTTGCACGCTACAGATTAACGATGGTTTCCTTCATTTCCCGTCAATATCTGCTGCGGTGGCTACGTATTTTTCATTATAAACTATAATTATCAATTTAGCAATTTATAATTATCGTATAACAAGTGCTTATAAGTATGCGGCAAATAACCCTCTAGTACAATTCTTAAATTATTTTATTTAAAAGCAAAAAGTAAATATTATTTCTCTATAACATCGCCAGCATCGACCTATTCCGAAGTGCCGAACAAACTATGGAAAACAGAAAATAGGCTATACTTTACCTTTTTTGTCGAATGATTGTTTTGATAGAAATATAGATGTCGAGCGAATGACTAATAACTTTACCCTTACGCTGTTCATTTAATACGTGTGAATAGGTGCACGCGTTTTAGTGTGTACTCCGTCGAAGTTGCTGAATTGGGGGGCGAAGTTTCGTCAAGCTGTATTTCTGCAACTTTTTCACGGCCTCCCATTCGTTACGCGTATTTGTGCGGTGAATCAGTAAACTTTGTATCGTATAGTTTGTATTGAAACGTATTCCTAGTTCTTCAGAAAGATACTAATCGGTTGCTTACCCGAAGACGTTCATTGGTCGTGCGTCACAGTTATGCGCCTTTTACGCATAATGCTCAGCCGAAGACCACAGGCAGCGTGTTTTCAGAGTGGAAATGAAATCACTCATCCGTCAACCGTAATTCGGGACCGAAATGCTCGGGAGGGCTACACACTGCACCCAGAGCTCTGCCACTTGGACACGTACAAGCGACCATATTTAGAGCTTTGTGTTTGAGCTTCAGACCTAAGTTTGGCCGCCACTTCGAGCACGGATCAAGAACGCTCTGGATGTGCCGACGCGCCCGCAAGCCTCAGCGTGGGATCGTAGGATGTACGAAGATGCCCCACCCACAGCGGGCAACCTGGTATGTATCGCTATAACGGAAAAAATAAAGCAAAAGCTGATCGAATTTCGGTCTGTATCAAGGTTTAGAGTATTTAAACACTCATAACGCCCACAAAACCGAAAGGAACAACGGCATGTTGACTACGAAACTGCCGAACCTTCGAAACAACCGACAATTCGTCCAAAACGTTTCGAAATGTTCCGAAACAGTCCGAAACCGAACATCCGGAGTTTCGCCCCATCCCTACTGCCGATGCACGCCGGAGGCTACGCAGTCGCTACTACCCCGTTTTAGCCACTGTAATGCCAGGGAGACGCGGACGCGAAAGCTCCGCGTCGGCGTTCGTTTTCGCCTTTGTCTGTCTGCTATTCCGCCCTCGTCTAAAAACTTCTGCAACGCTCGCAAGACGCGACCATGAAAGTGGCGCTCTAGCGCTCCATCATTCGCAAACCACGGTCTAATAGACACGTCTGTCAGCGTGCGTCGATGTGCGGTAGAAAGCGACCGAGAGGACTAACAAAAAGCAAGAAAATAAATATGCAGTACCATATCCTCCGAGATACTGACAAAGCCTGGCAGATCGCCACGAGAAGCGGCCGCCGAAAAGGAAACGGCGGAGCGGCAGACAACGGATGACAGGAGAGCCACTTGACTGGCGCCCCGCTGCGGCGAGACGCCGAAACACACTGCTCCCTACCGAACAAGTGTGTTTCGGGTTCTCCTCGTTGCAAAAGCTGTGCGCTGACGTCCCGGTTCCCCGAGAAATGACACTTTGATGCTCTGTACTACCAGATCCTCGAGCTACAAATCTGCGACCGGGGACTCTATGGCTCCGTCGACGAACTGCCAGGCTTTGTGAGTATAGAGGCGGCGATGACAGTACATTCCAGCTTATCTGTTCTTGATTGATATTTTTTTCGCGTGGCGTCTGCGAGCAAGTTGAGTGAGCATCATGACGCACAACTAAGTCCCGACTTAAAAATATCCGCTTTGCCAGGCCAGGTGCACTGAAAACACTTGGGAGCTACTAGACTTTCGAAGCGAAATGACGGGAACATACCTGGAGAAGCTTGATGCGTGCCGATCGCCCGACTGCCTCCAGCCATATGACTCGCAAGTTCTTACCTGTGTAGCTATCTCCTCGGTATTGAAACCACGATTTTAATCACGATGGTTACACAATTCACACGGCAGCAGAGCCGCTTTTACGGGAGCCAACGTCTTTATTCAGCGTCAACACGCGCAAAGGAACAAATCAAGCCAGATCGCACAAGATATAATTGACGTGGGACACTATAGCTTAGGCCAGTCCCGCTGCGAAAAGAAACAGCCGGACAGCACTTCCAAAAGCACGTACCTGCGACAGTGGTTTGCTGCAAACTACGTCGGTGGATGATACTTTTCTCTAAACACCTAGGTGAACGCAAAACAATTCGCAATCATTAAAATAAACAAGCTGGACGAGCAGCACTCTTTGATCACTCCGCGGACGCCGGCAGCCATGTTTGTTATCGTTTCAAACCAAAGCGGAAGAAGCGATCTTAGAACTCTTTTGAAACCAATAATGACTCTATCTAGATTATTTCTTACTCGAACATAAAAAAAGAATGTCGATTAAAATGCTATTACGGCACGAATATGCAATTTTACAACCACCCTTTCATACGTCAATGATCTCTCCAGCCAATGAGAGATGTAAGTGCGGGGCGGGACTTGGCGACCTGAAACCTCCACCTTCTGCATCTATATTGCGTCTAGCGGCGTAACTATTACTAAAAAAAAAAAATAATATTTGTTGTAATTTTTTTTTTTCAATACCTGTCCCAACTAGGCTTTAGAGGAAAAAAATATTTTGTTTCATTTCAGCGTCCATTTAAGCTGCAATTGACTCTAGCGTTGCCCGTTTCTAGACACCGCATGCGCCTCGAACGTACACAAATGCTGGTTTGCGGGACGCCATTTTTATGTTTGGCTTCTACGCTGCCTGCAAAGCGTCTCCGACTGGTGTGTTGAGCGTCCTCTTCCGTCCATGCATCGAAGATGGTCCCGAAGTGCCAAGAAATGACGTCAAGAAAGCCGGAGTGCCACGCTGCCGGATGGCGCGATCCTTGCGGTTAGGCGTAGAAGTTCCGTCAAGAAGCACGAGCGAACGCGAGTGTCGCTCCCGTCGCTGCGGGCCCACTTCTGGCTGCCGAAACTTCCGTCGACTGTCAAGCTGGAAAACGACCAGCAGCGGAACAGGCGTCTGCGAAATTCCCCACCGGTGTTATGAACCGCAAACAGGCAGCACAGGCACCATGAACCGGCAGAACAGGAACCATGCCTTGGGAGCGCCTCGCCGTTCTCTTTGATGTTCTCCGGGTCGGCCTTTCAAACGTCGTCCTGGGTAACGTAGGAAACGACGCGTGTGTCCGTTTTTTTTTTATTTTATTCCTTTTAAGTTGGCGGCGACACAGGCGTTCCTCGCAATAGCGAAAGGAAAGGGGTCTTTGAGCTGTGTTGCCTGGTCTTTCGGAATGCGTCGCCGCTATAACGAGAAATGCCATGCTCCAAATATTCTTCGCATTGTTCAATCAATTTCCAGGTGAGCCTCAACTCCTCGTTTGCAGTACTTTCGCCGCCAAGAAACAAGGAACGCAGGTCCGCGAGCAGACGGGATTATTGATGAACCACACGATGATTGCTGCGAATCAGAGATTGTAACTATTTTGGTTTTACCAAGGCAGATGTATTATACGTCGCGCAAAATGAAACAAAAAAGAAGAGAAAAAAAAAACGGTATGCATAAAAAGTTTTGAGAAAACAACTTAGAATTTTGTCTGGCGGGCAATTTTTCCGACTATGCGGCGGTTTTCATTACTTTGAGGACCTCGCAACGTTTCAGGTTAATAATAATAAAAAAAAAACGGGTCAAGATCTGAAGAAGCTTTGCTCCCTTTTGTTCAATGCTGTTAGATTTTTTAGTTCGAAATTGTTTCAACCTTTTTGATACGAGGTTCAACGCCCTCGCGTGATAAACACGCATAGATAAATTAAATACACCCGAACCTCACAAAAAGCTAAGCCTTAAAACACCGAAAACTAACCATAAATAAATGAGCTGAATAAACAGAGCTCTACTCTCCCACGCGATGAAACTCGTTATGCACCGAGAAAACTGTGACAAAAAAGAGCAGACGAGAAAGCAGGCACGTCAGAACTCCAAGCTCTGGCTGTAATGGTTAGTGCACGCAAAGCTAGCTGCCTTTGTGTATGCGGAGGGTAAGTTCGTCTGCTTCTTCCACGAGGGTGGCGATGATATCAGAACGCAAAACTCTTATTGGCTGATTGAAAAAAAGAAAAAGTAGTGGGTAGGCCTTAAAGGGGTCATGAAACGATTTTCCTACTTCTTCCTCCTTAGCTTTAATCCTCAACTCAAATGCGAAGTGTGAAATCACGTCGCCGTGACATTCTTCGGCACCGGTGCGATGACTCCTAGCTTCCACCGTGCTTTTTATGCACACCATAGAACTTGTCATTCGCCAGTGACAATAAGTTCCGTCACGGCACTCATTGGCCACGAACGCGAATCGGGAATACTCGTCGACGGATTTATTGTTGACGAGCGCATACGTCCGAGTGACGCAGTTCTCGTGTCCATTGCGTGAGCTGGGCTCGGCTGACGTAAGTTTGGCACCGCAGACGCGCTTTGGGAACCGCGGATGTATTATAGTGAAAAGGCGGAGAGCTTTCGAAGGAAAGAAGGTACAAAATAGTCCGCTATATTTTCAAATGTTCGTACCGAAAAGCTGGCTGTTGACTTTCTACCCTCTTTCTTTTGGCACACTAAACGATATGCGATTAGTAAAGTCCCAATTGAAAATCATTTATCCCGGCCCAAAATTCGTTTCATGGCCCCTTTAAGGCATCTAGCATTGTGGTCTACCCTCTATCCTTTCTATCAAAGCCAATCAGAGCTCGGCGTCATTCTGACGTCACCGCAACTCCTGCGCGAGAAGCAGACGACTTGCTCTCCGCATATACTCACTGCTCGACAGCGTTCGAACGCGAACGCCCAATGCCGGACGCCGGCTTTCGACAATCGAGCGTGTCCGAACGCTGAGTAGAGGCAAAGGCAGCTAGATTTGCGTCTATACCACTATCCATTCGAACCAGAGCTCGGCGTTTTGACATCTCCACGCGCTCTCGTTCCGTCCTCTCTCTCAGTCTCCCGCCACAGTCGAGAACAGAATGAGAACGCCCGGGGCGTCCGTCTCGCCATAGCCTCCTCTATAGACTCACAAAGCCCGGCATTTCGACGACAGAGCCATAGAGTGCCCGGTCGCAGATTTGGAGCTCGAGGATCTGGTAGCACAGAGCATTGGTCGGCGAACCTAGGCGAACCTAGACGTCAGTGCACAGTTTTTGCAGCGGCGAGGACCCGAAACACACTTGTTCGCTCGAGAGAAGTGTATTTCGGCGTTTCGCCGCAGCGAGGCGCTAGTCACGTGGTTCTCCTTTAACATTTACGCAGATAATAAGGTGATTATAACGTGGGAAGGAAAGGCAACGGGGAAAAGAAAGATAAGACGAGGCCTTGGGCAGGGGTGCCCGTTATCGCCTCTGCTGTTTATGTTGTATCTGAGACGATTGGAGGATAGACTAAACAAGAGTGGGCTTGAATTCGATCTTTCGTACAGTAAGCTAGGCCAAACAATTCAGCAATCTTTACCGGGATTGATGTATGCAGATAATATCGTACTAATCGCTAACACCAGGATAGATTTGCAGGAATTAATGAGCATCTGTGGTAGGGAAGGAGAGGAATTAGGTTTAGAATTCAGTAGTGAAAAATCAGCAGTCATGATTTTTAACATTTATGAAGTTGAGAGGCTGATGATACAGAATATTACAGTTGAGAGAGCTAGTAAATACAACTATCTAGGAGTATGGATATGTGATGGTGCAGAATATTTCAGTGAGCGTGAAAAGTATATAATAGGTAAGGGCACCAGAAATGCAGCTGTAATGAAAAATAGAGCACTTTGGAATTACAACAGGTATGAGGTGGTGAGAGAGATTTGGAAAGGGGTCATGGTGCCTGGCTTGACTTTTGGAAACGCAGTGCTATGCATGAAATCCGAAGTGCATGCGAGACTACAAATAAAACAGCGCGAAGTAGATAGGCTGGCTTTGGGGACACATTGCAAAACGCCAAACAAGGGAGTACAAGGAGACATGGAATGGGCGTCATTTGAGGGCAGGGAAGCTGTGAGCAAGATAGAATTTGAGGATCGGTTGAGGCAAATGAATGGGGAGCAATGGGCACGAAAGGTTTTCAGGTATTTATACAAGAGGAGTATAGACACAAAGTGGAGACAGCGCACTAGGAAAGTAAGAGGAAAGTTTTTAGGCTATAGTGGAGTTACGGAAGAGCAGGTATCAGTTAAGAAGCAAGTTAAGGCCCCAGAAAGAGATTGGGGGCTAGAGGGAATGCAGACAAAGACGGCTCTGGAAAGCTATAGATTAAACAAAGCAGTTATTGTCAAAGAAAGCATTTATGACAATTCTAGGGGAAGCTCATTGTTGTTTGAAACAAGGACAGGTGTTTTGCGAGCCAGAACATACAGAGCGTAGTACCAGGAAATGAATACAGTGTGCGCTGCTTATGGAGAGGAGGACGAGACGGCTGAGCACTTGATACTCTACTGTAAAGTAGAGTATCAAGTGCCTACCCTATGCCTACCGAAGACAACATAGATTTAATAAAGTCATTGGGTTTTAGAGACACCGAAGGAAGAGTGGATAATAAGAAAGTGGAGATTACCAAGCAAAGATTAAGTGAATGGTGGCAGAAAGCGAGAGAAAACTAGGTATTTTCTTATTAATTGATGGCAAGGGGCTTTTCTAGCCTCACTTTCTTTTCAGTGCGGAGTGAATATAGTTTTCACATTTAAATATTCCAAGCTTAAAGGGTAAGACAAAATGGCTAGGTGGCGTAAGCTACCGCCCTATCCAAAGGGCTCAGCCGGATTGATCCATCCATCCATCTATCCTCTCGTCCGTTGCCTGCCGCTCCACCTCTTCCATTTCGGCGGCGGCTTCTCGTGGCTATCCGTAGGAGGCCATGGTCTCGCATATCTCCGGCCTCCAGCGCGTGGTCGTCGCGCTTCGACTGCGCGTGCACGGTATCGAAGGCAGGAAGCTGGCTCCAGAGCCGGAACAACCCAAGGGCTTCCCTGCCCTTGGGATCCTAGCAGGAACAAGAGATTCAAAATTGAAATCACCGCAGTTGTTTTAATCAGCAGCGGTTTGCTTTGTGTGAAAAAATGCGCCTCCAGACGGAACGCGATTTTTATATCTCGAATGCATGTCGTAAAAACAAAATTGAAAATTGCAAAAAAAAAAAAAACTCTTTTTTTTTTTACACACGAGGAGTAAAAGCAGGCTCCGTCGTGCATAGTGTACATAAACTACCTAAACTAACGCTTTTAAGGCACTTACGGCCGCAAAGTTCGGTTTCTCGACGTATCTCGCTTCGAATTACTACAAAGGTGAAAGCAAATAATAAAAGTCTACTCTGAAAAAAAAAAAAATTAAAAGAATGAGTTTACTTAGTTAAAAAAAACATAAGCATGTTCTGGGCAGTCAATAGTCGGCGCCACTTCGCAGACGATACACGCGTGATTCTTTTGCGGGATCGTCTGCTAACATAACACGAATCGGCCGGCGCGCTCTCGACGCGGCGTACGCCATCTGTTGGCGCCACTTCTCACTACGCGTGTATCGCCTGCGTAGGGGCTGCGTAGATTTCCCGGAACAAGTGTCCGTTTTGTTTTCCTTTTGAACGAGGCAAGTTCATTCCTTGATTTGTTCACCGTAAACTTCCACCACCTGCTTGCAACTCTGTAGTAGATTGCAGCGGGATACGTTGAGAGGACCGATCTTTGCGGGCCGTCTAAAGTGCCTCAAAAGCGTTAGTTTTCACGCTGTGGAAGAAAGAAAAAATAAAAGAGCGAAAAACAAAAGTTGGTCGAAAGTAATCGATAGAGAGTGGACCGTTGAAAAGCGTGTGCGGTTTTCTAAACTTTCGCGGGAAGAACTAATTAAAGTAATAAATAAATAAAATCACCGTGCAATGAAAGGTCAGTAATAAAACGAAAGAATTGAAAGCTCTACAAGCAAAAGTAAAAAGTGGGTTGGCAACAAAAAAAAAGTAAGTAAAACACGAGGAAGAACAATATTCGTTTTCCCGCTATTCATTCGAACACGGCCACACGTATACTAGCGCACAGTTTGAAAAACCAGGAAATAGCCCCCTTTCACCGCAAAGACGGACCGCAGCAAACGCTACACGCAACGAGCAGCAAAACAAGCGTCTCGTAGTATTCGCCACGGTCCATCTGATTCGAAGAGGACTCGGGGAGCCGCCGGACGACGTAGATGATTCCCGCACACTCAACCTACGCCGGGACAGGAGGGTCTATTCACAGAAGAAAGGCACGTATGACAGCGATAGATAGATTCAACTCGCAGATAAAGAACATTGGCAAAATCGACAAAAGAAAAAAAAAAAAAACAAGCCAGCGAAGTGTCATCTCTGGTAGGAAATTGAGAACCTCCCCAAACCCTGCGCGAGCAAACATACGCTTCACCCCGTCTAGCCCTTCGGCTGATAGTGGAGAGGAAAATTGGTTCCCGTTGCACCAATGAAAACGTCGCCCTCTTCTCGGGACGTGGCAGCGCCGGTGGCACTTTCACGTGGTGTAAGGTTTGCTCATGAACGTGTCACATGATATTCCGCTTGGGCGGAGCGACGCGAGGGAGGGCAAAGTCACGTGACCCGCTTCGAGGACGTGGATTGGCTCCGGTAACTCGTAGCATCCTTTGCGGTCTGTCGTACGATGAAACAGAGTACAGACTTTTGCTGTCCGAAACAACAAAGAAAAAGTATCGGGGGCTCGGCCTTTTGTAAAAAAGAAAGAGAAAAGAGGAGTTGCTCCTCTTTTTCGGCTCTCTACGGGGCCCACTGCTCTTACACTCGGGAGAAGTCGCGATAGCATCGCCTCGCTCCTTTTAGGAGCCGAAGGGCCGAAGTCGAAGCCAACCGGGAAGAGGTCCTTGTGCGGCGTTTGTGCGATCTGTGCCTCGCTTTCTGCGACCGAACTTCTTCACGTTTCGGTTTTGCTGTATCGCGTCTTCTCTCTTGCACCGTTTACGTCGCACCGTGGTGAGGATGGCGGGCTGATGTTTGCTAGGTTCGATCAGTGCCTGCGCCAGCTTCGAGATAGCGAAGCCGCAGTGCTGAATTTTCGGCCGCGCCCACGCGGCTAACACTAACACGAGACACGATCTTCAGACATGTTGTCGTTGCTATTTGAAAGAGTCTGGTCGTCCGTGTATGTCTTTTATGTTTTTAATCTTTAGTTTTTAAGTAGATACGTTGTAAGCATACGTATGGATGTTTTTATGTTTTTATTTTTCCATCATTCCTGTAAAGAACGTGTCTGTAGCTGGGTCTAGCTAAAGTCACTGGATCCTGGGAAAGTAGCGCCATTGCCTTCCCTGCCTGCTAGTCGGACACAAACAGATACTAACATACAGAAGACCAAAACCTCGCAAAGGGGTTTGCTAATCTGTCTACGTTTCCATGGAAATCGCCATCTCGGGCCATTCCAATCTTCGAAGCTTCCAGAGGGTCAATCTAAACCAATCGCGCCAAGAACACCGGGGAACATCATCGGACTGGAAGCGTTCCTCGCCAATATAAGCGTCTTTGGCACTGTGTATGCAATCAACTTATCAATTATGTCTATCTCCACGGATCTCTTATAATTATATTGTTCTTGCGTATTTTAAAACAGTAAACTTATTTTCCAGTGCCTCCAAGCACCGACGCAGCATGTGGTGGGGGTACGAAGATGTGCGCTTGTTTCGCCGGTGTGTGGATAGCAAAATCTCGGTGTGCAAGAAACATCCCTGTAAAACTACCTGTCACTAGCGAATTTAGATGGGCTCACCAAGAACGGATTGGTCAAGGAGAAATTGCTCGTTTCACGGACCAACAAGGCGACCATACGGAGAGCTCGACGCTACTTTCCCAGGATCCAGTGACTTTGGGTCTAGCAAGTGTTGTTTGTGCCTGGCACCAGCATCTTTCTAAGGAAATTGTAGTCTGCATACAAAAAAGAATACTTTTTTTTTGTTTTTTAAGTTTGCTGGCATTATTGGCAGCGGTGTTTTGGGTTGAGCTTTGATTCGAACTATATTTCGTTTCATCGTAATGGTGCATTTACGCTCGTGACTTGGCGGGGCGGGGGGGGGGGGGGGGGGGGGGGGATGTGGGCCGGCGGCGAGCGGATTTTGGAATAGACCAATCTCACCGAGCGTTCGGCGCATGCGTGACGCCGCCATAACTTTAGTTCGCAGGAGGCAGGCAGCAGTGCACAAGACGGCTCGTGCCGCCTCATGCTCCACACGCGCAGAGCTCCAGCGAGGTTGTCGCACCTGCAGAAAGACTACAAGTTCCCTCGATGCAGTGCGGCAGCGGTGGCGTAGTCAAACTGGCTGGTGAGATCGGTCTATTGGGTGGAGAAACATCCGTTCGTCGTTGGCGGAAAATCTGAATCGGCCCGGAACCCATGTTCACATTTTCCACCAGAGACGAGTCGATTTCGTCACCCGGTCCCAAAAATCCGCTCGCCGCCAGCGCGGATCCGCCCGCGAATCCGCAAGTGCATCCGCACCATAAGTCGGAGCGGGGCCAAAAGCTAGTTGCGACACAAACACAATCGAGAATGAAAACGCAATGTCAAGACGCAGGTTTTGGGCTCGATTGCATGACCTGACAATCACTCGCATAGAAACACACACACACAAAAAAAATTGCCGTTCGCTAACACTCGCATAGAAAAAACAAATGCCGTGAGCTTTCGCTTTTTGAGAAGTGTAATTGGCCCCATTGACTTTTGGCGTTAGTAGCACTCGAACGTAGCGTAAAACTTGATATAGATTTACTCTAGTATTTGTAAATACTCGAAGTATTTGTAAATAGTAGGGGGTGTGCGAATATCAGTTCGATTCGAATAACGCACTGTCGTCCCTAGCTTTAATACTGTTGAGACATCCGGTTGTCGCGGCTTCCCCTTCCACCGTGAAGGTTAGGAATGACTCGGTGCTATTCGACTCGAACCCGTATTCCCCCACCCCTCGTAAATAGGGATAGTGGGGACCATTTTTGACTTTTTCGAAATTTTAATCTAAAGTTCGAGGAAGTTCGGCTGAAGTTCGATTATTATATGCGCATGCGCTGAAATTGAAAAAAAAAAAAAAAACACGCGCTAACGGCATTTGGCGGAAAGGGGTAACGAACTAATTTAATCGTTAAAAGGATATATGTTCGCCTAAATATTGCGTAAGTATCGGTAATAATATCCCGATTAAAATGAACTAGATCGTAAAATAGTTGGTTCTAAGATTGGAAAGATTTGTGTAGTGGGTAACGCAGTTTAAAAGTAGAGCCTCGTCGAATTTAGCCTAAAATTCGAAGTTTCGACGAACCAGTCGAGCCATGAGGTTCGCCAAGAGTTCGAAACGTTCCTACAGCCACTGACAGATTGACGTCAGGACGTACGTGTCTTTCGCACCCCCAGCCTCCAGTCCACGCTTCGTGCCTTCCGCCGTGCTTTAACTGCCCACGCACGCTCGAGGTACACGAGACGCCCAAGCACCGTCGAAGGTAAAAAGTTGGAGCTGTAGGCGGTACAACTGAGGCTGCTCCCTGCCGCACTGATAGTGTCACTGATAGTGACTTCGTAGTGATAACCTTTCACATCGACAGAGGGAGGACGCCCTTTGTTCTCCGTCAAGAGAGTTGACGAAAGCCGCTTTCCTTTGCTAGTGCCGATGAAAATTAAAAACACGTACTCAGTGACATTTATGTTCTCCATTCGCGGGATATAGACGCTGTACACACGCGCCAGAATACAGCCGCCATTGCTGACCTTCTCTTGTTCTACCGAGATACCGAGCCACTGCAATTGGTGTGGACGAGCCTCCACAAAGGCCAATGCTGGGGAGAAAGACTGAATAAAATCTAAGATGGCAATAACCTGGACCTGCTATGGATATAATGAAGCGAAGTAAACGTAGTAAGGGGAAACAGAAACTGAAGGTCAGTTATGGCGGCGCCCATGCACAGCTGCTGCCAAGCGTCTATAAGCCTCAATGAATGCGTATTCTGCCCCAGTTTCCTTTTACTAGAGCGGCCCATGAAAGTGATGTCTGATAGTTTTCGAATTACATTTAATTTGAGGCAGTGCGCGACCCAATCTTCGTCATTCAGCGGTACAGAGCCTTTTCAAAACCCCGTCTATCGACATGGGTGGGCGCCATTTCCTTTTGAGCACAAAGCGCTCGATAGGATCCGCGTTCACACCGACGCAGTCCTCGTGTCCAGTCGATGTTCAGAGTGCGTGCTCAAACAATGACAGATTCGGATGCTTAAAAGGGAAGTTTTGCGCATGGTTCATACGCCGCATGAAGCAGTTCTTCCAAGATTTGGTTGTCGAAGGAAGAAAGTACGCGTTTAGCTTTTGAAGCGTGTACGTCTTGGTAAGATGACGTATATCTAATCGAAGATGCACCTACGTGTATCTTGCTTCTGCGCATAAAGGGAGAAATTAATTAGGAATGCTCCTCGAGGAGCTGGTCTTTTCTTTACTACGGTACTTAATTGAAGAAGGTCTACTGCGAACGAAAAGTAATCGTAAGCAGTGATAAAGTGCAGGCGAGCTGGTAGTTATTCGACATCTTGAAAACCCTGAGATGGGGAACGAACGATTGTTGTGTTCGTCCGTTTTTTTATCGTTCCCCATCTCAGGGTTTTCAAGATGTCGAAAAGTAATATGCGACAAATTTTGATTGCGTAGTAACGCCGGCTACATCGGCGACATCTTGGCTTTCGCGGACGGGGAGCTTTTCTCACGCTACAATTCTCGTCCGGGTCTTAGTAGCCTCCGCTTTACGCGTCTGCTTTTAATCCTTCTTTGCGGGGTCGGGGATTAGGAACGCTGGGCTGGGGGGGGGGGGGGGGGGGGGGGGAACCTTTTTCGCTTTGTGGCAATGCCACGTAGGAGACAAGGCCCGCTCAATGACGTCATCGTTC
The DNA here is from genome assembly GCA_013358835.2 of Ixodes persulcatus. Classification (NCBI taxonomy): domain Eukaryota; kingdom Metazoa; phylum Arthropoda; class Arachnida; order Ixodida; family Ixodidae; genus Ixodes; species Ixodes persulcatus. The sequence goes on along the minus strand of JABSTQ010009473.1, from coordinate 246,716 downwards.
GTGGAACCCCGACCCGTTTGCGGGGCGCCCTCGTTGCAGGACGCGCTAGTAGGGAGTTTTCGTAGATCGTTTTCGCCTTCCCGCGACGCCCTCCGTAACCCGCTACGATACCCGGAACTCTACAGTCGAGGCTATCGGCAGCGCATGCGCAGTAGCAACTTCTTCGTTGCGGAGGGCTTAGCGGAGGGGGAAACGCGGTCTACGAAAATGATGCTGACGCACGCTAGGCAGCACTGCGTTGGTCGACTAGTGATGACGTTAGGGGCAAAAAGAAGCCGGCCTTGTCTTCTAGGTAGCATCGTTCGTGCCCTGCTCTAAAACAAACGCGCCACGGTCGCTCCCGAGACCCGCGCCACCTGTCGTGGATTGTTTTACTAGGTGAATTTTCTTCTCTGTGCGCAGCATATTTTCCCGTATTGTTTTTCTTTTTTTTTTTGCTGGTTTTGGGGTCTGCTTACACAGCTGAAAATGTGCGTGGTGGAGGGGCGAGGCACGGTAGTTCCACTAATAACGGATCTAATTTGGAGCGCGCTGGAAACATCTGTATCTCAGTGATGAGCGCTTCGCGTGATCTCTCCAGCGGAGCAGGACACCCGCGCGCGCGTTTCAGAAATAATTTATAGTTTCTGTATTTCTTGTTGTTGTCGTTGTTGTGGGTGTGGTGGTTGCCTCTGTGACGGTTGTGAGGGACACAGTTACTATGGGAGATAATCAGATTCTAGGGAACGTCATTGACATACTTGTGTCTTGGCAAGAATCCCATTAAGAAACGCAGAGGACGGCGAACCCTGGGCAACTTGGTATCGCTCTGCTGGGAACGAGATTGCGGCGCCAGCCTATAACAACGCTAAAAAACGAACCACAAAGTAAAAGGCCTGGCCATCATGAGCTATGACTTGCGTTTTAAAAGCTCTCAGTGGCCATATATTCTCTACATTACTGATTTATTTTTTTTCGGCGGTTTCTCCAATCATTGGAGGCATTTCGTTTCCCTTAAAATTAGCGTGACGTCATGCTTGTTTTGTTTTGGCGTTAATAATAATGTACAACGTTTTTTTTTTCCGATAGCATTGTTTGCACAGTGTTGCAGCGCCGCTCAGCTGGGCCCGCATGTGGATTTGTCTCGCGTCTTATTTGCATGCGCTGTTGTGCGAAGCAGACGCCAGAAAAAGCAACGCTCTCGCTCGAATGACTTTTACAGCACTGTAGAAGCTGCGCTATTCTTGACAACGTTGCGCAGTGACTTTAAATATTCGCATATCTCCGAGGGCAGTGAGGTAGACGAGAATACTACTGGAAGATAACAGGTTTTTGTGCGTTCTCTTAAATAGGTGAATATTGGGACAACCGCAACGGGCACTTAACTAATACCCCAAGCTGCATTCGCATAAAAAAGGCCTTATTTCATCGAGCTGAGTGGACAGCTCCTATTTTCTCAAAGTGTAAAGGGGAATGAACGGGATGCATTCAATTATGACTAGACCCGTTTCGGCTTGTTTCGATTATTCGCGCTACTGTGCAATGGTATATGCTCAAAACGCTCCACCGAGCTGCCAAGACGTGATGCACACTTCTGGGCAGTTGTTCGTGGTTTGAGGATACATATTTTGCGGTGCTGGATTTTATACCATATTAAAATTTTATCAGTATTCAGAAGAAACATGCCGGCTTGCTATGCAGACCGCAAGTTCGTCTGCTTCTTTTGCAGGGATTTTGGTGACGTGAGAAAGACGCCGAGCTCTGATTGGTTCTGAAGAAAGGATAGTGGGTAGACCTCGAGGCAGCTTGCTTTGAGGTCTACTCACTATCCTTCCAATCAGAGCCAATCAGAGCTCGGCGTCGTTCTGACATCGCCGCAACCCCTGCGCGAGAAGCAGACGACTTGCTCTCCCCGCATAAACAAAGTCTTAGCCGAGACTGAAGAAAATCCCAGCCAAAGTGGCACGTGAAGTCGAGTTTAATTTTTAATGCTTTAATGCGCCCAAGGAACTTGGTCGTAACGACTCGGAGTCGCAGTCACAAAATCATAGCAAATCAACGTTTTTTTTGGGGCTATTTTTTTTTTTTTTTTTTTTGCCAGAAACGAACATAAAGCCTACAAGGCCCGAGGCGCTGGATCGCTGAAGACTGGACTTCACATGCCTCTACGCTCTTGCGCTAACTACTTTGGAAATGTCTTTCTTCGCACAATCTTGGCTAAGATCTAGCAAGCCGGCCCTGGTCTTTAAAATGGCATAATAATAATAATAATAATTATAATAATAATAATATTAATAATAATAATAATAATAATAATAATAATAATAATAATAATGTTGTGTGTATGTTTATACAGCCGGAAGTTATACCCCTGTCAGACGGGAAAGTAAATGTCATTTTGATCGAATGTCATTCACCGCTCGGCGAATCAGCTCTTGATGCTGGTTCTGCACGTGGCGGGTGCACGCGCAGCGTGGCGTATTAAACACGCGGATTGACCGAGCTGGAATGTCATTTTGCTTAAATGTCATTTAACGTGCCCGTCTCAGTGGGTGTCTTGTGTCTCAGCTGTAGATGAGCAATTTATCCACTGCAGTACAACCGCTATCCTGGGGTCTTTAACGTGCATCACGCAGTAGTGATTCACGACCGCACGACGCCGGTACGATGCTCATCCAAATCGAAACGGGCAGGAATGGGGATTGAACCCAGGACCCCTGGGTTCTACAGCGCGAGCTTTCGCTCCCCGTGCTCCGAGCTGCAGCGTGCACTAGACCACTCGGCCACCGATCGAAAGCATCGCTCTGGTCGGCCTTGCACGATTGGCCGAATGTTGACTATGACGTCGGCAAAGGACTTCTCATCGGCAGAAATAAGGGGAATGTATGAACTTCAATTTTGACGGTGTTGGCAGTGTTGATTTCAGAGCGCTATGATTTCAAGCTTCCACCACGCTCATTACAAACACCATCAAAATGTGTAGTTCGCAAGGTAATGACGTCACGAGAGGTAGCAATACGAGGGCGCCACCAAAGTATCTCGCCGCCAATAGACCATTTGCTAAATTACCCAAGCATCAAGGAGAATGCAGGGATTGGTGTTCCACGCGCCACACGCGCACGCCTTCCCCGTATAAAAGATTCGAAACAAAGAACCAAAATAAAGCGTTGACGAACGCGCGTGCGAGATACAGTATGTTTTAGGTTTTTGCTTTACAAATTTTACTACTGCTGAGGCCAGCATGTGCGGCGCGTGGAACACCAATCCCTGGATTCTCCTTGATGCTTGGATAATATAGCAATGAGTCGCCTGCAGCAGAGGCAAAAAACACAGGCGCGAGCGCTTGGATTTCATATTTGCTTTTCTTTCACGAGCACTCGCGAAGGGAAAGCAAATCTGCAAGCCACGTGCCCGTGCCTATGAATATGCTTTTGCTGCCCACAACTCCCGAGATAGGGTATTAGCCGCGAGGGTGTTATGGTGGCGCCCTCGTATGGTCAACCTCTCGGGACGTCATTACCTCGCAAACAACAATTTCGATGGTGTTTGTGATGAGCATCGTGGAAGCTCGAAATCACTGCGCTCTGAAACCAACACTGCTGACACCGTCGAAATTGAAGTTCTTACATTCCTCCTATTTCCGTCGATGATAAATCCTTTGCTGACGTCATAGTCAACATTCGGCCAACCGTGGAAGGCCAACCACAGCGACGTTTTCGATCGCGCCCGTCGCCAATAAACGTTTTCAAAAACAAAAAAGAGGCTCCTGGCTGGCTCTATTTTCAGTGTTCGTGCGCATGGCGCTTGATTTGTTCGCCTTCCGACGCGACGAACATGCGCGAGCTGGGCTGAGGACTCGTAAATAGTGGAATGCATCAGATGATCGGTAGATGCCTTCCGCCTCCAGCGGTACCTTTCCACCATCGGTCACACTTGGCGCACGAGAAGCCAAACACGCCGAAGGGCACGAAATGGTTTTGTGTTCTTTTAAAACGAACTCTGTAGTTTCTGCTACGCCTCAGGTTTCTACAGTACTGGACTATAGCAAAGCAGACGACGTTGGCGTACTCGGTTACTTTGATATGCATTTTGACAACTTCCAATTGCTCTTTTCAAACGTTCTTACCACTACCGATACCCTTTGGAACGAATTTAAAGTAGCCATTCAGTTCTGCATTTCAAACTTTATCCCAACTAAGACGAGAAGAATTGTCAGGAAAAACCCTTGGATAACGCGAGAAATTATTCACGTGAAACGTAAAATAAATAGGCTGCGCAAAAGTGCAAAGAAAACCAAAACACCTCTTAATAAAAATAAGTTGGCAGAGCTGAATACTGAACTTGGCCTCGAAGTTAGATCAGCTAAGCATTCATTTTTTAATGTGACACTTCAGTCGTTTATTAAATCGTCCCCTCGCAGATTCTGGAGTCATGTTAACCCTAAAACAAAGTCACACCTAGAGTCACTCTCAAATGATAAATCCAATCTAGCAAACACGTTTAACGAGTATTTTTTCTCTGTATTTACTAAGGATAATGGAAATATACCTTCTTTTGTCTCTTCTTCAGCTCTGGCCACATTGTGCGATGTAGTAGTTACCGAACAAGGTGTCTTGCAGCTCTTACTTAACCTCGATAGTAAAACGAGTGCTGGCCCTGACAATCTACCCAATGAAATTTTAAAAAGGTACGCGGAATGGATAGCAAAGTATCTCGTACTAACCTTTAGACACTCCCTCAACACAGGAGAAATTCCTAAGGACTGGAAATTACCTAAAGTAATCCCCATATATAAATCTGGAAATAAAAACGAGTTTACTAATTATAGGCCTATATCTCTCACTTCAACTTGCTGCAAACTAATCGAGCACATTATCCTAAAACATATTTCAACCTTCGTTGAGAACAATGATATAATAACCCCCTTCCAGCACGGCTTCAGGCGCCAGTTATCAACTGTTACTCAGCTGATCGAAAGCATTCATGACTTTTCTACTGTAATTAACAACAGGGGTCAGGTTGACGTTATATTCATAGATCTATCGAAAGCATTCGACAGAGTATCCCACACGAAACTACTCTTCAAGCTAGAAACTATTCTGGGAGCAGGTAAAATACTTAATTGAATAAGAAACTACCTTTCTGATCGCTATCAGTTTGTGACAATTGGCACTCATTCATCGTCTAAGGGAAAAGTTTCCTCTGGTGTTCCACAGGGATCGGTACTGGCGCCTTTCCTGTTTTTTATTTACTTAAATGACATAGTTCAAAACGTTAATGTAAAAATCCGTCTTTTTGCCGACGATTGTATACTCTATTCACAAATCAACAACGAACAGGATCAAATCGACCTTAACAATGCACTTCAACATATTGTACAATGGTGTCACGACTGGCAGATGTTATTAAATTTAGATAAAACTGTATCTATGACCATAACTAACAAAAAGCAACTAAAATCGTTTTCCTATCACATAAACAACAAACCCCTGGAGAAAGTCACAGAGTACAAGTATCTTGGCTTACATATAAGCCATGACCTCCGTTGGGACTTACACATAGACTCCGTAACTCAAAAAGCTCTAAACAAACTTAATTTTCTAAAAAGAACCTTAAAACGTGGATCAACTTAGACGAAATTATTAGCCTACAAAACGCTAGTCCGCCCTATGCTTGAGTACGCCAACGTCGTCTGGTTTCCACACACGGCCTCTGGTGTGAGTAAGTTAGAAAGAATACAAAGAATGGCTGCAAGGTTTATATGCAACAAGTATAGTTGGCATGATTCCCCCTCCGAGCTATGTAAGCAATTGGAACTGTTGTCACCTGAAAAAAGGGCGAAAATTGCAAGGCTCAAATTTCTTTATGAATTAGCTAACAGCAACTTCAACATCCCCACAGAAAATTATCTAACTCCTACTAGTAAACGGGTAACAAAATATAACCATGGTAAACTTTACGAAGAACTTCCAACCCACAATAATTGCTTCAAATATTCCTTCTTCCCCCGAGCTATCAATGAATGGAATCACTTGCCGCGAAACATTGTACATTCCACTAGTGTAGATCTTTTTCTCGTTAACTTGGAAACGCACCTGTCGACATAGGCTTGCATATCATTATCTTCAAATGTGTGTATTAATTTTTTTTTTTGTTTCTGTATGATGTACCACCCTACAACAATCCCGAATGGGATTAGTAGTTTTGGAAATAAATAAATATATATAGGCACGCGTGGTGGAGGAGTATTATACTGCTGATCTTACGTTTCTAACAAACCACGCTAGTGCGTGAATTAAAGCGACCCTGCAAAGGTGTTTTTTTTAACTATACTTCGTTTCACCTTATGTTGTACCGCAGCGAAGGCTAGAAGCGCGAGCTCATAGCATTGGCAGCTGCCCTTACCTCGCGAGAGCTTGCGCCGCCGAGATGTGCCCTGAGCAAGGAGTACACGCTTGTAGCCTTTCCTGCGGTACATCATAAGGTGAAACAAAGTATAGCATTTAATTTTTAAAACGTTCGGTAGAACTTGCGTGCAAAAACTCGCGCGACAAAATAAAGACATTGTTATTCCAAAACCTGAGCTTGTTCCAATTGAACAGAAGCAGTCAAGCAGCAACAAAGGTGCACCAACACGGATCTCGTCGCTTTTGTGCTGACGATCGGCCTCCCCGACGAGCGTTCGTTTTTCTTCCGTTGTGCTTGGTATCGCTTGCCCCAAAGTGTGCTTTTTGGTTTTGTATATTTTGTCGAACGTGTTAAGCCTGCACTGGAGGCAAAGCACCTACTTTCGGAGCTTGTGTTGCTAATAAGCGGTTATCGAACTAGAATGCTCGTGCAGGAGACGCGCGGGACAACTTGGAGAACTGAAAAGACATCTCTGCTCTTCTCATCCTGCCACGCAAAAAAACAAAAAAAAAACAACAACAACAAGAAGACACTTAAGCTTCGCCTTTAAAAGTGGAACGCGAAGGGCGTGCAAGCGTGTCTGCGTGGCCTAGTCAGTAGTCTGTCTGGTTCGCAACCGAAGGGTCGTGAGTTCGAATCTCGCCTAAAATTCTTCAAACTTTTTATGGAAGGCAATTGAGTTACTTTATAAAGTGAAATCGCTTGAAACATGCGGCGATCTCTATTTCGCGTGACATGTCGCGATTTAAGCACTTCCATTCCACACGTGATGTCATGTTTCAAGTTCAGCGTTATGGGTTGTTTGAAATTCTTGAGCGAGGTCATGTTGTTGCGATGTCATGACCCTATCGACCAATTAGGATTTTCTCGTCCCACCAACACCAACGCCGACCCCCACGCCGACGCCGGCTTTTCTGCGACACGAGCTCCATAACGCTCTTGCGTTCTAACCTATGGCCACCACGGCAAGGGCGTTCAGCCACCGCGAGCCACGTTCGTTCTTGTTATGGTCACTGATATGCTGAGAAGGGCAGAAAAGATCGTCTCCTAGCTTCAGCGACGCTTCATCATTTCGTGCAACATCCAACGCGCGCGCGCGAAGCCAGGCAAAATCCGGAGGCGGGGCCTTCCAAACACAGGAGAGTCGACCTGAGTGTCTTGAACCTGTATCCAGTTGAAAATGTGCGGAATATCCTTAAATTTAAGAATACTTCCGGGCGAGGACCCCGTGCTATAAAAAAAAAAAGTCACGTGCACGCTTTTTTTTTAACGGGTTTTGCTTTTGGCATGACGTCACTAAACGCTCGTGCTCACCTCTTACTAGCGCTCCATTCAAAACATCCATTAGCCTTCTTCTTCTTGCAGTGCCAGGAACGGAATCAAAATCTATATTCCAACCCCTTTCTATCCCGATGGTTTCTTGTCGCGCCATTTAAGCTGACCTCCGACCGTTCCGTTTGCCCCCCCAAAAAAACCATTCCGTGAGCGACTTTCATTCATTCGATGGCCCTCACACGCCAATAATGGGAAAGGACGTTGAGCTTTCTCTTTCTCTCTGCCTGCTTCAATTTCTACTTTCCCATTTTCTTCTTGCTTTATTTATTTTTTTTTTTCCCTCGAGTTTGTCGCGGCTATCGAACGGATCGGGATCTCGCAATACCAGTGTCGATGCCTCTGTCGCAAACGGACAGTCTCTTGTTCCCGACACCGAGCCTTTTCTCACTTTTCCTATTTTTTCTTCTTTGTTTCGTTTGTGTGTGTAGTTTTTTTCAAAGCTGTTATGTGAATTTAAATGTATCTAATATTTCTCAGCCTTTAGCATTAGCTTGTATACTCTAAGAACTCGGAGCACTCTACGTACGCGAGCTCACTTTCCTGCAGAACACGAAGACAACCAATCGCGGCGAACAATAGATGCGTTCCAACGAACGAAAAAAAAGAAAAAAGCTCATTGTAGGATCGGACAGGTGCAATGTGTGCAGAGACGGTGAGCGAGTGAAACGACACGGATTCATTGTCCCTCTGTTGTTCGCTTGGATCCAATTCGGTTCTTCGCCGCGGTAGGCTGTCTCCGCGTTCTGCGGGAAAGTCAACTCCCAGACCTTTTTTAAGCCGCGCGGTCACGCCTATAGTGCGTCGTCTACAAAAAGACGTCCTGCAGACACGAGGCGTGTTTCTTTCTTGTGGGACGCTCCTTTCACATTACGTCCTACAGAAACTGTCTCGATGTTCGAAGCATACGTATGTGTATACGAAGCAAACATGTTTGGAACATGCGCGAGGCGTTTGCGCAGAGGATTTTGTCCTCGCGTTTGCGGCAAAAACCGTGTCTTTTGTATGTTTGAAAGTTGTGTCACTTAGTGTTACTGTGGCTCCAGAGAGCGGGGCCTCTACTTCCCCGTAGAGCACTTGAAGAAGCGCTGCTATCTAAGGGGGGAGCTAGGCGAATGGCGAGGCTTAGACTATGTTTAAACGAGGGCTGGATGTCAACTAAACGTTTTAAGCCAATTAATCCCCCCCCCCCTTTTTCATCGATGAATTATATATTAATCGGTTTCGGCATTCATTCTCATGCATACTAGTTTCTAAGAAGAAAAAAATTACGTTTTAGCCTTTCATGAATATGCTGTGATAAAAAGCGCAACGTACAATTTCGGATTTTAAATCAAACTTAACGCGTAGCCGAAAAGAGTCGAAAGATACCCACGCTTACAAATTATCGCTTCGGCTGCAAAGGCAAAAGAGGTTCGTGGATGTTCTCCGGCAATGCAAACTCCTCCGATTGTTCGCAATAGACTCTGCCAGGCTAAACGGAAACCCGCACAGCCTTGATGTGGCTGGAATGCGTATAACCTCCTCCACTTGTTCAGAGTTACAAGTCCCGCCCCTACGTTTTTCTTTAGGTCAAAATGTTATCTAAAGTTTGCCTTCATACACGTGTACTCGTCCACGTTTGCGGGGTGAAAGCGTTAAATGTATGCTTTTTGCTGTTTGTCAAAATTTCACTGATTAACCAGTCAAACACATTAATCGTGAATAAACCATTAATCGATTAATCGGTTGGTTAATCGATAAGTGCCCATCCCTAGTTTCAACCGAAAAAAAAAGAAAAGAAACAGTCTGCGTTGTGACATTAAGCGTGGTGTTTCGCGTAATAGCCACACACTCAGTGTCACTGTATGATTTTGTTTTTGTTTTTTTAAGTATACACATAATTTTAGTTTTGGTATTCGCCGGGGCTATACCAAGCGCTGCCATATTGAAAAGGTTGTTCGTGAAGTCCTGGCGTCAGTGACGTGAGGAACGGGTGGAAGCGATTCACTGGTGAAGCGATATGAATCTTTCGAAAGGACATTTTCCGCTGCGTTCTTAACCTAGTCACTGACGTTAGGCGCTTTCGGACTAATCAAAAATATTCAAACAAAAACCGCTAAATTCAGCGCAGTCATTATTGCCACGGGCGACCCCGTCACGTGACCACAGTGGTCACGTTACAATGGCGACGTAACTACCGTTCGTTAAACTGAGTAGAAGACGTTTCGCCTGCCACTTGTAGAGGATGGCTTTGACTTGGAGCTGATGGATATCGCAATATTCAGTGTCACCGCCTGAGCAGGGCTCCCTCGCAGGTAGTACTTCCCTCCCATTGGCTGCCGTAGATCATGTGACCATAGCGACAAAACCAATGGCCTATCTCGTCGGAAGTTGGTACGTTGTCTCGGTTCGCACACGATTGCACTGATTTACCGACTCCTCGAACGTATTTTATTTATAACGATTGGTTTCGCCAGGTATGACCAAAGCACTACAAAGCTTTAATTCTGTCTTCTTTGCACATATGTTCTCTTGTTTCTTCTACTAATAACTTATTGTGGTCTTTTTTCGTGCGAGTTCTTCTTTCTACAATGTTTCCTTTAGGTTACGCTACCTGACTCTCGCCGGGTCGTCTGCTTTCATGTCGGGCTATATGCAAGTCTTTTTTTTTTCTCGTCACGGGACGTTTATTGTTTTTGTTTTACCTTACACGACCCTTATATGCTGCTTTCGAAATCCCCTCGGCACCTCCGTTTCTTTTTTTTATTTTGTTTCTGGCTAGTTTCTTTCTACACTTTACTTTCTGCTGATCGTCACATACCGCACTTTTACCGGCGTCTGTCTTTTTTTATATACATTTCTAGTTTCTTTCTTCTTTCGTAGCTCGTTTCGTCCATTTGCTTCAATCTCCCCTTTTTTCTTTATAAATCCCCATTTTTGTCTTTTCCTCATTTCCCTAATTTTCGCAGAGTAAAGCCTCAGATTCATTTGAAAGTCGTCGCTTTTCTCATTTTAATCTCAACACCTTTCTCTCCGCCCGCCCCTCTTTCCCCCGGCCCGCTGTTCATCGTTTTCTGTTAACACCTTCGGAACTATGCAACTTCTATCGTTTATCGCCCAATGTTCGTGCGTATTTATTTCGGTTTTAATTTCCGCCAGTTTTCTTCTCAATCCCGCGCTTATATACGTTCCGAGAGAAAGAAGGAGAGAGATAGATTGATGAAAATACCAATTTAATTATGCAGATACGGTGGCACGCACAACGAGACCTCTCTGGCAAGATGGCTGCTTAGAGATTCATGAACCCGGTTGGGAAAGGTTCGGGAAGCCGCTTCGTTCCCCTTGCCCGGTTCTCGGGCACCGATTGGCCTGATTTCGACAGCGGCTCAGCAACGCGCGTCCAATCCACGCCTCCGCAGTAAACCCGCACAAGCATCGCTCGTACGTCAGACAAAACTACTTTTCGGCTGCAGACGACAGGAGTATCTGCGAACACGCTTAGGCACGCTTCCAACATGTCTGTAGACGTGTTGCTTTTTAATCCCCAATGTGACGAAACCGTCCCATCCGGAAGAAACGCCCGTGAGATACTAGGGAGTTTTAGGGAACCGTTTTTTTTCCCATCCGATACGGTACAATAAGCCCTCCGGTATACGCACTGCGCATGCGCTACCGCAGCAAGACTCGCGCATGCGCAGTTCGTATACCGGAGGGCCCATCGTACCGTATACCGGATGTGCAAAAACGGTTTCCTAAAACACTGTATTAGGGAGTTTTAGGGAACCGTTTTTGTACACCCGATACGGTACGATGGAACCTCGGGCGCGCTGAGCATGCGCTACCGCAGCAAGGCTCGCGCATGCGCAGTCCGTATACCGGAAGGCCCAATGTACCGTATCGGGTGTGCAAAAACGGTTCCCTAAAAGTCCCTAGTGTCTGCAGACCGTCCTTTGTACGACGTATTAGCAGTGCAAACGCGGATTACAAAAAAGGCGCGGTTTCCCGCGACGTGTACCTCCGGTTCGAAACCTCGCTTGACGCCGTGTTGGTGAACTTTTGCCGTATGTCTTTCCATTCTTGGAAACAACGTTTCCCAACTCGGTAAAGTTTTTGTTTTTTTCTGCCTGAATGATAGATTGCGTCTGCCGTAGGGGGACACAAAGAATCATCCTCCGGCATTTACGCGAGTTTTAAGCGTACCGATATCGAGCCGACGATGGAGAAGTTGACCTGTCGGCGGCCGTGAAGTCGCCGACACGCTGCAAATAATTCGTCCAAAAGACTGTCTGCATACGCTGTCTCAGGCGTACTTCTTCCTTCCATGACGATCGCATTGGGCATACAAACACTGTCCGCGGGCAGGTTTGATGCGAACATATGTACGATGCTCACATGCTTCGAAGATGCCTGAGGAGAGTCCGCTGATGATTTTGTCATCGTGTCTACAAAAAACACGCTGTTTTGTTGTAGTTTTTATTTATTTATAGAAAAAAACCTGTAGCGCCGAAAACTTCGGCATTATAGCGGGTACAGCCCATGAATTAATACGCTCGATAAAATAAAAACAAAACACTCGAATATACAACCTGGGCTGTAAATAAAGAAAATACATAAACATTGAACATAAACAACATTAAAAATCAAGACCATTTCCTGAGATAAATGTTATAACGTCGTCACAAATAAAAAAAGAGTCTGGTAACAGGTTCCACTGAGCGATTGTGCGTGGAAAAAATGAAAACTTCTTATAATCTGTTCTACAAAATATTTTCCTTATTTTTCTGGTATGAGCCACTTGATTTGAAATGTAGTTAGGTAATTTTATGTAGTTGCTTTTATCAATACCAGTCATATTAAAAATTGCGATCAAGAACCTCAATCGAAAATCTTTGCGCCTTGACAATAAAGTTTCCCCACCAAGTACATTTTAGTCCCTGTTACGCTATTGTTTCTACTATAATTTCCTGTTACAAATCTCGCCGCACGGTTTTGAAGTTTTTCTAACTTATCTGCAAGGTACTTCCGATGCGGATCCCACAAAACACACGCGTATGCCAGTGTAGGTCTTACCAAACAGCAATAGGCAGTCTCTCTTAGTTTCTGTAGAGCACCGCGTAAATTTCGAATAAGAACATTTAAAGTGTGGCTGGCTCTCTTAGCAGTTTCAGTGACATGAACATTAAAAGAAAGGGTGTTTGACAAAGTAATCCCCAAATATTTAACAACAGTGTTATTACTTAATCTATGATCATCAATAAAATAGCATAATGGGACAGGGTTACGTTTCCTCCCAAAAATGACTTGCACACACTTTTCCCCATTTAAGCCCAACTCCCAAATTCTGCACCAATCCGATATTTTATCTAGGTCCGACTGCAAAAAAGCTGAATCACCAACACTGTCTACCCTGCTGTACAAAACACAATCGTCCGCAAACAGCCTTATGGGCGAGTTAATGGTCGATGATATGCCATTAATAAATACGAGAAATAAAAGGGGTCCCAGCACTGAACCCTGCGGCACGCCAGAAGTCCCATCAACAAGATCTGAGCTTGCACCGTTTATGACGACACACTGCTCTCTCCCAGAAAGGTCATTTTCAATCCGACGGTATATGTTTCCATCGACGCTAAGGGAGCTCAGTTTAAGTAGCAGCAAAGGGTGAGACACTTTATCGAAAGCCTCGCGTACATCAAGAAATATGGCGTGCGTTTCTCCTCCTCCCCCCCCCGCAGTTGAAACCAAGTCATGATAAAGTTCTACGAGCTGATGTGGCGCATGAGAGGCCCTTTCTAAAACTATGTTGAGTAGAAGAGAAATATCTATCTTGCAACATATGCAGCAGAGTGATATGGGGCGATAATTCTCTACATTGTGTTTTGATCCGTGCTTATGGATTGGCGTAACACACGTCATCTTCCATTGACCTGGGAGTACGCTTTGTTCTAGCGATTTACAAAAAATAATCCCTAAGTAGCGAGACACAACAAATGAGCATAATTTTAAAACTCTCGGTGACAAACCATCGGGACCTACAGCCTTTTTAATATCAAGCTCATCTGAGCACTTCTTTATCCCTTCTACACTGATGACGACCGGAGGCATTTGATTCACAATTTGTTCATTGAGATGGGGTAAGAATGAGTTCTGACGCTGGAGGCAAAAATAGACCTGGAAGTATGTATTAAAACAGCTTGATTTTTGTAACTTTCTTCAATTACTTCCCCGAGGTATAATATATTTGGAATTCCCACGTTCTCCTTACGCGTTTTTCTGAGGTATTTCCAAAATTCCTCGCTACTAAGTCGCGTGCCATCGGAAAGTTTATCAAAATACTCGCGTTTTGCAGTGGTAATAGCTTCCTTATAGGTTACATTCAGTTTCTCTAGCTCTGCGGCTGCCGATATGCATGGGTGTAATTTATAATTTTTATACCCACGTCTGCGCTTTTTTATCACCTCTTTTACGGCAGCTGTCATCCAGGGCTTATCATTCATTGCTTTTGCACGTATTATTTTAACGGGAACGTATTTTCCTATTAATTCCAACTAACGATTTTTGAACAATTCCCATGTAGCGTCTACACTGTTTTCTAGAGCGAAAAGCTCGAAATCTTCGAAAGATTCAGTCAGCCATTTCTCTATAGCTTCAAAATTACCTTTATCGTACATAAAGACTTTTCTGTCATTATCCTGGGCACGGAAAAGCTGAGGGAACGTCAAGCTGGCAGTGACTATCTTGTGGTCGCTAATTAATTGTTCTTGTTTTTGTTTTTGTGTGTGAAGCACAAGCAACGGGATGGCTGCTTTAAGACCACAGCAGACGCCGCCCGGGCGACTCCGAAAGGAAACGAATCGAGATGAACTCGAATTAATGCGTCCCCATATATACGTTCCCGATCGAAATTATTGAGTTCTGTCGTTGCCGGGTTCACTCGCCATGGTTTAGCCTTTCACCAACACCAAGAATAACTACTCCGATATCTAAGCGACCGCATATATATATGCAAATTGTGAAAGTGGCGCACGTCGTTCTGGAAGGAAGAAGGCCACTAGCACGGAACGCTAAATATTTAAACTCGACTCGATCATTCTGATAAACCCGAGGAGCACAAAATGGGTCGCGCGTGCATTATGATTTATTATCTTTGGTACGCGGAAGCTTTGGGTGATTTTCGATGCGCTGCATGCCACACAACACACTCGCGTACTCGAATAAGTTATAAACAGAACGAGCGAGACGAGCGTAAGTTTATTCGCGAGTGGGGCGTGTGAGGAGTATGCTTTATTTAGAAGCTTTCACGGTTCGTTCTTCTTCGGAGGGTGCGTGCATCGCGCTTTAGAGTTCTGAGTGCTCTGGGATTGCGAGACTTCGCTTGTGGTCGGTAACTGAAGTAATCGCGAGCAGGGAGGGTTACTTGCACCCGCATATCAACCTATTGGCTGCTGCGCGCTAAGTAACGTTATTTGTTCCCTGCGCCATTCGCTGGTATACATTATGATCTGCCCCGTGCCGTCGTGTGATCACGTTTGGAGCTATACTTGATCATTGGGGAACCCGAGTGAGCCTGCGGGAGGCTGCGGGAGCCTGCGGGAGTTTGCGGGAGCCTGCAGGAACAGCGCCGACGGTCGCTGTGCCCGCAGGCTCCCGCGAGTCACACTTGAATCATCGCGTCTTCAGCTCGTTGCTCGCCCTCCCGCGGCGGAACCTGGAAGCGCTCTAGTGAGGGTCCCCCGGTTCTCCTGTTCAGCGGGCACGGCGGAACTGCTCGCGATCATGGCTCGCGAAATGTCATTTCCGAACGCAAAAAACACTCTTCACTGTCACAACGTACCGCTGCGGCCGGTATGGGATTGTACTTTACTAGAGAGTTTTATTATTGCGCATAGAAACAAACGCAAGCGCCGTGCGTTTGCTTTATAGTTGTCCGCCCCACGTTGTGCGTGCGCCTCATCGCCATGCGCCAATCCAAGACCGCAATTTCGGGCTCCGCGCACGCACTAACGCAAACACACTGCGCTTGCGTTCGCTCGTATACGCAATACTAAAACTCACTACTGTTTCACCGGCTTCCAACGCCAACGAAACGTGCTGCAGAGAGCAGACGTGCAAGCAGGTAGGTGTTCCTTCGAACTGGAAAAGCCTGAGATTGGCAAAACGACGGCGAGTAAAACTGGAAGTAACTAATTGCTACGAAAAAGATTAATAACTAAAAAAAATATTTTTATTTTTTTATTTTTTTGTTTTTGGTCTAAAAGTATTTTGGCGGTGACTTTGTAACTCTTGCCGATTGTCAAAAGTCGCGACTTCGATGCTTTACCCACAATAATGCAATTTTACGTGGATTTCTCACTCTAGCGAGAACGTTTTGATTGATTTTAGAGAATTTTTATTTTATAACTCGGAAATTAAAAATGCTACATTTAGCACCAGTGATGATAATTAGCACACTTTTGATTGTCATACTAGTTCGCGCGTTTGAAATTAGATCAGAAGCAACAAATTATATAAGAGCCTGAAAAATTACGTAGTAAAATATCCGAATTTTAATATATTAATACAAATCGCAGCATTGTATGCCCCCAATTAATGCCACGATAACAAAATTACGCCATGTAACCATAATAGTGTTTCCAGAAAGGTATTTTTTTTTTTCTTTCGAGCATATGAAAACCATTGACATCGTTATGAAGATAGACAAACAGGCAGACACTGGATGCGATATAAAGTCTTATGCGTCACGCGTTCCTATAAAAAACACACACACTTCACTGTCTGACTCGGATTCCGTCTTTGTTTTTTTGTTCTGAGAACAGCGTTTATTAATCTATACGTTTTGTGGACATATCGCAAAAATTGGATTTATTCTGTTTTTCTTGCGTTAGGAATAATGTTAAAGCAATTAATCATTTAAATACCCAAAACCCATTAAAAGGCCCGCAGTTCATTATTTCACGTGACAATTATCAGAGCGAGAAAAGGTAGCGAGAACGCACAAATGTCAGCACTGATTTTTTAAAGAACTAAAATATTCTATGTTACCTCTAAGGTGTATGAAAGACTCTGTTTTATAAAGGGACACTGAAATCTTCAAAATATTTGGAAGTGCCGGAATTGAACACTTATGTCACAAAATAAAGTTTCCGCGAACAACCTCTTTAATTAAAGATTTACGATGTGAGACATATCTTGGGTTATGAAATAATTTGAAATTAAGACCTATATCGAGAAATTAAATCCAAAATAGAGATTAGTTTCGGTTTCGCTCCAGAATTAAAACGTGCCTCCCAGAGTACGTATTACGCTAAACACCGTTTTTGTTTTCAGGGTAAAGAGGTGATTTGCTCTCATAACACCCTAGCTTCCTCGTATTACCAGAAATAATTTGTGTCGCTCAGTGAAGCCAACACACTAGACAGGCTCAGCAGCGGCACGCATCTCCGACCCTCACTATAACCGCCATTTTGGAAAGAGAGTGGCGTCCCCCTATAGTTAGTTGGAGTCGCGAATACTTGCGCCCTCTTTCGTCTTCTCGTGGCGTCAAGCGAAGGCGTCGGGCTGTGGATAGTACGGTTCAGGGTTTGAATCCCTCTAGGTTGATTGGTGAATCTCGCTTGTGGCAATTAATTACAGTTACGCCCTAATTATGAGTACTTGCGGTTGATTATGACCAAGAATTTTTTCCGCGTGGTTGCTTATGCATAGCCTGCTTTTGACTGTGTTTCCTTGCCATGCCGTGTAGCGCTTTCGCGTCACACTCGACCGTGAAGTTCTACGCATGAAATCGAGCCCATAAAACCTTCCGTTAATCTGCCCCGAGGCAGAATTCCTTCTTACCTAAAAAACGGAAAAAAAAGCCGATAAGGCGAAAGAGGTTTATATGTGACATGGTAGCGTCTTCTGCCATGACCGCATTTTTAAATTTTTTTTTGTACGTATGTGTAGTGCAGGAAACGTAGACCCCTTTCAACGTGACATCGCATTCTACCGGAGGTCTTTGCTGCCTCGCTACTTGTTCTTGCGGAGAACCGGTTCGACGGTACGAAATCAATGCCTCCGAAGGCACGCCCGCAGCAGCTGCTAAGCCACCACAATTGCCGCCTATATGACGTCGATGCAAGCCGCGCATACCATCGCGATTTCTCCCGGTGCCAAACCCATTTACTTTGTTTCACGTTCCCGATTCGTAGCTCGGAGACAAATGCGCAGAACGTGTTTCCGTGACCCTGCCAAGAGAAATCTATCCTCCGTGCTCAAAACAAGCTGCTTCCAATCGCCGACGCGGTGAAGCACGTCTCTATCGCTTCGCCACGTCTTCGCGATGCGGTCGAATCATCGACCACCTGCTTTTACCTCCTTTTCCACGGCGGTTCCTTGTCATGTCTCGCCCCGTCGACGCAAACTTATTAATTCAGAGCCTCCCCCCCCCCTCCCCCCCTTGCCAGATAAAATAGCCTCGACTTTTGGTTGCTGTTGCCAACTTGGTTTCCCTTTAAACCGCAGTCCCACTTTTTATACACATATATACGATGTTTGTCGTTGACATGTTGACAGACTGTTGACATGTTGACAGACTGTTGACATGTTGACAGGCATGCTGTTGCATGTTGACAGACATATCTGCGGACGCTCCTCGAGCGGTGTTTGCTTCGAGGACATGTAGGCTTGTAACATCCCTAGAGACAGTATTTTTGTGTGACCAGTGCGATATATTGTCATAAAAAAAAGAAACACGCCTTACGCAGGGTTTGCAGACCTCTTTTTTTGCACGATGTATCGGCAGTGTGACCAAGGATTCATGTGTGCGACAAACTGTGGCTTCGGGCGGACGTGAACAAAGACGCTCTAAACGCATTTAGATAGGCTTCGAGAAACACCCAAGATACAGACAATATTTCGTGTTCAGTCATGACTTCTACCGAGTATTAAACTAGTGGGTTTCAGCCTTTTCTATCTTATCACGTGGCATATATCTCTTCCCAATAATCCAACTTAGGGAATTTTCGAACATCCTTAAAGGTTGACGACCAGACCCGAAATTCTGCAAGGAAGAACATCCTCCTCACGATGGGGGAGGAGGAAACAGGCAATGGTGGGCACGGTAGAAGGGGGAGAGGAGGAAGCGAGGGGAAGTGGAAAGCGCGAACTGGTCGTCGGTCTTTAACGTGCGCCGACGGTACACCTCTCTTCCTACTTCGCTCTCTTCATCTTTTTTTTCTCTTCATTTCTATTTAGCCTCTTGAGCGTGTTCTCCTTCTCTCTTTTCTCTCTTTCTCTCTATCTCTGTTCCTTCTCTCTATTTCTCCTATTCCTGTTTCTTTTCTTCCCTATAAACCTCCCCAGTCACGTCCTTCTTTCCCATTCTCGCCGTGTCGCGTGTACAGCCCCCAGACCAGACTTCGTTTTCAACTTACGATGGACATGAGCGGCCGCTAGGAGCCATCGCAGCGAGTCCAATGGCGTGTGCGTGTCACGTGACCTAGATTGTGGCGTCGCGCGCCCCAGGATGACGTGCTCCGACGTCGTGATGTTGGCGTCTACCCCTGCTCCGGGGGGGACGCCAAATTGTTCCAGAATCATCATTACGCTCTTTATTATTTTATTTTTTTATCTCTTCTTTCCAGTAACTACCGCGTCATTCTGAGTGTGGTGTCTCGCCAGTTCGACACACGGCACGGCCATTCGACGACGTTCATAGGACCAGAATTGTTTTCTTTCGTTTCGCGTTGTTTTTGCGTTGATTTTTGTTCGGGTCCGTGTAGTACCTCACGGTTGGAATGGGACATTCCACGCCACGGCTGTTAGCCCTACGCGTTCTTTGCATCGTCTCGCCGATGCTTCCGGACAGTTTGAACTCGAACATTTAGCTACGAATCAGAATCATATTCATTTGTAATCGCGTCAGTTAAGATCTTCCACGGTCGAATAGATCGCGAAATAAAAGGGGCGTTTGGATATTTTTGACGATGTAAATTCTGTCAGACTTTCAAATTGTGCAAATTGCTTTTCTCGCTGTTAAACGTTGTTGTCCGTCCCTTGTTCCTTTATCATGTTCAGTACCCTTAACAACACGCTCGTCTTTTATGTACAAACCCTAAAACCTCCAGTGAGTCTACTTTCCCGATAAGCACTTGGCTGAGTCAATCGGTGCAATGTACGGAAAAAGGTCCGCGAATGGCGAGGCTAGAAATATGTTTAGACCTAGAAGAAAACAAAACGTCTAGGTTGGGACGCTGAGCGCGACGCTTCACGTGTGTCCGTCAATGTCACGGCACAGATTGTTTTATTTTAGAACTAAAGGTGCTTTCAAATTTCTCGTTTGTTCAACTCCCCCCGGGCAGGTTGTAGCGACCGGCTCTCCAAAGTTGTTTGCGGGAAACCGCTGAATTTATACGTCCGTACTCCCTTTCACGTTATCGATTCGGTGGAGCCGATCAAACAGTCACAAAAGTGCATCGTCATATCGCTCGTCGTCTTTCTGGTGCGTCGCGTTGCAGGGTAAAAGGTGCTAAGGCGTAGAAATCCAGCGGTTTCCCGCAAAGCAGGAAGTTGGCTCGCGAGGTAGATGGTAAAGATTAGACACAGCAGAACCTTGAGGCTGCGGGTAAGCAAAAGACGACCCACGCACGAAAATGATCTAAAAAGACTTTTGAGACTTATTGCGCGTCGTCCTTCGCTTTCATGCAGTATCGACGTTGTGTTTTGCCTTTTGTTTTTGTTATTGGTTAGTTTTTTGACTGGTCTTCCTCCACTTTGAGCATATAGTAATGTTCCGCTGCCAACGACACATGTGGGTTTTTTGTTTTGTTTCTCGGCGTTACTTCGTGATTTTCGCTCCTTATCTCGGAAGCCCGCACGTCGGTGCACACGGACCCGAAACATGGACGCTCGACAGCCTTGTCCGTCATCGATCACGCGCAACCAAGTGTATCCCTCGCACGACGTTCACAAAAAAAAAAAAGAAAGAATCCAATCAAGCGGCGGCGTCTTTCTCACCGCTTCGATAAACGCGGAAAGCGAGCGAAAGGACGACGGAGGGGATGAGTTAACCGTCACAGCTGATCAGGATAGATGCGATCACGTTCTCGAGACATCGATCTGGCCCGATTAAAGGTTGTCGGCTTAACGGCCTCCCGAGGAGTCTCGCGAGCGACGCTTGTCTGGGCCGCCTTCGAGGCGGCTCGGACCAATAGCGCCTTCGAGACAAGGCCCGTGCCTTTCCTCCCCCGACGTCATCGGTTGTGGTGTCACGCTGCGCCGCCTATATGGAGAGCAAGCTCGTTTGTTTCTTTTGCAGGAATTGCGATGACGTTAGAACAACGCCGAGTTTTGATTGGCTCTGATTGAAGGATAGTGGGTAGAGTTCGAGCCAAGCTGCCTAGAGGTCTACCCACTATCCTTCAATCAGAGCCAATCAACGCTCGGCGTTTCGACGTCACCACAACCCCTGCAAAAGAAACAGATGAACTTGCCCTCCGCATAGCTTGCGTCGGCGTCACCACCAGCGCGATTCGCACGCGTGTCACGCAAAGAGCGCGACGCTATCACGCGCCGACGCCAAGACGGACGCGTCTGCCGCTTTGCGGCGGCTCTCCTAGAGCTTCGGCGTGTTCGCCGCTTGGGGCGGGGGCCCTGGATCAACTAACGATGACATCATGGGCAGGCCTCGTCTTCTACTATAAATGGTATTGCTCGGACACCCCCATCTGACTCGCGTTCGCTCCGTTCACCCCAAGAAGGTTTTCACTCTGTGCGCGTGTATACGAAGAAGAGCGCGATCACGTGGTGGCGAGATATCGACGTCGGACCGATCCGACGAGCGCTTAGTTTTCACCGTACTGTCAGCTTAGTAGCGGGCAGGAGACTGGTCCAGCGCGTGGCCGCCGGCACTCGCCGGGGCTCGGCGGGAAAATCCGATTGAAGCGAGGGCCGCCGGGCAGCCAGGCGCAAATCCGGTTTCTTCCGGCTGTGTCGCGAGGTACGAGCGCATGGACTGCACGTCGCGCTGATCCTCTCGTTGGCCCTCCTCGTTGTTGCCCGCGCATTATTCAATAAGAACGGAGCGACATCTGGCTGTTTACGTGCCGAACTGACACCACCCAGATAGAAAGTGCCCCATAGTGGCGGCTTTTCCACGTCGTCTATAAAGCCGATGAAGCCGGAGTCAGGCCGCCAATACATGATACGAGAGACAGTCTGCAAACACTGTCCGAGGCGCGCTTCTTGTAAGTGGCACGAGCTACCGCCCGTTACGAAGGGTATAGCCATTAACACCCATCCATCCATCCCTCCATCCTTCCATGTGTGACGGCAACATTGGTCATACAAAAAATGTTTGCAGACACGTTAGAAGCGTACATATGTATGGGGCAAACATGCTTTCAACGTACTTGAGGCCTGTCTTTATAGAATCATGTCGTACGTGTCTGCAGAGAACTCAGCGTCTTTTACATGAAGTACGAGCGGCTTGACTGCGGACTCCATGTTTGACTCGTTTTTTGTTCCCACCCGTGGTGCCAGACATCTTTGACGTCCACCCAAAGTTCCGGTCGCCCCCGCGTTGACAAGGTACGTTAGAGTAAACGGCGCATCCGTCAGCAGACGGTGGGAATCTCAACTGGAATGTCGCCGCGGCGGCTCCCACGCGGCTCTGAAAATAAGAGACGGTAGCGAAGTTTGTGCGACGCTCGTAAGCGTGGAAAACGCAATGGTATGCGTTCGAAAACACGTGTTAAAATTCCAAACTGCGCCGAGTATACACTGTGCGTCACTTCAAAACGCGAACCACATTTGCCGGGAATCACGTAAGCCGTGGCGAGAGATTGGTAGGGCTGTTAGAAATACGCGCGCCAATGTTGCGAGGGCGTTCGCTGGACGCTTTTTTTTAGCGTGGCGTTCAAAGCGCGAGCTCAGACCGGACTCACGCTTAAGACTTTCCAGACTGGGGCAGTTTTGGCGGTGTGGAATGCCCGTTGCAAGAGCGCGCTGGAAGCTCGCCGACAGCTCGCGCTTAGCAGCCACCGACGCAGCTATGGCCGCCAGTGAATTCTATCTTACTAACTCATTCTATAGACTTCGGGAAAGAAAGCAAAAACGTGATATGGGAACATTTCACAAATGAGCAAGCATCTATCGAAATGGGCAATATTTAATCCTGATTTTTTTTTTTACCAGATTTTTTTTTTTTTTGCGCTATGAATTGAGGTATGAAAATCCGCTTTGCAAGGGGCGTAAAACTTCACACTGTCTGCGCGGTGTTACCGTCACACGCTTATGTTACAGCCCATTCCACACACTCGACGGCACAAAAAAAAAAAACACCTTCTCTTCGGCACGAAGGAACATGCCGAGTGTCACAGAAAGCCTGAAGCAACTAAATGACGGTAAATATAAAAAAAGTAAAAAAAAAAACAAAGAACTACATGGCGCGAGGCCTTCAGCGTGAATCGGGGGGGGGGGGGGGGGGGGGGGGGGGGGGGGGGGACTCAAAGGGAAGCGGAGCAAGATCTGTAATCCTGCCTCGGCGCCCTTCCCTTTCCGCTCTCCCACCTTGGAAAACACCGGAGGAGAGGAGAAGGCAAGCGCTGCTCCAATCCGATTAGTCGCCCCAACTGAAGCGGCGCCAGGAGTGATCGAGACACCCGTACACACACGTCCTAATGAAAAGGGCCGAGATCTATACACAGCCTTGCACACTGACCGAGTAGAGACACCCTTTCGTTTTTTTCTTCACCAACCTCGCTCACGTGCTTTCTTCTCTCTCTCTCTTTCTTTCTCTTTCTTTTTCATGTTCTCTCGCTACCGTTATCTTTTTTATTTCTCTACTTTGTCTCACTTTATCTTTTTTTTTTCATTTTTCTCCTTTGTATTTGTCTCTGTACTTCCCAAAGAGAACTCTTCTCTATTCTCCCATCAGTGCTCGAACCATCGAAGAACCTTTTTATTATTTTTTTTATTTTTGTTTTCGTTCGTAATTACTACCTTTTTTTTTCTATCTTGAAGTTTTCGTTTTTGTTCTCTTTGCGTTTTGCGTGTTGTGTTGCTTATCTGACGTCTGAAGCTTTCTTTTTAAAAATCTTATATTTAGTTGTATTTTCCTTAAGTTGTCTCTTGAGACATCTCTTTTTTTTAATTTTTTTTACCCCTGAAAAAAACTTTTTCCCAATAGAATGTGGTCCTCGGTGAGCACTTTAACGCAATTAAAGCTCAACAAATATAATGCGATTCCTGTTCATATTGTAACAGGATTTGAGTGAATATGTCGATGGAAAGGGTGTTCCTATGTTCTAATCAATTCGAGTAAATATGGGCGATTGCCAGGGTGTTTTTATGTTCTTACGAATTTGAGTAAATATGGGCGACGAAAAGGGTGTTCAGAATTCACATTTGCTTCTCATATTATTGTTCGTTCGTCGTAAGAAGCAACTAAAAACGTGAATAATCACGTGTGTCACTTTTGTCTATCTGTATTCTTAAAGGGATGGTGAGCGGAACATTTCAGTGTCTATAATAAGTGGCGCACCATCTTTCCATGAGTCAGCAGCCGCCGGTATGCGCGAGCACACGCAACGAAATTGACGTCGTCATATCCTCCATTCGAGCTTATTAAGCGTGAATGGGGGATTGATGACGTCAATTTCGTTGCGTGTGCTCGTGCACTCCAGGGGCTGCTGACTCATAAAAAACTAGTGCACCGCTTATTATAGACAATGAAATATTCGGTGCACCATCCCTTTAACTCTCTATGAGAAGAAAAAATCCTTCGGTACAAAATAAAATTTAAAAAATATATATATCGAATTTTTTTATTTGCGCAGCTGCTCAATTAAGGTGTCACCTGAAGGGGAATCTAGACTCTCTGGGGGAAACAAACTTAATTCATTGTGTCGTGTGCCCAAATTTTTAAAAGATGAATGAATGCGTGAAAAGGGCCGAACCATCCTCACTTTGAGAGCGGGTGTCTCAAAAAAGACGAATTTTGAAGTATTTTTCATAGTACCTGGATGCAGCGGCGTAGACTCTCCATTTTCCCGGGGGGGGGGGGGGGGGGGGGGAGGGGTGTTCAGCGCGTGGCCTCCCCCCCCCCTTCCCCCCCGACGTCTACGCTTATGCCTGGATGTGCTCCAGGGCTCTATATTTTTTATACCGCCTTTAGAAGGGAACCGGGGTGTCCTCAAACAGTTCCCTGGTGAGGCGCGAGGACCCAAAACTTTGGAAGGTGAGCGAATGCGAAAAAACGTCCGAACCATCCCCACTTTGAGACGATGCTACTCAGTCTGGGTTAATTTTGATGATTTGGCACGATGGACACGGATGAGAAAATTATCATTCGTGTTTTTGCACCACGAGCCTTTCGCCTGTGTTGCACGGCTGATCAATTTTAGTGCAACACCGCGTTTCCTATGCGATTCTTTCTAAAATTTACTTTTTTTGCGGTTTTCGATGACGCTCAGCAAGTTTCCAATCTCAACAATACGTTTATTTTTACTAATTAAAA
Organism: Ixodes persulcatus; assembly: GCA_013358835.2. Taxonomy (NCBI): domain Eukaryota; kingdom Metazoa; phylum Arthropoda; class Arachnida; order Ixodida; family Ixodidae; genus Ixodes; species Ixodes persulcatus. The sequence continues at coordinate 221,518 of JABSTQ010009473.1, read as the reverse complement.
TTATTCGACCAATTTGAGAGTATTTTTAAACTTTTCGAGACGATAGTCCCCCTATATATAATGTCCCCCTGGCCGTATAACTTACGCGATTATATCGTGTATTTGTTTACAGGCTTCACAATCATTACTGCACAAAATTTCTACAATGAGAGGTTAAGCGTTAGTTTCAAAAACGACAAAAAAAAGTAAATCTCGCTTTCTAGCTGACTTTTGAACACTGGCCAAAAACATTCAGGCCTATCCTACTCGTCGCACTTAATGTTGGAGGTTGATCCCTCACGGAACAAATTATGGTAAACAAATGCTCAAATACAGCCTACCGTGTTTGCTCAACAGCTTCGCAAATAGTTATTTAAAGCGTAGCTAAATAATTGCAAAGTTTGTACAGTAAATGCTGAGAATGTGTTTATGATTGCCTTTTTTTTCCATTTTGATTTCTTTCTTTTTTTCTCGCTGCCGTTTCTTTTGCATTTGTATACGGGGCCGGAGGCTCGTCAAGCTGTTCCTTTCAGCGTTTTTCTCCGGCTTTCCCTTCGTCACTTTGATGATAAATAAATTATTATTATTATTATTATTATTATTATTATTATTATTATTATTATTATAATTATTATTATTATTATTATTATTATTATTATTATAATTATTATTATTATTATTATTATTATTATTATTATTATTATTATTATTATTATTATTATTAGAAATGTATCCTGAACAGATATTCAAAAACGATGTGAAAAGCCTAAAAGAAACAATATGTATACATTATATAAATGTTAAAAGTTTAATATTGTATTGCACTTCGACGTGGTGCAAAAGGTCACATGAGCGATATCTATACTTCGCTTCAGCTTAAAAAAACCCTAAAAAAAAAAAGTTTTTTTTTTTTTAGACAGTTTGGTAGGGACAGGCGCGTAAAAAACAAATTAATTTTACGCGAAAAAAAAAATATTTTTAGAGCAATATGGACGGCACGAGACGCGATTTCGTCGGTAGTCAGCTGCTTTCCACCTGTTTTCTCTCTCTACATTTCGAGCGCGTGAAGGAGAGGTGGATCGGCTTCGCCTTCACGTTAAGCTGGAAAGGGCGAATGACCATTCCGTGACGTCATGGGCTTTGCGCGCACAATTTTAAATACATCTCTCGCCGTCAAACTTGCTCTAAAAATTACTCTTTTCGCGTAAAATTTATTTTTAGACACGCGTGTCCCAGCCAGACTGTATAAAAAACAAAGCATGTTCTTGTTCCCTTTTCAGGGGCTCTTTAAGTCAAGAACAAATGGGACTAATTAAGCAGCGCCAAGAGCGCCAATCACTCGGCCTTTTCTGTTTAAGATTGGTTTCTGCGATCATTAAAAATAGAACAGAAACATGACGAGAACCACCAGGGTGATGCGCTTTTGATGCAGTCCGATTGGTCCCTCCGCTCGAGCCGTCGTATGCGACTGGACGAAGTATAGGCGATGTTGCCGCTACCGTGGTGGAGTTGGCAACGCATGTGGCTGTCACGCGGAGGAAAGAGGTTCGAATCCCGCTCGGACCTGATCCTTATTTTATTATTTCTGTACTCTTCTAAGAGATCCCAGCCCATTCTCGGCTGTCATCGAGTGTTCTTGTTCAGAACCCTCCTGAACGCGCCGCGCGCATGAAAGAAGCGATAACGCGCTGCTTCGGGTCAGTTTCCCATCCGTTGCCGACGCTAGACGCTTTCTCTTTAAGTTCGTAGGCACAAGCTCGCCTAATGTAACGTTTATTTTTTGCTAAAAATTCATCCGCTCGTTCTATTGGTGACAACATTGCACCGCGCGAAAATTAGACATAAATCGGAGCTTAAAAAGTGATGCGCTTAAAATACATAAGTTGACAATCCATCTTTAGGTACGTCTTGTACGAAATCGACCACTAACAGTTCCGTACGTTTTGTACGTTTTATGTCCTATGCTCATTTACAGGCTACAATACAGTTATCTCTGAGGGTACCGGACTTATCGCGCTACAAGTAAGCTATAAGAACTATAGAAATGCGTGCGATGACTTCTGCGAAATCGTTTAGAAGGTCCGACGGTCTTCCTTTGATCGCCGTATCACCATGTAATGGTAAGGGAGAATGATAAAGTTATCAGTACGCTGCAACTGCAAGACACTCATTATCTCGTCTTTTTTTTATCTTCGAAGTTACTTGGTTTTTTTTGTGTGTGTGTTTTTTTTTTTTCACCTTGCACACATTGCGCTTTGGCTGGAATTTGTACACGGCATAAAAGTTAAAGCTGAATGCGCCACGTGGCGACAAGTAAGTGAACTAGAAGCGCCTGTCGCAAATTTCTGGCAGTGAATAATATTAATTTGTTCCTTAAAAACAGCACAAAAAGAGGCGTAGGACCAGGACGAGGAAACACACAAATAAACCTTAATTTTCCACAAAACTACGCTATTGATTGAGGACAGGAACAAAAAAGCTATCAGAAATAACTTGACCAGCCCCAATCCCCCAAAATACAGAAGCAGAAAAGCGTACATAAATTAAACTATACATCAACAAATAACCGGTGAAAGGCACGAATGATTAGATTTACGTAATTTGAAAATCTGCTCTCTAGAAAATTTACTAAAAAAGCAATAAACTAAAATCTTCGCGGAGAAGAGACAACCGAGTGTATTAAACGTGAAAGCACTGGCATGAATGTATAACTTATAAATAAATTAGTAACGGGAAAAATAATGGCATATATTAAAAGCGAACAGACTTATGGAAACCGTTTAGATTCGACCGATTTGGTTTGAAGAAATTATATAAATCCCCTTAAGCTGCTTACCAAGAATTTGTATATTTATGTATCTTGTACACTGAACTTATTAAGGACAGGATCGTATAGTCTGAAAGTTGCACAACCTTCCTCTTTTCTTCTTTATACGAAGAATTTGCCGGGCGTCGGCAGCTGATATACTCTCATTAGGTGCGGAAACGTCGTGATTTTGAATCGCGTTTTAAAATGAAGAGGTTCGACGTTTCACACAAAGTTCCAGGTATATAAAAACCAGATTAACACCTTTCTTCTTAAACTTGATCAAGTTTTTGAAGGACATAAATTTTGCGTATGCAATAACTGCAAGACTAAGTTTAATCACGGTATTCCTTGCTGCCTTACATTTCCCTGACATTTTCTTGTCCCATATATGAACACCATTTTACGTCAAGGAGGTATAAAGGATCAGAATTTCATTAGCTAAGACCTTCGAAAATGTCATTGGGAAATGCTAAGTGAGTCGGTTTGTGTACTGGGTAAATTATGGAAAAAAACGTCGGACGAAGAAAAGTTTTTTTTTTTCTCTCGTAATAAACGAGGCGTATGAAAAAGATACCCATTTATGAAATTTAGATCCCATTCTATCCCTTCGCTCATCATTGGAAACTAGTCCACACCAAGTTAGTGCTTGAAAGAAGAGATCCTCTTTGCCGGCGAGGCTGGTCTCAAAGTTAAGCCCTTACTGGATTATTCGCTCTTCAGAGAGGAGCTGGAGTAATCCTCAGCTCGTCTTAAGCCTCGCGAATTTGCGGGGAAGTGACTCTGGAAGGTTTTGGATTCAGTGCGAACGACACTCATTGGCTTCCCCTAATGCAAAAGACTTTATACGCGTACCACGTGACGAGTTACCGCCTCGTTCTCTTCTTTTGTCCTTTCTCCTTTCTCCTGGATGGACGATAGCATTGACCTTTTGTAATGGGCGGTAGGTTGCGCCGCGTACGCACAAAAACGAAAGTAAATAAAATTCCACCACCTACTTTTCTTTTCCTCCCCATTTTACTTTTTTGCGGATCATTTATACTCTTTTAAAAACCCAATCAAGGAACGTTGGAGATGGCCATTTCTTGAGGCGAGGCGCGCAGTGGAGTACGGCGGACACGCCACCTCAGGGCCAAGTACACGGCAGGGGTGGACCGTAGAGTTATTGTAACGTACGCTAGAGGTTCAACTGGCGCTAGTGTCTACGCGATTTCCGGGAGGCAAATTGAAGCAGACAGCAACCAGTCTACTTTTGCGGTGCTCTTGTGCATTCCTTAGGGAAAGCGCGCGTGCATTTTGTCTCTTCGACGTAACATAATATGAAACATTTTTGTTATTTGTGTTGCACCGAATAGTAGGTACCTTTATTACTATTGTAAAAGTGTAATTGATTTAGTTAGCGCTTTTTGTTTTATGAGTGAACGATGTATAACTTCTTAATATTTCAGGCCCCCACCTGTGTTCCACAGGGGGTGTGTAAAACCAAACGACGATTCTAAGCAAAATAACACTGGAAAGGAATGAAGGGTGTGTGCAAGGTTCGCCAGCATTCCGGTGGCGCTTATATTTTGCTAATATGCCCGTCTTACCACTATATGAAAATGTCCCCGTTGTGCATCTTTACGAGCGTTAAAAAAACATTCCGAACGTAAAGAATGAAGCACGTGTGTTATTAAAGTTGTCTATTTTTATTATTTCCTACGTCGAGCAGCTAGCTTTTATCGGGCACCTGTTCTTCGCCCATATTCAGAGTAGGAAAAAAAAATAAAGCAGTATCTATTTATTGCAAAGCGGACTATATTACGTGACCATCACTTTATTTTGAACATCTACATGCACTGGGAGTTACCGATTCAGTGTTAGTGCGTAGTTCTTGCTGTTTGCCTTGGTTTTCAACATGTCCTTCGTTCGTCGCCGAAGCCGTGTTCGCACTAACGGTGTCCGACAGTGCACATAAATACATGTACGAAGCCGTTTTAGCGCCGTTTTTAATGCCACGAATTTGAAATAAAAACGCCGCAACTGACCGACAAGAGTCGCAAACAATATATATTTCTGCGTTAAAAAAAAAAAAAAAGAAATGTACAGCTGCCAAAACGATGTCAGCTGTTCCTGGACGCTCGATAATGTGGATGCTTGGGCTAGTTAGTAATTCATGCTTGGATGGAACAGCGCGGATGACATTTTATTTTCCGCGCCGAGAATGAATATACCTACGCATCTCATTAAGGGCGAAGCAGAAGAGGTTGAAGATTTGAGGAAGAAGAAATGTAGGGACTGAGTTATTAGTCAGCGCTGCGAGTCTGTTTCCTTTTTGTGTGCCTGTGAGTGTGACTGTTCATCCGCGCTGTTCCATCCAAGCCTGGACGCTCACTGAGAATATTTTGAAAACTGACATAGTTTCCTGCTTGTCGGATTTGCCACTTCCTCGTTAGGAATGAAAGTCCAGGTCGCCCTTCAATGAGCCTCGCATTTGGTATACTCCAGCTCGGTTCTCTGGCGTCGCGCCACTGCGGTGGCGATTTTGTAGGCACTGCGCATGCGCAGACGCTTTATCTCACACGTATCTGGTTACGCGGGCTTGTTTGTAGACAGCTTGTTCGTATATTGCTTTGCATTCATTGACTTCCCTGCGTTCAGGCGTGTCCCCTGTAAAGGGTGCAGCTTAGCAATACGGAGCATTATGCGGGGAAGCCACAGACAGGGGAACTCTTTTGTAGGTTTTTTTTTTTTTCAGCCGGTTTTGCTTATATTTTTTTTTTATTTTTTTCTAGGTACGTAGCGAGCAGTTGATATTTTTTTTAGTAACTTAAAGGGTCGAGAAACGGCAATATTTCGCAAAACATTTGATTCTGTGTTTTAGGGTGTCTTATTAACATCTTGAAATTTTATATATAAAAATAATAGGCGCCGGTTAGGGTCCCGAAAGAAGTCAAATACGCATTTGAAGACCTCCCCCCCCCCCCGGCAACCCAGAACGGCACAAATTTTAGCCATTTTTTTTAGCGTGTTTTTTTTTTTTTTTAATTGTCACGTCGCTCGGCATCAGATTTACGTTGCCAAGTAGGCCCGGCAGTCTCCTCTCGATCGCAGTCTTTGTAGCTTCATCTTCGCAGGGAAATTTACTAACAACATTTTATTTTCCGCGCCGAGAAAGAATATACCTAAGCATCTATGGTAACATTCGAACGAGTTTTTTTCTTTGCATAATTTTAGAGATTCTTCACAGTTTGCGCACAAGAATATTGGGTCGTAATATCCCGCTATCACAATCAAATTTGATATGCGTACACTTTAGAATAGGCAGAACGCAACTAAGTAGGCTTGAATAATATATATATATATATATATATATATATAGATATATATATACCGGGTGTTCATTTTTAATTCGAACAGATTTATTTTTAAAAATCCGTAAAAGATGCACTGATACGGTTTGTGCAGGTGAGTTATACGGCCAGGGGGACATATTATAGGGGGCTAATCGTAACGATCAGTTGGCTAATTAATTAAAATTTGTTAATTAACTTTTTAATTATAAAATAGACATATGTTCCAATTAGAAACTTGCACAGCGTCATCGAAACCACTAAATCGTCATTTTCAGAAAGACTTTGAGCGCGTGAGAAGCGTAGTAGTGCACTACAGTTATCTCTGAGGGTACCGGACTTATCGCGCTACAAGTAAGCTATAAGAACTATAGAAATGCGTGCGATGACTTCTGCGAAATCGTTTAGAAGGTCCGACGGTCTTCCTTTGATCGCCGTATCACCATGTAATGGTAAGGGAGAATAATAAAGTTATCAGTACGCTGCAACTGCAAGACACTCATTATCTCGTCTTCTCTTTTTTATCTTCGAAGTTACTTGGTTTTTTTTTGTGTGTGTGTTTTTTTTTTTTTCACCTTGCACACATTGCGCTTTGGCTGGAATTTGTACACGGCATAAAAGTTAAAGCTGAATGCGCCACGTGGCGACAAGTAAGTGAACTAGAAGCGCCTGTCGCAAATTTCTGGCAGTGAATAATATTAATTTGTTCCTTAAAAACAGCACAAAAAGAGGCGTAGGACCAGGACGAGGAAACACACAAATAAACCTCAATTTTCCACACAAATACGCTATTGATTGAGGACAGGAGAAAACAAAAAAGCTGTCAGAAACAACTTGACCAGCCCCAATCCCCCAAAATACAGAAGCAGAAAAGCGTACATAAATTAAACTATACATCAACAAATAACCGGTGAAAGGCACGAATGATTAGATTTACGTAATTTGAAAATCTGCTCTCTACAAAATTTACTAAAAAAGCAATAAAATAAAATCTTCGCGGAGAAGAGACAACCGAGTGTATTAAACGTGAAAGCACTGGCATGAATGTATAACTTATAAATAAATTAGTAACGGGAAAAATAATGGCATATATTAAAAGCGAACAGACTTATGGAAACCGTTTAGATTCGACCGATTTGGTTTGAAGAAATTATATAAATCCCCTTAAGCTGCTTACCAAGAATTTGTATATTTACTGTATCTTGTACACTGAACTTATTAAGGACAGGATCGTATATCTGAAAGTTGCACAACCTTCCTCTTTTCTTCTTTATACGAAGAATTTGCCGGGCGTCGGCAGCTGATATACTCTCATTAGGTGCGGAAACGTCGTGATTTTGAATCGCGTTTTAAAATGAAGAGGTTCGACGTTTCACACAAAGTTCCAGGTATATAAAAACCAGATTAACACCTTTCTTCTTAAACTTGATCAAGTTTTTGAAGGACATAAATTTTGCGTATGCAATAACTGCAAGACTAAGTTTAATCACGGTATTCCTTGCTGCCTTACATTTCCCTGACATTTTCTTGTCCCATATATGAACACCATTTTACGTCAAGGAGATATAAAGGATCGGAATTTCATTAGCTAAGACCTTCGAAAATGTCATTGGGAAATGCTAAGTGAGTCGGTTTGTGTACTGGGTAAAGTATGGAAAAAAACGTCGGACGAAGAAAAGCTTTTTTTTTTTTCTCTCGTAATAAACGAGGCGTATGAAAAAGATACCCATTTATGAAATTTAGATCCCATTCTATCCTTTCGCTCATCATTGGAAACTAGTCCACACCAAGTTAGTGCTTGAAAGAAGAGATCCTCTTTGCCGGCGAGGCTGGTCTCAAAGTTAAGCCCTTACTGGATTATTCGCTCTTCAGAGAGGAGCTGGAGTAATCCTCAGCTCGTCTTAAGCCTCGCGAATTTGCGGGGAAGTGACTCTGGAAGGTTTTGGACTCAGTGCGAACGACACTCATTGGCTTCCCCTAATGCAAAAGACTTTATACGCGTACCACGTGACGAGTTACCGCCTCGTTCTCTTCTTTTGTCCTTTCTCCTTTCTCCTGGATGGACGATAGCATTGACCTTTTGTAATGGGCGGTAGGTTGCGCCGCGTACGCACAAAAACGAAAGTAAATAAAATTCCACCACCTACTTTTCTTTTCCTCCCCATTTTACTTTTTTGCGGATCATTTATACTCTTTTAAAAACCCAATCAAGGAACGTTGGAGATGGCCATTTCTTGAGGCGAGGCGCGCAGTGGAGTACGGCGGACACGCCACCTCAGGGCCAAGTACACGGCAGGGGTGGACCGTAGAGTTTTTGTAACGTACGCTAGAGGTTCAACTGGCGCTAGTGTCTACGCGATTTCCGGGAGGCAAACTGAAGCAGACAGCAACCAGTCTACTTTTGCGGTGCTCTTGTGCATTCCTTAGGGAAAGCGCGCGTGCATTTGTCTCTTCGACGTAAGATAATATGAAACATTTTTGTTATTTGTGTTGCACCGAATAGTAGGTACCTTTATTAACATTGTAAAAGTGTAATTGATTTAGTTAGCGCATTTTGTTTTATGAGTGAACGATGTATAACTTCTTAATATTTCAGGCCCCCACCTGTGTTCCACAGCGAGTGTGTAAAACCAAACGACGATTCTAAGCAAAATAACACTGGAAAGGAATGAAGGGTGTGTGCAAGGTTCGCCAGCATTCCGGTGGCGCTTATATTTTGCTAATATGCCCGTCTTACCCCTATATGAAAATGTCCCCGTTGTGCATCTTTACGAGCGTTAAAAAAACATTCCGAACGTAAAGAATGAAGCACGTGTGTTATTAAAGTTGTCTATTTTTATTATTTTCTACGTCGAGCAGCTAGCTTTTATCGGGCACCTGTTCTTCGCCCATATTCAGAGTAGGAAAAAAAATAAAGCAGTATCTATTTATTGCAAAGCGGACTATATTACGTGACCATCACTTTATTTTGAACATCTACATGCACTGGGAGTTACCGATTCAGTGTTAGTGCGTAGTTCTTGCTGTTTGCCTTGGTTTTCAACATGTCCTTCGTTCGTCGCCGAAGCCGTGTTCGCACTAACGGTGTCCGACAGTGCACATAAATACATGTACGAAGCCGTTTTAGCGCCGTTTTTAATGCCACGAATTTGAAATAAAAACGCCGCAACTGACCGACAAGAGTCGCAAACAATATATATTTCTGCGTTAAAAAAAAAAGAAATGTACAGCTGCCAAAACGATGTCAGCTGTTCCTGGACGCTCGATAATGTGGATGCTTGGGCTAGTTAGTAATTCATGCTTGGATGGAACAGCGCGGATGACATTTTATTTTCCGCGCTGAGAATGAATATACCTACGCATCTCATTAAGGGCGAAGCAGAAGAGGTTGAAGATTTGAGGAAGAAGAAATGTAGGGACTGAGTTATTAGTCAGCGCTGCGAGTCAGTTTCCTTTTTGTGTGCCTGTGAGTGTGACTGTTCATCCGCGCTGTTCCATCCAAGGCTGGACGCTCACTGAGAATACTTTGAAAACTGACATAGTTTCCTGCTTGTCGGATTTGCCTCTTCCTCGTTAGGAATGAAAGTCCAGGTCGCCCTTCAATGAGCCTCGCATTTGGTATACTCCAGCTCGGTTCTCTGGCGTCGCGCCACTGCGGTGGCGATTTTGTAGGCACTGCGCATGCGCAGACGCTTTATCTCACACGTATCTGGTTACGCGGGCTTGTTTGTAGACAGCTTGTTCGTATATTGCTTTGCATTCATTGACTTCCCTGCGTTCATGCGTGTCCCCTGTAAAGGGTGCAGCTTAGCAATACGGAGCTTTATGCGGGGAAGCCACAGACAGGGGAACTCTTTTGTAGGTTTTTTTTTTTTTTTTCAGCCGGTTTTGCTTATATTTTTTTTATTTTTTTCTAGGTACTTAGCGAGCAGTTGATATTTTTTTTAGTAACTTAAAGGGTCGAGAAACGGCAATATTTCGCAAAACATTTGATTCTGTGTTTTAGGGTGTCTTATTAACATCTTGAAATTTTATATATAAAAATAATAGGCGCCGGTTAGGGTCCCGAAAGAAGTCAAATACGCATTTGAAGACCTCCCCCCCCCCCCCGGCAACCCAGAACGGCACAAATTTTAGCCATTTTCTTTAGCGTGTTTTTTTTTTTTTTTAATTGTCACGTCGCTCGGCATCAGATTTACGTTGCCAAGTAGGCCCGGCAGTCTCCTCTCGATCGCAGTCTTTGTAGCTTCATCTTCGCAGGGAAATTTACCAACAACATTTTATTTTCCGCGCCGAGAAAGAATATACCTAAGCATCTATGGTAACATTCGAACGAGTTTTTTTCTTTGCATAATTTTAGAGATTCTTCACAGTTTGCGCACAAGAATATTGGGTCGTAATATCCCGCTATCACAATCAAATTTGGTATGCGTACACTTTAGAATAGGCAGAACGCAACTAAGTAGGCTTGAATAATATATATATATATATATATATATATATATATATATATATACCGGGTGTTCATTTTTAATTCGAACAGATTTATTTTTAAAAATCCGTAAAAGATGCACTGATACGGTTTGTGCAGGTGAGTTATACGGCCAGGGGGACATATTATAGGGGGCTAATCGTAACGATCAGTTGGCTAATTAATTAAAATTCGTTAATTAACTTTTTAATTAATAAAATAGACATATGGTTCCAATTAGAAACTTGCACAGCGTCATCGAAAACCACTAAATCAGTCATTTTCAGAAAGACTTTGAGCGCGTGAGAAGCGTAGTAGTGCACTAAAGTTACGACTCGTGGAGCAGGTACAAGGCTGGGGCTAGATAAGAGACGGAAAAATCGCTCGGGCGCCTTACCGCAACCGCTAGCTTTGTACCTGCTCCACGAGTGGTAACTTTAGTGCACTACTACGCTTCTCACGCGCTCGAAGTCTTTCTGAAAATGACTGATTTAGTGCTTTTCGATGACGCTGAGCACGTTTCTAATTAGAACCATATGTCTATTTTCATTAATTAAAAAGTTAATTAACGAATTTCAATTAATTAGCCAACTGATCGTTATGACTAGCCCCCTATAATATGTCCCCCTGGCCGTATAACTCACCTCCACAAGCAGCATAAGTGTAACTTTCACGGCTTTTTTTAAATAAATCTGTTCAAATTAAAAATCAACACCCGGTATAGATATAGATATATATATATATATATATATATATATATATATATATATATATATATATATATATATATATATATATTATGCAAAATTTAATAAACTATTGTTAGCACCTTGAAAATGGCGCGCCACGATACCTGCTTCCGGCTCCTGTAAACAGTCCATTTTCTGTGGTTAATGCAAAGTGTTCGATTTTCAGATGGTGTGATTTAATATTCGTTCCCCGCGAACCTTTATCGAGATTGTGCGCCATTTAGTATCTGGCGTGACAATGATCTGGGGCCAGCACATGTTTGTTCTGCATTCTCATCGTGCATTGAACACGAGTGCTGCGTCAGTGGTCGCGACCTGGTCTTCTCTCCATTCACACTCTTCGCATGCCAAATGTAAGTGTGTGTATGTATGGTATTGGCTACACCTTTGTTGTGTCGGGCAGTAAGCCTGTATACCACCTAGAGCTTTACACCCCTCCCGTTTGAATTTACACCAAATTCTGTTTCTCTTTAAATCGTCAACCGCACCAACCTTGCGTACTATCGCACTTCTATAAACCTTTTCCACCAATATTCTATTCCCTCCGTGTGATTGTGATCCTTTTTCTCACCGTTCTCCTATTCTCGCCAGCAAAACCCAGCGCCCCCGCCAAGTCCGTTACCCCTTTCTCGGAAGGCAAGACGAAGCCCCGTGCATTTGGAGCACTTCAAAATTATCTGGATCTGGATATAGATCATATAGCGACCACCCGTTCAAGATTATCTGGATCATATAGGGACCACCAATGTTGGCAGACGGGGTTCCGTACATGTCTACGGAGCGAGTGAGGTCGAAAAATTACGCATTAAGGCTTTTCTTTCTTGTAAAGTTCGATAGCACATTTATGTGCTAGAATAGCAACAACTACTGAAAGAATGGCTTCCAATGTCCTCCGAAGTACAAAACAAATTGATATGTGTGAACAGCGAAGAGGGCGGGAAGTCATCCTAAACTTTCGTATCGCTTTCTAGCGGCCAGACGTGTCCGCCGCCATCTTTGCTGGTCCGGTGTCCCCTTGCAACGTTGGGAGGCTCGCCGCTTGTTCACGCTACCGACGTCGGCGGCACCGGCGCCGCGATAAAAGCATAATTAAAGCACCGTCTCAGACGCACAATGACCGAGACAAAAAGGAAAAAAAAGGGCGCATGGGAGAGGCGACCGAACATGGGCCGTGTAGTCCGCACAGCGACCGCCGCGACGCGCTGCTGTACCCCCTCCCTCCCGCTACTGTGCCTAGATTTCAGGGTGTTTCCGACTTCTCGATTGAAGTCACGTGATTTGTATAGCGCGTTTGCAATTTGAGCAGGTGACAAAAACGGCCATCGTCTGCCAACGTCTCCGCCTTCCTTTCTCGCCCCGCGACGACGCCACGCAGGTGCATTCGCGACCGATCGGCCTCGAGACGCGTCCGCCATTATAGTGCAAACGCTCCCCATGGCTTACGTTGCTTCCTCTCTTAAATTTAGGCTCTCTACTCGTCCCTCCTCCCCTTTTCCTGGGTGCCTTAAAAGTTGATCGGTCCGTTCATTATGGCGGTTTATCGCTTCGTCTCCATAACAAAGGGCATTGTTATTTGCCCGAACGTCGCTGCTTTCTCCCGCTGGTGGTGCCTTCCTTTTGTTGTAGCGCGCCTTTTTTTCGGACTTCATTGAAACGGCGTAAAATGGAGTCTCGGCGAGCGCTTGTGGCGCTGCGGTCGCTTTGTGCGCTAGCGGGTTTGGCTGTGTAGTCGATTCACGCTCGCTCTCTCAGTGTGGAATGCAAAGTCGGCAACTCGTGGAGCCAGGCTGCAGTCCTTTTAGTCGCTCTTGAAGTGACACTTCGGTCGCTTTACATTGCCGCAAGGTGGCACTGAACTTACGTTAAGTTCTCATTAAAGGGACTCAAAAAACTTTGAGTCGCTTTATATGATCAGAGAATGGTGCCATAGTCCTTTTACGGGATTCTACGGTGGCGATTCGGTCGCTTTGTACAAGTAATGTTTTCATTTTTTTTATGTTAGGTACAGCGTAACTGTTGTTATTCGAGACATTGGCCACGTGGTTCAGGCCGCCGCTTTATTAAAGTACAGCGTAACTGTTGTTATTCGAGACATTGGCCACGTGGTTCAGGCCGCCGCTTTATTAAAACGACTCAGCCGCATGCATTCATTAATTCATTCCGCATGCATCTATCAATTCGTCAACGCTTTCAAAACGTGTTATCCGTTTTCTGGTCCAAGAGGGAAGTTTGTAATCGCTCTACATACAAAAATCGACATTATTTATTTATGTCGATTTATGCGTGCTCTCTGGAAAACTGTGAAGTCGTTTTATGTGTCCACGCTGCCGTCTTACCTGTTTGTGGAGTGACGCTACAGTCGTTTCAAAATTAAGAGGCTTTCAATCGTGCGGGTGTTTTGATGCATTTTATTCGACAGGTGTAGTCTTCACTAAGCCTGTACCTGAGCATGCATAAACGTATGGCAACACGTAATGTCCTCAGGGTCCTTGCGCTGCGTGCCAATTGCGGGGTTCGGGAGCCGTAGCTCGTACACAATCCTCGGATTAAAAAAAGAGAAAAAAAGTTGCTTCCGCGTATAAATTAAAAACCGAATATCCAGCACCACTCTTCAATGGCTCGCAATCTGAAAAAGATATATTGTCATCTGGCTGGCGGAGCGTGAAGATGCAGCCTCCCATTGATATTCCTCCGCTCTCCATAACAATAAACTGCGAGGGTAATATCTTCTCCGTCTGCCTCTCTATTTACAAGTATACATTTTGAGATAGAATCGGAAGATGGCGTTGCTATAATCCGCCAATATTGCATCTCCGTTCCCTACACTTTTGAGGCATGCCTTTGTGACGAACGTGCTAGTTTTTTTTTTCGAATAATTTAGCGTGTATTATTGCTTTCGGAGGTTGAAAAAAAATGCGCGTCGTTTTTTAATGCCTTCGCAAGTTGCATGCGAAACGGAGAAATATCGGAAGTTTTAAAACAAATAGGCAAAAAATCTATTTTTATTTGAAGCGTAGAAGAGAGCGGGGGCTGTCGAAGAGGATATTATTTCGGTTTGGGTTGGGCTGTAGTAACTTCGCGATCTGTTACAGTTCTGTTCCGGTTTAGTGATGCATTCTAAACATCGTTTACGATACCTTTTCCAACAAGTGCGAACCGGTTCGCACCTGTTCTTAATTCCAGCTTAAACTGCGGTCACCCCCGAATTTCCTTCTCTAGATGAAAAGGAGGTTCGCAGCTACCAGTCGTTAAAATAAAAAAGCTCGTTCAAATCGTCATTATTTTATTAAATATACCGAAAAATGGGTTATCAGACGCCGTGCTGCGGAAACTAGGGCAGGGAAACAAATTTTTGTTCATTTTTTTTTTTGTTTAAATACTGCGACCTTACATGTGGTCATTGCAGAAGTGTAAAGAAAAACATACACTGTATACAAACAAATAAATGAAGCATCTACAGAAACCGTATGGTATAACACCAACAATAATTTAACCCAGGGTAAAAAAAAAGCATAACTACTAAACCCGCAGTGTGTACGCTTTTGTAATACAAAAAGTATGCAAAAACAAGCTATTGAACTTGCAATATAATTCTCTCGAGTGAACAAATTGATCCATCAATGTTGCTCCAATTTTTTTCGGTAGCTCTAGGAAAAAGCGAATATTTGCAACAATAAAGGTGACATTTATACGGTACAACATTTGAAGGATACAAACTTCGTTTACGTGATTTCACGATCACGTACAAAGTTAGTGTCCACTATTTTATGGAAGAGCTTGAGACATTCCGTGGCGCGTCTGAGATCCAAAAGCGCAAACGCAATGGAAAAAAATAGGGATGTAGAAGAAAAGTCGCTATCCTAAGGAGTAAAAATAAATATGATCGCCTTAGCTCGTATTAGTTCGAGCTGCTTAATGTCACCTTTTAGATAAGGGTCAAAGCCATATTCTAAGATTGGTCTAATCGAGGTCTTGTACGCGGTTATTTCGACTTCCTTAGTTGAACTTTTCAAGTTCTTTTAACATATCCCAGGCTCTTCAGTGCACGAAAGCAAATATAACAAATTTGTTTATCCCCTTTACGACGTGGAGTAAACACAATTCCTAAATACTGATACTCATAAACCTGACGCAGGATCACGGTTGGTTGGTTGGTTGGAAAACATCTTTATTGTGCCTGAAGTACTAGACTGCACTAGTAGACGCGGCTTCACGTCATCTTTGCGTCGTCTTGAAGCGGTTCTGCACGAACCTGCCTCTTGAGCAGCGCTTGGATCTTCTGGACAAACCTGAATTTGCTGATCGTAATCTTCGGCCTGGATGGCCGTCTTGATCTCCGGTGGGAGACATTTCTCTCGCGAGGCCTCCGTCGGTCTTCTTGTACAGTCCCAGGCTATGTGGTAGAGCGTCGCCCTGGTCGACCTGCGTAGCTTGCATGAGTCGTCCTTGTATACCTCTGGCATAATGTGTTTACCCATGACCGGTGTGACCATGTGCTCCGTTTGTAATTGCCTGAAGACCACCGCTTCCTCCCTCGTGAGGTTGGGGTGCGGTTCTGGGAGTTCTTGCCTTTCCTTTCTCAAGTTGCGTGGTGTTTCGCCAAACTCCCGGGCTTCGTAACGTGCAGAGGAGAGATCGGCCCGGTCCATGAGAAAATCACAGTACCTAAGTCATAGCTAACGCACATGGTTTTCTCTTATTGGTGAATGTTACTGCCGCAGATTTCCTAAAATTACTTTCGATCTGCCGTTTCTTGCTCAAGTTTAGAAACTACAGATGTGTCATTTAACAATGCTTAATCATCAACCGAACTAATTTTGTTATAGAAAACGCAATTAGTAGCTTATATGCGAATTTCCACAAAACGATGATCTACAACGTCATTAATATAAACCAGATATAAAAAGGGTTCCAAAACTGACCCCTGCTTGACACTGGAACTAATCAAGACGTTACTAAAATTTACATCACCGAAAGACACGAGCTATGAACTATATTTAAAATATTTAGCGATCCAATTAATTTGTGATAGTTTCTTAGTATCGTCCGCAGTTTCTGAGGGAGATTAAGGTGTAAACCTTTATCGAAAGCCTTAAAATAATCAATAAAAATGGTATCTAGTTGTCCTTTTTTATCAAATGCAGAAACAATGTTGTGCGTGAATACATGAAGTTGGGTAGATGTACAATAGCCACAACTAAAACAATGTTGTTGCGAACAGAAAAATAAATTAATGTCGAGGTACTTAACTATATATTTGTAAATTATATATGTTCCAAAATCTTGCAGGAAGTTCATGTCTGGGAAATGGGTCTGCAGTTCGAAACCACACGCATCTCACCTGATATGAATAGGAGGAGGATTTTAGCTAACTTCCATTGCCGGGGTACTGCTGCAGTAGAAATAGATTTCTCGAAAATGGCTGATAAGTACCTTGAAGTCCAAAGTGCATATCGGCGAAAAAAGGAATTGGAAACCTCATCAGGGCCAGGAGTTTTCTCACAATCAAGTTTCAATAGTAAGTGCAGAATACCAGACACTAATCTCAGCATCCGGTAAAGCCGAATATGTGGTGCCAAAGAAAAAGTCAGAATCATAACCTCTATTATGACTAAATAGGTATTTAAAGTAGACGTTGAAACAGTTTGCAATCTATGCCGGATCACAGACAGATCAATCTCCAATAATAAATGAATACGCTTAATTTTGTTTTGTGCTCGTTATCGCAAACGTCATTTTATTTAAATTTTGTGGTCATACATGTCCTCGAAAACAGTATACTCACATGTGAAGGCAATCAGCCAATGCGCACAATGGTACCGTGACACTAGCACGTATTGTACTCGATAACTACCCCCCCCCCCCCCTCAAATGAATGAGTTGAAGAGTAGAAAGTTAGTGAAAGGCAGCCGAAACATGAATCAAACGAAAAATAAGACAAAGGAGGAACGGGCGGCATGCTGCGCTTGAAAAGCAAAACAAAATATATTTTCCTCGAGCAGCATATCCAGAGCTCCGGACGATTGGCGTCCCGACGACCGGTAAATCCAGTGTCGCGCTCCTCGTGGCTTCAGCCTCTTGGCGCCTCCAGTTTTTGTCACCACGGAACAAACACGCGCTGGCAGCCGTCAAGTTTTTTGTTTGTTTAAATATTGCCCAGGACTCTAGTTGTTTCCGCGGTGTTGCCGTTTGTTTAGTACAACAATGCGCCGCCTCCGTCGCGAATATCTAATTGACATTGGAGAGTGTGTTTACAACTAAAAATATATAGTAAACATTCCCCCCGCACATCCGGCCGACGAACTTGGATGACGAGTCACTCCTACGCGAGATTCGAAATGCACCTTATGGCCACTCCTAGTCCAACATATCAAGGGCGTTCTAGACACTGGAAACCTTTAATTCTGTCTTCTACCATAGCCACCTGATATGATGCATTAAAATTTCTTTCTCTCTTCCTCTCTCTCTCTCTCTCGTTTCCTGCGCTGTGAAACTGAGCATGACGTAAGAACTTAATAATAATAATAATAATAAGCTTTACTCTGATCTGTCCACATACAGCTCTAAGACTAAAAAAAGGGTGCACTGTCATAGGAATAGAAAACAAAAACACGGACAAAGCGTGCACGACGCACCTCACGAGGCGTCAAAAGAGTACGATCGTGCCAGTTGACACAAGCACCCCGAAGGACCGGCTCTGTTGTACCCGGTTCGCCACAAACCAGCCTCCGTCGACGGAACTTGGAAACTCGTCGTTGGTGTAGCCATTAAAGGCGCGTGCCGTAAAGCGGCCTCGTTTCGCTCGAACAGTTCGCGCGCCTGTTCGTCGCGAGATTAGCCCGGCACCTTTCTTGCGCGCAGCGCCCGGCGTCGACCTGCATCGTGAACCGGGTTCCTTTGTCTCGGGCTTTGATACGGGCTGCCACGACGCCGGCTCTTATCGAACCCAGCGTCTCCCCTCGAGAACGCCGCGCCAAAGAACCGGTCGAGGGTCAAGGTGTAAACCCCGCGCGCAACAACGCGGGGTTCGCGAGGAATTCTTTTTCGTGGGCCTCGTACGTTAGAGCTCCTAGATTCTGGTGTTCATTTTGATATAACTTTCTTTAGCCACCGACACGCTAAAAAAACACGGAGCGCATCTCCCCAGCCAATGAAAGGGCGGCCTTTTCCCCCCACATATTCGGTGTTTTTCGGTGTCTATTTACGGTGTAGAAAAAAAAATCGTTTTTTTTTCGGGATATACGTTTAAGACAATAGAGCACAAGAATGGGATTTTCGAACCTTCAGACAAGATGGGCGTGACTCGAATGTCACACCAGTGTTAGCGGCAAATCTTTACGAGCAACATGTTACAGATAACGCGATATTTTTTTTTTCTGTAACTAAGAAACGTACTCGTTACATTTTCAAAACAATAACGTATAGCGTACTTACGTTTCTTATTTCGATGTAACGGGTCATGTAGTCACGTTACTCGTCATAGCTTCTCCCCCCCCCCCCCACCTCCCCCCCCCCCAAAAAAAAAATGGCATCTAATGTTTTGTTTTTTTGTTTCTAGGCTCCAAGTTGTATGTATTCTTGCAATCATCTTATATAATTTTAAAATTGTTTCTTGAAATATGTCGCCTTTGCACGCGTGTATTATCGAAACAGTAAAACGCTTTAATTTGTAAATAAAAAGTAACTCGCTTTACTTTTTATCGGTAAGGGTAACGCGTTCGTTTTAGTTTGAAGTAACGTTGGTCCGTAACGCTCTGCTCTTATTTGCCAGTAATGAGTACCTTATTTCGTTACCTTATTTCGTAATGTGTCGAGAGTCCCCTAGACCGATAAGTTCAGTCGGGGCCCCGTTAGGGATTACCGCGATACAAAACTGTAAATAAATATTTTCTTCCCATAACGCTTGGCTTTTCCTCGTTCGAGGGCAGCTCTGAATCGAGGTTTTCTGCTTTTCCCCGATTTTGATAAGATCGTCTAGGGGGATTAATTTTCGGGGTTTATCGGTATTTACCGAGACCACAGAACCAGAATAATAAGCCATACTCCTGCGCTGGTTACTGGTTTGCCCTTCTACAGTGTGGCCACGAGTGTACCGGGATCGAGAAGGGTCTCCCCTCCCCATCGAGAGGAGGTTAGTGTCACTTTTTCCTACACTCGCTGTTCAGAAACAAGCGCGCCCACACCGAAAACTGCGCATGCGCAGGAGCCAGATCCGCGAGGTGCGCAAGTCGCCGCCCGATTCAAAGGGTTCAGCCACATCCATCCATCCTTCACAGTACTGGCGTGACGTAAGAGAGTTAAGTTGGTAAACTTCCTAGAGAGGAGTGGAGATCGGGCAGCGCTATAACAGCTTCGCAGTAGACGTATATCTGCTTTTGATGATACAAATTAATTTCTACTTAGTACCTGAGGTTCTAAGCAAACGATTGTCCCTCCCCCCCCCCCCCCCCCCCCCCCCATACCCCGTTTTTGAAAATATAGCGATCCATAGAAATTTTGTCACGGTTATATTTCAAGCCCAGAGTATGCGTATAAAACTGGTAATACCACGTAAAAAGAGTGAAAGCCGTTTACAACTCCCTGTAACACCGAATTAGAGCGCAGCTCTTGAGGAAGAGGAGGGAAGGGTACTGGGGGGAGTGTCACGTGACCTTGGGGGGTCACGTGACCTTGGGGGTCACGTGACGTCGGGGGGGTCATGTGACCTCACGTGACGAGGACGATGCCGATGACGTCATCAGTGACGTCACTGATGACGTCATTAGTGATGATGACGATGACGATGCGGATGCCGGTGACGATATCAGTGACGTCACTGATGACGTCATCAGTGATGATGACGATGACGATGCAGATGCCTGTGACGTCATCAGTGATGATGACGTCATCGGGGGGTCACGTGACCCCCCTCCCCGAGGTCACGTGACTCCGGGTGGGGGCTCGCGCGGTGCATTATGGGACATTTCCCATAATGCACCGCGCGGTTACGCCGACGGCGACGGCGACGCCGCTCAAGCCGGAAACGGGCCCCTAAGAGCTGCGCTCTAAAAAATGAAAGCCGTTTCCAACTCCCTGTAACGCCGAATTAGAGCGCAGCTCTTGAGGAGGAGGAGGGGAAGGTACGTAGAGGGGGCAATGCCCCTCCTGCTCTCCTGCCCTCCCGCATTTCGGAGAAATTTTCCGCTAGATTTAGCGGGGAAAATTTTCCGCTAGATTTAGCGCGTAATATTTTCCGCTAAATTTAGCGGGAAAAATTTTTCCCTAGATTTAGCGGAGAACTTTTCCGCTAAATTTAGCGGGGAAAATGTTCCGCTAGATTTAGCGGGGAAATTTTTCCCGCTAAATTAGCGGGGGAAATTTACCCATGATGCACCGCGCGGTTACGCCGACGCCGACGGCGACGGCGACGGCGACGCCGACGCCGACGCCGCTCAAGCCGGAAACGGGCGCCTAAAAGCTACGCTCTAAAAATGCATGCCCCCCCCCCCTTCCAAACGTTATCATGAGTTACTGACTCCTACCTGGTGTCAATATCACCTCCAATAGGCTTCCCCTACTCCTCCCTCTTCTTTCACTCCTCTCTCCCCAGCCCGTGTGAGTCTTTCCCCCGTTATGGGTGGATAATATTTACGCACGGGCTTTTCCCATTTTCACGATTTGTCGTTACAACAACAACAACAACAACAACAACCTGACGTCACTTGCGGTTAGACTCGAAATCGAAACCAACATTGTCGTCTGCTATCAGTGCCATAGCACTATGTTGGAGGCATTCGGCGTCTTATTGCGGCAGCAGTAGTGCCGTAGAATCATAGAGCCGTCTTTGTATAACCACATTTTAAGGTTATTTTCTTGTCCTAGTCATTCGCAAAGAGGTTCCTCACCTGACAGGAAGTGAAGTCCACAAACCTTTAGTTGGGGTACGAAGCTTTTTCTGTCGATATTATCAAAGTTAATATAATGATCTAGAGTGAAAGGTCTCATGCATGTGGCCGCTTCGGAACGGCAAGGCAGGCGGGCATCGGCGGTCCCGACAAGCCCACATCGCTGGAGACGCCTTAATATGCACAAAGAAGCATCAAATATCACCTGAAGGTTCTGTACCTTGTTATTTTTTCTCCTACCTCGCAGAAAAACATCGGAATCACGCACTGCCAAAATTACATAAAGTTGACAAGTGCTCGAGCAGCTTCAACTTGTTGCGGCAACACGAAGACGCCTAACGCTTCGGCCGCTTTCTCTCTTTCTCCTTTTTTGTCGCTTTCTTCCTCATTCTTTCTCTCGGGACTGGAGATGTTAGCGCCCAGCATGTGCCGCGTTTTGCTCTCGTCTTGAGCCGCAGCTGGTCGAGGTTGTGCCGGCGTATCTGTCGGAGCAATTCACAACGCCGGCGAACCGATTGCTCGAGCGTCGCCTTGTCCTGGTTCCTAAGGATTGCCGCAATTCTAGAAAAACTAGTACTGCTGGCCGTAGTTCCATTTTGTCGCCGACTTTTACGGCTGGAACAATTATTACGGCGCAATCGACCATTTTAAAACCTCGAGTGAGCGAACAAACTACAGTGCGAACACGGCCCCGAAGCACACACAACGTAGCAAAACACCGACGAATGCATCCAACATGGATTCCGGCGGGTTCCGGTGAGATTTACGAACCGGTAGTAAAGCTGTGCATTATGGTCTCGTTCAAGGACCCTATGCGTCTCCCAGCGTGTCGTCACGAGCGCGACTCCAGCACGCAGTGACGCCATCACGGACACGTCCACCATCTTGCGGCAACTATTTTCAAACTTCGGCACGCGTTTACCGCTCGGGGCGGGTTGGGAATCCACTAACGATGACGTCACGTGCTGGCCTTGCCTCGTAGGTAGGCGGTATCGATGAGACGCGGCTTCAACCCAGCACTCCGGCACTGTGATGAGCGCGCTGATAGCGTCTGCAGCGTTCTCCGTGTCTTCGGCTGCAAATAGTATCTCGCTTCGCTCGGGATCCTCGCGGGACCGCGAGTTGTCGCGGCTAGTCATAATGCCTAATGCGTATTTCGCCTCCGCGTCGATGGCGACACGGAGTACGCGTCCGGTACCCGTCGGCAAGTCCCCTCTGCCGCCATTAGCCCCGATGCTGTCCCACCCGTTCTTGCTTCCATCGTGATCGCGAGCGAGATGTATATTGGACAGCTTCGCAATTCAGCCACTCGCGCTCATCTGTGGTGTGGATCGGAGCGGTTGTAGTCTAGTTGCAGAAACGAAAGACAGAAACGCGGGATGTTCTCGTAGTCAAACTACGTTAATTCGGCAAATTTTTATTCCGCCAGGATACAGGACAGAAAGCAAACAACAAATAGGCGCAGCGAACAGACGATGCGTTCTGTCGTCTGCTTACTGCGTCTTTTGGAAGATGGCGTTCCCTCCGGCATCATCTGCTATTCCACCACCGTCTATCGTCGTCCGCAATGCCCTAAGACGCGGACAGGAAAGCTGCGCGTCGGCGTCCGTTTCCGCCTTCGTCCGTCTGCTATTCCGCCCCCGTCTAAAAACTTCTGCAACGCTTGCAAGACGCGACCATGAAAGCAGCGTTCTAGCGTTCCATCATGCACGAGCCACGGCACAATACAAGCGTCTGTCAAGCCGTGTTTCAAAATTTACTCGATCTTACTCCAGGGTAAGGGCTTTGTATCCTTGGCGTTCTAAAACCTACCCGCGTCCAGCGTTTTTCACTCTGTGCTGTCACGTGATACGATCCGCCGGAGTAACTTGGATTCATTTCGGTAAGATTTGGAACACAGCCTCAGTGTATGTTGGTGTCTGGTAAAAAGCGACCGAGGGGAGTAAAAAAATATCAAAATATATATGCAGTCCTTTCTGCTTTTCCGTTCCCTTTCATTTTTTTTTTTTTTGCATGGCATTTGCGGCTTATGGATGGTGAGCGTCATGACGTATAATTAAAACGCGACATAAAAATATTTGCTTTGGAAGACCAGGTGCACTACAAAACTTGAGAGTTACTTGCCTTTCAAAGCAAAGTGACTGTAATAGGCCTGGGCAAACTTGATGCGAGTTGAAAGCCCAATTGCCTCCAGCCAAATGACTCGCAAATTCTTACCTGTGTTAGTATGCCTTCTCGGTATTGAAGCTGCGGTCACAATCACGACGGATGCACAATTCACAAAGAACCGGGGCTGGTTTTACGGGAACCAACGTCTTTATTGAGCATCAACTCGCGCAAACGAACAAATCAAGCCAGATGGTTGACGTGGGACGCTAGGCTATTGGCGACTCCAGCGAAATCGACGCCGCGTAGCGGCAACGCCTTGAAGATCCTGAGAGGAGGTCGTTTCAACTCTGTCATCTGCTATCGCTGCTTGGTTCTTGTAGGCAGCATAGAAACAAACATCGTTTCCAATAATTATTTTTATGCTTCCGCCTTGTCATTCCTACGCATTGACTAGAAGAAGGTATCTACCGTCGAAAAATCGCTTTGCTTTTATATGTAACACCGATTTTATGCTACAGTGCAAGAAATTTATGGTGGTCCGCGTGCTGAAGGACGAAAACGACCTCCTTTGGTCCGCCATTTTGCCTGACCAGCGCGCCCCCTATAGTTTGCTGGAGTTGCGAATAATAGCGAGTTCGTTTCACGGCACTCGTGCCCACGCGTGCCCACTCGCGGCGTAAAGCGAGTTCGTTTCGGCAGGCACTCCACGAGTGGTTGCACTCTCCGAGTTCGTTTCAGCGGCGGCACCCCACGCGTGCATGCACTCGCTGCACCGAGAAAATCGGGCGTGCGCCAAAATGCAATCCCGTCATGCCTCGCTCCGGCGAGGCCGGCGGGGAGCGGGAGCAGACGACGAGGGTTCGTTTGCTACGATGTGTCGCGGAACCGAAAGGAAAAAAAGTAGATTTTCTGATAGAAATCGCGTCCCGCGGGCAACGGAATCAAACGCGAGCTTGAATTGTGAGCGTCTGCTATTTCATGAAGGAAGCAATTGACATCCCGTGCTTTATTTGCAGGTTTTAAGTCGTTCTGTTGCCGTACAGAGGCTGAAATATACCAGTCTGTCAAGAAATGCTAAGAACAAACGCATCAGCGGCTTCCGAGATGTTTTTCACCATCCGTGTGCGGGTGAAAAATTGAACATTTGTCGACAAAACTCCCCCAGCAGAAACCTCTGACTGCCCAATAAGCATCAGAGAAAGCTAAACATAGTGACTTTACCCGAGGCTTGGGCAACATCATCATGTTTTACATTTACCTACGTCAGTTAACTTGCCCCGTCGTATTTTGTTCGAGAAAGCTCTCGTCCTCGACGTCCTCACCAAGGCTAATATCTGATCCACCTGTAATGACGATCGACATCAAACGTCCCACGAAACGTTTTGCTGGATATTCCAACAGACTAGTTTTAAGCCGTACCCTTTCAGTGGTTCACGCATAATACCATGCTCAAACGGATCAAGCTTCTGCTCGGACAGCATCATCAGTTTTCTTCAGTGTAAACGGTTATAAGAATCGAAAGATCGCAACCATGCTGCTTTGTAGACAGCTGGGTGCGGAAATTTAGGCCGTCCGTAACTATCTTTACGGCAGCCGAGTTGCTCGAAGTCATCGCAACTATAAACTACAGGTTGCAGCGTTCCACGTTTGTAGATAAACGTTGGTAGTGACTGCACTCTCGCATCCCCACCCATCACTCCGAACAGAAAGGCGCTAGTTTCGGTTTGAGGTCGGTACCTTTTCTACAACATGGATGGCGGCAGCATCAGTCTTCTGCACTCGGTGCATTTGGCGAGTTCGTTTGAGTCCAGTTCTCCGTGCAACACTCTGCGGGTGTGATGCATTCTGGGAGAGAACTCGAACGGTGCCAGTGCGTGTGAAACGAACTCGCTATAAGGCAGTTTCGCTATGAAAACAAGCACCCGCACAGCGCTTCCGAAGGCGCGTACTTCGGACAGTTGTTTGCTGCAAACTAGGTCGGTTGCGGAGATCTTCCTCTAAACACCTCGGCGAACTCAGTGTGACTCGCACTCATAAAAAATAAACGAGCTCAACGACCTATGCTCGTTCAGCACGCCGCAAACGCTGGCAGATGTTTGTTATCGTTAAAAACTAAAGCGGCCAAGACACTCTAAGGATTTTTTATACAATAATAACTATATCTAGATTATTTGTATCTCATGCATAAAATTATTGTTGATGTAAATAATATTACGGCACGGACAAACAATTTTCCAACGCACATTTCACACTTGAGTCATCTCTTGAACCTTTGAGAGACGAGAAACGGTGCTTAGCTCTACTGCGTTTCAAGATAACTTGGCGAACTATAGGGAGGCTACAGGGCCTAGCGACCCAATAAGAGCGTCGCAGCTAGGCACGTGACCCCACGTCACGGGAGCATTTGTGTCACCACGCCACACGCGAGGCGCGAGACCCGGAGGAACCGGCTGTCGTCTGCTAGCCAAGAGTCGTCTGCTCCGAAACCAACCAACATCCAACGAACGTCCCCCGCAGCAACATATCCGTCCGCTAGAATAGCGAGCACTTTGGGAACAGTTCGTGAGACGACCATACGCTTAATTTCGCCGCGAATCTGTGACGGGTGCTTATGTCAGGGCACAGTGCGATGTTTTGGGCGGAAACGGCCGATTACACGGCTTCGATCGCCGGCGATCGCCAACGGCCACGGCGCTACAAGGCCAAACAAATTGAGCGGACACGGGTGTGGCGTCACGTTTTTTAGTTTAAATATAATTGAAACTCATAAATTTGTGATCATTTAGTATTTATTCTTCATATCTTCTCGTTATAGATGAAATCGCGAGAGTTCAAATGCCGTTAAAAGAAAAAGAAGCCTAAGAACTCCTTTTTGTCGCGTTATCACGTGCTTTGCTCCGGCGCCATTGTTAGGGGGGGGGGGGGGGGCGCAGCCTTTACAGTTTACCAAATTGTCTTGAAACGGAGTATACTGAGCACCTTTTGTTATGGGAGGCTCCTAGAGCTGGGCTGCCTCCACCCAAATTGCGTCAAATGGCTTAAATATTTCTAAAACAAAATATGTTCCCCATCATTATAAGAAAAAACGTTTTTATTTTAATCTTTTTTTAACCTGAAATGCGATTTACAGAGCTTCAGATACACGAGGTCTCTAAAGGGGTTAGACACAGACACATATACACGGATGGTGATGCGAACTCTTTCGTCTCTTGTACACGGACGGATGGCTGCACACTCTATCACAGTCTATTTGCGTCGGGACTCGCTAACGCTTCCTGTTATCGCGCTCTCTCACTCTGACAGAAAAAGCGCAGCGCAAAACAACGAGATATCGCAATGTCGACGCGTCAGTGCGTGAATAACTTCTCCCATCCGCTTTCCGCATGTCCAAAAGGTTGGCATTCATTTTTGTTTGCCCCTGTCAAAACTCGTGCACGCTCGCGTCTCGTAGGAAACGAGGCGTTAATAAAAAAACAACAACAGAAATAAACAGTTCAGCCCTCACGACAGACGTCAGCAATGACAAACACGACTCGGTCGGACCGCTGTCCCCTGACTGAAAATAAGCGCAGAGTTGCCAGAGTTTATTTCAACTGCTGTCCGCTCCGATGCGGTTGCCTGGCGTCGCACCAGGATCAAGATTTATGAAGGCCCCGCGTCGGGCCCGACTCTCATATTTAAAGCCGGCAGCCAAGATCCTTCTTCTCCTCGCTTCTCTCCTCTGCCGGTTGGGGAATGCTCGTTAAAAATTCATTTACGCGGCCGCGGTTTGTCTCCATGTTGTTCGCGGAGGGCCGCCGAGTGACTGTGGCTCCATCTCGGGGCCGACGCGGAATTACAGTAGTGGGTATGAACAAGTGGGGGAAAAGAACGAGGGAGTCCTGTAAATAATAATATAATAGTATGGATTGGGCGTGACCGAGTGACAAACAACGAGCACTCGCATCGCGGGTCTCTTAATATTGATTTGGTTCGTCGGCTCGCGTGGCTTCTCAATGTCTGTGGAAGCTCGTAGCGAGACGCGCTGTTGTGTCATGTTCGTCTGTCTTTCAGTTTGTGTTCGTGAATGAAAATAGGTTTGGGTTTGCGTTTGGATCTATAGGCCCTCGAAAGCGTGTACGAGAGAGTCTTTGCGCTTTACTCACTGACAGTAGAAATGGAAGGTAAAAGTGTCCTTGAATTAAAATCTTTTAAATGTAGGCTGTTTCAAAATTATGCCTGTTAAGTTTTATTTTGTTTATTAGTATGGTTGTCGTGATTGCCAATCGAAATTTCGACGTAGCCCCGCCCGTTGGTGGGCGCGCCAGCGCAAAAGAGGCGCGAGAGTGAATGCAAAAAATGAAAGCCGTTCACAACTCCCTGTAACGCCGAATTGGAGCGCAGCTCTTGAGGAGGAGGAGGGAAGGGTACTCAGGGGAGGGTGTACCCCTCCTCCTCCTCCCTCATTCTTCAATGTCCTCTAGGGGGGGGGAGGGGGGGTTCACGTGACCCCGGGGGGGGGGGGGGGGGGGGGGGGGGGGCGGGGTCGCGCGGTGCATTAGGGAAAGGTCCCATAATGCACCGCGCGAGCCCCCCCCCCGGGTCACGTGACCCCCCCCCCCCCCCCCGAGTCACGTGACCCCGGGGGGGGGGGGGGCTCGCGCGGTGCATTATGGGACATTTCCCATAATGCACCGCGCGGTTACGCCGACGCCGACGCCGCTCAAGCCGGAAACGGGCGCCTAAGAGCTGCGCTCTAAAAAGCCGTTTACAGCTCCCTGTAACGTTGAATTAGAGCGCAGCTCTTGAGGAGGAGGAGGGAAAGGTACCTCAGGGGGGGGGAGGGGGGTTCATGTAACCTCGGGGGGGGGGGGGGGGTCACGTGACCTCGGGAGGGGGTCAAGCGATCTCGGGGAGGGGGGGGGGGTCTCGTGACCTCCCCCCCCCCTTCCCGAGGACACCGAAGGTACCCGAGGTTCTCCCGAGGTCATCGGGAGGGGGGCTCGCGGTTACGCCGACGCCGACGGCGACGCCGACGCCGACACTGACGCCACTCAAGCCGGAAACGGGCGCCTAAGAGCTGCGCTCTAAAACTAGCCAAGGTGACGTCATCGGAGGGGCCACATTACCCTAGGTCAGCCACTTAAACCCTCGTTACACGGGCGCCCTTAACCACAGTAAGTCACCCTTAACTGCTGTTATGCTTCACCACAGTTACCGCACAATGCTCTCGGTCAGCTATTTCAGAAGTGCAGAGTGCGCGTGCAAAGCTTCTGGTGGCGCTCAAGATGCGCAATTGCACGCGTGCGCCATAGCTTGACTATACTTCATTTCACCTTATGTGCGAGCGAAGGCAAAGCTGGAAGCCGCTAGCGCGAAAGTTCCGTGCGTTCAGGCTTTGCTCGAGCGCACGAGCTGGGGAGAAACGCAAAAAGCGCTGGTCTCGCGCTTCTAGCTTTGGCTTCGCTCGCAGATAATGTGAAACAGGCACACTATGCGAAACGAAGTGAGCACTAAATAAGGTACGCTTCGGAGTAACGACACTTACTCGTCTTGGTGCTTAAATCATGGTTGCCAGTTGTCAGACATTTTATCTGAAATCACTAAAAACGCTCTTCCGTCCTCCGTAAATGTTTAAACGGTTCGCGGACCAGAGCAAAAGAGCAGTACAATCTATGCTTAGGTAGTCGCACTTTTGAATCAGACGATCGGAAGTGTGTCTGCTGTGTTTCTAAGCACCGAGATGGTGGCGCCCACAACAAATATCGGGGAACAGAGCGCCGGCTCTATAGCGTAGCTCATTTAGTGGCTCTACGTCAAGTCATTGGTAGAGGTGTATGCCGCCCGAACATTCGGATTTGGATTTGGATCTGGATATGGGGCTAACCCCTTTGTAACTTGGGATCCCAGCGTACTGGATCAATCCTTCTCCATTCAAGGTGGCCCAGACTGGTTTTCGAAGCACGACTGCTTGCAAACGCCTTAAAGTCACTGGTTCCTGGAAAAGCAGCGCCAAGCTCCCCGTATGGTCGCTATCTAGATCCGTGAAATGAGCAATTTCTCCTGGACCAGTCCGTTTTTGGTGAGCCGGTCTAAATTCGCTGGTGACGGGTAGCTTTATGGGGACGATTCTTGTATATCGAGAGTTTGCTATCGACACACTAGGGAAACAAGTGTACTTCTTCGTACCACCACCACATGCTGCGTCGGTGCTTGGAGGCACTAAAAATACGTTTACTGATTTAAAATACGCAAGTAGAACAATATAATAAGAAATCCGTAGAGATGGGCATGATTGATAAGTTGACTGCATACACAGTGCCAAAGACGCTTATATTGGCGAGGAACGCTTCCAGTACGATGATGCTCCATGGTGATCTTGGCGCGACTGGTTTAGAGCGACCCTATGGAAGCTTCGAAGATTTGAATGGACCGAGATGGCGATTTCCATGGCAATGCAGACAGAGTAGACCATCGCCTTGTGAGGCGATGGTCTACTTCGTCTGTATGTCAGTATATGTTTGTGTCAGGCTGGCAGGTAGGGAAGGCAATGCCGTTACTTTCCCATTATCCAATGACTTTAGAAACGCAAAGCCTGAATTGTTTCGAGAGACTTTAGTGGAAAGCCGATCATGGCGACGCTTTTGGTCACAGACGTCACCAATCTTCGGTGACGAACTAACAAGTCAGTCTAAGCTGCGCTTTCAGCACGCGCTCATCGGCTTCCCCAGGGCCACGACCGGATTGGAGAAGCGCGCAAATGGACCTTTTTCACATACCGACGGCACCAGGCGGTGGCTGCACGAACTAAAAATCGAGGAAGTGACCTACCTGCGCTACCAATCGATAATGGGAGCTACGCTACCAGTTTCTTCGCTCTCCGAGCAGCGGCGCGTGCCCAACGCGACTCTAAAGAGGGGGATCTGTGGCGTCCACCCAAACGTCATGTTTTTCTTTCCGTCCACTTTCTTTTTTTGTGTAACACAATTATATATATGTTGCAATTACGTGTTCTACTCGCTGATCCACAGCCTCCTTCCGAATTTCCTCGATTTCTAGTACCGACTTCCGCCGCTTGGCATCGAGTGCTCGCGCGTGCGCAGAACGCTTCTCGGAAAAGGTCCATTTAGTCTTCCCTTACCTGATTTTGGTTGCGCGTTCGACGAGCCGTTATCGAAGACAGAAGGCCCGCGCTGGAAGCCGAGTATCTACATTCTTAAAGGAGTCACGAAACGATTTTTATTTTCTATTTTCGCATCCTACTTCTTAGAATCACTTCCTAAAGTTAATCAGCCATTAAACTTCCCTTGGTTGTTCTCCCCAGGCAATGGCAGGCGCCAGAAAAGTTGGAGAAATATGAGCATCGTTCATCCCCTCAAACCGGGGCCAGAATCAAAGGCCACGTGGCCCGGTGCCTATCCTATACTTCGTCTCACCTTAGTATGGACTATTGTTAGCCGCGCGTGCTAAAAGCGCGAGCTAGTCGGTTTGAATGAAGCCGCAGCGGCTGCACGAGCTCTCGTGCAGCGAGTGCTCTAGTCAAGGCAGTGAACGCTGGCCGCTCACGCTAGCACAGCCTTCGCGGTTAGTCCATGCTAGGGTGAGACGAAGTATAGGCCACCAACGTAAATCATAGCCACGCGCTGGGGTCGGCAAAGTAGAAAACGGGTGCTGAGATCCAGGCAATGTCAGAGTTGGGCTATTCTCATAGTGGTTGTACACGAGCCACTACACCAGCGTCCGCCGAAACATCGATGATTACGAGCCGACGTCGAGTGCTCACGCAGTTCTCGCGTTTAATCCATGAGCCGCGCTCGACTGTCCTCAGGTGGCTGGTTTTGATCCCACAATTACGTCGTCAAGCTCTGCGAAGGCAAGACTAAAAGAAGTAGTCTCCTTATATCTTCGCAATTTCACCGCGACGAACAAACTCCTGAATCAGTGGCGGTCCGTGAGAGTATACTTGGGCCGGAGTAGCACCAGTACGCCTTTGTAAAGTCGTGAACATTCCAACCCGATATCCAGTCTGGTTTGATCGTGATACGACTGGTTTAGAGCGACCCTATGGAAGCTTCGAAGATTTGAATGGACCGAGATGGCGATTTCCATGGCAATGCAGACAGAGTAGACCATCGCCTTGTGAGGCGATGGTCTACTTCGTCTGTATGTCAGTATATGTTTGTGTCAGGCTGGCAGGTAGGGAAGGCAATGCCGTTACTTTCCCATTATCCAATGACTTTAGAAACGCAAAGCCTGAATTGTTTCGAGAGACTTTAGTGGAAAGCCGATCATGGCGACGCTTTTGGTCACAGACGTCACCAATCTTCGGTGACGAACTAACAAGTCAGTCTAAGCTGCGCTTTCAGCACGCGCTCATCGGCTTCCCCAGGGCCACGACCGGATTGGAGAAGCGCGCAAATGGACCTTTTTCACATACCGACGGCACCAGGCGGTGGCTGCACGAACTAAAAATCGAGGAAGTGACCTACCTGCGCTACCAATCGATAATGGGAGCTACGCTACCAGTTTCTTCGCTCTCCGAGCAGCGGCGCGTGCCCAACGCGACTCTAAAGAGGGGGATCTGTGGCGTCCACCCAAACGTCATGTTTTTTCTTTCCGTCCACTTTCTTTTTTTGTGTAACACAATTATATATATGTTGCAATTACGTGTTCTACTCGCTGATCCACAGCCTCCTTCCGAATTTCCTCGATTTCTAGTACCGACTTCCGCCGCTTGGCATCGAGTGCTCGCGCGTGCGCAGAACGCTTCTCGGAAAAGGTCCATTTAGTCTTCCCTTACCTGATTTTGGTTGCGCGTTCGACGAGCCGTTATCGAAGACAGAAGGCCCGCGCTGGAAGCCGAGTATCTACATTCTTAAAGGAGTCACGAAACGATTTTTATTTTCTATTTTCGCATCCTACTTCTTAGAATCACTTCCTAAAGTTAATCAGCCATTAAACTTCCCTTGGTTGTTCTCCCCAGGCAATGGCAGGCGCCAGAAAAGTTGGAGAAATATGAGCATCGTTCATCCCCTCAAACCGGGGCCAGAATCAAAGGCCACGTGGCCCGGTGCCTATCCTATACTTCGTCTCACCTTAGTATGGACTATTGTTAGCCGCGCGTGCTAAAAGCGCGAGCTAGTCGGTTTGAATGAAGCCGCAGCGGCTGCACGAGCTCTCGTGCAGCGAGTGCTCTAGTCAAGGCAGTGAACGCTGGCCGCTCACGCTAGCACAGCCTTCGCGGTTAGTCCATGCTAGGGTGAGACGAAGTATAGGCCACCAACGTAAATCATAGCCACGCGCTGGGGTCGGCAAAGTAGAAAACGGGTGCTGAGATCCAGGCAATGTCAGAGTTGCGCTATTCTCATAGTGGTTGTACACGAGCCACTACACCAGCGTCCGCCGAAACATCGATGATTACGAGCCGACGTCTAGTGCTCACGCAGTTCTCGCGTTTAATCCATGAGCCGCGCTCGACTGTCCTCAGGTGGCTGGTTTTGATCCCACAATTACGTCGTCAAGCTCTGCGAAGGCAAGACTAAAAGAAGTAGTCTCCTTATATCTTCGCAATTTCACCGCGACGAACAAACTCCTGAATCAGTGGCGGTCCGTGAGAGTATACTTGGGCCGGAGTAGCACCAGTACGCCTTTGTAAAGTCGTGAACATTCCAACCCGATATCCAGTCTGGTTTGATCGTGATACTACTTGTATCGCGACGAACAAACTCCTGAATCAGTGGCGGTCCGTGAGAGTATACTTGGGCCGGAGTAGCACCAGTACGCCTTTGTAAAGTCGTGAACATTCCAACCCGATATCCAGTCTGGTTTGATCGTGATACTACTTGTATCGCGACAAACAAACTCCTGAATCAGTGGCGGTCCGTGAGAGTATACTTGGGCCGGAGTAGCACCAGTACGCCTTTGTAAAGTCGTGAACATTCCAACCCGATATCCAGTCTGGTTTGATCGTGATACTACTTGTATCGCGACGAACAAACTCCTGAATCAGTGGCGGTCCGTGAGAGTATACTTGGGCCGGAGTAGCACCAGTACGCCTTTGTAAAGTCGTGAACATTCCAACCCGATATCCAGTCTGGTTTGATCGTGATACTACTTGTATCGCGATACTGGAATTTGTTACTTTTTTTGTAACTTTCAATGGCAACTCGATACATTTCTGAAGTAAAAGTAACGATAACTGAAGTACATTTTGAAGAAATACCTGAAAACTATCTGCAAAGGCAAACAAATTACACTATTTCTTTAACACTAGAACGGATTCGGCCATGTGCCCAGGTTGGGTCCCACATTAGACGCGACAAAATAAACCAGTACTCAAATCTTTTTTCGTCGGTGAGCAAAGTGCTGCAGCACCGAGGGCAGACATTTTTCTACTTCCTCTTTTTCCTTTTTCATTGCGCGGAAAAGCGAGTTTAGCATTGCTTTATTTTAATTTCTTGCGCGGGGTGGCTCTGGTCCCGTGTTCCCCCTTTCCGGCCTCATGAACAGCCCCGCCTCTTCAGCCAAGCGACAGGACCACCTCGCGGAAACACTTGACCCGTAGACGCCTAACGGGGAACTGTGTAATCGCCGAACGAGAGCCTCTGTCGTCGGTGCCGCAGCACTCGCGGCGATAGCTTTCTTTGCGAAAGCGTGTCACCGCTAGTATACACACTGCCTGACCGGGGCCACGGACGATGTTTCTACTGGTCGACTTGTCCTTTCCGAGAGGCCGTGAGCCCGCGATCCACGGGTCGAGTCTTTTGTTCTGCGTTGCAGAGAATAAACTAAAAAGAAAAGCGGAACGCATTCCAAAACGACTTTGCGTTTTTTTTGTTTTTTTTCACGTCCTTTCTTTACCTTCCTCTAATAGTAAACGGGTTTTTGTTTCACTTTATTCAGTTCCAAATGGTGTTGCCTTTGCTCCCCTCCCTATTATTGTAATGGACCCATCTGTATCTCTCCTCTCCGTCTGCTGAAAAAAAGGGAATAAGAGAGATCTTGAGAGAAAAAGGAAGGTAATAAATATAAATCGTAGTCATTGTTTGTTTTCATCAATGCCTTCGTAGTTAAATTTAAAAAAAAAAGAACGAAAGTATCTTGAAAGTGACTAAGTTACTATGACGAAGTAACTGTAACTGTAACGCGTTACTTTTGTTTTAAGTAAGTGTAACTTAAATACATTTTTTAATTATCTGTAACTGTGACTAATTACTTTTTAAAAGTAACTTACCCAAGACTGCCGATATCGTTTCATGCCCCCTTTAACTTGGAGTACTCATTGCACCAAAGGCGGATTTAAGAGGGGAAAAGGGGGGATGACTGCTTCCTGGGCTTCCAAGGGCACTTTTTTTATAGATAAAACGACATACACCAGGTTTTTGTTGTTTGTTGTTTTATATGGAGGTAGGAAGGAGGAGGAAGCGACATCACGGCTCAAGCCAGCCAAGCGGAGAAATCCCAAGCGAAACCGTAAGTAGAGGTCGCTGTCGCTGCAACGCCCCAGAGGGTGCCAAGGGTCCGTCCAATAGCGTATTTTGGTTTTGTTCGTTTTTGGTCATTGTTGGGCGCGTGTCCGTCCAGACCGGAAGCTGTCCCCGGCTTCACCTCCGTGACGTTTCTTTAAAGAAATGCAAACTTTTAATCGGCAAATATTAGGTCAACAGAATTGGCAAAATATATCTGGGAAACGCATCGCCTGTGACGTCACAGGCGTCTGCGACGTCAGGTCTCTCTTTTTGACCCCCCCCCCCCCCCCCCCCAGCTTGACTGATAAAATGACGCCCTTGTATTGGGCGTCGTCACAACACGTTCGGTCGATCCTTTTCAATGTTTTACTACGAATTCGTATTATTTATCTTAGATGTGAAAGAAAAGAACTTATAAATTGCCCGAATCGCCATTGTCAACCTGGTTTGATCAGAGTGCCCGACGCCTCGGTCAAATGCAGTGAACAAAATAAACGAATTACACGGTCTCGTTTCCTTTCATCGGCGCTTCTCGAAACAGGAAGCGACCGAGAAGAAAAGAAAGAAATTAATCATAAATACGAGGCGAAAGAACGGAAGAAAAGAGGGACGTTGTCCCGTTTCTTTTGGGGAGTAAATATAACCAGAATGTGACTATATCTGACTCCTATTCGCCTTTTGTAATAATAAAGAAGCTCGGTGATGTGGAAAATGGCGCTATAGCTAGATGATTAAAGTATGCAGTGTGACTTTAAAAGTCGTCCTCCGCATATGCTTTCAACAGCTTTCTCTGGCGGCCGCCTTTCGAAAGCACTTAGGTGGCTATTTTGCTCGTATCTGTATATATTGTTTTTGTTTTGAGTGGTAAATAAATAAACGTCTGTTCTTCGTCAGGCATGTTTGCGAACGGATGTTTTTCAATGTTTGGTATTTCTTTGCGCTCACGCTTCCTCTAGAATTTTCATTGAATACGCCCAGAGGAAAAGTTCTGGAAAAAGTGAGTGTCCAGATTTTTTTTCCCCGTCCATTGTTTATGGTTCTTTCTAGCCGAGACACCATTGTCTTTGCAGCGCGAAAAAATACGTATTATTTTATTTGTGTGAGTGTGTGCAGATTAAAAATATATTTGTGTATGTGTGTGTGTGCGCGCAGCGTGCGTGCGTGCGTGTGCGTGTGTGTGTGTTTGTTTGTTTGTTTGCGTGTGTGTGTAGATTACAAATTTATTTTCCCCCTCTCTTCCGGAAATGGTTTTATTTTTTAAGAATTTGAGCGCAAGTGTAGTTTCGATTTTGAGGTATGTTTTCGTGAACCATCTTGCACGCTCTTTAACTTTCCACCGCGCCGCTGCCCCAGCGCGGTGGCATATTTCTAGACTGTCGTGGCCGCAGGTACACAGAGCTTTGCGTGCCTCGAATCTCAAAAGCGAAACCTCGCGCTGCAGAACCCAGGGATCCTGGGTTCAATCGCCACCCCTGCCCGTTTCGGTCTGGATGAGCATCGTACCGGTGTGCGGTCCTGTATCACTACTGCGTGATGCACGTTAAAGACCCCGGGCTAGCGGTTGCAATGCACTGGCTAAATTGCTCATGTACGGCTGAGAGACGAGTCGCCGGATGAGGCAGACGAACTTGAGGTTGTATTAACATATACGCAAACACATTGACTTTCTTAAGCCATATAGTTTTCTGTTGCAAATGTTCTGTCCTTTTTTTTTTTCCCGCCTTTTTTTTGTAACCAACTTTTATTTGTTGCGCTGAAAACACGTGTGTCCACTATTCTTTCACTCTTCACTGCAATTCAGGAAAAAAAATGTCAACCTTTATACCGAGTTTTATCTCCGAGGTCCTATATTGCATCGAATGCCCCATTTAAGGATTCAATTTATTTAGAAAACATTAAGCGTCACGTGACGTCATGGTATCAAGTCGTGTTGTCACGTGACACCGTGACCTACGTCACGTCCAATCACTGTGTGACATCACGCTACGGGATGTAAAGTTCCGTGACAGAGTGCCACGCAACATGGCGTCTTTACCTACCATGCGGTGTGCGCGCAGGCACGGAATTTCTGGAAATGACAGCTTCAGTTATTAAGAAAAGAAAACATTCAGTGCTTTAAAATAGTGCCGACAGTTCCCGCTGCCGATGAACTGCCGGTGTAAGGCACGCATTGCATAAAACGGCGACAATATCGAGGGACTCGGTGGCGATGTCTGTTGATGAGTAAGTCCCTTCTAGTGGCCTCGACTGTCTTTCAGTGTGTTTGCTTTGGGTCAGCTTGTTATGGCCACCTGAAAAATGTAGAAGCGATGAGTACGGTCGTGTACTTGCGATACTTGCGAACCTGATACTGTCCAGCGCAAACTTCTTTTGTTTATTGACATATTCCGCGGACCCGAGAGGAAGAAAACACGTGCAAGAACAGACGTAGCAGAAACAAATAGATATATATTAAAAGAAAGTTATGAACAACACGACGGTATATTATAAACAATACCAGGATACTCACAACGAATACACGCGTTTTGTTTGGAAAATGGCTAAAAAGTGTTCGAACGGAGTAAGATATATATTAATAGACCGATCTCACCAGCTAGTTTGACTACGCCACCGCTGTCGCCATGCATCGCGGGCAGAAAGAGAGAAATACTTTATTATTGGACAAAACAAATTAAAATTGATCCCAGTCCGGATGCCCTTTTGGGTGTTACGAGTTCTGGTCGTGAATGGTTTTAATGTGCTGTAGCAATCGTGGCCAATAGATGGCCTGAAGTTCAGGTGGTGGAGTGAGCCCAGTGCTCCCAGGAACGAGAGGAGGGTGTTAGAAGGGAAGGATATGTTGTTGAAATGCTTAGCTGCTCGCGGCATGTCTAGTAGGTGTGCTCGGGAGTGGGATAGCCCCCGCAGACCCTGCACTGGGGATAGCCCTTTTGTTGGGTGATATGATGGAGAAAAGGGTCGCAGGGGAGGGAGTTAATTTGTGGCCTGTCTAAGAATTCTTGCGTCCTCTCGAGATGTGGCATGCGGTCTGAGGGGTAGAGAGCGAGCGTTATGCCGGAGAGCGCGAAGACGTTAATGGCGTTCTTGCCGCTGCTGTCGTGTGAGAGCTTGAGTAGAAGGAGCCGATGGCCAGGGACTGCCGGGACCCGGATCGTGAGGATATAGTTAGGCTTGCGGGTGATCGTTCTCGTTGTACAGTGGACGGCTGTATATGCCGTTCCTTCGTGGAAATTGGCATCGGTGTGGTATATGCCAGGGCCGTTTTGGTTATAGTGGATGGCTCTTATCTGGCGACGGGCAGGATGGCGGATGGAGTCCATATTTTTTGTATTGGCGCCACAGTGATTCGTGGTATCATAGGGTCGAAGCTGAGGGGAATATGACACTGGGGGTACAGTGTGGCCTAGTTCCTAAAGGAGGGCTCGTCCTTGTTCTGTGGTTCTGAGGCGGACATGTTGTGCTTCAAGGTGGACGGAAACTGTCTTGGAGGTTGTTATGGAGGGCTGTGGCTTCTATGAGGTGATTGGTGCATGTTGGGCACTCCTAGTTTTGTTCGTGGACACAGACGGAGTGCTGCTTCTAACTTGTTGCGTCTTGTGGTTGTCAGCCGGACGTGCGGTAATGCGTGCAGTACTCGGGTGTAGATTAGGGCCTCCTATATTCTTCGGAGGGCAGATTCAATCATTTCTTTGTTCCGGTGGGTAATGCGTTGGAGGATGTTTTTGATCTGATGAATAGTTCGAAGGGTACTGTGGAGCCATAGTGTGTGCCGATTATCCTCTTGCCTAGGAAGCCGAGGACGCGGATAAACGCCTTAGGGGGCATGGGGTTGTTGTGGCGGCGAAGTTGGATCGGGTCGGGTGGTCCGAGCTTTGAGTTTGATTCGTTCGTCGGTGATGACAATGTATTCAAATTTTTGGGGGGCCCAGGATAGACAATCCCGTTGGCATAATTGCGATTGTACCGAGAGCTTCTTGGAGTGCCGTTTCTTGTTCTCCGGGATTCCCTGTGTTACACCAGATAGTGATATCATCAGCGTATAAGGCATGAGGAATATAAGGTATGCGGTTGAATTGGGAGGGGAGGTTCATCATGGCGATGTTGAATAACATCGGGGATATAATGGATCCCTGTGGCGTGCCTCTAGTGATAGTGAAGGGATCTGATGGGTTGTCCCTCACTGTCGAGTATGCGTATCGTCCGTTCCGGAAGGAAGGCGTGAACATAATTGTATAGCCGGCCGGAGCCCCGAGCTGCTGGAGGTTTTGCCAGTACGCTGGCGTGTTTGACATTGTCAAATGCTTTCTTACTATGACTGCTACGATTGTACGCAGCTGCGCCGCACTTGGGATATTCTTGGGTGGGGGCTTGTAACCTCAACATGACGCAATATCTTGATGACAGGGGGTGAGTGTGGTCAATTGTAACCAAAGCGCAATATCTTGGGCACTCATGTGTCGTCGGAAGCCTATTTTACTTGATGGCAGAGGGTGAGTGTGGTCAATTGTAACCAAAGCGCAATATCTTGGGCACCCATGTGTCGTCGGAAGCCTATTTTACTTGATGGCAGGGGGTGAGTGTGGTCATTGTGCCATTCAAGTCTGGTGAGTACTATCTTTTCCATGACCTTTCCTATGCAGGAGGTCATGGAAATCGGACGGAGGTTTGGGATCCTTTACCCGGCTTGGGCAGGAAAGTAACCTCAGCTTCGTTCCATTCCGAGGGGAGGATCCCTGTGCGTCAGGCTTGATTGATATGTTGTAGTAGGTCCATGGTTGCCTGAGGAGAGAGGTTCCGGAGTGCAGTGTATGAGATGTTGTCCGGCCCAGGAGCTGTATTTCGCTGAAGTGTTCGAAGGGTTGCTTTGAGTTCTCTGAAGGTGAAGTCGGACTGAATGCCTTCGAGTGTTTCAGGGGCTTCTGGCTTTAGAGGGAGCGGCTGTTGGTTGTGTTCCAGAGAGTAGGTATCTCGTTGGTCTTCGGTGTAGTTGTTCATTCATCTGGAGTTTCCGGCCTCTTGGCTCGGTTCAGTTGTAGTTCCAAGCGATGCGGGGGGGCATTGAAGTCTCCTGCTATGAGGAACTGCTGGCCTGGAGACTGATATTTCTGCACATACCCGTGCCAAGGAGGAATTGAGGATATACGTTAAGTTGTTTTGATGGCGACCAGTAGGTGTTGATGACGTGTATCTTGATGCCGTTAATGAGGCTTTCCGTGTGCACCTGTTCTATGTTGGAGGTGTTCATTTGTGTTGTGTCGTATTGTAGTGTAGAGTGGTGCTTGCGCACATACGTTCCTGTCATGCCCGGCGCTTAGAGAGCAGGATGATGCTGGGATACGGGGAAATGTGCCTCTCTGTCCGTCCGTCCGTCTGAACGTTTCCCATGGCAAGACATGGCAACATCTCCGGTTCTGTTGCCATCGGGAGTCAAACAGTGAAGTAACATGACGTCACACCACGTGACAACATCGCGTGTCAGTTTACGTGACACCACGACCAGGCGTTACCTGACCCACGTCGTGCCGCACGTCACGTTGTCACGTGTCATTCCGACTTCACAATGCAGGGGGTGGGGAGTGCATCTTTATATCGCCCTGCCGACATTGCGGCTTCTGAGCGCGAAAGAACCAATCACGGAGCGTGTAAGTCACGCGTTTCTTAACATGTCGGTGACCATAAATAAATTGCTAGCTCCGCATACATACCGCATGTCATGTATTATAAAACTTTGGATTTTTTACTTTTTCGTTTGGATAGCACTCACTCTTTTTACTAGTGTTTCTTCAATGTCAGCCTAAAGTACTTGCCTCACACTAGTCTACTTCACAAAACATTCTCATTAGTAATTATATGCAAAAATAAAACGTTGCGTTTTTTGTTGTTTTTTTTTCATTCCTTCTTTAGGCACGCCGTCTTATCCGCGTTCCTAACGTTCGCGCACTCACCGCGTCGTCTGATCGAGCGCAGATTGCCTATCTCTGCTTCAGTGTAGCTTCGCCTGATTGCTTTTGAAGGGACGCGTACGTACGTAGCCCTGTACAGTGTTACGATCAAACGAGAACGGAAAGACGTGTTAGTGACTACCGCCCTTAATGTCGCTAAGCGGTGATTGGTCAACGTTTCGATCGTCCCTATCACTTAGCTCTCGTCGTTCGTTGCAAAGCAATAACCTACGAAACAAACAAACAAAAAAAGTGGGTAATTTTATTTTTGTGTCAGTCTGCTCACATGTACACAGAGACAAGGTGTGTACTCTGGAACCACCTCTTTGTCTCCGTCGCCGACACGTGTCACGCACAGACGCACACAGGCAGGGCCGTACCAACGCCACCAAGAACAACCAAAGCCCGTGCGTTATGGAGTCATCGCATTAAATGAATCACATACACAGATTGAATATACGAGTGCTGCTTTGGGCGTTCGGCAGGAGTTCGGGCTCTATCAATCCCGTCGGGAGATGCTCGGTGTCGGGTTCGGGCCCAATGCGGAGAGTAAGTCGTCTGCTTCTTGCGCAGGAGTGGCGGTGACGTCAGAACGAAGCCGAGCTCTGGTTGGCTGATTGAAAAAAGTAGTGGGTAGGCCTCAATGCTAGATGCCTTGAGGTCTACCCACTATTTTTTTTTTTCAATCAGCCAATCAGAGCTCGACGTCGTCCTGACGTCACCGCCACTCCTGAGCAAGAAGCAGACGACTTGCTCTCCGCATTGCTGATTCGGCGCCGTCCTAGACTGTGACGTTATACAGTGTAAATAAAAGAGGCTGTTTCCAGGATTTTGATTATTCTCCACGGTGTTTGCCATGCACGCGCGCGCGCATATACGCGTACAGTCGGCAGCCAAGGAATTAGTACGAGGGATTGAAGGCCAAACGGAGACATCGCCGTGCACACGTCGCAGCGTTGCTCCGAATGCTGTGTAAACAAAAGCGGCAGTGTTCGGGCCGTTCCCACTTTTCAAACCCTATGGTGCTTCGGCGGGCAAAGATTGTTTCCAGTGCATTTTGCTTTAATGTCGTTAATAACATTTATAACTTACCAGTTAAGCGTCTTAGAAATCTCAAAATGGCGATAAAAGAGTGAATCAAAAGAAGATATCGCCGATCTCAAGGAACAAGCAAAAAGAGGTCCTACTTTCGCATATATTGCCACGCGGATCAGCCAGCAAGCGCCTTCGTGGCCGAGTGGTTACCGCGCTTGACTGTCGCGCGGAAGGTGTAGGTTCGATTCCAGCCAGGGGACTGTCCTTTTATTTATTCTTTCAAATTGGCCTTCTCGCAAGTTCGAGAACATTCTGTCTGATTGAGTTCCGAAAGTTCTACACACCGAAAGTTCTACGCCGAATGATCCAGAAACCCACGAGGCTACATAAGGGACTCCGCATGGCGAGCGGGGTCAGTTTCGCCCTAGCGTTCGATTCTGCTGTCTCGCCGACTTTCGACGCTCGCGACGCTTTGTTATTATCTTCTATTCCCTTTTGGTTTAGGCACAAGTTCGCCAAATTAAACGTTTATTTCTTCCTGTTTATTTATTGTTATTTTGGTCACCACCCGTGACAATATAGTCGGCGATGGCCCGAGGTAGAGAAGTGGTGCTCCAAAAGCACGCTTTGGGAATGGCTGCTGTTTTCTCCGTGCTACAAAGATGGCACCCGCCAGACAATCTTGTTCCTGGCGCGTTTCCGCTACTAGAGGGCCGCGTGTCACTTTTTCGTCGACCCAGCAATCGCTCGTTTATGTTAATCCTTTTTAGGGCTTACTGTAAATTTACACGCGCTTTTTTTAAGTTTTTTGTGGGTAATTAGCAAAAGTAGTATAATTCTCGTCGTGAACCTTGCCCAACCAAGTACTTGTCTGAAACGTTGTCCTGAAACTACAGAAGAAATAATGAATATCAGGTAATGAGGCTGCTGTAAGCACCGTATAATGATGCGATGAAGTTGCTGTAACCACCGAAAGATAAATCGATTAACTTTTTTTTTTTGCTAAGATAACATTCTGCGTGCAAAAGCGGATCCACAGTCTCCAAACCACCGATTAGGTCATCTGTCTATATATTGATCGGCGGAAACCGCT
Source organism: Ixodes persulcatus (assembly GCA_013358835.2). Taxonomy (NCBI): domain Eukaryota; kingdom Metazoa; phylum Arthropoda; class Arachnida; order Ixodida; family Ixodidae; genus Ixodes; species Ixodes persulcatus. Next base: position 178,671 of record JABSTQ010009473.1, on the reverse strand, counting down.
GATAGTTCGCAGTAATGATGGGTGGCTAACAACCGCCCCAAAAGCACGTTTAGTGATAAGATGAAGTAAGCTAAAACAAGCATGCGTTACGAAAAGCATTCTCTCCTACCTTGTCTGAAACCAGCGACGGACTGGTAATGGTTAGGAGATATTGCTCAACCAAAGACACGCGCAAGGCAAGGGGGAATGGACTGGACAAGGTACTATGTACGAGCAGACGTCGCGGTAAGAGGAAGCAGATAAAGCAGGTGCGGGTTGTGTTTCTGGGACTGTCATCAGGGCCGTGTCTCGGTGGTGTTGCGGCGTCGGTCCATTAATAAGTCAGGCTTCCATCCGCGCATGCCCTCGCCTTTCGGGTCCACCAGTTGGGAGTCCTTACTCCAATGCAGAATTGAAAAGGCTGAACCTCACTTTGTTATAAATTAAATACTTATAGGTTTTCTCTGTATATATATATATATATATATATATAATGCATCCTTGGTATTTCACAAATTCAATGTAAATGCCTTTAGAATGACTCTGTTCACGTCCGCCCGAAGCCACAGTCCGTCGCGTACATTAAAGGGGTACTGCAACGATATTCTACCGCCTATTTGATTGTCTGCATGGGAACCATGTTCCGTCCACACCACAGAGACACCAATCTTTTGTTCGAAAAGTTGCCGAATCATTATTTGAAAGGAATGAACCGATTACGAGATTGCACCTGGTGGATGCTCTTAATGCTACATCGTGTGTCGTTACGCCCCCCCCCCCCCCCCCCCCTTCTCCCATCAAAGCATTGCCGCTCCGCGGAAGAACGGCGTTGAGCTCCGCCGAACCGGGATTCCCTTTAATAGGGAGGGGGGGGGGGGGGGGGGGGAGTTTGAAGCGGAGGTGCGTCACTTTTTCACCTCCTCTGGCATTGCCGAACCAGTTACCAGGAATCTCGGACTGCCAGGTCGAGACGCGTTGACGCCGCCGAGGCTCACGATCACGCCAGCCTTCCTGTAGCCTCGCCCTTGAAGGTGAACATGACGTCACGAACGCGCCTGGAGGCGCCGGATCTGCCGAGACACATCGCGCTCTCCAACGGCTGCTCTTCGAGCGCTCGCTGAAAATCGGCCGTAAAAATATACCCATCCGTTCAAAAATGCGAAACGTGCGACCGTTATTAGCAGATTTGGTTGATCATGCCGCCGAGCGTGCAATGAGAAAGTAACCCGCTCCAAGGACAGTCTCCTAAAGTCCCTCCACACGTTTCGCGCTGCACGTTCTATCGAGGCAGCGTCTAAGACACGGGCACAAAAGCGTCAAGAACCGGCGGTATGAGTGCTACGCACTTAGAAGGAGCTAGGTGGCGCAAGCTGCCACCCAATTTGAAGGTATCAGCTGCCTGCGTCCGCTACAGAGACTGAAGCCAGCAAGAAGGTTGCGGTGAATCGGTTTAATATGCGTACTGAGGTTTTACACAAAAACAAAAAAGAGCAAAAGTGAAAGGCAACACGGGGCAAGGCGTACTTTCAACTAAAATTTATTAGAAGACACATAAAAGAACTGCAGACCGCACATGCGCGATAGAGTTTAATATATTGATAGTCCGGAACGCGTATGTCCCTGCGTAGACCTGAGTTGTGTGTGTGCGCGTGTGTGTGTTTTTATGGTTATAAGTATTTCTTTCGAAAGGTCTTCCATTCGCTTGATTGGATTTTGTTTTTGTACTTCGACGCGCTTAAACGGGGGCGCAGTCCTCGTGTATGTGTGTATGTGCGTGCATGTGCGGTAGCGGCGACGTCGGCGGAGTCCAAACGGACCACGAACAAGTTGAAGCCAACGGACGTTTCACAATAGGGATGGTGTGTCGCTTTCATTACTCTAAGGACCTCTCTGTCTGCGTTGTCCAAGCGAGCTTCACTTTTCATTAACGGGAAAAATGGCGAACTGAAAAGACTCTCTTTTTTCTTGTTTTTTCGACGATTATTTGAAAAAAAAATAAAAAAGGGATCTGTCTCTTTTTGGCAATTTAATTTTATTTCATTTTTTCGTTTATTTTTTGTTGGGTCTGGTAGGCCTTACACAGAGGAGTGGGGTATTTCACGATATATATAAAAATTGAAACAAAATCGATGAAAGATATCAATACAAAATTCTTACGAAACGTCATTTCCTAAATTTTCGTCATGGAGAGGATGAAAATGGCAGGGCGTCTTTCCGCGATGTCCAGTTACGGTGGCTCGTAGCCCGGTCTCCAGCACGCGCTCGCTGCCTTACACCGTGCATTGGCTGCGCATGCATGCTCGAGGTTGACGAGTCCCCGATGCATTATAGCATAGCCTCCCATATACCGAGAAAGCCTGGCAGATCGCCCCGAGAAGCGGCCGCCGAAATGGAAAATGTGGAGCGGAAGACAACGGATGAGAGGAGAGCCGCGTGACTGGCACCCCGCTGCGGCAAGACGCCGCAACACACTTCTCCCGAGCGAACAAGTGTGTTTTCGGGTCCTCGCCGCTGCAAACGCTGTGCGCTGACGTCCAGGTTCCCTGAGAAATGGCTCTTTGATGCTCTGTGCTACCAGATTCCTCGCGCTCCAAATCTGCGATCGGGCACTCTATGGCTCCGTCGTCGAACTGCCAGGCTTTGTGAGCATAGAGGGAGGCTATGCTAACAACTTAAAAAACTCCCCGCTTTCTACCTTCCTCATTTTCTCGGTGACTAAAGCGTCTGCTGTTTTAAAAATCGGTGGTGTCGCGAGCCATGCCCACGTTCGAGTTTGGCAAGGTTTGACTTTTTCGAACTTTTAGCGTTAAGTTCGACAAACGGTTTGTCGAAAGTTCGACTATCATGCGCATGCGCGGCAATTGAAAACGAGTTGACGCCACCTAGCTGTAGATTGAAACACACTAACAATCTCTAAAAAACAATATATGTTTGCTGCATATATATATATATATATATATATATATATATATATATATATATATATATTATATATATATATATATATATATATAGTGTGTACAGGGTGTTTTCTTTAAGCTTAACATAATTTTTTTTAAAAAACCATGAGAGCTATATTAATGCGGTCTATGCAGGTGAGTTATACGGCCAGGGGGACACATTATAGGAGGCTAATCGTAACGATTGGTCGGCTAATTAGTTAAAAATCGTTAATGAACTTTTTAATTAATGAAAATAGACATATAGTTCCAATTAGAAACTTGCTCAGCGTCATCGAAAACCACTAAATCAGTAATTTTCAGAAATACTTTGAGCGCGTGAGAAGCGTAGTAGTGCACTAAAGTTAGCACTCGTGGAGCACGTACAAAGCTAGCGATTGCGATAAGGCGCCCGCGCAATTTTTCCGTCGCTTATCTAGCCCCAGCCTTGTACCTGCTCCACGAGCGGTAAACTTTCGTGCACCACTACGCTTCTCACGCGTTCAAAGCCTTTCTGAAAATTACTGATTTAGTGGTTTTCAATGACGCTGAGCAGTTTCTAATTGAAACTATATGTCTATTTCATTAATTAAAAAGTTAATTAACGAATTTTAACTAATTAGCCGACTGATCGTTACGATTAGTCCCCTATACTATGTCCCCCTGGCCTTATAACTCACCTGCGCAGACCGCATTAACCTAGCATTCATGGTTTGTGTTTAAAAATTATGTTAAGCTTAAAAAAAACACCCTGTATATATATATATATATATATATCCGCTCTTCATCAGGTGATGAAGAGCGGTCCCCGCTCGAAACGTTGTAATAAACTTCGAATTAGTAACTCCGACAGTAGGCATCTTCGACTTATATATATATATATATATATATACAGCTTTAAGATTTGTACGGTATGGTGTCTGGAACCTTATTGCAGCATGATTTTAGTGCACTTGTACTCGTCGCATTCGATCCGGGTGCCTTTTTCATGCGCTCTGTCCGCTTTCTTTAAACCTTGAATTATAATTTGGACGAGAAAGGAAAGATAACAATGATCTTCCCGAAACAACAAAAGCAGCGCCCGCCACGTAAAAAAAAACATAATCAGTTTGTAGACGTATATGCGCGGGAAAATTAAAAAGGAAAACATTGGCGGGGAGCTGCTCATTTTGTGCTCATTACGCCCATCCCTAATAAACCTTTCTCTAATTATTTTTTTCAAATAAATGACATAAAAAAATTCAAACAACGTACTATGCCTAAAACGGTTTTTATTTCACTGCCCTCATTCCATCCCGTGTAAAGAAAAGAACACTCAACACAAGTAACTCAAACACGACTGGACAAATTAGTGGCGGGAGATATTAACACACGCACGCACATGCAGAACACACAAGCAGAGGAACGTGCGCATTGAGGCAGACCGACACACTGGAAATGCAGAAATGAATTCGCATCGCGGCCTCCCCGTCATGATCGGTTTCGGCCAGGAAGAAATCCTCTCTCTCCTGCTCTGCGCTCGATTCTCTTCCAAACCACCACGCATGAGTTGGCCCGCTCCTAAATTGTAATCTATAAGTCCTCCCAACCCTAGCCTTCTCCAATTCCACCCCGTCCCTCCCCTTAATTCCGAATCCCCAGTTTGATTCGCAAACAAGATTGCGCGACGTTATTCGGACAGAGTGTTTCTCCTCTCTTTTCTTCCTTCTCTCTCCCCTTTTTCCTCGAAAGGTCCTGCGTAAACTTCGGGTCACGAAACGATTACCATCGATTCGGCAGGATCCGGTGCACCGTTGCACCGACACACACACAGACGAACACGTTGGGGATTCAATACGAGCGGCTAGATGAGAGAGTCGGACTCCATCCGAGGGCATTCTGCGCGAAGAAATGAAGAAAGCTTGGAGGGCGGAGACGACGAGCAAGAAGCGGTACCTGTGCTCCTCGCTCGCAGCAGGAGTCAGCTGCTCAATGAAGACAAACAACGAGTCCAGGTCGACGGGGGACTCCCCCGCACGGTTGTCCCGTCCAAATACAAAAACCCTCGCTCGCATATCGATCACCATTGGAAGCGTTGCGCCGGCGCGCCTATGTGTGCCTGCATGTATTTGAGGAAGTCTATCAGCGATACTGGCATCGGGGGAAAAGGAAATGTTTTTTTTATTGTTGTTGTTTTTTGAGAAACTGTTGGGAGGACTTAAGAATTTTATCTGGAAAATTGTTATTTATTTATTTATTTGTTTCGATAGTAGGCATTCAAGCAGAAGGGGCATGTTTAACGGAAACTTGTAATTCTGCATGTGGGTGCAATACAAACGACAAACCACGGACGAATGCAAAATTAAGCGTTATTCGACCGACAAGAAATAAAAAATATCACGAAATCAATGCGTGATAAAGGCAGTGACCACTACCAGTTGCAGTACACATTCTACAGAGCGTGACACTCTCAAAGAAGTTACATGCTGCGGTTTCTCCCATTTTGTTTACTTGCAACTGAACAGTCGTTATCAAAAACAACCCATCCTGTTGGAGTTCGTTTACGTCGTCAAAAAGCAATCCGGTGGAGTTAGTTGATTTGTGTACACTATATATACAGTGTGATCAAGTCTATACACGCGTGCAAGTACGGTCTCAGGGCACCGCCTTCTTGCTCACTTGGGGTGCGCTTGGGCGCGTCATAATCTGATTAGGACACCGTCGGAATCGGATCGTGATGACCCCAAGCGCACCCCATCTGAGCAAGATGGCGGCGCCCTGAGACCGAACTCGCAAACGTGTATATGAAGAGCAGGCACACTGTGGTCTCAACGTGAGCCCCACATCCCCCGCGGTTTCGTCTTTCGCCCTCTCTTCTTCTCTTCCCCAATCCCCGCGCCTCCTCACCCACTTGCCCTCGGTCCCGATTCCCCGAAACTCTCGCAATTAGGAGTAGTGCGGGAAGAGTCCCTCTTCCTCCTCTTCGCAACAACCGCAGGCACAGCCCAACTCAATTGTGCGGTCGCGCAATAACGGGAACACGAAACACATAGAAAACACAAAAACGAAGTCACCCAACATCAAAATTGTTGACATCACACGAACAAACAAACTAGAGCCACACGCACGCACATGCGCAAGAATATCTTGTTTCTTCTTCTCCCTGAATGTCCCCTCTCCCACTCCCTTTTTTTCCCCGTCTTTCCCTCAGTTCGACCCCCGCCCGATAACATCAAATTGAAGACAAGCGAAATTAGGTTGAAAAACCACAAAAAAACGCTAGAAAAAAGGAAAACGCCACCAGAGAACACAATCAGCAGAATGATTAAAACATAAACGAAAGGCACGATGTTCCAAATGAAGGCGGAGAAAACAAAAGTAGCGTAAATACCTAAATCAAAAAGGAAAAAAAAAGAACGACGAAATATGACGAAACGAGAAGAAACAAAAAAAAAAGAAGTAGTAAAATCACGGCGGAGAGCCCTAACCCTCACGCGCCCATGGCCAGTGCCTCCCGCGGGAGAGTAGGGAAGTGCGGCGCGCTCCTCGCTCAGGAGCGAAAGGGGAGGTTACGGGAAGTATTACCCCTGGGACCCGGGGGGAACGGACCACGCCCTTTTGGCCGCGCCAGAACCGGCACGCGGGGCTTTCTTCTTTTCTTTTTCTTTTCTTTTTGTTTAGGCTTTCTTACCGTTGTTGCATAGTTGTTCCCTCGGGACCCTTGTCCTCGCTGCCAAACTGCATTTCTACGCTCCGTTTCGGCTCTGCGGTGGACCGCCGCTGACGCTACGAGTCGTTCCTAGCCAATCCAGCGCGGCGAACGGATCACGTGACCATACGCGCCCCGCGTCTGGCTGAACCTCGGCCGAAGACCACGTGACACCGCACGCGTCTTTGGATTGGCTTTCGATGGCTCGTATAGCGCGCTCTGCGGTTCCGCCGTGAGGTCGTACTAAAGCTCTGGTTTCCTCCTGGTCAGCTGCAGGCTGCCGGGCGCAGACCGTGCACTTAAGTTAGACTCGGGGGCTGTACCCTCAGAGTCGGTCGCGCCTCTAAAAACAAAATAAACATAAAAAACAATAACACCTAGAAGAACAAAACATAAAGCAGGCGGGGCACGTGAGATAAAAAGAGTCGAGCGTTTTTTGCCGGAAGTGTACAGCCCCGATCACAGTTAACTGGAACAGCGGGAGTGAACATGACTGACCAGAAAACAAGCTGGGAGTGTGTTATGTGGACCTAAAGTCTAGCGCAGATGTAATGGGGCAGGAAGCAGACAGATAACTTGACGCCACTGCGAAAGGGCGCGCGCGAGGGCAAAGAAAACAAGACCAAAATACGCCAGGAGGAGGCTTAGCATTTGCACCGGTAAAGTGTGGTCGTGATTGTTCGAGCATCTATAGCATATTGCCCAGGGAGTCTTTGACTTTAACGACCCACCTGTATATTCACACACACACACACACACACACACGCACACACACGCACACACACACACACACACACACACACACACACACACACACACACACACACACAGAAGCGCGCACCCACAAACAAAACGAGAAATTAAATCTTGTAAACAAAACTAAGAAGGGCTTTGAGCCATTAACCTTGTCTTTTCCTGTTTGCAGTCACGAATTATTTTATTGCTGAAACTATTATGACAACAATCGAGATACAAATTATATCTTTCTATATATAGTATTTTAGTTTGAATTTTTTTTTTAATTATGCAGCTTTTGTTGGAAAGTTAGATGACTGCAACAAGTTTACATAACAGGTTCACTGCGGAGGCACGCTATGGCACAGAGACAATCGAAGATAACTATATAGTCTGTCGCGAAATAAGAATTGAAGGTACAGTCGGGGACAAAAGTCCTTAGCACGCGCGAGCTGCGACTGAAACGCATAGCTCTGCCATCTGCCGGCGTGTCGCCTGGTTTCGAGATCACACAAAAGCGCATGCGCGTCCTACTGTGCCTGCAAACATGCGTGTTTTCCCGCTCTTCAGTGGCGCGGCGCCTAACTCGGAATCGGGCGCTTGGTAGCGCCTCGGAGATAGCTGACATCGCGCCTATAAAGCAAGAAGTCACGGCAGGCTCGACTGAGCGATAAGCTCAACTGGTTATAAAGTAAAGTGCGGTGACACGGCAAAATACGGCGCAATGCCGCAGGCGGTTCTCCAGTTTCGCATGTGTAGCAGACGCTCATCAGCCGCAAGCGCTATCTCCGAGGCGGTACCAAGCGCCCGATTCCGAGTTAGGCGCCGCGTCGTAGGAGAGCGGGAGAGCACACATGTTTGCAGGCACAGTAGGACGCGCATGCGCTTTGGTGTGATCTCGAAACCAGGCGACCCGCCGGCAGATGGCAGAGCAATCCGTTTCAGTCGCAGCTCGCGCGTCCTGGGGACTTTTGTCCCCGACTGTACAGTACCGTGCCAGCAGAACGAGTCTTCGACTGCTGTGTTCACTCATGCTTTAATTTCGCCGGCATTTCTGCGACCAACCGCCAGGATCGCGACATCCGACAGCGTGACACTCCGGATTCTGTGACGTCATTTGCTGCCACTTCGAGACCACTTTTGATGTATGGGCAGGATGGGATGCTAAACAGACCAATCGGAGGCGCGCTCCAGGCACCATAGTAAAGGGAACGCACCACTCAGAGAAAACAACGCGCCCGTCAATATGCCTCTTGCCATAACCTCCTCTATACTCACAAAGCCTGGCAGTTCGAAGACGGAGCCATAGAGTGCCCGGTCGCAGATTTGGAGCGCGAGGTGCTGGTAGCACAAAGCATCAAAGAGCCATTTCTAGGAGAACCTGGACGTCAGTTCACAGCTTTTGCAGCGGCGAGGACCCGGAACACATTTGTTTGCTCGGGAGAAGTGTTTCGTCGTCTCGCCGCAGCGGGGCGCCAGTCACGTGGCTCTCCTCTCGTCCGCTGTCTGCCGCTCCACTTTTTCCATTTCGGCGGCCGCTTCTCGTGCTGATCTGCCAGGCTTTGTCAGTAGATAGGGGGCTATACTGTTGCACTCGGTCAGGGGGCGCGAGCGCGTCGATGAGACACGACCATGTAATTTTGGCTTCGGCGTCTGCAAGACGCAATCATGAAGGCGGCGTCGCAGCGTTCGATCATTCGCGAGCCAGGTTCTATTGCTAGTGTCTGTCGGCGTCTGTTCGTGCGCCTAAAAGAGAACAAAATAAAATCAACAAAAATTTTACAACTCGTGGCCTTAGCTTCTTATCGAAAAGCCAACAATGTATTCCTGCTGTTTTTCCCAATTGTTTCCTTCGTAGCGCCTTTCAGCTACCTCAGGGAGCTTAAAGGGGCCTCTGGTTCCACATCTCTCGTGGTTCTGGCAGCCCAGCGGGCACGGAGAGAGTCACTAAATAGCAGTGCGTCATATTTTAGCCTGACGACGCGGAAGCCTCTTCCTCCTACGGGGGCGCCACGTGGTGCCGAACGCGTGCGGTATGTGAAGAATTCGTGGCGTCGTCGGTCCCGGTCGGCTCCTGCCTTACGGCTAATCAGAGCCGCTAAAAACCTTTAATTATTATTATTATTATTCGAAATGCAAAATATAAGTGGTGCTCTAAAACTACTTTCATAAATAATTGACACGGTTCGGATCAACTATTTATGAAAGTAGTTTTAGAGCGGAGCTCTTGGGCGCTCGTTCCCGTGTTTGGCGGCGTCGACGTCGCCGCAGGCGGAACCACGCGCGTTGCCTTATGGGACGTCACACACCTATTCAATATCCCGCTAAATTTAGCGAAGAAACTGAACTGGTGTGTAGGTCTGTGATGTCCCATAATGCAACACTGCGAATTCAGTTTCCCCGCCAAATGTATCGGTAAAACTGACGTCGCGTGACCTCAACACCAATTTAATTTCCCCGCTAAGTTTAGCGCGGAATTGAATTGGTGTTGAGGCCACGTGACGTCACTTTTTCCGCTAAATCTAGCGGAGAAATTGAATTTGTTCATAGGTGACGTGACACGAAGTCATGCGACGTCGTTTTCTCGGCTAAATTTAGCGAGGAAACTGTGGGAGGAGGGGAGGTTAGGGAGGAGGAGGAAGAGAAAGGGAGGGTGAGGCGAGGAGGGGAGGGTACGGAAGACCCTCTCCTCCTCCCCTTCTCGTCTTTCTACTCCTCCTTTTCTCCTCCTTCGTACCCTCCGTTCCTCCTTCCCCATTCCCTCCCCTCCTCCTTCGTACCCTCCCCTCCTCCTCCTGCGTACTCTCCCATCACGGTATATCGCAAAATCAAAATACCTCAAAAGCTGCGCTCGAATTTCGCATTAGAGGCATTTGTAAACATCTTTCGATCGTTTATTCAGTATTTTCGATGAGAGAAGAAACAAATACAGTTTAGAAATTACGGAAACAAGAAAGAACGCGCGATGAGCCGTCGACATTCCCGCCACTAAGCGGTGGAAGAGACGGCGTAGGCCGCGGCACTAGAGCTGCCATATACAGTGGCTCTAGTGCCGCGGCTATGTTTTGGCAGCTGTTTCGCCGAAACAGGCGCCCTCGCGCATCGTAGCAGACGACGCACGACGCCGGCGGCCCATTTTGCAAGAAGCGAAAGTACCAATTTGTCTCCTGTGGTCTCGCACCACGGGAGACCCACCCGGAGCTTGACCAGAACCCGAGGGTCGTCGAGTTGGGGCCGACAGGCTTCGCCAGCGCGCTCCGGAAGCTTGCGAGGAGCGTCTTCATACGGTACTTTTCCCAGCTCCGCACTTCTATCGAGGACTCGGAGCTCCAACTCCGACAGGCCCGGTGAATTCATGCCGGCAAGCGCGGTGGAGGGCTGAAGCAACACCCCCTAGATAAGCAGAAGGCCTCCGCACCGTGATCGCACCGTCATCCCAGTCAGAGCGATCGAGGCTTGAGATTGGTCACGAGTGCTGCGTCAGTGTTCGGCCGGGACTCGTGTCCAATCGGCGCGTCGAAGGTCAGGCTCGGGCCCGATAGCCAAGTTAGCGCGATCCGACTCTGATGAAGTTTCATGAAGAGAGAGGAGGCGATGCGGAGGCTTCGATTATTTTAGGTGGTGTTGGCTGAAGCAAGCAACGAGCCGTTGACGCGCATGCGGCGGCAGGGAAGCGACCATCAACGTAAGCCGCAGCCAGTTGGCCAGTCGCTTCACTTCTACCATTGGCCACCCAAGCCAGGACCAGGGACGTCATAAAAAATTGTTTTGCTTGTTTTTGTAATTTTAATTTGGCCTATAACTTTTAAAATAAAGCGAATTTCTAGAAAAGAAAAGAACAGATAATAACCGTAAATGATAATTGCCCGTTTGTCTTTTGAACGACTGGCTATATTTTTCGTTCCAAACGGTGCACTCGAGCAAGCGAAGAGAAGCGAACGGAGAGTGTGATGCGTCATGGGAAATCCGGCGCAAACAAAAACAGAACGAAAAGATTTCCCACGTTTGTGACGTAGCAAGGCTGGCGTGGTTATGAGCTTTGCCGTTGGTGGCGTCGTCAGCATTGTGGCGGTGTCAATAGCGTCAACGCGTTACAATTGAGCCGTTCGAAGTACCCGTGGCGTGACGAGCGTGTGGCTGGCTCAAGGAGCGCGTAGCTTCCATAGCACTGTCAGCCTAGGGGTGAACGAGGTGGGAAAAGCAAATTTTGACCGAGTTTTGAGCGAAGAGCTAATCTTCTAGGGGGAGAATGGCTGTGTTCGGGTACACAAACGAGGGTCCGAGCAAGAGGGGAGTCCCTCCTTTCTGTCTTCTTGAACTGTTTGCTACTATGCGCGATTTGTGAGTTGAGGAGGAAAGCTATGAAGGAAAATGTTGAATTTCAAAGAGCGGCGCTGCTCCGATGGAACTTGCTACGTCATGACTACGTAGCAAGTTCCCCAACGTTGCTAGATTACCTCTCAAATAGGCTCCACATGCATCCACCAGGTGCAGGTTGAAAGATCGTCTAACTATCTCTAAAATTAGTTTGATGGTGCCCTTCAACGAAAGACTGGTATTTTTGTGGTTACGCAACATGCAACACATTAAAGCTAAAAAACGAGCGCTGGATTTTTGTTTCCGTACCCTTTTAATGTGTCTTTGATCTGAAATCAAAAGAAATTTCTGTCCTCCACAAATGTTTAAACAGTTTGCGACAGAGCAAAGCAATATTACTTCAGATTCCTAACACCGAATATAATGCTGAGGAAGTCGCACTTTTGCATCATGACGATCGGCAGTTGCGTCTGCTGTGTACCAAGCAACATGATGGCGGCGCCCACGTCAACTTCTTCGAATCTAACAACTTCTTCAACAATGCCCAACACGGTTTTCGAAAAACATTTTCATGTGAGACCAACTACTATCTTTCACGAACGACATCACATTCGGGACCGAGGATCCCAGGCGGACTGCATTTTCCTGGATTTTGCCAACGCATTTGACAAAGTTTCTCACAATCTTCGAAAACTTTCCAAACTTAACATAGACAATAACGTTCTCGCATGGATACAGTCTTTTTTAACTCAACGGTCTCATTTTGTCACCGTGAATAACAGCGACTCCTCTTTTGTCAAAGTTGCGTCAGGGGTTCCGCAAGGAACAGTCTTAGGGCCGTTGCTATTCTTGATTTATATTAACGACCTCTCCACTTAGGTCTCTTCATCCGTGTCTCTGTTCGCTGACGACTGTGTACTTTACCGTGAGATTCTCGATCATAATGACGCCTGTATACTCTAATCAGACATTAATGCTATTTACTGTGGGTCTGACTCATGGTCCATGAAGCTTAACACTAACAAATGCAAGGTCATGCGTGTGCCTCGCCAGTCTCGTGACTGTCCTAACTATTTCCTTAATAATGCTCATCTAGAACCGGTATCTTCGTACAGATATTTAGGCGTACATATAGCTTCTAACCTTTCATGGAAAACACATATATTCAGCATATTTTAGCTAACACTAACCGCATGTTAGGTTACATCGAGCGAAATTTTTCAGTAGCCCCTGTCTCAGTGAAATTAACTCTTTACAAAGTTTTAATTCGTCCCAAGTTAGAATATGCAGCTTCTGTCTGGGATCCTGGACTAGTCACTCTCGTATCTACTTTGGAAGCCGTTCAGAACAGATCCGCTCGTTTCATCCTCACAAACTATCACCGCACAGCTAGCGTCACCTCTAGGAAAACAACTCTCTCATTACCACCTTTATCACTACGTCGTAAAATTTCTCGTCTTTCCCCATTCCATAAAATATATCACCATAATTCTTTCGTGCGCGACAAAATAATTGCTCGGCCTGTCTATGTTTCCTCCCGTCTTGATCATCAACATAAGGTGGGCATTCCTAACTCTATCACGACTACGTTTTATCCATCTTTCGTTCCCCGTACATTCCAGCAGTGGAACCACCTTCCCCGGTCGATCGCCATTATCACGGACTCTGAGCTCTTTAAAAGTACAATTACTAATTACTTTATTACTGAGTGTATCTAATATGTATTAGGTTATTTGCATTAACCTTCTTGTATTCATTACGGGAGTTATACCGGATGGACTAAAAAGTGCTATAGTGAGGCCATTGTTTAAAAGTGGAGAAAAAAAAGATTTAGGAAATTATAGACCGTTATCTATTATGCCAGTAATTTCTCATATTATGGAAAAATACATTGCCAATATAATGAATTATTTTTGTAATAAATTGATTTAATTAATAAATCGCAGTACGGCTTTAGAAAAGGAAAAAGTACAACAATGCTGCTCGAAGATTTCACTGATATTGCGAATGAAGCTCTAGATAATAATAACATTTGTTTAGCACTTTTTGTAGACTTGTCGAAAGCTTTTGACACAATAGATCATTCAAAAGTGCTTGAGAAGTTGTACACGTTCGGTTTTCGAGGACCATTTTTTGAGTTTTTTAAAAATTATTTTTCGAATAGAACGCAATGTGTTAAAATAAAACATAGTATTAGCAAGGAAGTACATATAAATATGGAATACCTCAAGGGTCTTCATTGGCACCCTTGCTATTTAATATTTTCGTAAACGAATTGGGAAACCTAAAATTTCAGTCAACGCTATTTCAGTATGCAGATGATACGGCTTTAATTTTTCCACATGAAAACTATGAAATAGCAGTGACAATATTCCAAAGTGACATTAATAGATTATCAAATTGGTTTGCTGAAAATAATATTTTTGTAAATTCAAAAAAGACAAAATTACTGTGCTTTAGAAATCCCCTCAAGCGTGTTTTATTAAATCGTTCTTTATTCCTTCCTGGAAACAAAGGGGTGCAGGATACTGAATTGAAATACGAGGCTAGCACAAAATATCTTGGACTAAATTTCGATGAACACATGACTTGGGAATGTCACATTGACTTCATTAAAAAAAGATTAAGAACTGTCTCATCGTTTATATATCGCATTGGTACTTCCGCATGTGCTCTTGTAAAGAAAAATATTTATTGTGCGTTAGGAGAGTCTATACTGAGATATGGCATTTTAATTTATGGATCCAGCTCAAATAACAGATTACGAACCGTAGGTAAACTAATATATAGGATAGTAAACAATATTGCATATGGTACACAGTTTCAACACTTAGACCTCATCAACAAACTTGAAGCATTTAATATAATGCCGTTGAATACTTTATTTAGATATATAGCTATAATAACAAATTACTTCTCTAGAACAGAATACAAACATCCGGTAAAGAAAAGGCCTCTCAGAAATATAGATAGATATTATTTGCCAAGAATAAACACGCATTACGGAAAAAGAATGAGAAGTTTTTATGTCCCTTATATATTCAATAAGATACCGGAAGAACTCATTAGTTTAGACTCTTTAAAAGAAGTTGAAAACAAATTTAGAACATGGTGTTTGCAAAATCAGATGTAAACGTTTTTATATACATAGATGTTCTCTTTATAAATTATTTCACCTTATCTGTGTAGTCTAAATCTTTTGCATTGAGTGGCAGAATGTTTTTGTTCTAGATGCTTACAGTTAAAAGTTGTTGTTTTCTTGTTTGGTTCTTATAAAAAAAGAACGTTTTCGTTTTTTTCGGTGGGCGTGATATCTTGTATGTCAACTATTTGGTTCAGATAATGAGAAGACAAGATCTATTTTTTTATTTTTATGTATATTTCCAAGTGAGTGAACTTGTCATTGATGTATTGTTGTTTTGTTTGTGTTTTGTTTGTTTTTCAACGCAAATGGCAGCGTTGTATAAATAACTATTCGCGGCTGCCGGGCCACGTCGTACAAGCCTCTAGGCTTTGACGGACCCGATTTTCTGTATCGTAAACAAAGAACAATAAAATATTATTATTATTATTATTATTATTATTATTATTATTGCTCTCCCCCTCTGTAATGCCTTCGGGCCCTGAGGGTATAATAAATGAAATGAAATGAAATGAAATATCGGGAAACAAAGCGCCAATACTTTAAGCGTAGCTCATTTGGTGGCTCTAGCTTGAACTAGTATATAGAACTCCAGAAACAGGTAACAAATATAATAAAGAAGAAATCTTATGTATTTTTAACCTAATAGGTGAAAGAAGCCAAGACTTTTGAGCACATTTTCTATTGTGGATGATGTCATTGGTCCGAACCAATAGAGAACCAAAACGACTAGAGTGTGCGACAACCATGGGCGATTAGTTGCTGGAATCAACATGCAGTTATGAATATGTGAACTTTCCACCGATGTACGGGTGTTCCAAACAAACATTTCAGTGATAATCAGGCTGTTGAAAGGCTCAGAAGGGGTCACGTGCACCTCTTCAGCCAGTCCTACTTCTAGAATTCTACGTCGTCATTGTTCGAGTCTAGACCAATGTCGTCACTGCACGCTCATGTTTGACCCTGATAGGCACGCCCTTCGAAGCAGCATTTGGTTTTCTTCGTTCCTTTTCAGTGTCCTTTTAGACCTGATTCAGTGCGAGTTTGATCGCGATCTGACAGCTGCGCCGTTGAGAACCACAGCATTTCCCGCGCTTTCTTTGCAGCCGCACGAGCCGCGTCGCAGCACTGCGATCTCGCAGGTAAATTCGCACCATTGGTGCTTTACGGCAACACATCGCCGCAGATTTGAAACGTAGTGAATAAATATTTGAGGGAAACCATTTTGAGACCAATGCTTGCCTGCTGAAACCCGAGCGCCCGAAAGTTGTGCGTTGAGCTGGCACATGACGGCACGACCTGTCTGGACCTGTCTAAGATCGCCATATTTTCCCGATAGTGGCGACCACTATATGCCACTGGAGTCGCGAACAGGGGATATTTTGTTGGCGGCAACAGCTGATTCCATGGCTGCTGAGCGCGAACTGATAGCGAGCTTCCACGGTGAGTTTGCAATATGAATTCTTCACCATCGAGATGGCCGGTCTTGGCAGCCTCTAGAGGTAAGCTCACTCTTGAGCATGTGAAGTGAACAGTTTACTCTAATATGGCATCTAGTTCCGAACCGCATTAGCGGTGTCGACTTTGCGCCGGGCAGAAATCTTGGTTTGGCGTGCGCTCGCGCGCGCACCGGGCCCCGTGTTGTCAGGCAAAGAGCGCGCACTTTTACTCTTGCCAGGTGGAATTTGTGTCTTCTATTTCTCTACCTTTACGTAGAGTTCCTGTAAATGCAGGGGTCTCAACAAACTCATTCGAGTGCGGGCGCCAAATAGCCCACTCACGAGAGGTCGAAGCCAACGTAAGGTGGAGGGAGCTCTGCTGCTTTTTGAAAAACTCGCAGTTTGGCAGCAACATCTTTATCTTTGATTTGTTTACGGGACTATACTTTGGGCCTTTACCTGATAGAATAACACGAATAGACCGATCTCACCAGCCAGTTTGGCTACACCACCGCTGCCGCAATGCATCGAGGGAACTTTGGTTTTTCTGCACGTGCGACAACCTCACTTGAGCTGTGCGCGTGCAGAGCACTAAAAGGCACGAGCCGCCTCGTGCTCAGCAGCCTGCCTCCTGTGAACTAAAGTTGTGGAGACGTCAGGCATGCGCCGAACGCTTTGTGAGATCGGTCTTTTAAAATGGTACTACCCCGCCAAAGTGCTGCCATTTTTTTTTTTTTTTAATAGACCGAGAGAGCGAAGAGCGCTGTAATCTCGTTGCTCAAATCCCTCGGGAATTATTCCAACTCAACGTGTTCCGGGTACTCGCAACCGGTTGCCTGCGGGCCGGATCCCCGGAAGCGAGTCGCGGGCCGCATGCTGCCCGCGGACAGGTTTTCTACGGGAGCCTGCAGAGTACTCTGTCCGTTATCCCCTTACCGCCGCGCCGCTATTCGCCGAGATTGATCACCTGAGGAGCAAAGAATCCCTATGCGTGCGGGAAGTTACCGATACGGTCGCTTCAGCGACGTTGCACGCGCCCCGGTGTATGTTCCCCCGCTTTTGCACCCTTCTCCTTTCCTGCTTCCCATGCCCGGCGGCGCGAGCGGCGCCGCTATTCGCCGAATTCAGTCAGAAGTGCCCGGCATGCAATCGACTTAGCACGACCTCCTACACGCTCGACAAGTGGCTTTTCCCGCGTAACTACGATTTCAAGATGTCTGAATTCGCCATTCTGGCTCCCGTAGGGAGCTATATTCAGGAACTCGACTTCCATACGTAAAGCCGCTCGATTGTGTTTGCGTCTGTCTTGCAAGTAGCGTCAAATGCGCCACTGCAGGAGGCCCGTGTCTAGAGCCGCCCTTGGAAGCAAATGGTGGCTGTTGTGTCCTGCTCGGTGCCGTACTTGGATGGAATAGTGCCACTAAATAAGCTACTCTCAGAGTAACGACATCTTAGCCATATTGTGGCTTAAAATCATGGTTGCCAGTTATCTGAAGCTTTATCTAAAATCACAGGAAACGCTCTTCCGCCCTCCTCAAATGTTTTAAACAGTTCACGACACAGAAAAAGCCATATTACATGAGCTTCCTAACGCCGAATCTAACGCTGAGATAGTTGCACTTTGAATTAAGACAATTGGTAGTTGCGTCTGCTCTGCACAAGCACCAAAATGGCGGCGCTCACGAGATTGTCGGGGAGCAGGGTGCCGAATACGTTAAGCGCAGCTCATTTAGTGGCTAGGATGGAGAGCAGGGCAAGGAAACTTGTATGCGATGAGAAGGTTTCCAGAAGTGGTTTAATGTTGCAGCCGCGCAAAGGCCGGCGAGCAGGAAGTCGCACACAAAAGCAACGTGGCGCGCAAACTACTCTCGAACAGGGGGTCGCTCCGAGAGCGGCACCTCCCAGGTGGGTACACAACCAGCGGCGCAGCACTGAAATGAGCTACCCTTGGAAGCAACTGGTGGCCGGAGCACCCGCTTGTGGCACGTGTCTTGCGCGTTTCCGGAAACAATGGTTGGCGGTACTTGTAAGCGTAAATTCTATCAAGGGACCTCACTTCTACGGTTGGCGGGGCTCGCCACTACACATTCCTCACCGTAGATTTCAAATTTGCGTGCCTATCAGGTGCAACGAAACACCACTCGTAACGGTACGTACTCGACCGAAACGTTTGTGTCTCGAATGTCGCGTGCTAGGCTATCTCCTCGAAAGGCTATCTCTTTGAACTGATTGTTGCGCTCGTTGTGTAAGCGAACGTAAGCTTTCGTAACCTAGCGTAACGTAAGAAAATGCGCCAGTGTGAACCAGCCTTTAAAGGGACACTGACACCCCCCAAATTTTTTTTTTCCTTTTTTGTCAGGCGATTCATTATGGTGGTCGGAATACTACCAATTACTATTTTGCTACAGAGTAGCGTAGTTTTTCAATAAAGCCAAAAACGCAACTGCGCGAAACCGAAACCGAAACGGAGAAGTGAAGAGGATAGCGTGAGTGGCGGAAGTCACGTGGCTACACCCGACCGCGCGTTTTTTTTTTTTTTTTGTTTTTTTTCTCCTCTTTTCGCACGTAGCAGACGAAATGGTCCGTTCGCCGTGGTATTTATTCCTTTGCAGTTATGTTTGTTCCGCTCGCTGTTTTGTACTTCAAGATGAGTTGTTTTGTACATTTAAAGGGGTCATGAAAAGATTTTCTACTTCTTCCTCTTTAGCTTTAATCCTCAACTCAAATGCGAATGTGAAATCACGCCGCCGTGACATTCTTCGCACCAGCGCTGCGATGACTCCTAGCTTTCCACCGGTCTGTTTATGCACACCATAGAACTTGTCATTCTCCAGTGACGATAAGTTCCGTCAGGGCACTACATTGGCCACGAACGCGAATCCGAATATTCGTCGACGGATTGATTGTTGACGAGCGCATCCGTTCGAGTGACGCAGTTCTCGTGTCACAATGCGTGAGCTGGGCTAGGCTGACGTCAGTTTGGAGCCTCTGACGCGCTACTGGGGAACCGCGGATGTATCATAGTGAAAAGGGCGGAGAGCTTTCGAAGGAAACAGGTACAAAATATTCCGCTATATTTTCAAATGTACGTACCGAAAAGCTGGCTGTTGACTTTCTACCCTCTTCCTTTTGGCCAACTAACACGATATGCGATTAGTAAAGTCCCATTTAAAATCATTTATCGCTGCCCGAAATTCGTTTCATGGCCCTTTAAAAGAGCTGTGCAACGATATTCAATTGGAATGTTTTTCACTTTACACGAGCTTACTGGCACTAGTGGGACTCACGGATACTCGCATGCAATGCCACTGGCCAAGAAACTCCTTTGTTGCGGTGTAATTTCAAGGACAAAAAGCGATCATTTCATTCAATCTCTCCCTTGCAAATTCGATGACGTAACGCGGGGATCGCAGGACACCCGTATGACGATATTTGAATGCGGTTCATAGATTGGACCCGAGCATTGCGTGGGCACTCGATTAGGCTCGTGATAATTGGATAGCTCGAGACGCATATCGAGTAGTGGCCCGTGTCCAATCGCTGCAACGACGACAATAGCAGAACCATAACAACTGTCTGGAACTCAGCGCGTGTCCTGTGCTTTGCCAACCCCAGCGCGTGGCTATGATCAACATTGGCGGCCATATAGACGTTTCCACTGTTTACAAAAATCACAGTCACACGTGTTAAATCACAGTCCAGAACGCGCACGTTCGGTCGCTTCGGAAAGCGAGCAAACTCACGCGCCATACGGCACGAACACTGAAAATGAAACCTGCCAAGTGCCTTTTTTGGATAAGGTCTATAATCCGGGGCTATCGGCTCCAGATCACGTGGCGCTTGTTCTGGCTGCGAGTTGAGGGCGTGAACGCTGCTCGTTGTTTTTTAATTTTTTTCTGGGACTTCTAATGCGTCGGTGTGAAAAACGAAGGCGTGTTCATAGGTCATTAACGTCAGGGATCCGTTCTAAGCGGTATTTGCGCAAAGTAGTAAAAAAATTGTTGCCGTAGCCCCTTTAAGTGTTGGCAATTAGCAGTGAGTGCCCGAGTGCCGTGGTGAATTCCCGTGATCAGCTCCGAAAAGAACCCAAGATTTTTCGTGAAGAGTTGCCTCACAGTCCTGCATCTGAAAGTGGCCAGAGTGCACAAGTTTCCGAAAGATCAACGGGTCGGGATCAATGGCTGGCTGCAATTCCTGTAGAACCATTACGCGAAGCTCGGAAAGCGGACGCTACGCGATTCATATGCTCCTTGCATTTTGTGGAAAGTGATATACATTGAGTTCGCAGGTGTCAAAAATGGAATCCATACCATTTAGTTCAGCGACGTATCGTCCACAACAATTTTTTTCTGTTTTAAATTAAAAAAAGAAATGTAAACATCGCAGAACGCTTGACAAAAGAAAACAAATTAAAAGGTACACCCACACCAGGAATCGAACCCGTGCCCTCTGCGTGTAAAGCGGACGTCTTTCCACTGAGCTACTGAAGGATGTTTTTTTTCTTTATTGCTGAGCTACTGAAGGAACTCTCTCATGCGCAGTTATGCAGTGGTTAGACTGTATGTCGCAAGTTTGCTGCCGATTTCCCTTCAATACATGCACTCCCGGCTTGAAGTCGAGCAGCACCACGCATAGGGCACATTCGCACCTCGTAAAGTAACCATACGCGTGCGTATTCAACTCGAAGTACGCACTTCGTGCTTGACGTTTGAGCGAGCGATGTCTTCAGCCACGAGAAGGGACGACGGCTCGGCGACGTCTTCGTGCAATCGGCTTGCTGGTCGGGCGTGTAGTACGGGATGAGTATCAGTTCTTTTGATTGGTCCGAAATTTCTCTTTCGAAGAAAAGACAGAATTCGCCAGTACCGTGAACGACAGTTCTGAAGTAGAGGTCCCACGCCCGTCGTCCGCTGCCATCCGCTTGTCCCACGATACGCGAAACGACGCCATGTTGAGAACTTGAGAATTATGCCAGCTTCCGGTTGTCTGTGCTACCTTTTTTTTTTCAATCAACGTATTTGCAGCTTTTTTGAAGCCACAAAAAATGGGTTTCATATTTTTTTTCTATTTTAATATTGACTGTGTGCCTTCAATGACCCACGACTCTGATTAAATTTGGTGGTCGCATCGATACCTTAGAAAACGGCCCGTGACCACGGAAAAGAGAGTGAGCGAGTCTCGAACCGGCCAGTTCTTGATCGGCGGTTTTCGGGCAGAAAGAAACCGAATTTCGAGCTGCAAATTGTGTTCTGGGTAGTTGGGCTCTCATATGTCACGTACAACTAGAAACCTCGGCGAGCATAAATACCCTGTCAGTGTCCCTTTAAAGGCCCGTTCCCACAGTCCCGTTTTCTTACGTTACGTTTCGCAACGTTACGGAAGCTTACGTCCGCTTTACTTCGTACGAAGCATGGTAGTCAGTTTAAGGCGTAACTTTGCACGCGACATTTGAAGCACGCATATTTCCCGGTGATTTATAATGTGATACTCAGCCCACCAGGTACAGCACTCGCAGGATATCGCGCCGATACCCCGGCGAAAGTCTGATTCGTGGATTACTATAGTCGCACGATATTGCTCCGATACTGGGCCGGTGGCGAACGACGGTACGCCGATACCGGCCGGATATCGGGTCGTGGTGCAATACCGGACATCTGGTCGACAAAAACGAACCGATTTTCGGCCGGCACTGGCACGACACTGGCCAAGTATCGCTGTGCTATTTGGGCTAACGGGAGAAAAACGTAAGCAAACGCGCCTACTTGTGTGAACAAGCGTTTAGGCAGGGACGTTGTTTGAGTGCATCTGTGTGTTCTCATGTGTGCAGGCAGTGCAGTGTGTTTTCTTCCTACAAACTTGAGTGACCACGAGGATGTGTTTTGAGTGATCGAATATATAAAGACCGGATACGCAATTTTTATAGAGAATTTTCTTTTGGGAAACGCTGACTGCTCTCCGAGAAAGAGTTGGCAAACATATTCACATATTATCCAAAACAAGAAAAGACTACCGTAAAAAGTTTAAATAACGTCCATCCACAATGAAAAAGGGATAAAAAAGAATACATGAGTGGGCGATCTTTGGGGGGGGGGGGGGGGCGTTGTTTCGGGATTTTACGGTTTGTAGTTGGTTGCAACTAGTGTAACTGTATATGGTGTGAAACAATATATGCAGCAAATTTTTTACCAGAAACAAACACTCCCTCTCTAATGACTCCGCGCGCCCTGAGGATAATGTAAACAAAGACTTTAAAAAGGCTGGTGCAGGCTACGCGTGTCGAACCAACACACTATTCTTCAAAGTCCTATTGAGCGAGTCAAGATTTTTTCTTAACATGAAACAAACATGGCAGAGACCATTTTAAGTGTTACTTTTGTAGCGTGAGCTACACTGGCCGAGGTTGAGCAGTTTCGCGTGGCTCCCGGAGAGCCGTGCTGCGCATGCGCGAGGAGAAGTGACGTCACACGGCGCACAGCTGGCGCGCCGGAGCCGCCGCCGCCGCACGCGCCTCGCCGGTCTGCGCATTCCAAGGGAGTGACGTCATAGCCGCGGCAGACGCACTGGCGCCGGCGCGTGCCCAGCTGTGCCCCTCTGTTGCGCAGTAGCCAAGTCTGACGCTGCACCGGAGCCGGTTGATACCGCCTCTCATTTCCTTTCTTTCGCTACACGAACCCTGTTACACGTAGGTGTGTGACGTAAGCACGTTGCACACAAATAACTATCACCGCGCGACGCAAAAAAAAAAAAGAATTTACATTATCGCGCGACATAGCATCATCGAAATTTCCACTGAAGCACGACGAAATATCATCGGAATTTCGCACCAGCTCACGCTGTCCATTCGCATCACGCGTCGCGTGATCGTCCGCGCAATTTTTTTGTACACAAGGTTGCCTTCGTGCGCCTAATTTTTTTATCATAAAAACAAACTTGCGAGATTTAAAAAAAGAAGACGTCGCTACCCGCTAGCCAACTGCGATCTAAACGCCCTTAGTCACGTTATTTTTTTTTGCGTGTTTTTTTTTCTAAAAAACGATTTTACTTTTTTTGTATTTTGTCTCACCTTAGCATTGACTATTGTTAGCAGCGCGTGCTAAAAGCGCGAGCTGCTTGCAGAAGTGTTGTAAGTTGGGCGAGTTGGTTGCTTTGGATGCTTTGGATGAAGCCATGCTTTGGATGAAGCCATGGCTGCTTGCTTTGGATGAAGCCATAGCGGCTGCACGAGCGCTCGTGCAGCGAGTGCTCCAGTCAAGGCAGTCAAGACAGTCATGGCTAGCCGCTCGCGCTTGCACGGCCTTCGCAATCAGTCCATGCTAAGGTGAGACAAAGTATAATGATGAAACAATCTAAAAAAAAAAATTCGACTCTTTGGACATTTCATGTATTCCTCCAATGGACGTTGGATAACCTCGCGTGTTCACGTGCTCGCACGGATGTGATACAAGTCCTCGGAGGTGTTGAAAGGACTAAAACAATACCCGCGAGTTAAACAATTAATTACCGCGGTCGAAAAAGCAGCCGGATAAAGGTGACGCCGACATGCTCGATAGCACTGCGGATGTCCCTCCTCGTTCAGCTCTGCTCTAATTGAGTTCGCTCCTGCTAAAAGCAATAAATGGAAATACGTTTCTTTTTTTCTTACGGTGTGTTTATTTATTTATTTATTTATTTATTTATTTATTTTAATGAAAGAGTTGCTTGTGCTCGAACGTGTGTACAAACAACTAAACACCAAAATATCTTTAAAAGAAAAAAAAACGAGACGACAGAGGAGCAAGAAATTGGGAAATAGGAAGCTGGGGAAAGGCTCCGGGGACTCAAAAATTGAGTTATCTGAGCCTCGTTGGATTCTTTGTGTTAATATTTTTGCGTGCATATCTGAAAGATAAGCAGTTTAGGATTCTGTTCGTTTTTATTTTTATTTTTTTTTTTGGTCACTACTACTTTTCTTGCGTGCATTTTCGTTCGAGGATGGAAAGGGAGGGCAACAAATTTACTCGTAGATGGTGTAATACTTACGGTTGTTCGCTACGGTTAGAATGTTAAAGGGGCAGTGCAACAATTTTTGTACTTTGCGCGAATACCGCTTAGAACGAATCCTTTACATTTATGACCAATGAAACGGACGTCCGTTTTCCTCCCCCGCAATAAACGTCGCAGGAAAAAAAAATGAAAGAAAACCGAGCAGCGTTCATCACCTCAACTCGCAGCCGGAACAATCGTCCACGTGATCTGGAGCCGATTAAATGCCGCCAATGTTGATCATGTCCACGCGCTGAGTTCCAGACATTGTTACGTTTCGGCTATTGTCGTCATTGCCGCGATTGGATGCGGGCCGCTACCCGAAAGCTTCTCGGGCTATCGATTATCACGAGCCCCAATCGAGTGGTCACGCAATGCTCGGGTCCAATCTAGGAGCCGCATTCAAATACCGTCCCTGGAGATGCTATGACACCCACGCTACGTCATCGAGTCTTGGGTCGCGAGCACACGCCATGCGCGGAACATCGTTAATTGATTGGCCGCAGAGAAGAAAGGTCCCTTAGCTAAAGGTACCTTTACGCTGCCGTGGGAATTGGGTGTAAGTTCAGGCGGTATAAACACACCCAGGCCCCAATCCCTTATCAAGTTTTGCGAAGGAAAGATTGAAAGAAAACGCTCGCTTTTATTCTTGAAATTACACCGCAACAAAGAGGTTTCCTGGTCAATTGCGTTGCGTGCAGTGAACTTAGGTCTTACTAATGTCATTAAGCTTGTGGAAAGTGAAAAACATTTGAATTGAATATCGTTGCACCGCCCCTTACACCCCTTATTTCTGTTTGTTTGTTTGTTTTACGAACATTATAAACCTTGACGCGCTACATTGTGGCGTAATTCCACGTTATGCGTTGTGGGATTCAGTGGGAAGCAAAATCTATACGGGGGCGCTCTGCTCCTGGACCACAGGTTCCCAGAATGCGAAGCGCGCGGTGATGGATTTATGGAAGTAGTCGATTACCCGAGAGGAAGCGAGAGTGCTAAGCGTCGAATTTTTTTTTTCTATGTTAAAGCTATTTATTCTTGAATCTTACAGAACCTGTATAAACGGAAATACAGACAGTGAACAGGATCTATAAACAGTAACAAGTGTAGTGACGGATCTTTCAGAAGGACACAAAGTAAAGCGACAATTGTTTCAACTTCGCCCTTCTTTTAACGGGATATTATATACGTACATTTTTAATGCCCGTGATCTATAAAATATGCCTCGTATGTGTTTACAATTATTGAGCACGCTAGACCGTAGAACATCACAAACGTCCTTAATAAAACGCAACTCTCTATTTCCTAGCTGACTGCATATACGAGTAAATATGGATAAATCTTTTAGCGAGCTAGAAATAATCATTTTCGATTGGCTACTGGAGACCCTCAACCAGTGTCTCCTTTGTTTCGTCTTTTTAAACTGGTACAAGCGTTGCGTTCTCCTAAATGTGTTTCCGAGTTGATTATACCTTATTGTAAACAAGAATAATTTCGGCGCCCTGCTTCAACTCGGAAAGAAGTCACTGGGCCTTTTCTGTTTACGATTGGTTAAGAGGGTTCAGCGATGACAGATCACTGATATGACGGACGCCTTGGGGCGCTTTTGACGCCTTCTGGTTGCTTCCGTCATTAAGGTGAAACAATTAGTATACGTGTAAGACACCTTGCTTCGCAAACGAGGGCATTTCCTTACTCTCGCATTCTCATTTCTTTTTCTAGGTCCATACCGTCAACGTGGATACGTCGACTTCCTTCGACGTGAGTGATCGGCAATTCTTCTCATCCTTTTCTCCTTTGCCTATCGATAGGATCCTCCGCAAACTGAACACTTTTTTTTTCTTTTTTACCTTCTTGCGCGCGTGTGTGTGTGTGTTTGTCCACCCTATTATTCCGCTTTTGTGGGGAACCCTCCACTCCACTCTGATAAATTAAAAATATCCGGAGTGCGCGCGCTTTCTTAAACTGTTGATAGATGGCGCTACCTGTACTCGAGCGCCCACAGGCGGCCTAGAAACCCCCAAGAACGTATCGTTCCCGGGCATTCATTTTCTTTAGAGCCTCGCATAAAACATGAGCAGGCATGCGCTCGTCCTCATTATGCAGTCTCTAAATTTTTATTTAATGGCCTCCCCTCGGCTATGCACCCCTTTCTTCCCTCGCCTCCCCGCCAGTACGGCGCTCCTAGCGCCACCTTTGGAGCATCGTGGCAAGCAGTTACAACTCCCGGCTTTTCCTTTTTTTCCTCTTCCCGATGGTAAAGAGAACTAGACACCGATGGCCGATAGCCGAAACCACCATGGCCGGAATTATCCGGTGTATCGAAGCAATGCCGGGCGAGTGGGCAGTCGGAGATTTACCAGGACACTGCACGTGTGAAAGGCATCAGTTGCGTACTCGGCATCAAAATACGCCGTGCGATGAAAAAAAAAAAACACATGGCGAGCGTTTGGCATTTTTATTATTTTTGACGACTGTACATCACCACGTGAAACGGCTCCACAGCCGCTCCTGGTTCCTAAAAATACCGTCTTGCTTGCTGCACCTACCGACCTGCAGTATGGTGGCGCCATCTCTGATTATCCCGACGAAACACCGCAGCTCTCAGGGCAAACTCAAAACACGATACAAAAAGCAATATCGATAATTTCCCGGAGGATTGTGCGCCGGCACATCATTTCACCGCCGCTCGCGTTTTTTTCCTTTCCCGCAAAAATAAATAAATACATAAAACTAAAATGAAAAATGGGGAGAGACGAGAAGGAATGAGTCCGGGATTAAAGGGCATTAGAGAGGGGGGAAACCAAACCTGAAATCCAGCTCCGTCGGGCCGTCTGGCTCGGAGCGATAGAGCAATACCACTTAGAAGAAAAGGCCTGCGAATGACGCCATCACTAGGGATTCCCCCCCCCCCCCCCCCCCCTCAAGCAACAAACACGCTGAAGGTCGACGACAGACGCTGCAAAGCGGCAGGCGCGTCCGTCTTGGTGTCGCCGCGTTCTAGCGTCCCGCGCGCAGTGATACGCTGCGCGACGCGCTACTGGCCCACTAGTGATGACGTCGGGGGCGGAAAGGCGCGAGCCTCGTTTTCCGTGCGGTTTTGGATAGAGACGGCGTAGCGCGCCAGTTGCAGACAGGGTAATCCTCAAGGGCTTTTGAAGGAGTCCCTCGGTTATCCCTTGTTGGCATGGGGATGTCTCGGGCATTTATTTATTGGACTGAAGGATGGAACGATACACAGGTCCGCGACAGTTTGCGCAAGCACGTCGTCGACGTGTTGTTTTTTGTTTTTTGTTTTTTTTCGTCCTTCCTCGACACCACGAGGAAACTGTTGTTCAAAGTTTGCTCGACTTCGCGCGAGCGTGCAAGATGAACTTGGACAGTGAAAATTACTTGGTGTTCGACATTTAACCTTTAACCTGTATAATCGCCAAAGACAGCCACGATAATGTGCTCGGGCGAGTTATGTTCCACGCTACGTTACACTGAGTTGCAACACAAATTCATGTGAATAGACGATCTTCAGTCCCCCCCCCCCCCCCCCCCCGAAATAATAATTAAAAAAACACGTAAAAAAAACCACTCCAGTGGGTTAGCGGCCGCTCTAAGTATACTCATACAAAACGATAATGAGCAAGAATGTGAACCTTAACAAACGCACTGGTTGTTAACTTTCCTTGGCGTGGGATCAACTGCTTCGCGAGATTCCAGAAAACGTTTGCAAATGCGCTGCGGTTCGAGCCGAAGCAAGAAGGTGCCGAGACGCTCGCTAGGTCCCGGAAAAGCGTCCGCAACAACGCCGAGATAGAGCGTTACTTCCTGCCCGGAGTTTGTTTGCTCACGAGAGTCGCCTGATTCCAAACTCGACAAAATCCTCCATCAACCTGGTGACACTGTTACGTCTTTTGGAAGTTGAGACTAACATACGGAAGAACGTGACATCTTCAGTCTGCCGCTATACGCCGTCATTTTGATTTCATTTATAAAACCTGCACCGTCACGCCCACCAAAAAAATGTTTCTGCTATAAAGGATTTCAAGTCGTGCCCACCTACGAGGAAGTTTACCTGAACTCGGGAAGTTTCGCAGCATTTGCCCTCGTTAGCTTCGTTCAGTGCGCTTCTCCCCAGGTAGGTGTGTGCCGAGGAGAAGTCACACCCGCAGGGTGGACACCGCGGCGCTTGTTTCTTCTACCCCACCTACTGCGTGGGAGACTCCGATTGGACGCGAGCGCCGGGTCAGCGTTCGGCTGGGACTCGCGTCCAATCAGCGACCCGCACAGGCCTCCAATAGGTGGCGTAAAAGCTCCAGCAGTGCGGCCTTGTCAGACGGTTTCTTTGGTTGGCACTCTGGCTGTTTACGTGTGTCGGTGCAGCCGAGACATGTTTCAAGGCAAGGAGCTCGCGTTTGAAAGACTCGTAAGCTAACACGAACTCCCCCCCCCCCCCCTTATTTCGCGCAACGTCAACGTCAGACAGAGTCCCTCGACAGTGCGGTTAAAGGTTCCCAGCATTAAAAAATAACGACAAACCTTTTCTTAGATTATTATTCTTATTAAATAGGAACGGTAAAACAGTACCTAACAAGGACGAAAAGAAAACAGTACATGAAAGTATCTGTCCCTGATTCGGTTTTGCTCATCCGATTTACTTACCAGGGGTATCGAGCCCACTTTTTTGTTTTAATATAGAATACGTAATTTGGCCAGGGTAGCTTGGTAGAAACGTGATACATCAAAGCGTTTCGATGGACATATCAATACAAAGTGTCACCGCCTCCACAAAATCACAAAGCCAATATATATATATATATATATATAGTTATTTATTATTTATTTATTATTTATTTATTTATTTATTTATTTATTTATTTATTTATTTATTTATATGGGCAGTTTCATATGGATTCAAGCAACGAGGTGCAATCGTATTTTTTATTTCGCTTCAAATTTTTGTATTTCGTGGCGCATGTTCCAAGAAGAACAATCCTTTTTATTTTAATGTCCTGACATCTTAAGTTTCTGAGAAAACAAAATCTCGAAGAAGCGGGAAAGAACGACGAGGTTTTGACGATTGTCGTGTGTGGCGTTTTTGAATCAATCTCAATCTCAAAGTATTCAAAAGAGAGCGTCTATATTTTTTGAGTGTGATATATATGCAAGTAGGTAAAACGACATTATAACTACTATTTATTATTCGTCGCTCCACTTTTTGTAAAAATCCCCAAACATGCCTCCGCGAACAACTGTGACCTAAATTGCGTAATTATTTTGAGTCGACTATGTTTAGTATCGCTTTTAAAATAACACCCCGTGTAGAACCTTTAATTGCCTTCCAAATTAAGCAAAGTTTGTGTTTTTATCATGTACGAGTACTGAGAAATAAATTACGAAACAGAGAAGGTTTTCACTTTTCGTTCAATTTCAGCACGCTGCATAAAAAAGAAATAAAAAAAAAATTATTTCTTTCTTTTTTTTTTCGCTTCGCGTTCTCTTTACATCCTTCTTTTACTCAGAATACATTCTGTTAGAGGTATATGCACTGGTTTTGAGTTTTAAGCCCCTAAATATGCTAAAAAAGAGCAAATGCCGATGGTGGGTTTATGGCTTACAGCTGCATATTTTATCCTTTATTATAATATTCTAAGGGACGTTTAATAAATAGTCATATAAAAGACGCTGATGTCGATAGGCGTATAATAACAAGTTTGCAATTCCAAACGTCTAAACACTATAAAATCGCCACTGCCGAAAGCGGGTTTTCAGACAATTTCTGAAAGGGTGTGAAAAAAACGCAACGCAAAACAAAATATTATATCTTTTTTTTTTTTCTTTTTTTTACAGCGTGCTGAAATCGAACGAAAAGTGAAAACCTTCTCTGTTTCATAATTTATTTCTCAGTACTCGTACATGATAAAGGCGCAAAGTTTGCTTAATTTGGAAGGCAATGAAAGGTTCTACACGTGGTGTTATTCTAAAACCGATACTAAGCATAGTCGACTCAAAAAAATATCCGCAATTCAGGTCACAGTTGTTCGCGGAGGCATGTTTGGGGATTTTTACAAAGATCGGAGCGACGAATAATAAATATAGTTATAATGTCGCTTTACCTAGTTACATATATATCACACTAAAAAAATATAGACTCTCTCTTTTAAATACTTTGAGATTGAGAGTGATTAAAAAACGCCGCACACGACAATCGTCAAAACCTCGTCATTCTTTCCCGCTTTTTTAGATTTTTTTTCTCAGAAACTAAACATGTCAGGACATTAAAATAAAAAGTGGTGTTCTATTTAGAACATGCGCCACGAACTATAAAAATTTGAGTCAAAATAAAAACATACGACTGCACCTCGTTGCCTGAATCCAAATGAAACCGCCCATATGTGTGTGTGTGTGTGTGTGTGTGTTTGTGTGCGTGTGTGTGTGTTTGTATGCGTGCGTGCGTGCGTGCGTGCGTGCGTGCGTGCGTGCGTGCGTGCGTGCGTGCGTGCGTGCGTGCGTGCGTATGTGTTTGCGGCAGCACTCTGGTGATATCCGACAAAATCTTCATGTAGTCGTATTATGTGGTATTCGCACTGACATAGAAAGTCGCGCTACGGGTCTAAACGGGTGGTTCTCAACCATTGATGATTCGCGGACCCCTTGTTGAACGGCGGAGATGATGGAGGACCCCGTTCGTGGTGAGGGGAAGGGAAAAGTATAGGTTAATTATGATAATGATTTGATAAGTGAGTATTACTAAGGGGTAGTGTGAAGTAGACTTCTCTCACTGACATATACACGAGAAAACTCACCCGAAAATCGGAAGGTTTCTTCTCAATCGGAAAAAAAAGACAACTTTTATTGCTGGGCTTGACTGATGAGGCAGGACTTCGCGGACCCCAAAGGGTCCGCGGACCCACATTTGAGAGCCACTGGTCTAAACGATTGCAGTGAGATTTACCAACCTAAACGTATGACGTTTTTGTCGGGCATCACCGATATACTGCCATATCTTTTTTTTTTCCCAATGGCGATAGAACGTTACGCGAAACCGGCGAGGGTGCATGTCACACGAGACAGGCGCAGCTTTCAAAAGCAGGCTCCCGTGCATGCCCAAGTCACGGGTTCCTTGGCGTGCGTACTGTCCGAATTTCCTTGTTTAGACGTGAGGTTCCGTGCTTTCGGTTTGTCTGTCGATAAACCCCGAAAAGTGATCGCCGAGCCCGTTTTATCAAAAGACAGGAAAACCAAACAAAACTGTATTTAAGCTGGCTTCATATATTTAAAAAAAAAAAAAAAGTTCCAAACTTGGTGGGGGAGAAATCTTCGGAACCCAGCTCGCTACTAAGTGCCCGCGAAGCTGCATCTGTCGCCACCCAACCACATCCCCTATTTTTTTTTATTTTTTTTTTCTCTAATTGGTAGCGGGACGTTCTTCGAGGGATTGAATCACGTGGATAATTCCTGGGTTGGGGAATCCCATGCCGATGTCCATTTGGTGTGCGTGTGTGTGTGGAGGGGGGGGGGGGGGGGGGGGTGACGTCGATTTTTGGTCCAACACCAAAAGTTGACACCAAAAAACACCGAATCTATGAAAAAATAAACCTCGAAGCCCCACGCATTGGAAGAAAAATTATAAACCTCGGAAACAAAAAAAAAAAAAAAAAAACAGGGTGGAGAATAAAAATCAAGATGATTTAAATCGGGATTTAAATTACGATTTTAGTCCCGATTTCTATCAGACCAATTTTACTACGATGGTTTAAATCAAAGCCTTCCCGCAAAAATAATCCCGAAAATATTTTTTACTTACCTGTCGTCTAACGTTTGACGCCTTATGTGCAATTGTTTTGTATTCGAATTAAGAAATCCACGAGCGAAGAAGATTTATACCAGTCTGAACCATGGAGGTAAGAAGCCTCTGGAGGCGACACGAAGCCACCAGAGGTGAAGCCAGAAGTGTGGAGGAACACGCCCCCAACGATGACCAAAACCAAGATACCCTATTGGACAAAAAGGAGAGAGCCCTCCTTTCCGTCCAATAGCGTCTCTTGGGTTTTGGTCATCGTTGGGGTCGTGTCGCTCCTCACTTCTGGCTTCACCTCTGGTGGCGAAACCCTATTGGACGAAAAGGAGAGAGCTTTCCTTTCCGTCCAATAGCGTCTCTTGGTTCTTGGTCATCGTTGGGGGTGTGTCGCTCCACACTTCTGGCTTCACCTCTGGTGACGAGACCCTATTGGACGAAAAGGAGAGAGCTCTCCTTTCCGGCCAATAGCGTCTCTTGGTTTTTGGTCACCGTTGGAGGAGTGTCCACACTTCCGGCTACACCTCTGGTGGCGTCATGTCGCCTCCAGAAGCTTCCTATCTCCATGGTCTGAACGCGAGCAAAAGGCAGTGCTCTTCTGAGCAAACCAGAGCGTTGGGCTTTCTCTCTAGCTTACGCTTAGTTCCTCAGTCACGTAACATTATATTACAAGCAGATCAGAACGCGAAATTAAAAGCAAATAGAACGTTTGAACAAGCTGGAAATCAAGCTGTTTTTGTTTTAGTATGGCTTTGTACTTTGAGTTACAGTCATTTAGTCTTCAGCATTTTTTTCAGTGATCGGACCGATTGATCTATCAATCTGGTATGTTTAGGAATACGTCCTGTGATACAATGATCACTATTTCCTAGCTACAGTGATTTAAAACAAATTAATCTGATTTATATCAATAAAATCAACATCCTTTGGTTAAAAAATCAA
The DNA here is from genome assembly GCA_013358835.2 of Ixodes persulcatus. Taxonomy (NCBI): domain Eukaryota; kingdom Metazoa; phylum Arthropoda; class Arachnida; order Ixodida; family Ixodidae; genus Ixodes; species Ixodes persulcatus. Next base: position 145,679 of record JABSTQ010009473.1, on the reverse strand, counting down.
GATTTCCTTTCTTTTTTTGCACAAAACCCTACTTATAAACAATGAGTTTCAAAAGAACGTTGGAAACGATCCCTATTCATAGCGTTGCAATTCTGCTATAGTGACCCCACAGTTCGCAGCATTTCTGGGCTCTAAGTAAGATAACTTTTCTTTTTTTGTTTTACAGCGGAGCTGTTAAGGGTTAGTTTCCCCAGTTTCGTGTCCGTCACCAAATAAATTTCGACACAAAACTCTGTACAGCTACCGCCATCTATGAGCGACGGCGGGAACCAGATAACCTGCTTGCCGGTTGTCTGGTTGCCACCGTCGCTCAATGGTGGCGGCAACCCTTCCAGCCTTTCCACTTTGGTTTTCAGAGTGGAAAGCCTGAATTTCTCTAGGCGTCGTCCTAGACGTTGTCCTCGAGGTCGTCCTAGAAGTCATCCTTGAGGTCGTCCTAGACGTCGTCCCTGAGGTAGTTCATAGGCGTCGTTCTCTAGGCGTCGTCCTCGAGGTCGTCCAGAAGTCGTCCTTGAGGTCGCCCTAGACGTCGTCCTTCTCTAGAAGTTGTCCATGAGGTCGCCGTGGACGTCGTCCTTGAGGTGGTCCTAGGCGTCGTCCTCTAGGCGTCGTCCTCGAGGTCGTCCAGAAGTTGTCCTTGAGGTCGTCCTAGATGTCGTCCTTCTAAAAATCGTTTTTGAGGTCGTCCTAGACGTCGTCCCTGAGGTAGTTCTAGGCGTTGTCCTCTAGGCGTCGTCCAGAAGTCGTCCTTGAGGTCGTCCTAGACGTCAATCGTCCTCTAGGCGTCGTCCTTGAGGTTGTCCAAGAGGTCGTCCTTGAGGTCGTCCCACCATAGTACAGCTTTGCTGGTCTTCCTTTTTCACCAGAATTGAAAGGCCGAACGTTTTTTTTTTCGTTTTTTTTTTTTTTGCTTAACTCGTAAAATTATTTAACCAAAGCCTATTTGCAGTTGGGGACTATGTTTTCTTTGGTAAACGTTCGTATATATTATGCTCTATTATTATTATTTTTTTCTCTTTTCTGAGTTTTTTGGCATTTTATGCAACTTCCATTGTACCCTCGTATTTTTTTTAATAGCTTTTATTTTCTTCTGCGTGGCCTAAATGCACCGGGAATTGAATCACAAAGTAGCGAGGCATGACGACCCGACTCAAAGAGATTTGTCGCATTCAATTATACTGCGACTTCGCGCACGCGTGCTCTACATAGTCCATTCTCTAATCTTTCGGGCCGGGAGCACGGTGTTCCTGAAAACTCCGGGAAGCTTTGTTCTTAATAATTCTGTCACAATTCGGGTTCGTCGAGAGGAATGGCTTTGTCCTCGAATTCTCCTCGGCGAAATAATGAAGCTCTGATTTCGTTTTCTTTTTTCTTTTCTCGTAAATTCGTGTTTTTCTTTTATGTTTTCAGCGAGAAGAAAAGAATGCCCAATGGCGAAGTTAATTATCTCTCGCGAAACTCCGTGCGTTCTTAAATTTTGTTAGCAGCAGGTGCGCCCACAGTTTCGGCTACGGGACTTGATTATGTCCTAACGAGTCTTGATTTCATTAAAGGCCAGTTTAATATTAAATTTGGAAGATGAACGTGAGATTACACGAGGCTACTAATCTTACTTAATTTACGTTCTGATTCGCAAAGAATCGCGATTATATCTTGGAGGGTGTTGGACCAACGACAAAAGAAAAAGCAAAAAAAAAAAAAAAAGATGTTCTCGAAGTAACGAAACGGTTCCTTCGGGATGACATTTTAGACCGCGGTGGACGTCGCGGTATGAATGGAAATCAGCAATCTAATTTCCTAAAACCTGGTAAATATTTTAATTCTTGTTTCTTACCTATATATTCGCTTTATCTGGCAGATTTGAATTGTAGATTTGTCGCCCGTTGTCCAATTCTGTACCAGTTGGTTGGAAGTGAGACAACGAAATTCTCGTACGCGCTATTCAATGGCAAAGTCACGCCTGTCAAGAGTCGGCTAGAGTCACTGGATCGAGTCCGCCATAATGAGGCAGTTTTTGTATGACCAACGCGTGACCAATGCGAGAAAACCCTACGTACAAGAATACACCTCAAGCAGCATCTGCAGACAGTCTTCTGTAGATCACGTGACGCTGTCAAACTGGCTCGCGTTGACTCGCTGCCCGAGTCCACCGTGGAGTTGATGTCACCCTCCCGGGTAGAACTTCGACGCTCTTTTGCGTCTTATAGGTTTCAGTATCTCCTTACCAACAGCTATGTGTATTCTGACGACGGGAGTCCTAGGAATTGTTCCCAAATAAGTGGTCCCGGATTTTGCGGGACGGAGTCTGTCCCTTGTTTTCCTACAGGGTCCCGAGTCCCGACTTGTCCTAGTCGGGACAGTGTATATGGTGTCCCGGATTGGCGAAATTGGGTCCCAGGTAAATAATTTGCTCGACTCGCGCGGGCTACGCAAACTTCGGACAGGCCAAGAATTGCTCCAAAAGAGCGACGTCCACGGGGCAGTGAACTGAAACAGGGATCATTGACTGCGGGGAGTTTTAGCGATTTCTCGAGCATGCAAGTGCGACTCTGCGTATCTTGAGTGTCTAGCACCGCCCTTCGCCCCTCCCCCCCCCCCACCCCTCTCTCTCTCTCCTGACTCCTTTTACCCTACACGGGACACAAATCTTTAGTTGAAAATTTTCAGCTAAGGCAAATATTTTTTGAGGGTCTATTAATCACGCATAACCTGAAAAGCGACGAAAATAACTGGCGTACAGTTTATCGTCGGAAATGAAAAGACGTCAGTACTAGCTAACGTTGTCCTAGCGCAGGACTTACAAAGGTATGAACTATAATCTTTATGTAGGTCTATAAAACAGTCTAAGGATAACTCTGCTGCAGGTTGCTTATAAAATATAATCTCCGCGGATTTGGATCGGGGTGGGAAACGCGTTAAATGGCTCAAGCCAGGCCTGTTGGTTGATGTCATAATGGCCTTGCCTCGGGAGTAGTGCACTGCAGTGGCGTCACTAGAGGGTGCGGGGGGTGTTGGGTGTTTAGACAAGGAGGATAGAAGGGTAGGAGAGGGCATGACAGCAACCGCGTAGCCTCCACAAGTCATGCTCCCTTGACGCCTCTCCTCTTTCTCATTTTCCTCCTTACTCTCCTCACTTATCAGGCCAACGTGACCACATCACGTGACCGTAGCTAGCCTTCGTCTAGCCTTCGATCTGATAAAAACTACCGGACGGAGCGCGCGCAAACCTGCAAGGAATCCTTCTACAATCAACCATCCATCTCACACGTGACAAATCACGCGCACCGATTGCCAGAGAGATCTACGGTCGCGTTGGCCACAACATCGTTTAAACTTTTTATGACTAGGCCTCACCAATGTTGCAACGTGCCCCCTCACGAACTCAACTCTCCTACGTCACGCCGCGGTGGTGGCACGTCGATCGCACTTCCGGTCTGGGGTGGTGGGCAGAAGAGACATGCATCCCTGTGTTCTCTCGGAAGAAAGCAGACAAAAAGCCTGCCTTCTCGTCAAAATGCTGCGATGAGACTGTACCAAGAGAGCCTGGAAAGGTTTGAAGATCAGTTTTCATGTGTTTCTGCCCCCTCCGTTTGTCCGAGAACGTGGATAGTAGCCGTGGAAAGGGCAAAGCAGACTCTGTCGAACTACGATTGCTTGTGCGGGCAACACTTCGTGGTCGCCAGATGTATCTGTTTTGTTCCAACATGAACGAGAGAAAACCGCCAAGTTGTCCGGACCACCCACGGGTTCAGTGCGTCTTCAAATTCACACGGCCGCCTGATCGTTCGAACTTTCGTCCGCTGTTTCAAACTTGTTTGCTTTTTGTCGTCTGCTCGTTCAAACAAAAGCGGCCCGCAGACCAAACTTTGACCCTGTGATTGCAATAAGAAGTAATTGCAGGCCTCAAAAGACTTAAGTAGGCTCGGTGTAAACGGTAGATACAAGATGTTGATCATTGGTACCAGTGGCCATCACCGACCTGTTACGCTTGGTCTGTTCCCGCTTCCAATTTTCAGTATCGACGTCGATCATCGCCGCTACCTTCTACACTTTTGCAGCACGAGCGACGTCGCCACCGAAAATAGCTAGAATAATCTCATCATGGTTTTGACGTCCATTCTGCGGCGTTCATGCGAATGAATCGCTGCACGTCAAATTATTTACGCAAAGTTTAGCGGCGTAACGAGCCTTGATAATTTCGCTCAGGCGATTGAAGTGGTAAGACATTGCTATGAGGATGTAGAATCGACAATTTCAACGCGAAAAAGAGTACGCATACTCACACAGACACCGACAACGTGACATTCCAATGGTTTGTTGACGCGGGACGCGGTGCTTGCCCGCACTCCATTGCGCATGCGTTCGAACTGTCGTCTGCTATTTCAAACTTGTCTGCTTTTTGTCGTCAGCTCGTTCAAACGACAGCGGCCCGTAAACCAAACGTTGACCCGGTAATTGCTCCGAGAACTAAGTGCAGGCCTCAAAACACTTTTGAAGGTTGGTTGGGGTAAGTAGGCCAAGTGTAAACAGTAGATACAAGAAGATGTTGATCATTGTTACCAGTCGCCGTCACCGACTTGTAATGCCCGATTCTACTCTGCGGTTTTCAGTATCGACGTCCACCATCTCGGCTACGGTCCAAGCTTTTGCAGCCCGAGCAACGTCGCGACTGAAGATAGCGAGCAGAATCTCATCGTGGGAGTCAGGCTTTAGCGCCCATTCTGCGGTGTCCACGTGAAATGAATCGCCGCACGTCGCATTATTCACGCAAAGTTTTGCCTCGTTAATTTTGCTGAAGCCGCTCAAGTAGTCAGACATTGTTAGGAGGACGAAGAATCAACAATTCCAACGCGAAAAAGAGCACGGGGGCTCCCACCGACGCCAACAACAACGCAATTCAATGGTTTGTTTATGGGCGACGGCGGGCTTCTTGCCCACCGTCCACCGCGCATGCGCGGCGCCGGTGGCGTCCGCTAGGGGCGCTCCGGTTTGTTTGTAAACATGACTACAAAATCACAGTCCAGCGTGCGATCTTCACAGCCCAGCACGTGCCTGTTCGTAGCTGCGGAAAGCGAGCAAAGCACACGCCATACGTACGAACACTCATAATGGCACCGGCCACGTGCTCTTTCTTTGGAAAGGTCTATAGACCTTTCCAGCGGCAGTCTCGAACGAAGCGATTTACAGCGCGCGTCCCTGGTTTTGAGAGGGTACGTCAGTGTTGCCCGACTGCGCTGAGCTGTGGAGTTTCTCCTCAGTGGGCTGTGGCAGCCTGCGTAGGCGCACTTCCGGACGCTGGTGGAGGCTAAATTGCCGCGTTCAATTCTTTATTTTGTGTTCTATGGCGAATAGAATTTCTCGGAATTTTTAAGAATGCATTGTACTATTTTTGGGAACCAAAACAAAGAAATATAAGCTGTTTTTGTGAGTCCGTGTGCGACAGAACAAACGCAACTGGAATGTTTGTTTCATTTTACGTTGATCTTTTTACGGCACCATACACTCAGCCGTGTCAATCTACAAAGGTCTTAACCGTCGGAAACATTTGACCACTCAGGATATCCGAACTGCATGGGTATTCCCCGCCCACGACATGAAATTCAACGAGTCTCATCAATCGAACAACATATATTGTACGTACCCCACGGTGCCGCGTTATCCGAAAAGGATTTGAGAAATGTCTCAAATAACACAGCATATCCAATATACAGTGTCGACGATAGTCACTTCACGACGATCGGACGGAATCCGGCGTGTTTTGGGACACGTTTTGAAGACAGCTGCTTTTTTTGCACAGTTTCAAAGCAAATCAACGAACGTGTCTATTCTGTCCCCACACCCCGGACCAACCCTATCAGCCATTTTTCGCGAAGACCCGGAACACAAACTGGGGAGACTTTTTGGAGATTATCTCAATGGAAATAATCCTCCAAGAACGTCGAACAGCCCGCGTCGGGGGCTGCTTGACGTTCGCTCTCTTCGTTCGTTTCCTGCGAAGGTCGAGCAGGCTACGAGCCCTGGTATTCCCTGGTTCTCACAGTGGAAGATAACACACAAAGGGTAAGCATCCGAAACAGGCAAATAAAGTAAACTTCCAAGAAAAGCTGGCGAACTACGAATGCACAATGCAGCTGGGGAGTCACGTTGACCCGGTTTCCACAGCTCAGGCAGGTGGCAGAAATTTCTGGCTGATAGGGGTCGCTCGGTTCACCTTTCGTTTAAAGTCCCTCGATGTCATCCAGGGACGTTACTTTCGTTACGAGAGGCAGTGCGTTATGCTAATTTTTTAATGCACTTTTTTTTTTCATTTTAATTCATAACTACGGTTCCGTGTTTTCCGATAAATCCGAAAAAAAGAATGCGAAAAACACTCGCCGGTCAATTTCCTGTCAATTCGGATTTATCCGAAAAACTCCACATTTTGAGGTCACAGCAACAAAATAAACAGCAAAAAAAAAAAAAAAACCCGGAGTTTTGCAAATAAACTTTATAAGAGCACAAGGTCAATGGTCCTGAGGAGATTCCACTTCAGTTTCCTTTGCAATTTAGAACTACTGACAAAAAGAGGTTTGCTTTTTAGAACGTTGAGGTTCCTTCGGGACAACGGGTCATGGTACTCGGTCCTTATTTATGTTTTTGAATTTTTAAATTTTACGCAGTTAAATAAACTCCGAAGCTCAAATAAACTCCGGTAAACCCCGAATCACCAACGAAAAAGAAATTCCGAAAAACACCCTCCGAATTTCACGAGAAATAAACTCCGGAAACACGGAATCCTATTTATAACGTAATAAAAGACGTCTGATCAGGGAAACAAGCTTGACTCCTTGACCACAATGACCTCTGCTCCTAACCTTGGCTTGAACCGGGCCCGGGTCTTCAAGCCAATGTTGCTCGAGCAGCAGCTCTTCGCTCTCTTCCCGAAACGGGAAAGAGGTAGAGAGAGCGGGAATTTCTGAAGCGACTGCAGAGACGGACGCTCCAAAACCGTTGGAAAATTAAAGACGGTGCGAGGGAGACACTTTACGAGCTGAAAACAAGAATAAAATAGACGGGCAAGGGGAGCAATTACGGCGCACTGAAGCGACCGCCATCAAATATGCACTGCTACACCGGCGACACAACACGCCCAAAAGAACCCTAGGCGTGACAGTGTTATTGATTGCTTTCATCGCGTGGGAGGGAGTCTGGATAGTGTAGAGCGGCGGAGCCACGGCGGAGCGCGCTCAGCTCTTTTCGTCCGACAACCCTGCGATACTTTTTTTTTCAATCTCGTCTGGCAACTTGGCGGCTGACGTCACTCACCGGCTTTCGCTATCGATTCCTGCGACTGAAAGTCTAGTGCCGAATTCGGATCGGACTAAGGTCGCTTGTTTAACTCGCTAATTTCTGTAATTAAAACTCATTTGCTCGAATGTGTTAGTTGCTAATCTATAAGAATGACACTGTATTGATAAACCGCGAGTGGCACTTTCTTTCAGTTCGATGTATCACTCCGCTCATTTGCTCGCTCGAAGCGGGCAAAAAGCAGTCGGAAAGACCAAAACGAAAAAGCTAGCAGCGAGCCGCCCGTCAAGCGTTGGCGTTAGGCATATGCCTTATCTCGAATGCCTGCCGCCAGCGAGGGGCTGTGGTGCGAGCTACGTTAGCCGGCAAAGATGTGAATAGTTGAGACACGTTTAGGGGTCCCCATGTTCGAAATGTGCGGTAGCGGTGTGAGATTGCAAGTGCGCTCTTGATGTGAATGCCGGATGCGGCGGAACAGCGATCGCTATGCTGTGGCATCTTCTGCAAGCTCTGTTCTCCCTGCATGTTGCCACCGCTCTGCTTCCCAGCGAAGGTTGGTCCCGGAGCAATAATATGCAGATCGAATCCTCGATCGCAAAACGTGTACGCTAGCAGTCCTTGTCTCCTGTGACCCACGTACGCGTTCTTGCTGCCCTGCACGTTTTGCGTTGCAACTTTTAAAACCAAAGTTGAGCGGCGAAGAAAAAAAGAAGCAAAGTCGATTTGGAATGCACAAACGTGGGCACGCGCTTGCCGAACGCGATCTGACGCGTGTTTGATACGAAATGATCGTGATAATTCGTTTCGCGAAGAAGAAGCGTAGTTCGGGCGAGGTCGCGAATCTGGACGAATGTTCTGAAGTCTGCGAGGGCTACGCCATGTTGATGGTGTTTTTGAAGTTCCACGCCCTGTCTGCCTTCGAGAAATGTTTGTCGGGGGAATGGCCTCAGGACTCGCAAAGTTTGCCGAGCAAACAAAGCGTGGCGTATCAGGAATATCGCTCGCTATTACTTCCAAATGTTTGCAAGGTGCGCTGGGCAACTTCAGAGATAAGCATGAGGTCTGCGCGGTTCGGTGAAGCAGCCGCCCGCACGTGAGAGATTTAAAGGGACTTGCCTCTCGCCGAAGGTTTGGGGTACAGGTTTAAATAGGTGCTTTTAAGAATGCCCGACGAGACCACTAGTGTCAAGCGCCTTGCAGCGTCGAGACATATTTGAATCCCGTGCCTTTAGTAACAGATGTGAGGTTTTGGGGTGGGCATGTAAGACGTAGTTTCATTTATGTCGTTTGGAATGCAGCTTAATATTTACACCATTTTTTTGCGCAGTTTTTTTTTGTATTTATTGCATTACTGCTTTGATTGCATGTGATCACGGCGTTTGTCTTAGTGGATTCGCGTTCCATTTAGTGAAACTGCCCCGACATGTTTTTATCAATCCTACGTTTTAGCAAATGGTCAAACTAATTGGGTATGAACGTTTGGGCACTCTAGGGAGCCCTTGTTCGTGTGGTAATTAATGTTCGAGTGCCTGAGATTCATTTCACTAGTTCCTCTCACTTATCGACTGATTGGTGACTTTCTACTGCATGTGGTCCAGGCCTCCAGAAACACCAGCAGACCAGCATGTCCCTTGTCTATTGTGCTAGCAGAACTGTCTAATGTGGAATTCCCTTGGCGGATTTGGAGTGGTTCAAAAGTACTTCATGCTTGTGTCTTTAGTGCTGTAGATGTGAGCGTGCACTTGCACACCCAAGAAGATACCTACAAAAAGGCGCTCCAAAACCGCTCCAAGTTGGCCAAGGGAATCCCCACTAGCCTTTTGGCCTCATTCCCATAAAGCCAGGGCCAAAATAAATCATATTTGATAAAATGTTTGGCATAACCTCTGATGCAGTAATTCCTACTTTATAAAACAGTTTTTGCTGAAACAAGAGTCAATAAACTGATAGCAAATGGAAAGGCATCAGCAAGCTTTGTTGCTCATATTTATTTCTTAAAAATATCTCGTTGCAAATCAACAGGGCTATGGAGAGAAATGATATTCGACCACACAAGAAAGCACACCAGTTTGGCCTTGTAATGCACAAACGCATGTTCTGATGTGAACACCTTACAAGTGAATGCTTTTGCAAATGTAAGTAGCGATAATGTATGTCTCCATTTTAAGTTACTTTTAAAAGTTTGGTATAAAATGCAGACATACGGGAACCCACTGCCTCGGGAATTTCGACTTTGATCTGGAAGCATTTTCAGGTAGTTCTTTTTTAAGAAATAAATACTAATCAATATTTAAGCTGCTCGATGCTAATAAAAGAAATATTACCGTTAAGCCAATGCTTCCCCTTACAACAAGACTTTTCTGCGTAAAATATGATTGTGCTGGTGTTACTATTGTTAAAACCCTGGTGACCTGCATAAGCCCTTGGGCATTTACTGGGACATTTGGAACACCATCTATTGGCTCGGCAACTAATTTCCCCAAAAAGGATTTTCTTTTTATTTATGCAGGATGTATAAGAAGCCCCTTGAACTGAAAATTGATGCTTCTGAAACTGAAAAAAGTGTTTCTGTGAACTGTTTGAGACTGACGGTGCTCATATCTCTTCTTTTTGTTGTAATGTAAGGCCAAGGGGACACAGACAAGTCATGCCAACTGTATTCTCAGAAAATCCTCCAACATGGCAACGCATGATTCGGGTCAAATCTATGACTTTGCATGAATTTGTTTTACGCGAGTTTATCGAGGATGGATCCTTCATAAGCAGACTGTGGTATCGTCCATCGTGGCGAATAAATGCCTAGTATAAACGTGTGTCCAGCGAAAAATAGGAGTTCTTTTAGAATGAAGCCCGTCATTTTACAGATTTTTTTTATAATTCATTGACCCGGAGCAATAGCCTTGTGTGTCAGGCAGCGGTGCTTTGAGCAAGTTTTATAAAATCGAGACAAACCGAGAATATTTTGTGTCTTGTCTGGTAATTTGGGAACAGCATGCCTAGTAGTATTTCAAACGAGACCAGGATCCAATTTCATTTTGTTTGATCAGTGGATATTTTTGGTCCAACCTCGTATGTTGTCCCTCTGTCTTCCATAAGTGAGGGGGGCACCCAAAGACAGCCACAGCGTTTACCAAGCAGTCAGTAATTGCAGATCTACCGCTTACTTGCAGCTGGTCTGGGTGAACCAAAAGCTCTCAGTGACCTTTGGCAAGAAAGCAATACACTGAAAGTATACTTTCACGCAACAACAACAAAAAAAAGCTTCGTATGTTTTTCAGTACACTGCAATACACTCTCAATATCTAAGGTATGTTCTTAATGTATACCTTCGACATACTTATGATTTTCGGCAATGCAGCTCCGCTGCTGCTATCATCCCTGTCTAGAAAATAAGGTGCGCATACTTGGAGTATATTTTTAATATACGATCGTAGTACGTTGCAGGTTAAGAAGGTAGGGCGAGGGAAAGGAAGGTGGGAAAGGAGGAAGCGGGCGCAACGCTGGTGAGGGGAGGGGGTTTCCTTTTCCTCTCACCAGTGTTGCGTCCATTTCCTCCCCTCCCACCTTTCCCTCGCCCTACCCTCTTCAGTTGTCACCGACTGTAGTAAGCTAGAAATATCCTTTAGGCATACCATCCAAAGTGTACGATTTTGTTTTATGATAGTGCAAACTAAGTACACTCTTATACTTCATTTCCACATATCTTGGCAAACAGCAAAGACTGGCCATAGTGGTGAGCCAATCGGTGCATTGGAGTGAAACATGTGACAGCATATCAGTGGAGCACACTGCTCGGATGGAGAGCTGTCACTTTAGTCCTTTCATTGCTCCGATTGGTGCAGGGGTGGCGTAGAGTTTGCTCTTTGCCAGGCACAGAGTCCATCTAAAAAATCTAGAAGAAAAGGTCCGTAATTTTCCATGTACTTGGACGGCCTCAGAACGGCGAGGCACAGAAGCAGGCAACGCTGGTCCCAGATTGCTGACAAACCTTTAATAAACGGAGCAGCAGCAAAATATTACCTGCAAGCGTGGTGCCTAGTCTTTTTTATCTTCATTTTGAAGAAAAGAGCAGCCATATCTTGCATGCTCTAAAGCAATGCTTCTCAGATGGGGGTCCGCAAACCATTTGGTTTCCCTGAAGGCGTTCGTAGGGTCCCTGAAGCCCTCGACCGTCAATCAAGCCGAGCAATAACTCTTTTTTTTTTTTTTTTTTCTCGATGCTGACTGGTTTACAATGCTAGATAAACCAAACCATGTGCACCGTGTAAATAGGGTTGATTACTCAATTTTCCATTTCAGTGCTTCAAAGTTGGTTAGCAAACATTTAGTTTTCTTTATTTACCCTTCTCCCTTTGGGATTTTCCAATAGTCCCCCACAATGGTGGGTGGGGTCGCCCATCGACCCCCAAAGCATTGGAGGTCGAGAACCACTGTCCTAAGGAAAACTAAAGCTGACAATCAATTAAACAACTCGAATGCATCGTGGCAAAAAACAAATATACCTGACCATTTGTGTGCTTTCTTTCTCCCATCTTCCGTCGCTCTTTGTCGTTCCTTCTGTCAAGACCACAGATGTTGGTGCTTACAATTTGTCGCGCTCACCTCCTGCGTTCTTAGCGGCGCAAAAAGACGAGGTAAAAAAATGTAGGAAACACACAGAGGCACGAACGAGAGCTCCGACTTAAAACTCGTGCTTTTCTTCTCTGTCTTTGCAAGAAACTGTACCATGATAGAAAGAAAACAAAAAATGCCCGTGAAATGTATGCGCTTCACATTGGCCCTTTTGCCAAGTAGTACAAGTTTTTTGCGAGGTAGGGCCTCGTTTGTCTTTTTGTGTGTGTGTCATACTTTTTTTGTCCTCGTCTTCTCGCGCTGCTGCTACTGTGAGTCGCCAACTCTCATAAGCTTCCGTCTTGACAAGGTCCCGTCTTGACCCCCCCTGTTGCCAAGTTGCAATGAAACAAAGTCTAGCGTGCCAGCTCTCTTGCCAATGGCAAGACATTGGCGGTACAGTGTCTCACGTTTTCCCGATGCCCGCCCTCTCTCCCCCGGCGCAGATGCTCCGAGCATCGTCATCTTCCCCCGGGACCAGACGGTGGTGACTGGGCGGGTGGCGGTGTTTGTGTGCACGGCGGTGGGCAACCCGCGCCCGCAGATCGAGTGGCGCAAGAATGGCAAGCGAGTGTCCACCAACCGCTACACGGTGGTCGAGATGCCCGGGGGCTCGGTGCTGCGCATCGACCCCGTCCGCACGGGGAAGGACAACGCCACCTACGAATGCCTCGCCGAGAATGGTGTCGGCGAACCGGTCCGGGCCCTGTTCGTGCTCACCGTGCTCGAGGGTGAGTCGCCCGTGGACCTCTCCCGTTCTTAACCCTTCGACGGGTATCGTCGTACTCGTACCGCGGTGATTACACATTCGAAAATGCCTGCCTAAACGCGAAACCGTGCGCACCCTGGGCGGTAATGCTATTTGCTATGTCTTTGGCAAACTATAAACATTATATTTGCACGGTGCTCCGCTTTGCTGGTGTATTTATAGTTCCAAATTGGACGCTCTACGCACGTGATACGCGCCAGATGGTCCCTTCGCATGTTGGTGGGTCTGGCGGTAGTTGCAATTGGAGGGCCGGCTCTGCCGGTTTGGACTTTCAGCGCGTCTCAGCATTGAATTCAGAGGATGAGAGCTCATTGTTTGATAGAGAAGCTTTGTTTGATAGAGCAGAAAAGTGGTCACCTTTCTCCAAATGAAGAAGGGTGACCACATTTCGCCTTCGAAATTTCTATTTGATGCTTCTAAACCCAAACAGCTTGCAAGCACTGCACTTGCTCCCGCTAGATATAACTAAGACAGAAACGCTGGGTGCGCTTAAGCTTAGCCTTTAAGAGTGGAAAGCGATAGCATTCTTGGGGCCCGTTCACGGAGCCTTATATAGAAAATTTTCTGCTAAGTTTGGCAGGGACATTTCACGCTAAATTTGGAGGGACAATTTTTCTCTAAACTTGGCGGGAAAATTTTCTGCTAAGATTGGCGGGTTGATGGGGTCATGACGTCACAACCACGTGTGACGCCACGTGTGACGTCACACGTGGCGTCACACGTGGCTGTGCACGCTGCATTATGGGATTTTATGGTCCCACCGATGCCGATGCCGATGCCGGATTTTCTGCGACATGAGCTCCTAAACGCTGTCGCGTTAAAACCTGTGCATTGACCCTTTCTTTATGCTATTTCTTTGGAAGCAAAACCCGACCACATCTTTTGGGCGAAAACCTCGACTGTCAAGGGGTTAAAAGGGCAGTGCAGTGTGTTATTCTCTCAGTGAATAGCAGCGCGGGAACTCCCAAGCTCGAGGAACCTGTGAGGGTGCTCCTAGGGACCCATTTTGAGAACCCACGTGACAGTTTGCGTGGAACAATAAATAATCTCTTTGCTGCGTCGGAGGCACTTAAGGTCCCGGAGCATCTGACTACTCCGAAAACTCTGGGAGTGGCAAAGGCTTTTGGGTTGGTTAAGACGTCTCGAGATATATATGTCACAATTACTCCCACTCTTTTTGTCTTTTTCCCCCCGTGTAATGCATCACCGCACTCGGAGTCACCTTTCTGTCGCATTGCAAAAGAAGTGAAGAGTGCACGTGCGCAGCCTTGATTGCAGTCAAGGTGCGCGAGCTCACGTGCAAGCATAGCTTTGCCTTCATAGCCACAGAAAGTTGTCCCAGAGTCTTTCGGGCAAACGGACGAAGCGGCCGCCGTCTTCCCCCGCAGAGAACCAGGTCCCGCCGGGGTTCCCGCAGTTCAAGCTGCTGCCCAACCTGCAAGGGGTGGAGCGTAATCGGAGCGCCCTGCTGCCCTGCAAGGCGGAGGGGGAGCCCGAGCCCAGGCTCTCCTGGCTCCGCAACGACGTGCCCGTCGACATGTCCAACCCCAGATACTCGCTGGCTTCCGGCGGTGAGCACCCACTCCTGCCCGGTCCTTCCTCTCGCTCCCGAGAGCCGTCTGGACGCATCGTCGCCCTGCACACCTTCGGCTTTTAAGCGACGAACGTGTTGCGTCTAGACGATGCAGATTTTACCTCAGTTCCGTTGAGTAATTAAAGTTTTCCTCGAAGTACCACATCTTCTGGTGCACAAGTCGCACCTTTTTTCCTAAAATTTTCATCGGGGCATCTTATACAATGTTGCGACTTATATTCTTTCTTTTTTTTATAAGTGTGGACCTAAACGCTGCAAGATGCAGAATGTAGCGACATCTATGACAAAACAGAGACGGCAGGGCGGCCGCTGGTGGCCTGCCCTTACGGTGGTCCAAGAACGGTTCGAAGCGTGGCGGCATGGGTCGGCGGCTGCAAAGTCTCTGCTCTTTGTTTTTCGCAGCTCTCCGTAGCAGTGTGCGATTTGTACAAATGCGCAACTTGTGCCAGTTTGTTTTTGAAAATGGCCATTTACTTTTGGCTGCGACTTGTACCACGATGCCACCTATACACGGGGAAATGTAGTATTGCTCAACTAGGAGTTTGCAAGTGTCGAGATATACCTAGCGTGCATTGTAACCTGGCATGTTATCTCCTTTTTTTTCTTCAAATTTTGGAGCTAGTGGAAGAAGTAAAGAAACATTGCCCGGTTTGTTTGTTTCTTCTACTCTTCCTTTGTTTCTTCTTTTACTCTGTTTTCGTTTCACCTCGCATCACCAACTCGCCCAACAAAGTTACAAAGATAATGAGTAATGTGATTTCTTTCACGAAGTAGTGGCTGTTGAGAGAGGCGCTTGGACGACTCGGGTGGTACTAGGTCAATGTTACTGCGGTGCCTCGAATGCATCTCTAACTGGCACATTTACAGAGTTTTCATTTTTGGTCCCTCGATTTTTGACCCGTTCCTTCTTGACCGTCTCGTGCTGTTTCTGGCCTCGATAGACCCTTTCCCAAGTTCAGTCTGGCCACTTGGATCACTATCATCATCTGAATATGGAATATGGGCTATACTAATGGTGGCCTCCTGTTTACCGATGAGGGAAGAAGTCGAAGGTGCTCCTAAGCAGACGATTCGAGTCCTATACATTCGAGACGTTAGCGCGATGCTTAGGAGGAATTGGATGCAAGAACTGCGCTCATTTCTAGCTTGGGCCCGGTCAGTCTGTTAGTAGCGCACAATCGGCTTCAAAGCCCCTCTATGTATAGTATACTTTATCGAGGCGTCTATGTGAGAATTGGCGATTCGTTCCCACCGGTTGCATCTTTTTCGCCATTGACACTGAAAGAGATTGAGAAAGATATGTATGTACAGTGAGTGAAGCGCACATTCTCGTTTGCCGTCGACTCGCCAAAGTGACGGTGCCCGATAAAAATGCTCCAGACTATACAGGTTCATTGTCGCCATTAATAGGGTAAAGGTTAAACTTCCATTCTAGCCACCAGATGGAGCTGAATTCGTGAAAGGGTCTATTCTAGCAGTGGCACAATAGCGGATGTTGCACCCGCCTGCCTTCTTCGTTGGCACTCGTACGACCAACCATCAGGGCGGCAATTTCCGACGGGATGGACCGTCTGCTTCGGCGACATATTTTGTTGCCACTCTGTCACCAGTCCAGATGCATGTGCGTTGTAGGATGCCAAAGGCGTGGTCGGAGACGTGTTTGAAGTGCCACCTGTATTACCGAGGCATTATCTTATATTGACAAAATGTTCCCTTCCGTATTCCTCTGCCCAGGCTCCCTGCAGATCTTCGATGCGCAGGAGGAAGACCAAGGGAACTACGAGTGCATCGCCGAAAACAGCGTGGGCACTGCCATCTCGCCCATGGCGACACTCTTTGTCCGCGGTGAGGAGACGACCAGACATCCACTTATGTCAGACTGGCTAAGGATTCTGAGAAAAAGTGCACCGCTTCATTTCTGGCACTTCTCGTCATCTTAGATCAGTAATACGATCGGTGCTTGTACTAGCATTGATTTCAATAGACCCTTTTTTGTGTTTACAAACGCAGGCCATCTCTTGCCTCCCAATAGACTTCTGATCGCTCCGTTTCGGTGGGTCTTCCGAGCCTGTTAATGTCAAAATTCCTGGGACGATGAAGTTCTGCAGAAACCACAAAGTTGGAGATTAGGTCAAGTCCCCCTGCTGTGCTATTTGACATATAAGAGGAAATCGTCGGTCATCTTACGGGAGTATTAAGAAATGTCCGGCAGATTTCTTTCTAACCGGTCCATTAGCAAGCCACCTAGAAAACAGGTCATAAAATATTTCACGAGCGTTTCGAAAAGCGGTGCTATGGTGGGGATTGTTTGTCCTTTCACTTGACCGGAAGTTTGTGGGTACGTAAAATGCAGCGGCGCCTCCTTTTGACACTCTTACGAAAAAGGGTCTATATTGTGCTTTTAGGATGACTGCACGAAGTAGCATATCACCTTCTGCAAAGGAGATAATATTTTTCTCCTTTGTAAAGAAAACTAGCGTAGCTTTATGCGGCACATAGTTTACACTGAAATGCCAAAATATATTTTATTCTAATGGTAATATACAAAAACCCTAGCCCATACGCATAACCAGCACTCCTATTACATTGTTTTAATGAAGCATCACTTCCCTCGTCTTAATAGTGGCGTCGACAAAAATAAAGTACAGGTCGCAGTTCAACATCGAGCCAGAAATGAGAGTTCTGGTGTCCTCCAAACTCCGCCCTCGTTTGGAGAAACTGCTTTCTAACAAACAAGTCCTCTTTTGTCATTGGGAGCAGTCATTCATGTTTGCGCTCATTCTTGTTTTGTTTTTGCGACGGTTTCTAGCCCAGCTGATGTACCCTGGGCTATTTTACCTTTCGAATAAAATTTCCACTTTAGTTTCTGGCATTACTATTCGTGCACACAAATTGAAAAGCTGGGGCATCGTCAAAAGCTGCCGGGAAGGGAGGTGAGGGAGGGGGGTTCGTCGTGGCATACTTGATATTTTTGATGCGTTGCAGGGTGCCAGAGTTTCGGAGGCACTACCCTAAGCGGTCTCGCATAACCAGCTTGTTTTTCCGAGGTCTTAATGAAAGGTCTCTCCCCTCTTTCCTCGGGCGTCCAGTGCGGCGCGTGCCGCCCTACTTCTCGATCCCGCCCGAGGCGTCGTACGAGGTCACCCCCGGGGCGACCCTGAACCTGACCTGCGTGGCGGTGGGCTCTCCGATGCCGTACGTCAAGTGGCGCCAGGGGCACGTGGACCTGACGCCGGAGAGCGACGTGCCCGTGGGACGCAACGTCCTCATGCTGGAGAACATCAAGGAGTCGGCAAACTACACCTGCGTGGCGGCCTCCTCTCTGGGGAGCATCGAGCACGTCTCCCAAGTGCTCGTGCAAGGTGCGTCCCCAGCTGGCCGTTTCCTTCCACCGTCTCGGCGGCGAAACGAAAGGCCGCCACGCTGCTTTACAAAACGCGCATATTTTGCGCCGTTTGTGTTTGGGGCAACGTGCTGCTTTGCGACCTAGAAATAACGCGAAACAAGGACGTTTTGCTCTATTTGCGTTTAGGAATGCTTTCTCAGCTACCCCGTCGGATCATTTTGGCAACATGTCTCGAGTTGTGAATTGAGATATACGAGTCTCAAAAAACTCATTCTCATTGTCAGCCTTGCTGAGTGACTTGGCCGAGTCTCGTCGCTGAACGTTGGCGTGCATACCGAAGCTCTCTCGATCTTTTTGAAATTGTTTATTACAGCTCGTACCTCTTTAGAGAGTTCAAGATGCGTTTTGAAACTAGAGAAAAACGAGACAAGTGACAGCATGGGCTCTTCTTTCACCTGGCAGCAACTGGAACATCCTTGCAAGTTGAAAGAGGGGCACGTGTCGTCCCTGTTTTGTTTGTCCTTCGTACATGTTCCGATGCCCACAAGCACATTCGCTGTTCATTGAGGGATTTGTTTAGAATTGCCCACGCAGTTTCAAAGACGGCATATTTGGCGGCCACATTACTTTGTGGCGGAAGAAACACAAGGGTCGTTCGAGGTCGGCCGGGACTTTAATTGCTCGAGAAAAAATGCAAACAATGAGAAACACGGGATTATCAGCTCTTCAAAGTATTAGCTGTGGGCGTCCAGATACTTGAGGTTGCCACTTGCCCGGTTTTCAACCGGCACTGCCGTTTTTTTTAATAGTAGGCCGGTTGCCACCCTATTAAAAACTGGCCATCACTTTTGCCGTCTTTTTCTTTTTTTTTTAACTATCCAAGCGCTTCTTCCTTTCCTTTCTCTTTTTTTTTTGGGGGGGTGAATGGTTTTACGACTTGTCGGCATCCTGACAGACAAGCGTGGCACTCCCACCCGCCCACGGAGGCAGGCGTTTTCACTTTTTCCCCACTTTCCCGCTTGTTTTCTTTTCAGTCACGTACATCCGGATGATGTTAAAATTAAAAATTAAAAAATGTATTTGTTGCATTCTGTCATTTTTTTTCTGTTTTGTTTTTTCATTTAGCATTTTTTTTTTTCCTTTGCCCAAACAGGAGGACATGCTGAAATGTGCGCCGGTTGTCTCCGGGGGAGGCTGACATGTGTAGCAAAATTGTGGGAGATTTGTTTTGGGCGCTTTATTTTTTACTAAATGGTATACGTGTCTCTATGCTTGCTATTGACTTCAGTGTTGTGTATTCGTGTACTTACATGTGCTATTGTATTAATCTATGTTACCTTATATTGTCGCACATACGTGGACCTTTTTTTACAGAAATGGGGGGGTGACCGATATGCAGGCTCAGGCCAGCGCTGTAGCCAAATTCAAATTCAAATTCAAATTTTTTATTGATCCCTGAAACAGAGAAAGGAGGCAGAGAAAAAAGCAACTGACAC
The DNA here is from genome assembly GCA_013358835.2 of Ixodes persulcatus. Taxonomy (NCBI): domain Eukaryota; kingdom Metazoa; phylum Arthropoda; class Arachnida; order Ixodida; family Ixodidae; genus Ixodes; species Ixodes persulcatus. The sequence continues at coordinate 126,576 of JABSTQ010009473.1, read as the reverse complement.
GCTGCTTGACTAGCCTCTGCCCCCCATAGCAGCCCAGGGAAGAACCAACATAAACGTAAAGACACTAGCATTTGACATAATCATTTTAGCATGGGAAAGACAACATCATCTATATTGCTAAAAAGAAGAACGTAAACAAAAGGGAGAGAAAAAAGAAACAAAAAAGTATGTCAAAAATAACAACACGCGCAACACGCAAACAATCGTGTTATACTAAACTTTTTTTTTTTTTGACATGGGAGTAACCATTAGACAAAAAGTGAACATATTTGTTTGGCGGACATACTGAACATATCTATATCGAGTTCATAAAAACGATTCAGAAGATGGGGAGGGTACATTTTAACATCTGATTCCCATAGTTTGTTCTTGAATGTGGCACTATTCATATCTCGGCATTACGAGTTGGATAATTTGCTTGCCTAAGTTCAAGTTGGGAAATTGATAGATACATATTTTCGTTCTGCCTAAAAGACCTTTTGTAGGAAAGTGAAAGTTTATAACTATAGTGATTTGGAATTTGTACTATATTAAATTTATGAAATAATGGCTCGGTATGACTATCGTATGCTGCATGACATAAACCTCGAATTGCTTTTTTTTGAAGATTATGTATTATTTTAAGATTTGTGGCAGTCGTGTTAGCCCATACTAAAAAGCAATAGTTGTAGTATGTGTAAAAAAGGGACTTGTATATAAGTAGCATAACAGAGATGGGAATCATATTTCGGTATTTATATATAACCCCAACAACTTTCGATAGCTTATTACTTATCTGGTGCACAGTTTCGTCCCAACACAGGTATTCATTAAATATTATTCCTAGTACTTTTACATTTTCTACTATATCTATTTCATTTCCACCAAGTGAAGGGATAGTCATGTAGGTACATATTGTATTACGTGATCTGAATAGAACGGCTTTAGTTTTATTTACATTTATTTTTAAGGAATTTAATATCGTCCAGGCATTTAGCTTATCAAGATATTGATTTGCCTTTTGTATAATTTGGTCAGCGTCGTTCCCTTCCTGAGAAAAAGAGAGAGCTGTCATCTGCATATATGATGGAACTAACGGTATCATCAATATGTACTATATCATTGATATATAAATCAAAAAGAAGTGGCCCGAGTATACTGCCTTGAGGCACGCCTGCTGTTAATTTCATGAGATCTGATCTATTTTTATTGATTTCTACCCACTGATAGCGGTTTTCAAAGTAACTTTTAATCATCTCAAGAGCGACACCGCGAACACCTAGCATGTATAACTTTTGAATTAACGTTACGTGATTAAGGCGATCGAATGCTTTCGAAAAATCTATAAACACTTCGAGTGTAACCAGCCGAATAGCAGGTCCTAGAAACTGTTCCCTGCATCTACTTATCTGAAACATCTAAACAGGTGGTTTTGAACCAAGAGATTTTAACACATGCCATGTTATTAATTATTACGCAACATAATAATATTGCGATGATAACAGAAAAAAAAAAAAGTTCATAATGCATACAGAAAACCGGAATCGGAAACTCTGGAAGGGAAATGTAGGGATTTGTACCTAGGCATCTGGGGAAGGCAGTAAAAAAAATAGCGAAAAGCGTTTCACAATTTGACACGTGATTGTCATAGCGTTCGTCCTGCTGCGTGACCGCGATTGTGTTTCCAATATCTTCGCAAATTGTGAACTTTCCACCCTACAAAGATGCCGCCACAACATCAGCGCCAGTACAGTGCTTCCTCGAGCGGAAGGTGATTTTCTACGCCAAAACAAGCAATAACCTTGCGGCAGAACGGAACTTCGGTGTTTCAGAAAAGTTCATCAGGGATGGCGACAGCAACGGCAAAGAATTTTAGATGCGGAGCATCTCTTGCTCGGGTCTATGTCCCGCGGCGTTGGCGTCGTAGTCCGCACTCACACTACGCATGCGCAACTCTCCTCCTTCCCTCTCTCCAACAGCTGCGCGCTACTCTCTCCGCTCTCTCTCTCTACCAGTTGCGTGCACTTCGCGTGCGTTCGCTTCTACTCACACCGCGCGCGCATGCGCAACTCTCCTCCTCTAGTCTCCTCTCCTTCAAGTGTGAATATAAGCAGCGGTAGCGCGCTGCGCGCGTTCAGTTCAGCGCTGTTGACTCCACTTCACTCCGTTCTTCCGATGAAGTGTGATGGAAGCAACAGTCCCGTCAGTTAGTGGGTTGGCGCAAGCAAGCGTCAGCACCACCCCACAAACTAACAGCAATGCTACGTCCACTGAAGACAAAGCTGCGCAGCGAAGGGCACGCGACGCTGAGCACAAACGCTTGAAGCGAGCGGCAGACCCTGAACTACGGCAACGAGAAGAGGCATCCATTCGTCAACGTCGAGCGGCGGATGCTGAACTACGACAACGTGAAGCAGCGGCGGTTCGAGAACGTCGAGCAGCAGAACCTGAGGTTTGGGACCGTGAAGTTCAACGTAAACGTACGAAGCGAGCGGCGGAACCCGACCTTCGAGAACGGGAAGCCGTGTTGGTTCGTGAACGTCGAGCAGCAGAACCTGAGGTTCGGGACCGTGAAGTTCAACGTTAACGTACGAAGCGAGCGGCGGAACCCGACCTTCGAGAACGGGAAGCCGTGTTGGTTCGTGAACGTCTAGCAATACGCAGACACACATCCTTTCATGCTCATTGGCGACTTTAATGTCAACGTCATGAAGAGCCATTGGGTAGTTGAGTACATGTCATCACACCACTCGCTGCAACACGTATCATACGACGACCCCAAACAACTAACTACCATTCACGGCACATGCATTGATCACGTCTTCACCAATTTCAAGATCGACCCACTGCACCAAGATCCCCTCACGGTTCAGTTCAGCGACCACAAAGCCATCCTCATCAAAGCAAAGTGCACACCTCAAGTACTAGACACTGCTCAATAAAGACCTTCGTTAACCGTTTCACCTTCGTCTACGCAATTAAAAAAATTACACCATCTTCCCGAGGGGAACCATGGGGTGATGCGGAGCATCGCGGAGCTTCCAACAACGTTCACGCGATGTGTGGTAACCAACGCAAGTTAACAACGTAATAACATGCAAGTTAACAACGTCACTAACAACGTTACTAACACCGTTAATAACACCGTTAATAACGATCCGCGATGCTACGCATCACCCCATGGTTCCCCTCGGGAAGATGGTGTAATTTTTTCATGCACGGGTACGCGTCAGTCGTTTAGGGAACTGAAGCATGGCCAGTATCCTGCAGTTGAGGTGAAGGCACGCACCATTGCCAACGAAACGAACATCACCGAAAGCGTCTTTAAGATTTCCAAGAAGTGGGTGGCAAATTCCTTAAAGGGGAACGGGCGGAGCCTATGAAGACTGATCAGTCTGCCAAAAACTGCCCGACGCTTATGAAGAAAAGCTGCGGGAGTTTCACTGATACGTCGCCGACTTGAGGAGTAGGAACAGCTTCACGCTGGGCCAGATGGGCAACGCCGACCAGACGGCGGTCTGGTTTGACATGCCCAGCAAAAGCACCGTCGCTGAAAAGGGGGAGCGTCGGGTGCGTCTGCCGACGACAGGCAACGAGCGCAACAGGTTCACCGCCATGTTGCGTTGCGCAGCAGACGACCACAAACTCCCCTTCCTTGTCTTCAAGCAGAAGACGCTACCAAAAAACGAGGTCTTTCCTCCGAAGGGGATCGTTTGAGTGGACGAGAGAGGATATTTCCACGAGGAGACCGTCCTCGTGTGGTGCGGGTGCCCGTGTGCCTTGCTGAAGCCCGGAGCATGATTGTGCTCGATTTATTCTGCGGGCAGATCACAGAAGATGTCAAGAAGACGGTGGTGGACGTAGGGTGCGACCTGGGCGTCATCCCGGGCGGCATGACGTCGGTATCGCAACCCCTCGATCTGGTGTTGAATAAGCCTTTCTAGGACTGCGTGGGGGCCCTATACAACGACTGGGTACACGAGGACAATCCCAAGACACCGGTGGGAAGCGCGCCCCCCCTCAGCATTGTGGCCCAGTGGGTAAACGACGCCTGGTACGGACTACCAGCAGAGACGGTCCCGGAAGCCTTCACGAAGTGCCCCTTATCAACGCCACTTCACGCGGCTGGTCCCAGCGACCCACAAAACACCGACAGCACCGACCACGTCGTGATGAGCGACGACACGGTCATGACGAGCGAGGACGAAGCTTGAAGCTTCTAAGTGCGGCATAAATGCTATTTCTTTTTTTAGAGCGCAGCTCTTAGGCGCCTGTTTCCGGCTTGAGCGGCGTCAACATAGCCGCGATTCCCCCCCCCCCCCCCTCCCCCCCCCGAGGACCTCGGGAGGACCTCGGGCTCCTTCGGGAGGACCTCGGGTACCTTCGGTGACCTTGAAGAAGGGAGGGGGGGTCACATGACCCCCCCCCCCCTCAGTACCCTTCCCTCCTCCTCCTCAAGAGCTGCACTCTAATTCGGCGTTACAGGGAGTTGTAAACGGCTTTCACTTTTTTACTTATAATACAACGTGCTCCTTGTTTTTTCGTTTTTTTTTGTGGGTTGAAATTTTGGCGAGTATGGGGGTGGGGAGTCGGTCGATATATATTCAAGGTTGACTTATACGCAGCAATATACGGTTTTTTGTTTGAGGAAGGGTCGTAACCCTACAGATACCACCGCCATCCTTTTGGCAGCCCCCCCGACTCCTTTGGAACACAAAGAGCTGAACTGTGCGAGTGCAGTTTGACGAATGTTTGGCCGCCACACTTTGCCAAACTGTTGACACTGTTCGTACACCCCTGTCCGTTCGTACACCCCTGTCCGAAACATTGTTTGTTTCCCATACTGTGCTTTCAATCTTGTTGGCTTAACTTTCTCATTCACCCAAAATTGTGCTAGGTATATAGAACACCACTGCTCTGCAGTTATAGGCACATTGCTTGCCACCGTGATACCAGCTGGAATTGCTCCGCACATGTCAGATACAGCATTCTGGCCATGGGATATCCGAGAAGTGTCATGTTAGCGTCTTCTGCCAGTTTCGTTGTGCTACAGTTGTTCAGCAATTTCTTATGGACAAAACTACTTGGCCCTATGCCACACAGCGGGAACAAGCGGGACCAAGGGACCGGGACAACGCCGTCTACTGCGATTGGTCAGCGGCGCGGCGCTGACCAATCGCAGTAGGCAGCGTTGTTCCGGTCCCTTGGTTCCGCTTGTTCCTGCCGTGTAGCATAGGGACCTTGGTCAACCTTGTACAACCCTCGTAAAGTTTAGGGGGGAGGGGAAAGGAATGAGGAACCCTTTCTATGTGCTGCGAATCCGCTCTTTAGGTTCCTCGTGACAGTTGTTGCACAGCATGCCCGAGGAAGACAGTGCTGCTACATGGTTCTTGTCTTTCTCACCCGCAGCCCTTCCGCATCCGCCGACGAACCTGGTGGTGTCGGACGTGACGGCCACGTCGGTGCGCCTGTCGTGGTCTTACGAGGGCGCCGGGGCGGACAACATCCGCTACTATGTGGTGCAGTACAAGCCGCGCCAGTCTAACCGGGACTACAGCGAGACGAGCGGCATCACCACTCCCTTCCACCACGTGCGGGACCTGAGCCCCTACACGGAGTACGAGTTCTACGTGCTGGCCACCAACGACCTGGGCCGGGGCACGCCTAGCGTGCCCGTCATGGTCACCACCGGCGAGACCGGTAAGCCCTAAAGTGACCCCTTCTTCTTTGGAACCACCTGTTTTGCGGGTGCGGTGGTACGCTGCCTGGAGCGTGTCTTCGGCCAGTGCGTCTAGCGTGGAAGGCGGTTCCCAATCTGGCGGCCAAATGCGTTTGCACGCTGCAGCTCGGAGCACGTGGAGCGAAACCTCGCGCTGCGGAACCCAGGAATCTCAGACTTGACCCCCGCCCCTGCCTATTTCGATACGAACGAACGTCGTACTAGCGTATGGTCGCGTACCACAACTGCGCGACGATGTCGAAGACCCCGAGCCGGCGGCGGCAGTTTCTCGCCTACGTCGTTTACCAGTGTCGCCGCATCTCAAAGGCAGGCCAACCTCACGCTGTACGAACACGATTGTCAGATTTTATTTCGGTTTGGTTCCCAAGTGGCAATAGGTGGCGTCGCGGGAGCTGGCACGATCCCTGCGGTTGGCGGTAGGAACGCCAGTGGAAAGATAGAGCAAACGCGAACATCGTCATCGTCGCGGTTTTCCAACTCCCGGCTGCCGAGGCTTCCGTGCACCGTTTGGCTGGAGAGCAACCAGGTACAATCGCCGACCGATTTGTCGGACTTTGATGGAACCGAAAGAAACGTCAGAATAATGGAACAGTCCGAAAATTTGGCACATTAAAAATGTTGCCTTTATTATGTTTTAGCGGGCTTCAAAAGGCCGTCGATTGTGCCTTGCTTTAGGTTACGCCTCCGCTTGCATTCAGCCACTTTCTATTAGCTCTAGAATTGCCGCCTTCTTTTCTAGCGGTGTGGTTGAGTACTTCCCACGCTTCTTAGCGAAACTACGCGGCGGCGGTAGAACGGATGGGGTTACGACGTTCGAGCAAGCGTTGTCCGAAAACATGATTCATCAAGGGGAGATGAGAGGTGCAAGACCACGACTGCAGAATGGCAAACGAACGAAGCAAAATGGTAACAGTGATGACAATAATGATGCGCAGCTTAAGGAAAAAGGAAAAGTCGTAGCATGCGTCCCCTAGCGATCGGACTTAGCGGTACACGAGAAGCGCTGCCAAACCAAGCCAATCCATGTGCAGCCAACGTAGAATCTAAAATGGCGGCTTCACGGAGGTTTCTTCTGCCGATCGCTCGCCACGATTTTCTGCGAAAAGTCAAACTTTCAGACTTTGGGCTGTCCAAAACGTCGGTTGTGAATATGCGCCATTTCTGTCGGGTAGGTCGCGGTTCCTTCGTTAGGTCCGAAATAAGGAACGAGCCTAAATTATTGGCGTCCAAAAAATCGGTCGGCGACTGTACGGCTGATGACTACGCGGCACATCTACGACGTCATAGGGCGGAAATCGAGGGACCGCGTTTTGGGATGTTCTAAACCATAGCCTCGTCTATACTCACTAAGCCTGGCAGCTCGACGACGGAGCCGTAGAGTGTCCAATCGCAGATTTTGAGTGCTAGGATCTGGTAGCACAGAGCGTCAAAGAGCCATTTCTCGAGGAACCTGGACGTCGGCGCACAGATTTGGCACCGGCGAGAACCCGAAACACACTTGTTTGCTCGGGAGAAATGTTTTTCGGCATCTCGCCGCAGCGGGGCGCCAGTCACGTGGCTCTCCTCTCTTTCATTGTCTGCCGCTCCACCTTTTCTATTTCGGTGGCCGCTTCTCGCGGCGATCTGCCAGGCTTTGTGAGTATATGGGAGGCTGCGGATAAATGCGCCGGTTGGAGACGTGTTCCAGGCGTCACAGTGGTAGTGTGCTTCTCTGCCAGAAGAGTGCGGCTTGGTTAGTACTGCCGTCCGGTACCGAGCACGCGCCCACCCACGATTTGGAGAGAACCGCGAAAAATGGGGGATGGGCGTTTGTTCGGTCCAAGAGCGAAAACACAAAGGGGCACGTGATGGGGGTGAGCTTGGCCACCTTGGTCGGGCACATGCGCGTCGGGCGTCGTCCGGCAAGTGCGCTTTGTGCTTTGCCGCTTTGCACAGTGTGCTCGGAGAAGCAGCCTACGCGGAGGAGCATTTCAGCTATACTCGTCACGTCGAGAAAAAAGAAAGGTTTTGCGCATTATTCGTGCGCCGTACCAGGTAGTTCTTTCGAGGTCTGGTTGTCAAAGAAGAAGCGATGTTTTTGGCGTTCGAAACGTGTACTTCTCGATGAAATAATGCCAGTCTTATCGAAGATGTACCTACGTATATCTTAATTGAATGCATGAATGGTGAAATTAGTAGCTCGCTGCGAGGAGTTGTACATTTCTTTACTACGGTTCTAGAGGTGAAAAAAGAGTGGGCTCAGAAATCTGGGGTGGGCATCTTGATTCTCGTTTGCTTATTTTTCAAATTTTTTAAGGGTAGCTTATTGTGACATGGGCATGCTCGGTATTTTAATTAAGGTAGATTGCAGAGGGTCGGAAAAGCTGCCCAATGTCTGGCCCTTCTGCATCCTTTGATTTCATTTTATTGCGAAGGTACGTAAACAACTGCAGCGGGGTCCTCTAGCAAAGTCAGGTAGTTAAAAGGGAAATACTGCATCAATACTTGAAATCAGAACTGTTGTTTTAAGCTTATTACAATTAACTCTGCCGTAAAGAGAAATTCTGCTGTGTAATGCTGGGACCATAGCATTTAAAGGTACTGATGTGGCGAAGATAATCGTGTAGTAGAAAGGTTTTTGTATGTGAGGTTTTATTTGTACCCTTGTATGTAATTTTTGACTATTTTTAAAGTAATCTCAAAACTAAACAGTGGTCCCCACAATAGCTGTCGTTATTGTCGTGCTGCGAAATATTCCTAGATACATTGTTGCTCTTAAAATTATGTATTTCATGGTTTTCCTTTCCTTCAAAGGTCTCGGCACGTCATTAGAAGCCCCGAAATAATTTCATAAAAAATCTGCAGGTGCTCTCAGTATCTGTTAGGTATGAGCGAAAAGACAATTGGCATTCAGATATGACTTCACTCAGTCATGCAAGTGTTTAGCACATTTTTACTCAAACGGTTGTCTTTTCCACTTTCATTGAGTAACGCTGCAATGCATATTGCGTCTGCCTGAGACATACCTTCTCATCAAATGCTCCTGCTAAATTTGTGCGAGCTGTCTCATGCATGCGCTTATTAGGGACGAAGCTCCTTAGGGGCTAGCCATGTTCGTATGTCCGTCCGCTGTAGGCCCGGCGTCGGGTGCTCGTGCTTCTGCTCGTGAGATCACGTGCTCACAAGCACGTGAGCACATGCTCACGGGCTCGTGTAGGGCAAAAAAAAAAAATTGGAAAAAAAAGATGAAAAGAATTATGAAAAAAGAAAAAGAAGAAAAAAAAGAGTAGGGGGCTCTGAGATGCCATCCCATCTGTCTGCTTAAAAAAAGGAAAAGAAGAAAACCACACATTCTCCTACTGACATGAATGAAAAGGCTCGGCATGCTGCGGCTCCGCCTCTACGCAGACAAGCACCACCAGAGCTTCGCCCCAAGCACCATCATTCACCACGTGGAGATGCGGTCAATTTTTTTACTTTCTTTTTCATAACCTAGTTTCTGACTGAGACTCACCCACTAGTCATCACCATGTAGTTCCACAACTAAGGAGTGCATGACTGGGTTGTTTCTCTAAGCTAACGTGTCACGAAAACTCGCCCACTTCCTTGGGAGCGTACCAGTTCCAACCAACTAAAGATATAGTCAATTTTTTAGGTGCTTCTGTATTCAAAGATTGCTAAAGTGCAGCTCCGGTCGAAAACACAACCGAAATAAATGACTCTTATCGCTTTAGTGGCACAAAATTCGATAACTACCGAAATATTACTTCAAAGTAAAGCTGTGTACTCCACTAAAACCGATTTTAAAAATGCGACCAGCTGCTCTGTAGTGGGTGGCAAGCGTGTTGGCTTTAGTCAAGGAGCCCTGGCACAGCAAAGCACCCTTGTGACGTAACGTCGCAGTGAGCTGCGTTTGATTGGTTGTACCGCATATTGTAGCACCCTTGTGACGTCAAATTGCGGTGGGAGCTGCAGTTGATTGGTTTGTACTCGTATACTGTAGTCAGCCCTTGTGACGTGCAACGCCGTGCGGTGGAGCTGCGTTTTTTTTTGTTTTTTGTTAATTTTGGGTTGCTGGTTTATTGGTAATACTGTAGCACCCTTGGACGGCACGTCGGTCAGTGGATCTGTGGTTAATCAGTTGTGCTGATACAGAGCACCCTTGTGTACAATAGACGTCGCGAAGGGAGCTGAGTTGCGATTGGTTTACCACATACGTATGGGGGGGGGGGGGGGGGAATTGTAGCACCCTTTGACGTCACGTTGCGGTGGGCGCTCGCGGTTTGATTGGTTGTACCGCATACTGTAGCACCCTTGTGACGTCAATTGCCGGTGGAGCTGCGGGTGATGGTTTGTACCGTAAACTGTAGCACTCTTGTGACAGTCCCATTGCGGTGGAGCTGCGGTTCATTGGTTGTACCGTATACTGTAGCACCCTTGTGACGTCACGTTGCGGTGGAGCTGCGGTTAATTGGTTGTACCGCACACCGTAGCACCCTTGTGACGTCACGTTGCAGCTGTATGGCTGATGATCAGTGTTGCCATTCCTCTAGCAGATAGTTTCGGTTTTGCCGTAGACGCCCGGAGTAACACTTTGAGCCGTGATATTTATAAAACTACACAAAATATCGAGAAAACAAATATTTTACCTCGTAATTCAGGGTCACTGCTTTAGCTGAAAACAGTCGTAATCCAAATTTAAAAAAAAAATATTGTCCGGATTTGCCCTTTAAGAGTGTGCTCTTATTTTCTGAAATATCTAAGCATCTCCAATTAAATGCAAAGAAGTTAAAGATGCTCAGAATGAGGTGGCACGTCAAACTTGAGTCAGGAAGGCACAGCACTCAATATGTTTGTGTTTTATTGACCTTTTTATTCTACACTCGTAAAATATTTTTGTAATCCAAGTCCACCACGTAAAAGCACTTTCATTATATTAGTTGCATTGACTCTCGGTGACTTTTTATTTAGGCGTTAATCTTTGTCTCTCGAAACTTGCGTAGGCACAGAATCCCCTCGACATAATTTCACCTAGTTTCCAGTCATGCACCATGCGTTGAGAGCACAGCAGACACAGAGACATCCCAAAAGAGAGCCCTGTGCGCCACTGCTGCCGCCGCCTCCGCTGTCTTTGGTGTTGTGCAGCGCACTGCTTCTGTGTGTGTATCATAACCACCGTGCTGTTGTTCTCTTTTTTTCCCTTCCCCTTGTCTTCTTCCTTAAAACTGTCCCTCCCCCAACCTCAGTGGATTCGGCTGGAGGGAGCAGTAAGTGTGCCGCTCATTCCCGAGACGCTCCTTCCCTTTTTCTGTTGCCGATTCGGTGGAGTCTCGATTCATCCCAAGTGTCCTTTTTGGCTGTAGCCTCCATTCTGCTGAAACCGTTTTTTCAGCTAGAAGTTTCAATGCTGGGAGTTTCAATTAGGCCCCATCTTCAGTGATCAATCAGCTGCTGATTGTACCGTATTAAAAGGTAGCTGGAGTGCTGACCATGCGGAAGCTTTGGCCGACTCGAGACTATCTGAATCGAGACACAGCCCCTGATTTGCAAGCTTTGCTTACCCGCGGTTCGGTTTCCCACTTGCTGACTTTTTTTTTAATCTTTCTCGGCTGCTTATCTTGAATTGTGCCACAGAGAAAGTGCAAGTTGCTCGCAAGGAAGGCATGCTCTTAGCTTTCTGCAGCGCATTATTCTTTGATTTGAAGAGGAAAACCCCCTGGGATTTTTTATTATGCACCCCGCACGATTCGCTATGAAGTCTGTCACCCTTTTATGACAGTCGAATCTCGTTAATTCAAACCAGAGACGCATAGGATGGGACCTGCATGTTAGTTTGAATTATCCGCAAGTTTGAATTAAGAGAGTTTGAATTAATGAGAGTCGACTGTATATGCATTACATTGCAAGGCACGAGGCTTTTGGCACCACGCCAACCGCACGTTTCCCATCCCAAGCTTGGCCTTTGCAAGAGCTCAGGCTTGCTTGCATGCCTTCACTTCGGGTCAGGGGTCATTGCAACTAACCAAAAAAACCCTAAAACAAAAAATGTGTCGAGCATTTGTAGGACGTAGTTCCCTGGCATTGCATACAAGCAAACCACCTCCCCGTTTTTTGCTATTTGAGAGCACACCCCATTCACCGAAGTAGCTGCCGGGACTGCTGTAGAGTTGACTGCCGGTTGATGTAGAGACTTGCACCTGACTGTGACTGGTAATGAGGTCGTAATCCATCTTCCTTTAGGAGTGGATCATCTCTTTTGGTTTCTCAAACTCCCGATTTTTGTTTTTGAAAAGAGGTGGAATCTGGTTGACTTGCACAAACTTTTCGTCTTGTCTACCTCGTTTTTGTCTCTTCTAGTCCGAGCAATGCCTCTTTTTTTTTTGTATGTGCGTTTATTTAATGCTGCGAGGATGAGGTACGCTCGATCTTCAACCTACATTTCTATGCAGCTAAGAAAGCAGCTAGATTCCCTTGCCAGTGCTGCTTTGACATAGTAAAGCAAAGGGCACAGATCACGGACAGAGACGAGAAAGCTAACAGACTACATTGCTCTGGTTTGTTTGTCCTCTCGTCTTTGTGTTTCATGTGCTCTTTATTTTATTATGTTTTACCAATTAGCTCAGTTGTCATCATCTGCTTTGACATTTGCTCTCGAAAATGGCATGAAGCTGTAGTAGTTCTTTTTTTCAAAGAAGTTTATAAGATTCATAGATCGTAAGTTATTTCGTCTCTTCATGTAACATTTCGGGACAGGATTTTTTTTTTAAAATTTCGTCTGTAGTGGTTTGGGGGTGGTAGCTAATCCTCCCTTTAGCTTGTGCATGTCATTTTTCTGGGTTACCGATCGTTTGGTGAAAAGTGGGGCAGTTCCTGGACATCGGACAGTATTGATTTCCTCTCCTCGGGGGTTTCAGAACCTGGTAGTGCACCTCGGAACCTGCATGCTCGAACTCTGAGCTCGAGTACGGTGTTGGTCCAGTGGGATCCACCCAAAGAGCCCAACGGACAGGTCATGGTGAGTTGTGCGTTTGCCACGGCGTGCCACGAATCAAACCTTTTTGGATTCAGACCAGCCGAATGCAACAGCTTCTTTGGTTATCTCGCCGCAGTTTTTGGGCAATGTTTATAATACTATTTACTCGCGTTGAGAACAAGGATGCGTGAACTTGCCCAATGCATCCATAAATGATACGCATTTCTTAATTACCTTTGTATGTTTCTCGCCAAGCTGCATTAGTGCCGTGGGTTGCACACTTAGGGCTGCTTGAGACATCTGCGTTGGAGCAACTGATTGCGTAACGAGGAAGCTCTTTACGCTTCACTACGGTGCATTGCACAGACCTCAGTTGCCATTTCAGGTAGCACAGTTCTTTGGGCCAAAGTTTGTTTTTTGTCTGAGAGTTTAAGGCTTTAAAAAACCCATAGAGGCCAAGGTAGACCCAAACATGGCCTTTTTCGGCCAGAGTCTGGGTATCTTGGCTCTACTTTGCCAAACAAATGCCGTAGTTGGGCTTCACTGCTGGTAGTCTGGCTGTTGTCTGGCATCCTCGGGCCTAAATCGCCAAACAAATGCCAGAGTTGGGCCTCACTTCTGGTTGTTTGGTTTTCAAGTGGCAACTTTGGGCCTAAATTGCGAAATGAGTGCCAGATTTAGGCTTCATTGTGGGCTCTTTGGTTTATATGTGGCATCTTTGGCTCAAGTCTGGCACTTTGGCAATTATGTGGCGAGCCAAAGAAAATCCGTAGAAAAAAGTATTCCGATCAAAAATGAATGCCTCGGAGCCAAACCGCACTAGGCCTAAGTTGGGAACCTAAGATAGCCAAGCTTGTGCAAAGTTGGGTGTTTCTCTGGCATGCTACCTGGGAGAGCAGCCATCTCGTCGTAAGCACTCGTAGCACAGTCTTTTGCATATGTCTGAACCAGCCTTTAAGGGATGGCTCGAGTTGTCTGGGTTTGTTTGTGACGTAAGTGGGATGTTAGGCGTGTCGCGAGTGTGCAACTCTGGCCTCCCGCCGCAGGGGTACAATGTGTACTACACGACCCAACCGAGCATCCCGACGCTGTCATGGAGTGCCCAGACGGTGGACAACAACCAGCTGACGACCATCAGCAACCTGTCACCCCAGACCATCTACACCATTCGGGTGCAGGCCTTCACCAGCCGCGGCCAGGGCCCCTTCTCCTCCCCGGTCCAGGTCAAGACCCAGCAGGGAGGTGAGCGGGGCCTGCTTTTCTGAGGCGAGGTACAGTCGTGTCTCTTTAATATGAACACCTCCGTCTCTCGCAGATGAGTCTAAGCTCGTTATAACAGACCTCGATTTTGACCAAGATTTTGGTCTGTTGTAAAAGGAGTATGTGTATTCACATATGAAGTTAAGTCGATGGTAGGTAGGAAAACCAACCAAACTTCACAAATCGGTATGTTATATCCAATTGTCTGTTGTAATGAGTTTAGACTGTATCTTTAATGTGAGTCGTCCCCAATAATTAGGCGAAAGTGCGTGTATTTACTCAGTTGGTCCTTGAAAATGTTGTCTGTATAGCGGGGTATTCTTATTAGCGGGGTTCATGCTAACGAGACACGACTGTATATTGTTTGCCTGGATTGACTCTATTGCCCATTATACATCTGCTAGAGGTGTCAGTGAAGAGATTAAAGGCAGCCCACTACTAATGCAAGTTTGTAGCTGGTTTTCGCGGGCTCATCGCAGTAAAGCGTCAATGTGCCATGTCCGCGATCTGTGGTATCAGTGTAACCGGTGCCCCAGTGCTTATGAGTAATTTTTTATAAAATTTTGGTCGCACCTCGAAAGATCATCTACCCTATATTTTGATCTATGCATCGTGGGTGGGCTTCCTTTTGGGACTTTGCAGTAGTGGAAAATGCGTTCCAAAGCATGTAGCGAGACTTTTTCTCCGGCCGCAGTGCCGAGCCAGCCACGCCACCTGCGCGCTTCGGCGGTGTCGTCCACGGCGATCCAGCTGAACTGGACGCGCCCCGTGGACCCGGCGGAGATGGTGGTGGGCTACGAGCTCTACTGGAACGACACGTTCACGCAGCAGCAGGAGCACCGCTCGGTGCCGGACTCGCAGAGCTACCTCCTGGAGGGCCTGTACCCGGACACCGTGTACTACCTCTGGCTGGCCGCCCGCTCCCGCATGGGGGAGGGCGCCGCCACCCCGCCCCTGCCCGTGCGGACGGAACAGTACGGTGAGTGGCTCGGTCATCCGCTCGTGACGCCGTAATTGTTGGTTCGGACGGAATCGGGATGGTCTATGACGCTGAGGTGTAAAATGCAGAAGTAGCATGCTCCGAACTGGAAACCGGAACAGCGACTTTTGTCCTGACCCAGAAGTACAAGGACCCGTCATTCTGAACGAACCTTGACAAGGTAAACAGTAAACCCCTTTGTCAATAGTCCAAGATTTTAAAGGAAACTGAGACGGCCCCTCCTCAGGACCACCACCCTGTGCTTTCACAAAATTTATTCGTTAAATGCAATTCTTTTTTGCTTTCTAGCGCTTTTTATTTTGCCATCGTGACCTTAAAATTTTGACTTTTAATTGACGAAAATATGACCGGAGAGTGTTTTGTGGAGTTTTTTGGATTTATGCAAAAACATGGAACCCTAGTTATAATGCATTTTGCAGTTTTGTGTGAAAAGGTGATCACTGCACCATCATTCACCTAACTTCTTTCGTAGATTATAATCACTGGCTCTCCACATGCTCTGTGGGAAAGTAAACAGGCAGACATTACTGCTGATCGGTGCGCTGGAATCGAGTAAATATGCTAGTTCATCCGTAACCTGGTTCGTGCCATTTATTTATTTAACTATTTATCGATCGATTAATACTCTGCTAGAAAATGGTTCTTGCATGTATGAAAAACCTCATTTACTCTGTCATACCACGACTTGCGTAGATTGACATCTCTGCCTTTGTGTGTCTCCAGTCCACAGCGCTTTGTGCTCTGGAGGATTTTATGTCTCTGTACTGGATGTGTTCTGGCAGCCATATTAGGTGCTGCAACCTGTCTTTGTCCACCTTTTGATAATGGGTGGATTGCTGTTTTGAATTTCCAGTGCATCGGGATTTACCCCATTACTAGTTAAACAATACAACTCTTAGGAGGTGTGCATGTAACTTTTGGTGGTTCTGGGAACAGTTTTTTTTTACTTCGGACTGAGACCATATTTTTTCGAGTCTGTTAGCCTTACGTTGTTCATACCTGCAACCTCCGACGATCCTAATCTCAATTGTACTGCTCCTGTAATATGAAAGCTGATAAATTAGCCAGCCAAATGACTAACGAGGAATATGGTGCATTGTAGTATTGCGATTTGGAAGTCCTAAAGGTTTTTATTTGACTCTGTATGCTAAGGAAGATATCACCGGGGTCATGACTGATTTTCTGCGAGATTGTTCTTGTTTCTGATGAATGTTTGCAACACTGTGCTGAGCTCATGCACTCGTGACGATGCGAGACATGCCTTTGCATTTCTAGTCTTCTGCGTATGGGCACAGCTGTGTTTGCCAGGCAGAAGGAAGCATTAGAAAGCATTTAATTTTATTTGACGCGATGCTGGCTTTAGAAGTTGATTCATTTTGACAGTTTACAAGGAGATTCATCTCTTTCTTTGCCACCTCATTGCTAGGAGTGCTTTCTTCACATTTGGCTGCTATGTATGCATAGGATGTAGGTATTGTCTAAGAAACTATCAAGCAATCACGTGGACCTTAAGGCTTGTCAGTAGTCTATTGTCTGCCAACCAAGATTGGACATTTTCTCCTCTTCGTGTCCTGTCACCTTTGGGAAAGTTGCGTGTACAGGTTGAAGCTTCTGAAGACGGCAAGGATGAGAAGTCATCGGCAAGACGACATGCCTGGATGCAACGGTTACTATTCAAAGTCACTTTTTGAACTTTTTTCTGCCACTCATCGTACCGCCACGCACCACAGCACTGTAACGTACTAGTATGACGTGGAGAAGACTTTCATTCTACTAGTACCACAAGAGACGTAAGAAAACTGTACACGCGAAGAAGGACATACAGCCCTATGGTATAGGGCTCTCTGTCAATGTCTCTTTTTCAGTACCGACGAATTGGTGGAGCATGTGTACTACGATCGAAGCTAATGCGCTAACAGGCACGGTCACTTTGCCTTTTGTTCTGTAGCATACAGCGGACTGATGTTGCATAGGTAAAAGTCTCTAGTGACATTTATCTACGTAACAAGGGCCCTATTCGAACCTAAATAGCTTCTTTGGGCTTTTTTATATACAAAGTGTAACGTAGCTAGCCAGAACATGCAGTAGACGGTATCTGGTTTTCATTTTTGGCTCACGACTAAGAGGCTGCTTTTTCAACTACGAGAGGGTGGAATGTGCTCATGTGTTGTACTAGTGGTGGAAAATTTCGTGGTGTGACGCAGCAAATTGAAATAAGGTGCGACTGTCGCGTTCGGACTACCCCTGTTTATCATTGTATAATCCATTTAGTGTCAAATGTCCGTGTTGCACCATCAGTTGCCGAGGTTGGACAACACCTCTGTTGCGCCGAGCAGTGGTTGCCAGCTGCTGTGCCCGTCTCACTCCCCTTGCACAGCTCCGGCCCCAATTCGAAACGAGAATTCCCGTTCGATGATCACTATCCCGTTCCTATCGTTTCAGTAGCACCAACATGGCACCAGTGCTCTCTGCACGTTTTTGTTTCTTGCAATGTTGCACCTGTACCACCGTAGCGACAGTATAGTGCGACTCCTACGGCATACTGCTGTGACATCAGCGCTATGCTACACCACTAAAAATTTTTTGCTCACCACAGGAAGAGTATACACCAACGTTACGCCAATGCACATTCTTCCTGTGGAGAGCTATCACACCCTTTTTTCTGCCACTCAGATTCACTCGCGGGGCTTCTGCCTTTTTGTGCAAGGGGTGACTAGTCTCCGTAAATTGTAATTGGATTAGTTTGGAGTTTATCTTGGCTCTTTGTGTAGCATATATCCGACATGGAGCATAATGCTGTTCGTGATTGTCTGAAAGTGAGCTGGTAGCAGCGATTTCTACCGAAGCATTCAATGCGCTACAGTTTCTTTATTTATGGCCCTTCTGTTGTCGCAACTTCATTATGTATCGTAATTTCGGGCCGTCGAGGCCTTTCAGGTATTGCAATGCTCCAAGACCCTTTACTCCTTGTTTCTTTTTATTTTGCCCCATCTTTTTGTGTCGCTTACAGATTTCGAAGATTGCCCTAATCGGAGGCTGCTAAAGGGATAGGGAACTGAAAGGGAGGGTCAGGCTGACATTTGGGTAATGGCAGCTATATGAACGCATCTGTGTTTACCATAAATGAAATCTCTTCCAAGCAAGAGTGTCTTTCATGTATCTTGAAACTTGAGATAAAAATAGCTCGTGGCGAATTCAGCAAGCATTTTTGAAAGCTCGTGACTGGTCAGAATTTTGCATGTAAGAAGGTCAAGCCAGATCTCCCGTGCTAATTGTTCAAGTGTAAGAAAAAGTGTCCCCGGAAAAAAATGTCCTCGGAGCAAAAGTCCCCGGACAAAATGTCCCTGGAAAAAGAGGCCCCGGTGGAAAGTAGGAAAAGAGGTCCCCAAAGGATTCTCTAACGCTGGGTTTCCCTAATTCTCATGGCCTTCGGGTGGTCTGGTCATATATCTTCGGGGAAAAAGGCCCCAGGTAAGAAGTAGGAAAAAAACGTCCCCAAGAAAGAAGCAGGAACGGAAGGACACACTCTAGGTTCATACACAAAAGTCAAAAGTGGATTGTACGGCTGATGACACACATGAAATCTTCCGATTGCCCCAGCGGCATACTTTTCACAGAGGCTGTGAAGACTGCGTTGCATTTCGACGAGCGTCGACTTGCACCTTTTCTTAAGAGGAGCAACAACTCAATCCTGGGGCATCTTCATGGTCACAATCAATCCCACTGAGCGCAAAGCGTCGATAGCCTTCCATACTGTTGGGTGGTCGTGACCGACCATGCTCCCAAATCTCCGGTTTCACGCTTTAGAGAAGTTCTTGGTCCTGTGACCGCCATCTATAATGGCCAAATAAACATTCCACGTGGCGGGAGGATAGCTCGGAGGCGTTCTTCGCAGGCTGACAACGCCCAAATGACTGCTAGCCATATACAGAAAACGCAGTTTAAAACGTGATTGGGAATTTGTTTCAGACATTGAGTTTTGCATGCACATTGTAACTCAAAAAGACGATAAGAACCAACATTTGCTCAACCCTGGGTGCAAGCAGCTGTAGACGAAAGTGATCGGATCAAATAGGGGCAACCGAGTTCATTGTGACAAAAAATATCTTTCAAAGTACTCACAATGTCGCTGGGTAAATTCTTGATATACTGTAGTTCAACTAATAAAATCGAACAGGTGCACCACACGGACACATACACACTGTCAGTAAGCACATTTAGAGAAAACCACCACCACATTTAGCAAAAACCACGAATGCGCAACCAACATCTGCCACCGTTGAGAAATCTTGAGCACAGTCATGGTATTGTCCCTGATGCCATTGCGGCGGCGTCCCCCGCATCTTTTTTGCTCGCTGGACGCGTCTGAAACTGGACAGACGAAGAGGCTCAAGAAACGTGGCCAGACAGCGGCCGTCATCCACCGTCTCAGTACCCACAGTGCCATGACCCCGGTGCACAGGCACTAAATGCGGCGAAATGCTGACCCCGTCTGGGCCAGGCTTGCAGCAAGTGGGCTAACACCGACCACCTCCTCCTGGAATGCGCCAAACACGATGACGCTCTGGCAGTGCTTACGGCGGCTGACGCCGCACTTTGGTTCCCCTGCGGAACCATGGAAGAAACCGCACGGATCAAAACGGACGAAGTAGCGAGCCCTCAAAGCTTTGCTCCCCTTCCTGGAGGAAACGGGTCTGCTCCAGACATCCACGGCGGTAACAACGAGCAAACCGCCCATGAGCGGACGAAAAATAGCTATGCCGGTGTCCTCGGCTTCCTCGCACCACTCTCCCCAGCCGACCGCCGGAGAAGAGCCTTGCTGGCCCTGCACCCTCTCCCCAGCGTCAGGAGGGAAGTGCAGCCCTCCGTCGCCACACTAAGGTTGGCTCGGGGGCACGGGGGCTCTTCTCGCGGAGGGATCACGTTCGCCTCCCAACACCGCTTGGCCGATGCCTCGTCCATTCTCCACACGGGACGGTCACTCCCAGTCACCTCCTTGGCGCCCGGTCACCCGGGCAGTGACAGACAGGCCTATAAGCCCACACCCACGAGTGCCTCTGTTTCCTTTTCCAACTACATCGCCTACACACACACAAACACACACACACAAACATCTACTCAATTTCAAAACTCATCATGGCTGTTAAATGACTTCCCCGACGCATATATCCTGAGGGCTCACGTGATCTCTACCACAAACCCATGGTTGGCGTGGTTTCACGGATAGGATTGGGACAGACCCCACAGGCCTTTCAAAAAGTTGTGACGGGTCGCTTACACCCTTTAGGAATTCTTAAAGGGTAGGTATGTCAGGCCCCTTAGAAAACTTTGACGGACATCTCAAACACATCAAACACCTTTGATGGGTACGTTGGAACATTTCAGAAATCCTGAAATGTTCAGAAATCCTGAAATGTTAACGGATTTTCAATAGGGCTTGGGGACATTTTTTTTACTTTCCACCTGGGGCCTCTTTTTCTGGGGGCATTTGTCCGGGGACTTTTCTTCCTGGGACATTTGTTCCGAGGACGTTTTTTCTGGGGGCATTTCTTCCAGAACCCCAATTGTTTGCATGAGGAGGAAAAGGGGGAAAAAAAGGGAGAGTGTAAACAACTTACATATAAAAACAAATTCTTTTAATTGAAAAGAAATCATCCAGTCATAGTTTATTTTTTGAGCATTCTTTGTTCTTAGGTCAGGTTACATGGCACCCTTTCATTTCTAGCTGATTTGAAAAGTAAAAGAGAAGAGCATCTGGATTTTCTCGAAAATTAGTTTTTCTCGCTCAAATGAAACCAAATTTAGTAGAATTGGTTAGCTCATTCAAGCTCTGTGGCATTAAGAAATTTTCGGGGAAACGCTCGGCTGATTGTGCAGCAGGATTCGTAACAGCATGTTTAGCTGCCATAGATTCCAGCTGTTTTGATTGAGCCTCAATTTCAGCTTCAGATCCCTTTAGAACGTAATGTGACTAGTTGTCCTGGTGTCCTGTAGACATACTGTTGCGTGCAACTCCATGCCTTAGGGTGTCTTGGAGTCCTAATGGAAGTGATCTAAATTGAATGCGTATGGTGAGTGGGTTTTGGTAACTGTGCCTGCCTGCCTTTTTTTACTGCTGCTTTTTTCAAATGCGTCGCATGACTGACATTGACTATTCTGATCGGAGGTTTTTGAATTGTTTGCTTTTGCCACTGGTTTTGTGTCGTTGCTTTTTTGGGCATCACTTTTGCATAGCCTTTTGTTTGAGTTGAAGTTTATTTCCAGCATTTTTGGTCCCTTTACCGTACTCACTGAAAAGACACAATCCAGCACACACCTGTTGCCTTCCCCCATGCTTCGGCTGCGCACGCCCGCTTGCGGCTCGCAGAACGCGGAAGTATTGTCGAAGGCAGTAAACTCGCGCTAGAGGCGCGATAACTGAAGCTCTTCACCGCTGTTCTTATTCTGTCAGTGGCCCTACATGTTTTGTTTGGAGCGGTAATATCTTGCTTTGCACCAGCCCTAGTTGCTTAAGATGCACCCATAGGACACCTTAGAGGCTGAGAGCATGAGTAGAGAATTCCAAGAAATGTTTTTATAGCAGGGACAGGTAAACTCGCCTTTGTCGTGCAAGCATCAAACATCTAAGATGTTCTGCCGCATAAGTGTTCCTATCTATTGCACCGAGTTATTTCTTAGTTTCCTGGCTTCGGTTTTCTAGAAGCTGGATGATGACCCTCTATTATCAGTGAGTTCACGCTTTGCTCACTATTTGAGGTAACGCTTTTGTTTCCTTTGGCGCTCTGAAGGAGCCACGCTTCACTAAGTCACCATGAAGTTACCACTCCTGCACCTGAGGGTAGCCACTAGTGATTCCTTTCTTCAGCCCCCTGTGTTTTGAAGCCCACACGAATGGTGTAACGTCCCCTCACCTTCCTTGAGATGCCCTGAGCCAACGCCACTTGTGTCAGTTGGGCACCTAGTCTTGTTGGTGTCTCTGGGGTAAGACCCCTGTCAGCAGAGGTGCACTGTGTCACATTTCTAACGGCGCATGCTGGTGGTGAGCGTAGAAAATATTTCTTGGTACTCGAGGAAGCGATATTCTTGTGAATGGCATTCTGGTGCCAGCAATAGAGCAAAATCTGGAAAGCCTATTTGTAGTCTATGAGAAATGTGGTATTGAAAAATGTGACGAAGCTATCTTGGTTTCTCTAGTGGCCTTTGACCTTGATTCCTCTGCTCGTGGTTGCATGGGCAGTTCTTGCAAATCACTGAAATGCTACACTATTAGAAATGTGACACACTGTTTGTGTCTGTTTATTTGTGGATGTGCCGGTTAATTTAGTATCTGGGTTAACTGTATTAATGAACAAGTCTTCACCAAGAAAGTCGTAAACATAGAAAAATGTTTGAACAGCAGTAGAGGCTTTATTACACGACGTTTCGGGAAGAGACTTCCCTTCTTCTTCGTTTCTTGAAGTCTCTTCCCGAAACGTTGTGTAATAAAGCCTCTACTGCTGTTCAAACATTTTTCTACGTTTAGTATCTGGGTGTGAGGATACTGCATAGGTTCGGTGGGTTTGGTTTTAATCTTTTTCAAATTCGTCATGCCTACTTTCAAATTTTTATCAAGAATTTTTTTTTTTTGTCATTGTGACTAGAATAAAACACTTTCTGCTTGGGGAGGGGGGAGGGGGGGAGGGGGGGGGTATGAGTAATATATCTATTCAACCCGAGACTATGTGGTCTTTCTGATATTCTTTTTGTGAGTACTGAGCAATTACTGTAGTTGAAACTAGTTAAAAATGGCAATGTTTAGGGTGGTGTGGTCACAGGAAGTACCGCAACCGCCATTTAAGAGAGTGACAATCCGGAAACTACGAGCAATTGGGCCTGAAACGTAAAGCAGTATAATCTAAGCTAAGTTAATCTTAATCTAGCTATATGTATGGACTGTGACCTCAGAAATTCCGTTACCTACATGGGAATGGCAAGTAAACGATGCGTTCGACAAAAAAATAAGCCTATAGAGATGCCGAGCTATACCTAGTCAAGGGGATTTTTAAATCTTCTTGCTATTTGCAAATATTTAAGAAATCTAGAATTTGACTAAATAACGGGAGACGATCATGAATGGTGAACGTAGGTTGTCAGAACATCTCTCGCATAATAGCCACAGTTTAATTCTGAGCATTTTACTGTAGTGTAGAAGGCGCGGATGTCACCGCGCACTTTGATTTAGCTACGCATTTGGTGAAAACAATAGATATCAATATTCGCAAACTTTTTCTTTCTTTTAACACACACCACACGCACGCGTGCGCCATCCCGCTTTGGAAGTGGGCTTGCCTTTTAAGAATGTGTGTGCAATATTTGTATGTTTCTAAGTGTTGATCACGGCGGGTTGTCCCCGTTGAGCGGGCTTCTTTCCGAGCACCGGTGCACTGCGGAGAAGAAACACCCTACGGAAGCGAGTTTCACGGGTTTG
The DNA here is from genome assembly GCA_013358835.2 of Ixodes persulcatus. Classification (NCBI taxonomy): domain Eukaryota; kingdom Metazoa; phylum Arthropoda; class Arachnida; order Ixodida; family Ixodidae; genus Ixodes; species Ixodes persulcatus. The sequence goes on along the minus strand of JABSTQ010009473.1, from coordinate 103,178 downwards.
CAGTGCACCGGTGCTCGGTCAGATTCGCGTTTTAACGGGGCTAACCTGTCGCCGTCAACAATTCGAAGAATACGAATATCAGAGTTCATCTCGAAGCGAATATCGAATAGCGTATCATTCGAAATGACTATTCGAATATTTGAATATTTGCACGAGACTACTGTGGAGTAAATTTGGAACATGGCCTAGGTGTGCCACACCGCTCTAGATACTGCCTGTTTTACAGTTAAAACTGTTCATGGACAAACTTGGCATACTTTTTCTTTTAGGGGGGGGGCTTAAACCAAAAACACCGAACCCTATACATAAGGAAGTCGAATTATATTGGATAGGGTAGGGAAGGAGAGCCTCTGGCACATGTAGCGTAGGCTCACATCCCTTCCTCCCCCCTCGCGAGTCTCGCACTCCCCCTCTCCCCTCCACGCTCCTCCATTTTGTCCCGGGCCGGCCTCGCAGTTCCGGGCGCGCCCCCGCAGCAAGTGCGAGCGCACGCGCTGGACTCGCGCTCCCTGCGGGTGAGCTGGGACCCGCCCCCGCGCGAGCAGCACAACGGGGCCATCACCTACTATAAGGTGAAGTACCTGCGGTCGGACGCGCCCCCCGGCGGCGCCCCCTACGAGGCGCTCAAGGGCCCCGCCGACCTCTCGCACACCATCACGGGGCTGGACAAGTGGACCGAGTACCGGGTCTGGGTGCTCGCGGGAACGGCCGTCGGAGACGGCCCCTCGTCCCCTCAGGTGCTGGTCCGCACCGACGAGGATGGTACGTGTGCCCCGCCCCCTTCCACCTCCCGGCACCGGTGCGGCTTCTCGGACACCGCGGAGAGGGAACGCGGGGCGGAGTTTCCGGGCGCCGAAGCCCGCTTATTTGAGGGCGGGCTTCGTAACGAGCGGACGCGTAAGGGAATGTTTGCACGCTTGCGTTTGCTTAGGACCAAGTTCTTGAGAGCTCTTGCGACGAGAGGACATGCCAGCTCCATCTAGGAGGTGATCAGGGAACTGTATTTCACTGCAATGAAGGTTTGGCAGTATTTGCGAGATCAAATGTATGTGCTGTTTGTGAGAAATGGTCATCTATAACGTTAGTCTCGAAGTCAAAAAAAGAAAGAACGATGCGCGAAAAAAAATGGGAATATATGGAAACGCCAAGTGTTCCACCCATTAGAAGCTGCCAGTGGGTTCTCTCTTGAGCATTCTTAAGTGTGTGAATCGGTCTCTACGTCTTGCTGAATGTGGAGAATATTGCTAATGAATTATTACCAGTTAATGATGGTAACTAGTTAATTAATAGGAACCGAGATTCCGCCTTTCAGATCTCTGTTGGCGAAACCACTAAAACGATATCTATAGTCCCCAATGCCCAAACTTTAAGAAATTGAGGATTTGTAATATTCTGGGATCAAACCCGGACGGGCACCTTTCCCGTTACTCCAAAGTTGTAGACTGTGATCTAGAAATCCGCTGACTCGGGTAACGAGCGTGGGTAATACCGGCGAACGGTAGCCCGAGAATGCCTCGGGCCGAGTTTTACGCGTACCCTCTCCGTGGTGTCGAGTCTTCTCCTTCCTCCTCCTCCTCCTGCTCCAGCTCCTCTGTGTTGCTCTTTCCCTCGCTGCTGCGTCTGCTGCTGCTCTTCGGCTCCGGATCGGCTTGGCCCCCAGCATCGCGGCATTGCTTCGAAGCAGTCTGCTGCAAAGCCAGTGCGTGGGTGGACCAGCGTCCAGTGACGTCTTTGCATAGCTGCTCTGAAATTCGTGCGACCATTTAATATTGCAGTACCGCTGTAATCCGCGAGGAAAGGTCGTTGGCTGATACTTGGGCCGTTGTACACATAGTTGACCGACTCGCTTACTCCCATTTGTATTTTGTCCTCTGGCCCAACGGCATCACTAATGTCGGAACTAGGGGTGGAAGCGACCCCCGCCCAGTTGTAGCATCGCTTGCTGCCGAACAGCCATCGGAAACTCCAGCAGCCACACATTACTAGTACTGTAACGTATCCAGCAGTGTTTCATCGTAAAAGCATGACAGTGAAGTGCTCTTACGATTTTTCTCGAGCCAACTTTGACCCGCTTCTCCGACTTTGGCTCGGAGTGTGCGTAGCAGGGGGAATACGAAACAGATAAGCTAATTCGAATCCTGAACGCGACTTTTTGAAATTGGCGAGAATCTCGCAGCTGCTTCGCCAGCCGTGCCGTGACTGGTCGGCCATTCTCTCTGGATGTGGTGGCTCCCTCGCCACGTGCGTCGTTCGTCGCATGGTTATGCGTGTCTGCACGTTGCACCCGTGAGCATGCTCTCTGGTTGTGCCCCCTCCCCCTCGGTAGCGCAGCTGGCAACAACAAGGTTCCTCCTCTCACTCACTTTTTTTTCCAGCACCTTAACAAATGAGGAGCAACACTCTAAAGGCTCCACAGGGCAATTTTTGGAAGGTTTGCCCCATTTTTTTTTTTTTCTTTTTCCTTTAACCTTTTTATCCCCTTCTTCGGCAGTTTTTACTGGCCGACTTTCTTGAGGCTGTCGTCTTTTTCGTCCCTTTTCCCTCTTTTTTTTTTCTTCTTTTTGTGAAGGGGTCTTGGCATTGTTGCAGCACTGACCTAACACAGTAGAACAAACATTTTCACTGCTTTTTTTTTTTTTGGTCTCATGACAATGGCGTGATTGTCGTGCGTTTTTGTACAACTGCTGCCGTCTTGTTCCCAAACAAGTTTTCTTTTTGTGACACATGATTTGCGGAAAGCGGGCGTGTGCCAGCTAATTGATTTGGCAACCGTGGACAGGGGAACTGTCTCTTTTATTTTTTTTGCCGACGAAGGTTGCAATGCGGCGTCTTGTGCACTTTTGGGGGCGGCAGACTTTGTGGCCCTGGCACTGCCTTCGACAAACTGTTTTGGACTATTTGCGGCAGCTTGCCTTTGGGGCGGCAGACTTTGTGGCCCTGGCACTGCCTTCGACAAACTGTTTTGGACTTTTCCTTTTTTTTTTTTTTTATTGGGCCAGACACATTGAAGTGTGTCCTACTGTGGTTTGACCTTGACATCACCTTGACACGATCTTGACACGAGATTTTGAATTTTGAAGACACTCGACACAGCCATACACAGAGCCGATTTGCGGATATACGTGCGTAGCCTTCAGAAGCTGGAGATGTAGAATGTGCTCTTGGATGCTGGATCAGTGCTGGTGGAGCGACTGTTTCTTATCTTTCCCTGGTTTCACGGCAAATCCCCGGTGTGTCTGGATGGCCAGGAAGTATACTCATGACAGCCTTTCTCACAATTGAGTTGTTGATCAAAATCGCTCAAACTTCAAAAAACAAAATCTCACAATGTTTTGCAACATTTTTGGTTGCACAGCACATTCTCTCTTAGCTATCATCGATCAAATCAGTGTTTTTTTTTATTTGACTGCAGCTAAAAATGCGGAGAGAACAACTCACGGGGCGACAAACACGTGTTCTTTATATTTTTACTGCCTCAGTTTTAAGTTTTATGAAAGTTCAATAAAGTGGCAGGCCATTTTCCTCCCACTAGTCCACTGGTCCACGATTCACCAGGGGTTTGTTGGTACCAGACGCTAATTTGCATGTGCCTCTCTGTTGACAGCCGCCATTTCTGTCCGTTGTTTTCTTCTCTCTCTACATCTGGGGGCATGTGTATCTCTCTTTGTCTTTCTCTCTATGAGAATGCGCTGTCTGAGCTGTCTCTACTGCGTCTGAAACGTGCCTGAAGGGCTGGCCTCTGTATGTACGTACCCGGGTCTGTATACACACGCTGCTGCTCTCGGTACCGGTTCTCTCTGTCCTTCTCGCTCTTTCTCTCTCTCCCTCGCTTACTCTGTACATACTAGGACCTAAGTGCCACTCAAACTAACCCAGTGGCCATCAACGCCGCTGTACCTGTCTCGCTTTCTGCTATCGTCACCCGACGACTCGTGTTCTTTTCTCGTCTTTATCAAAGTCTTAATGTGTGATGGTTTATAGGGCTGTACTTGCAACTAGGATAATGTTCTCTTTAAAAAATGGCCTGCCATGTATTATAGTTGCTCACACGCTTTTCTAATGGTAAAATCACTTAGTCCGACATATGGAACATTCTTTAGGAGTTCATCTAACGTGGCATGGTTTTGTAATGGAGAATTGCACGTAGCAAAGAATGTGACATCTCCCAAGTTGTTTATGGCACTTGGACAGAAACCATTTTATTTATAGTTGTAACTCTATCCTTTGTGACCTAGCCTACTGTATAGCTTTACCTCTTCCCTACATAGGCTGCATTTTGATTGTGGCCGAAGCACATTCCCAATTGTGTTTTATTCATCAGAGTAGAAGACATACTGGTACGGCCTAGCAAAGAGACTTTTAGTGCTGAAGTACTATAAGAGTCCGCTTGAAACTTGGATCATGCAGTGCGTAGCAATTTTATTTGAACCTTCGCAGTGCTCAAAGATTTCCTCAATATGCAAACATACGAAGCATTGCACTGTTTCTTACTTGGAAGTAAAATATGTAACAAAGTGTGTGTGCCCCTACGTTAAGTCATTGCCCGAAAAGGTGCTTTGAATGTACAGGTGCTCGTGCATCGAGGGCACCTTTTTTCAGTTATGTGGTCATGCGCGATACATAGGCTAAAGCCATTGTAGTACAAATACGGCTGAATCCACCAAATGTGCTTAATGACGGTTTTATGCTGTCTAATAAATCAACAACACGTAAAGATGAATAGGACATCTCTTCCATCATTCGCAGCCATTCCTTGCGAGACAAAGCTACCATTGTCTCGTTTCCATACTTGACCCAAATACTTTACTAGGGCAATACATCTCACTCCGCAAGAATGCAATAGCCTCGGTGCAGACAGGTTTCGCACAGTCAAAACGGCTGGATGCACTTTAGCCTCAAGGCTTTTCCATTTGAATCGGGAGGGGTGGCTGCTGCCGTCTTGCGTCGTCGGCATCTCTAGTGTCAGCCGAGACAGCCGTCTCCGGCGTCTCCCCAGAGTCACTGAATAATTGCTACGCTCGTACCCTATTCCTCGAGTGTTGTCACTCCGAAGCATACCTTATTTGGTGGTTCCAGGCGAGTTTTTCGGTACACCAGCAGAAACCCTCATCCTTAGCTCTACTTGGCTGCGCAACGGCGCGGACCTTGCGACGCTCTTGCGTTCTCTCGGATGCGAGATGCCCCGACCCCCTAAGCAGACGTCGTGGTGGGTGCCGGGCACCCGCCAGACCGACGAACTGCCTCTCCTTCCTCACCCGACCCCTCTCCCTGCACGTGGGTATGGGCGAGGGCGTGATCGCACGGCCAAAGACGTACGTGCGACCGTTCCTGTGAACACGTAGCTTCCACGTCACCGTCGGCTTAGGGGTGAACGGAGCCTGGGGAAGGACTTGGCGCACCAGCTAATGCGAATGAGCGGAGTCAAATGTAACCGCCCCAGTAAAGTGTTTGCATTCTTTGCACGTGCCGTTAGCAGAGAGAGGGTAGGCGGGGCGGGGCTAACGCTCTGCTCCCGACGGCAGTTCCCGGAGAGCCACGCCTGGTGAAGGTTGCCGCACTGAACAGCACGGCCCTGACGGTCTCGTGGAAGCCCCCCTCGAACCGGGACCGCAACGGCCTGATCCGGGGCTACCAGATCCACGTGCAGGAGATGAACCGGCACGGGGACCTGATCAACGACGCGCTGCGCTACGACGTGGCGGACGAGAACGCGGAGGAGCGCAACGTGACGGGGCTCCAGCCCGACACCAAGTACTCGGTGCAGGTGGCCGCCGTGACCCGCAAGGGGGACGGCAACCGCAGCCCGCCCAAGACTGCACACACCCACGGCGGAGGTGGGTGCTGCCCTGCCAATGTTGTCCTCCTTTTTACATTGCCGGCCTCGAGCCTGCTGTACGAGCGGTAACTTTGGCATGCCGCCGCGCTTCCCACCTGCTTTAAGTCGTCCTAAAATTGACCGATTCAGGGGTGCTCTACGACCCTCTGTGAGTTGCCAACTGGAACCGTACGTTTATTTTCACGAAAGGCTGGTTTACTCACTCGTGACTGCTTACGGCCACGTGCCTCAAAACCTTTTATACCCTCGTTACATGGGAACCCCTAACTGCTGTTACGCATCACCCCAGTCACCACACTATACTCCCGGACAGCCACTATTTCAGAAGTGAAGAGTGCGCACGCACAGCACGTGCACCCATAGCCCCAGGACGTTGTCCAAGAGGATAGTCTTGTAGCTGCAGTTAAGCACGCCCGTGTAATGAAGAGTATTTCCACAAAGTTTCATTCATAAACACTGCATAGTTAACTTGCTATCAGTTACTTTCACTGCCTCGGTAATATATAAAAGACAGGCCTGGGCACTGAATGCATTTTTTTCCATTCCAATTTTTCTGTATAAATTTCATTTTAGTCCGTTTATTGTTCCTTAATAAGACTAAAGAAAAGACTTTTTTTTTTCTGTCTGAAATTTCATGAGGAATCCAGCTATGGAATTGTTATTTTTACTTTATTGATATCTTTAATGAAAAGAATTAAGAATTAATTCAGCACACATAAGGCGTGAGACTCGCTTGATTTTTCGAAACAATGTCACTATCAAAAGAAAAAGCTTCTCATAAAATCCTTTTCACGGTTGCGCTCTCCAGACATTCTGCATTGCACGTGGCAAAAGAAAAAAGATGAACGTTGTGTCGTTTTACCAACAATAAATCGACTAAGCAAGGTTGGTGTGTCTCTGATATAGGAATTAACTGTCGTAATTTCCTTCATGGTTAATGTACAGAGCTGTGAAACTTCTTTCCACACCTTTGTCATGGCTGGCCGTCTGCACTGTCATCTTCATTCATTTTAGGCTAGGCTCTCAAAAGTTTGTCCTCCTGGTTAATTGGGACAAGGACAAGCTGAGCTATTTGGTTATCCATTGGGAAGAACCAGCTGAACGTACATACAATTATAGGAACTTTGATACAAATGAGAGGAGAAACGTGCAAATGTGCTCCTGGGTATGGTAGGAAGCACAAAATGACATCTCTGTTCATATTTACTGGACTTTACTGATGTGGGGGCGCAGTTCCGACGCGGCCGGAGCTCACGGCTCGCATCCACACGGAAGACCAGCGGCTGCGGGTGGAGCTCCACTGGTCGAGGCCCAACCACACGTACGGGGAGCTGCTCCAGTACCGACTGCGCTACGGCCGCATGGACGGAGGCGCCCTGGAGGAGCGGGAGCTGGGCCCCATGGAGCAACACCTGACTGTCGAGAAGCTGGGTGGGCAAGCAGGCCGCCATCTTGGCACACCCCTTTTTTAGATGCGGAGCATCTCTTGCTCGGGTCTATGTCCCGCGGCGTCGTAGTCCGCACTCACACTACGCATGCGCAACTCTCCTCTCCTTCAAGTGTGAGCGGTAGCGCGCTGCGCGCGTTCCCCGTCACGTGACCGGGGCGGGGTCGGAGGCGAAACCGTGTTTCCCCGGAGGAGGGAAAGGAGGAAAGTTTTCGGCGTGCGGGTCGCAGCGCCAGGCCAGGCCTTTCTAGTGGGGTGAGCTTTCTCCGCAACTCCGCGGCTGTCGTCTGCTAGCATTTCCCGACTGCTCGCGTCCGTTGCAGCCTAGATCTCGCCGGCCAGCCCGGTCTCGACGAGGAAACCTGCAAGCGCTGTTAGGGCATTTTGCGCCGCCTTACCGTGCGGTCTGATTAGACTTTCAAAGTTACTCGTGCTACATCAGTTCACCGCTGTTGACTCCACTTCACTCCGTTCTTCCCATGAAGTGTGATGGAAGCAACAGTCCCGTCAGTTAGTGGGTTGGCGCAAGCAAGCGTCAGCACCACCCCGATGCTCCGCATCACCCCATGGTTCCCCTCGGGAAGATGGTGTAATTTTTTTAACACCTGCGCTCTTTCGGGGGGAAAGTGTCGCGACTTTCAACTTTAGGTGCATTTTTCTTTGGGGCATGCGGCCGTGCCAAGTGTAATGCATGTCGAACAATTCCATCAAAGAGACAATGCACTCGCGAGAAAACTTTTTTTTAATTGTCACGGGGAATATTTATGCTACATAATAAAGTTGATCGCTGAAAAAAAAACAAAAATAATTTTGTGCAACTTTTACTTTCGTTAAGCTTATTTTAGCAATTCCAAAGCACGCTTCTATTTTGGGGTCGGCATGTCGAAACAGAAGCATGTTTTGGAATTGCTCCTTACTACAATACAGAAATATTGCACAAAAATTTATTTTTGGGGGTAAGGGAAAGTGAATGGGGGGAGTTAATTTTGTGGCATGCATTCCTATCCAGATGCTTCATCCTTTTCTCCTTGAAGGTTGGGGGGGTGTTTAGTGTTTTTTAAATTAAGGAATCCTTCGTGTAGGTTTGAAGAAAAAGTTGGCTATCTTTCATGAAAAGGAATCTGTGTATTATAATGTTATGAGAGAGGGTCCCGCAATTCAAATGCGCCATCTGTCCCGAGCGTGCGACATTACTGGATTGCCGTTAATTTTGGTATCACCGTTACCAGTACCGGCAAGTATTATTTTGGAACTCTTCACGAGTCCCATATTTCGGGACCCAACGAACTCCTAGTTCAAGCGAGCTTTTCTTGCCACGAGCTGATGTTCCCTTCTTTCTTTCTGCAGCACGAGGAGCCCGCTACGAGTTCCGGCTTTCCGGAAGGAATCTTCTAGGCTGGGGTCAAGAGGCCATCACCTTTGTGAGCACGCCCGAAGGAGGTGAGCCACCGGTTCCTTCACCAACCCGTAAGGGTACTCCGAGGGTCTAGAGGCTCTTGCCGACACCGCTAGACGTCGGTCGCCGCGGCATCCATGTTTGGGCCGACATTATTGAACTTTGGTTAGTCAACGCGCCCCTTGTCTCCGTCCTCCCAGAGCCGACGTCGCCGCCGCAGAACGTGACATTCCGGCTGCAGAGCCCCAACACAGTGGCGTTCAGCTGGGAGGCCCCGGCGGCCATGCACCGCAACGGACACATCACCCACTACAGCGTCCAGTTCCGGAAAAAGTCCTCGGAGTTCAGCGCCGAGGACCGGAACACCTCTCGTACCCGCATGGTGTTCAGGTCGGTGCTCCAACTTCCTCGGCTGGGCCGGGCTCGAACCCAATGAGCTTACCGCCACACTAACTACGTTGCCTGGAACGCATCTCCGCCGTGACGTCGGACATCGTCAGGATCGTGACGTCGGAATCGTGACATTCCGGCGGAAAGAACCGCGATGAGTTCGGCTGGACTTTCAAGGAGGCGTACTAATCATTCTTACGCTGATTTTTGTTAAAAGTCCCGTACGTAAAATGTAATTGACATTCATGATCCAACGACGAAAGCTTAGTATTTTATCTAAATTAAGAATTACAGTTTTATTACAACTTCTTGAACTTGAAGAAAGCATGAATTTAGGTGCTTAAAATTATTGTATGGTAACAATAATTCAGTGGGATTCCGTACATTATATAACCTCTCCCAGTAGTTTGTACTGTCCTCCACCAATCATAGTCTTGTTGCGGTGGTATGGATGAAAATGAGGTGTGCACTTACGCTTCAAAAGTTACTTTTGCTGCTCTAAAATGAACTTTTGACTGCTTCGAAATCTTTCCGCCACACATAATTTTAATAACAGCCTTTCGATCCGGCCTTGAGCGCATTCCCCATGCCTTTTGCCTTACTTCGGCCGTGCGTGCGCGCTCGAGGTACACGAGACGTCGAGGCATTATGGGAGCTGGGAAGATTGCACCGGAGGCGGGTCACCCGAAGCTCCTTCCGGTCGTCCCCACCTAGTTGGTGACTATTGGCGAGGAGATGGAACAACAGGGGGCCACTACGTCCAGCTTGTTTTCCCCAAAGCTCAGTGTTTACTCGATAGAAGGCCTTTGGACTTGGTTCTTTTCGTCGTCTTCCCAAATGACGCGGGGCGCGGCTTAACGTAACAAGTGTCGACAATAAGCGAAGTGACACTGGCGGGACGCGACAAGCCGGATATCGGTTGAAACACGTCGTCAGAGGACGAGAGACCGATCCACTTCGGCCTTTGTGCCGAGCAGGTGCTGGACGTGTGCACGGTGCATGCTGCATCGTTCACGCGGGGTGCCCGCAAAAGGGCTCCTCCTCGGGCAATGGGAGAACGCAAGCCCCGGCCAAACGCCGACGCGGTGTTCGGCTGCGTCGGTCGAGCGACGAGTTTTTGGGGTTGCCGTCCCCGTGGGTGTAGTTCTAAAGTTAGCTGCTTGGGGAGCTACAGTCGGGTCTCCTCCCCAATAGATGACGCAATGCTTATCGTCTTGCAGCTCGCTGAGCGAGAAGACGGACTACACGATGCGAGTCCGCGCCTGCACGGCCAAGGGGTGCGGACCCTGGAGCCAGAACCTGACGGCCAGCACGCCCGGAGACATTCCGTCCGCCCCGACCAACGTGCAGGCGGTGGCCACTTCGGACCAGTCCGTGGAGGTCTGGTGGGACGAGATGCCCTACTTCGGAGACATCCTGGGCTACCAGGTTGGTGTTGACGCCCTCTGAATTGTATTTCTTGCGTCGTGGGAATTGCAGCCGAGGAATACAATTCCCAAGTTGTAACGTAGAATATGTTTTAAGATCTTGGATCTCGGAGCAAAACCGTGAAGCCGAACCACGAAGAACCGCCGTGTAACGTGCGACACGGAATTCGGTGGAAACGAAAGGACACGTAATTGAGGAGGAAGAATGGAGTTCTGATAATCGTGACTTTAGCTGAGACGAGGGTTTCGTGTTTTAAAAAATGCCAGTCTCGAGTAAAGTCACTATGCTTAACCTTTGCCAGCTTGCTTGCATCCTCTTTTTTTGTTTGTTACTTCCGAATGTTTTCCAACGAGAATCGAACCCCTGAACCCAAGATTCCGAGCCCGACGCTCTACCACCGTGCAAAGGTTGAGACTCGTGAAGCGAGAGTTACTACGCTATGCCAAGGGTGGGAAGCGTGGGAATAGCCACATGTCCATATCATATGACCGTGTTATGTGATGTGGCATTACTCAAAAGGTTCAAAAGAGCCACGGGAGATTGGAAAAGCGAGTGAAGCCAACACGCACTGCTTATACCAACTTCATCCGTCGGATTGAGGTTTTGTGAAGAGTGCTACGGTGATTTGTGCCACATTGCCATAGCTAGCTTAGCTTCCACGTTGCCCCCGCACCGCACGCTGCTCGAGCACGAGGCTCTGCATTTCGTCTCGCTCACACGAGAAGCTTCGACAGCCCAGCGGAACCAACGCCAGACTATTGCACTTATCGTAGTTTCTGAACTGCAGTCCATGGACTATACACATATAGAGGTTGTAATTTTATGTTGCGCGGACTACCTGCAGGTGTGGACAACGCAAGGATTGTGAACGACAGAGTACGTTAGTGATGATTTATGTATGGTACAAACTTTTTTTAGAGCTAATAAAGCAGGAATTTATCAAAGTGTGTGAGAATTTTTTGAAGTGCGGAATAGGCACGAGGTGCAAGTGCCGGGTGCAGATTGAATACAGACCATAGTCTAGAAAATGCAGTACTGACAGCTCAGTCGGGTCTGATGCCCCCCTGCGTCGTCAGGTGCTGTATGCGCAGACAGCGGTGGAAGACCTGGACCAGTGGGCGGTGAAGATGGTGCCACTCACCTGGTCTGCCGAGATCACGGGCCTGGAGAGCCACACGGTGTACGCCATCCAAGTGGCCGCATACACCCGGGACTCCCTCGGGAAGCTCTCGGACGTCATCACCGTCAAGGTCACCCCCACGGGTCAGCCGGCCTCTCTTCTTTCTTCGCGCATTTGCCAGGCCGGCTTACGGGGCTCTCGCGTCACCTCCCGGGACGTAGTCTGGATGGTGATGTCACACTGATGATGTTGCGGTGTTCACAACAGTTAGTGTCTGACCGTGGTGCCCGAATTCCTCGTGTAATGCACTTCATAGTGCGCTGGAACCCCTCTTGTAATGCACTTTGTGTAATGCACCTAATGCAATGCACATCATTGAAGTGCCTTCGAGGGTTATTAAATTGAACTGAACCGAGTCCCAACGGAGGAAACTCTCGTGTCATCAATTTTACGTGACACTGCAACATCACGAGCCTCCGACAGCAATTGCCACTGTTGCATTATGGTGTCACGTGACGTGACCTGGCCAAAGGTCATGCGACACCGTGTGTCAGGTGACACCGTGATCTGACATGACGTTACATGATGCAAGGCTACGTGATCTAAGATCAAGTGACCTCCTAATGGTCATGTAACACGGTGATGTCGCGTGGTCGTGCGACATATTGTCAGATGACATGGTGACTTCCCAACGGACCAATGTATCTCTTTGGATTTACCCGTCCGTCATAGTCGTGACTTGTAGGGTGTATCTACCGTAAAATACTGAGGAAGCACCTGTCTTCTCGAAGAATGCGAGAGTATCAAAGTTTTCTTTCTCTTTTTTTGTAGATGTTCCTACGCAACTGCGTGCCTATGGAGTAACCACTCACGGCATGATCCTGTCTTGGAGACCCCCTACACGACTAGACTACATCAAGTTCAACGTGAGTGGTCACTACACACTTGGAAACTGTTGCCAGATTCTGCAGTGCCTGTTTTTTTAGTAGCTTTAGCCATAGAAGAAACAGGATTTCTGCTGTTTTCACGCTCGCTCTCTCGTGGCCATTCACATTCAAATGCTCGTAACTCAGTCACTAAAAAGACGGGTAATCGAAGGAAAAAGAAATTAAGTTAATGTCATTTATTTGATTTAAATGGCTTCAGCTGGAAAAGAGTAATTTTTTGGCACTAGATATATTTTTAGGAATGGCTGCCTCATATAAATCTTTGTTGCTCGGACATTCCTCGCTTTAAATACAAAATAAATGACTAAAGAACTCATAAAATATAACGAAGAGTAAATGGAAAAAAATTTTGGGTGTGTTTTATTTATTTATACATACAGCAGCCCCGTTACGGCTATTGCAGGGTGGGGAGTTTAAGAAAAGTGTGATCGTACGATGATAAAAAAAAACATAAAACAACATAAACATGGACATCAGCCGCTGTCAACGGCACACAAAAGTTCATCGGGTGATAGTGATAGAGTATTTCCAGGCAATGAGTTCCAAATGTCAATTGTTCGGGTAAAGAAGCTGTATTTGAACGTGTTGTTACGCGCAAAAAAAGGATGAAGTATTTAGGCCGTGGTGGCTCCTTGTAGATATAAGTATATAAGTATAATAACTCGATAGTTTCGATGCGCCGACGTGCAACAAGGGGACTCGGGCCTAATGTGGTAAGGTTAGAGGTGGGTGAAACTTCCCTGCCATAGCGGCTAAAAATGAAATATACTGCCTTCTTCCGAATTGACTCGAGTTTTTTAATATCTGATTATTTATAGGGATTCCAAACGATTGAACCATACTCCGTGATAGGGCAGGTTAGTGTTTTCTTTGTTTAGTATCTTGCGGGGCAACACAGAAAGTATGCCACAGGTAACAATTGGTTTAGTGCTTCGCTACATGTTGATGTCAATATGTTTAGACCAAGCATATCGTGCGGGAAGAGATGTCCGAGGTACTTGCATTCAAATGCTCTTTGCAGAGAGAAACCGTTAAATGAATAAGTGAACGAGGAAGGGGATGAACTTTCAGAAAAAGACGGGAGGACAGTTTTAGAGAAACTTATACTCATTTGCCAGGTGTTACACCGTGTGCAGAAGCTTATAAACTAATTGTAGTTTTAGAGAAATTTATACTCATTTGCCAGGTGTTACACCGTGTGCAGAAGCTTATAAACTAATTGTAGTTTTAGAGAAATTTATACTCATTTGCCAGGTGTTACACCGTGTGCAGAAGCTTATAAACTAATTGTAGTTTTAGAGAAATTTATACCGTATTTACTCGCACAATGAACGCACTCGCGTAATAAACGCACCCCCCAAATCGGCCCTCAAAATTTTGACTTTTTTTTACTCGCGTAATAAACGCACCCCCAACTCGGACGTCAAAATTTTGACCCCCCCCCCCCCCCCCCACGCGCGCGAAATGAAGGCACTTTTCTATCCTGGTGCAGCGAGGTCGCGAAGGCATGGGCGAACAAAGCGCCTCGCAAAAGGCGCTAAAAAATAAAAAAAAAGATCCAACGGAAGCAAGAGAAAAAAAAACATGGAGAGGAGCTTTTTTTCTTTTTGCACAGCGCAGTTTGGATTTTGGGTCGCGCGCCGCACGCAAGGAGATAAGAAAGAGAAAAAGAAGCCCTCGCTTAAGCAAAGCGCGCATAATGAAGGCATCCTGCCCTCGCCCCCTCCTCGCACTTTGGAAAGAGAAGCGATAAGCCCTCGAAGTGAACGCACTTTTCTATCCTGGTGAGCGAGGTCGCGAATGCGTGGGCGTGGGCAAACGAAAGAGCTCGCGAAAAGCGGCAAAAAAAAAAAAAAAAAAAAAAACCCACGGAACTAAGAGAGAAGAGAAAAACATAAAGAGGAGCTTTTTTTTTTCCTTTTTTTTTTTGCACAGCGCAGTTTGGTCCGGAGGTCGCGCGTCGCGCGCAAGGAGATAAGAAAAGCGGAGAAGCGTAGGCAAACAAAACAACTTGCGAAAGGCGGGGGGAAAAAACAAACAAACACGGAAACAAAAAAAAACAAAACAGAGGAGCATTTTTTTTTTTTTTGCGCATTGCAGTTTGGTTTTGGAGTCGCGCGCTGCGCGCAAAGAATAAGAAGTTACGTGGATTTTTCCGGATTTAGAGGTCCGTTGATTATGCGAGTAAATACGGACGCAAAAATTTTACTTCGCGTAATGAACGCCCCCCCTAACTTTGCATCGATTTTTCGGGAAAAAAAGTGCGTTCATTCTGCGAGTAATACGGTACTCATTTGGCAGGTGTTACACGTGTGCAGAAGCTTATAAACTAATTGTAGTTTGAGAAATTATACTCATTGGCAGGTGTTACACCGTGTGCAGAAGCTTATAAACTAATTGTAGTTTTAGAGAAATTTATACTCATTTGGCAGGTGTTACACCGTGTGCAGAAGCTTATAAACTAATTGTAGTTTTAGAGAAATTTATACTCATTTGCCAGGTGTTACACCATGTGCAGAAGCTTATAAACTAATTGTAGTTTTAGAGAAATTTATACTCATTTGCCAGGTGTTACACCATGTGCAGAAGCTTATAAACTAATTGTAGTTTTAGAGAAATTTATACTCATTTGCCAGGTGTTACACCATGTGCAGAAGCTTATAAACGAATTGTAGTTTTAGAGAAATTTATACTCATTTGCCAGGTGTTACACCGTGTGCAGAAGCTTATAAACTAATTGTAGTTTTAGAGAAATTTATACTCATTTGCCAGGTGTTACACCAGTGTGCAGAAGCTTATAACTAATTGTAGTTTTAGAGAAATTTATACTCATTTGCCAGGTGTTACACCATGTGCAGAAGCTTATAAACTAATTGTAGTTTTAGAGAAATTTATACTCATTTGCCAGGTGTTACACCGTGTGCAGAAGCTTATAAACTAATTGTAGTTTTAGAGAAATTTATACTCATTTGCCAGGTGTTACACCGTGTGCAGAAGCTTATAAACTAATTGTAGTTTTAGAGAAATTTATACTCATTTGCCAGGTGTTACACCGTGTGCAGAAGCTTATAAACTAATTGTAGTTTTAGAGAAATTTATACTCATTTGCCAGGTGTTACACCGTGTGCAGAAGCTTATAAACTAATTGTAGTTTTAGAGAAATTTATACTCATTTGCCAGGTGTTACACCGTGTGCAGAAGCTTATAAACTAATTGTAGTTTTAGAGAAATTTATACTCATTTGCCAGGTGTTACACCATGTGCAGAAGCTTATAAACTAATTGTTAAGAAAAGTATGATCTTTTAAGGGTGTTAATCGTAACCATGTTGAATTAACCTGCGAGGAAACGTCAAAATGTAGAAGAGACAGAAAACCGACGTTGTCCCGTCTATTTTCTGTCTCTTCTACGTTTTGATGTTTCCTCTCTGCCTCAGTCTCAGGTTAATCCAACATGGTTAATATTCGCCAGTTCGCCCGCACCCTTACAATATTTTCTCCGAGTTAATCGTGTTACGCAGAACGCAGTCGTCAGCATAACGACATATTTTTGTGAGGTGGCAAATCATTAATGTATAGCACAAAGAGAAGCGGACCAAGAACTGAGCTTTGCACGACACCTGATGACACATCGTTAATAGAAGCCTTGGACGAATATAAACATGCATACTGCGAGCGATGAAAGAGGAAACTGGCTATCCAATTAAGCGGGGAATGGTTGTTTAGTATGACATTGAGCTTGTGCAAAAGTTTAGAGTGAGGAAACCGCGTCGAAGGTCTCGGATAAGTCTATGAATATTGCGTCCACTTGGTTACCAGTGTCGAGAGACCTACTGATATCGTGAGTGAATTCAGTTAGTTGTGAAATGGTACCGTACCCCCGACGAAAGCCACTCTGTAAATCACATAAGATGTTGTTGGTTTCTAGATATTTCATGATATGTTTGTAGATAATACGTTCTAATAATGTGCACGTGTGAGATGTTAGAGAAATTGATTTGTAGTTGAACAACGAGTGAGTGTTTCCAGATTTTAAAAAAAATGGAAGGACTTTTGCAAGTTTCCATGACGAAGGTACTGTGGCGTTTGACGATGATTTCAGAAAATATTTTGTAAGGTAATGACCGGTGCCGAGAGAATATCGGACTAGAAATGCGTTAGGGATGTCGTTCACTTTGTAGGTAGGGCAGTCGGAGCACACGTAAGCCGGGTCCTTCACGAGCCGGCCAGAAGCCGACGACGCAAAGATGAATGCACCATCCTGAGGGCGATGCACCGCAGCATAGTCAGACACAGAATCGGCAAGGCAGGCGAGGATCTGGATGAAAAAGCATGCCGAGCTTTTCGTTCGTTTTCATCCATGTCAGTAGGAGAATGTGTGGTTTTCTTCTTTTTCTTTTTTTTAAGAAGACAGATGGGATGGCATCTCAAAGCCCCTACTCTTTTTTTTTTCTTCTTTTTTTTTTTTTGACCATTTGACCGCAGCGCCCTCTCCTGTATAGACGTTGAGCGGCTACATGTAACGTTTACTCCATGACATCCCCAGCTCTTGAGTTCCTACCACATCTCAGAGCCCCCTACTCGTCCCGCAGTCGTGGCCGAGTGGTTAAGGCGATGGACTAGAAATCCATTGGGGTCTCCCCGCACAGATTCGAATCCTGTCGACTGCGCAAACATATTTTTCATCATTTTCTTTTTTATTTTCATCCTTTTTTTTTTCCCCTAACGAGCATGTGAGCTCACGAGCACCGGACGCCGGACCTACGGACCTGGCTAGCCCCTAAGGAGCTTCGCCCCTAAAAGCGGAAGGGGTTTTCAGCAGCCATTTAAGCTGCTGCCTTCACATGCCCGCACCAACATATTTAAATTGGTGAGATTGAAATCAACATAGTCAAATTGGTGTGATTTAGATCGACAATTTATACAATCTTAAATTTTTATTCTCGATGGATGGATGGATGCTACCAGCTGTACCCTTTAGAATAAGCAGTAGCTCGGGCCACCTAGCCTAGAAACCAAAAGTATGATTTTTCCTCCTCGCCGATTTCCTTCCCCCCCGTCTTTTTTGTAACTATCACCAGGTGGTGATAGTTGCAAAAGCCCGCTTTGGGCAGTGTATTGAGCTCTGCCGTTGTCTGGTGCCCAGATCTCGTACAGCGCCCACAAGGAGTTCTACGACGACCAGGGTGGCCTACAGGAGCTGCCCATTCCCCCCCAGAACGTGCTGCTGGACGTGGGCACCACCAACATCACCATCGAGAACCTCATTCCTTTCACGAGCTACCGGGTGAACATCACGGCCGTGCCCAGGGACGGCTCCTTCAAGCCCCCTGCCAAGATCACGGTCACCACCGCCATGGCCGGTACGTCCAGACCCCAATCCCCTCTCCGACTGGTCTGCCGCATCTCCGTTTGTGGTCCCTCCATTTCCGCCCAGCGGGGTAGCAACACCCAACGGAATGACACTCCGGCTTTGGTGACGCAATTTGTTGCCAATTTAGAGACCACTTCCGTTGCGGGGATAAAATGGGGCAGTAAGCGCGGCAGTCGGAGGTGCATTCTCGCCACCCTACGTAGAACCGTAGACACTTTTCCAGACTTTAAACGACACGTAGGTGCTTCCCAACTCCCTAGTAACTATCAGTGCTAATCAGTTTGTACCATGATTGCGGTATAATTTGCAATCAATCTGGGATATTTGAAGGTTGACAGACTAAACATTGTAGAAGATTGAGCTTCTTTTTTCTTCGATCCCACAAACGGCATTAATTATACAGTAAAGCCCGCTTATATCGAACACGGGTATATCGAATTATTGCCTGTATCGAACCCTTGTAGAATTCTGATAAAAATTCCATGCATTTTGAACTTTTTATATCGAACGCGATCTTGCTCATAATGGATATATCGAACTTTCCGCGCCGGATTTGGCGCGCTCCTAAGGCATGCGGCAGGCTTCCTCGCAATACGCCGGTGTATTGCGAGGAAGCCTGCCGCATGCGAGGAAACCTGCCGCGTGCACAGCGGTGGCGCGGCGGGCGCTTGCGATTCTAGAGTGCTTGACCAGCACTACGCGTGCATGCCGTTGGTGCCGAAAGCGCCACGTAGGGCACTGCGGTGTTGCCGATCCCCAAATCCGCGCCACCCGCTGCCCGCACTTGATCGGATCGCTTCAACTTTGCTTGTCTTCTCCTGTATCCCGATCGTGATGGCTGCCGCTGCCAGCGTAAAGAAACGGGTGACGCTGACGTTCGCAACGAAACTGGAAATCATTAGGCTGGTCGAGAAGGGAGAAAAGAAGTCTAGTGTTGCCGAGACGTACAAGATTCCTCGAAGCACCTTGAGCACTCTTCTCAAAAACAAGGCAGACATCAAGGCGAAAGCGGGACAAAGCAGGCATTCTGATGCGCAACGTGTTCGAAATCCGGCCTTCGAAGACGTCGAAAAGGCACTTCACAAGTGGTTCATGGACGTCAGAGCCCGCAATATTCCCGTGTCCGGACCAATGTTGCAAGCCAAGGCCAAGGACTTCGCATTTCTTCTCGGCGTCAAGAACTTCACTGCAAGTGGCGGATGGCTACAGCGCTTAAAGGGCCGCTACGACATCGTCGGGAAAGCCATCTCGGGAGAGAGCGAAGATGCGAACATCGATAGCATAAGGAAGTGGCTCAAAGATGAGTGGCCCCAGATCGTTGCCAAGTACGAGCCGAGGGATATTTTTAACGCTGGCGAAACGGGCCTTTTCTGGCAAATGCTGCCCAGGCAGACTCTCGACACCCGCGGAAACAAGTGCCATGGCGGAAAACAAAACAAGGCCCGCATTACAGTGCTCCTGACCGCCAACATGGATGGCTCGACGAAACTGCGCCCCTTCGTTATCGGGAAAGCTAAAACGCCGCGGTGCATGAAGGACTGCCGCAACACTCCTGTGACGTACGAATGGAACAAAAAGGCCTGGATGACTCGAGACCTGTTCGGAAAATGGCTGACGGACTGGGACGCTCAGCTTGCGGATGAGGGCCGCAGTGTGTGCCTGCTCGTTGATAACTGTACTGCACACCACTACGGACGCTCAGCAACATCGAGCTGAAGTTCCTGCCACCCAACACGACATCGAGGCTCCAGCCCCTAGATCAAGGCATAATCCGGACATTTAAGGCCATCTACAAACGAAGACTGATCGAGAGGTTGCTCATCAAGCTTCGGATGAACCAGGACCTTAAGATTGACGTCTTGGGGGCAATTCAAATGTTGAAAGCAGCCTGGGAAAATGTGAAGCCGGAGACCATCGCAAATTGCTTTCGGCACGGTGGTTTTGTCGCCAACATCGAGGACTCAGCTGAACAAGATGGTTGCAGTGAAGATGTGGATCAGCCTGATCTCCGCGAGCTCGACGAGACGTGGAACGAATTCTCCCAGTTCGTCGGTGGTGAGCCCGAGACATTGATAATGGAGGATTTCGTAGGCGACGACGACGACGTCATGGGAACCACGGAGGAGCTGACAGACATCGAGATCGCTGCCGAGGTTTTTCGGGAGCGGCCTGCCGCAAGCAGCGAGCCCAGTCCCGCTGACGCCGAGGACTCCGTACCTCTTCCGAGCTCGAGCGAAGCCGTCGCTGCTGTGGCCCTGCTTCTCCGATACTGCAGTGCCATTGAGGGCAGCGGTCTTGCGCTTGTCGACTGTTTGGATACCGTGGAGCGGGCCGTTACCAGGTACGCGATAAGCTCAAAGAAACAGGCTACACTAATGCAGTTTTTTTCGCCCCAATAAATGATTGTTTTCTTTTCGAGAATGTGTCCGATCAATGGTGAAGTGCGGGCTGGTAAGAGCTGAGAGTTAGCTCGTGACTATGTCGGCTAAATTGCTCTTACATACGTTTTTTTTATTTTTCCACTTTCTATATCGAATTTTTGCTATATCAAACTATTTTGCGATCCTCGCGCTGTTCGATATAAGCGGACTTTACTGTAGTTGTCCGCTCCCGGCGCAAAATCTAGGCGTTGACCGTTGTGGTGCTGTGTTGGGGCCGACGAGCCGGCTGAGGGCTTGTCTCGTCTGTGCAGCTCCCAAGCCGATGGTGAAGCCGGACGTTCTGTGGTCAATCAGCAACGGGGACGAGATAACGGTGATGCTGCCTCAGGCTTCGGAAGAGTATGGTCCCATCAAGCAGTACTACCTGGTGGTGGTTCCTTCCGAGTTTGCCAACAAGGATCCCGACGACTTCAAGATAGAAGAGGTGACTTAATTCCCTCTGAGAAATATTAGTAGACTAGGCTTATACTCCAATAGGGTCCAAGTGTAGTAATCTGGCCACTCAAATTATCATGTTAGAAATATAACTGTTGCCCTCTACCAAAGAAACAAACCAAAGAACTTGTCATTTTAATGGTTTCTATTATTGTTACCAAATATGTGTGGCTGTTGTCGCATCCTAGCAATCTGTAGAAGTGTCGAGATAATATACCGTAATATCCCGAGTCATCGCCCATCCCCCTGCCGCCTGAAATTCATAGAAAAAGTGGGGTGGGCCATGTCTCGGTGGGTGAGCACAAAAAGTTAATAAAAGCGGAGAAAGCCGCCCAGTTTTCTCTCCATATCTAGCGCTGCTACGCAACAGATACATTAAACTCAAAACTCGATTTAGTTTTATTGTTTTATAGAAAAAATGCTCACGAAAGAATGTTTTACTACCGCGAAGTCCGTTGCTTGCATACGCGCTAGGAACACCACCGATCTGCATAGAGCACGAACGTTTGTTCCGTGAAAACACGTCACCACTATGTTCTCCTAGTTAGTAAAAAAAAAGAGAAGAAAAGAAAGAAAATTCTGCAAGAAAATAGAAAAACCAACCAGGCGCAACGAGCGAGCGAGCGAGCGGACCAAAGAAGCGACGAAGAGCGATGCTGGGAAAGCGGAAAAGCCGGCGATTGCGTGGCAAATACTTTGGCGTCGGGCCAAGTCGGGCGCCTTGTCAATCACAAGCTCTTGCGCAACTTCCTTGTTTTTTGCGTACATGCGTGCGTCCGTGCACGGCGTGCTATCAATGGGGGTTTGGGACACTCTACTAACGTCTGTGTAGGGCGTTCCAGAAAAGCTTTATTTACCTGTTGGCTTTGTCTAAAACATTGCACAACCGCGGTCGCAACGTGCGGGGAGAAGGAGCGGGTTCGCAGCGACCTTACTTTGGCGGAGACAGACTTCGACCTTACACTCCGCGGTTACATCCCAAAGTATGGGGCGCACGCTTACCTCGCGATTCCTGACTGGGTTAATGCTTGTGTTATCTTTCCGATTCTTTTTTTTTTGTCGGATCGACATTGTCGTAAGCAAAACAAACTTTTATTTTGTTATCTTCATCGTTTTCTTTTCGCATGGATACACTACCACTTCGGAGTCGCTCACGCGAAAAATGCGTAAGCAAAGAGAGGGCCTTTCTCTCCGTTTTACTTTGTCACGGACGTCCTCCAACTGTAAGGTCCGCGGCCACGTCATTTGGGTAGGATGAGTGTTTGCAGATCGCGGAGTCCGCGTTGGGGTATTTGAAGGCGTGGGCGGTGACTCGGTGTTTTTTTAGAAATCTATATTGGCCCAAAAATTGGGGTGGACGATGACTCGGGGATGGGTGATGACTCGGGATATTACGGTAGTTCAAAAATTTTTTAATAAATATTTTATTTTTAATAACTATGTAAGGTGTTACTGGCCTCTAGTACACTTGGTTAATGTTCAACAAAACAAACAAGTAGTAACGGTACAGTTTCAGTGAAATTAACCATTGAGCACTTGAAGTGAGCTAAAGGAATTTGCTTTATTACTACAGTAGACTCCCGTTAAGGCGAACTCGCTTAAGCGGAATTCTCGGATATGCCGAACAAAGTAAGAACATCGGGTTGGTTTCCCATAGATGCGATGCAACCAAAAATCAATTACCACGAACCGCTTTGCGCTCGCATTTTGATTAACTCTAACTTCCATAGGTCCCCTTTGCGATGGCACCGAGGGCGTCGACGTGTATTGCGCCGGCCGAGGTGTATTTCGGGTGTACCGTAAAAACCCGCATATAATACGAGGTTACTTTCCAAATTTTCAACTTCCATGAGGCTCGATCTAACGCTGTTTGACGTAGTTTCGGTTTCGGAAGCAATACGCTGCTCAAAACAGCTATCATCATCATTAAAATCACAATGTCCGAGGCGCCACCATTCGTACAGTCAGGCTCGGCAATGGCGTCGGCGCAAAAACAATCATCGGTCGCCTACAAAAGAAAAGTTCTTTTGGTTGCTGAAGACAGTCGGAAACAGTGTTCCCGGACGACAATTCGCCGTAAATGAGGGCAGCATCCGCGGATGGAGACGACAAAAGCATGCTCTGTTCATCTGCAACGGAACGAGAAGCTTTAGGAGCCTCAAAGAATGGCGCGTTCGCCGACGTCGAGGCAAGTCTCAGCGACTTTGTAAAAGAGCAATGTGAACGGCACCTGGCCGTAAACATGAAGCTGCTGCATGAGAACGTTGGCGAGCCGACATTGGATTACTCGCTTTATGTGCCGCGCCGGGTTTTCACTGCGTCGGCGCACGCTCGTCGCTCGCTCTTTCAAGAAGTGCGGGATTTCAAATGCGCTCGACGGCACTGAAGACTACTGCCTTTGGGAGGAGGCGTCGGACAAGGAGTCTGATGGACGTGATGACAGTGATTAAGGTTGAGTTATGACATGTGGCCTATGTTTTCTCAGGAACATGGGCCACATGTCGTCTTTCATTGCTAGACACCGATTTGCACAGAGGAGGAGGCAGTCAAAAATCACCGAATGGATCGGTTCCCCCACCAGTGGTGTGTGAAACATTATTTTTTTTTCTTCATTTGGCACGGTAAGCCAAATAAATGTCTCTTTTTAAGTATCTCTTCATTGTAGGCCTTTTCATTGTGTTTATTGGTCAACAGCAATTTAGACATGCCCAGCATGATAATTAGGGCACTTCTGTTAAGGCGAACATCTGATAAGTCGAACAAATTTTCAGGGTCCCTTCGTGTTCATCTTAAGGGGGAACACTACCCAAAAAAGTCAACTTCTGTACCGCTTGCTTGATTTTAATGAAATTTGCAGTGGATGTTTATATCTGTGAGAAGATCATCTCTTCCAAATTTCATTGTCCTACGTCAATTTTGAAACTTGTTACGAACGTCACAGTATGGGAGTTAGTGTGTTCGCTTAGGAAACCTATCGTTTTAAAATTAATTATTTTTACGTGTTATATAGTCATAGGAATACCCATAGTAGCCGACCAGCTAGTTATTTTGCTATATCGTATTGTTTTTTATAGGTATAACTCCATAAGAACATTCAACATTTTTTTTCATTTCTCCACTTTTTTACAAATGTAGTTTTTTGAGCATAAAAGAATTTTAAATTGAAAATAAAAACTAGCCAGTCGGCTTCCTCACAAAATTCTATCCCAGAAAACCACCTAAGAATAATCCCCCACTGTGTAATAAGAAAACGATAGGTTTCCTAAGATGCCCGTCTGATGGAAAAACAGAAAATGAGAAAAACGAGCTTGAAGTTTAAAAAGTGCTGTCTTTTATTTTACAAGCACATTCACTCAAAAAAATCCTCCAGGAGCGTACATGGGCCCTTCCTCTTCAATTCTCCTTTGTTCGGCAGCAACAGCTTGCAGTTGTCGGACTTTCTTGGCCGCTTTTGCACTGTCAAGTGACCTTGCACGAGCCCGTGAAACACAAGCTTTTGTGGCCTGCTCCACATGCTTGGTTGTGTGCGCGCCACAGGCTACACCGAGTTTCTCGAGCACTCTCTGAATACCCTTTGGGCCGACATTGAAGTCAACAACAGCCAGGGCAGCTGCAGTCTCCACCGTCTTCAATGAGGCGAACTCAGTTTTGGGGCACCTTTTCCAGACCAATGCGTTCAAAGATTCGTTGGCATTCTGGGTCTGCATCCTTGAACAGCGTGCAAGGAGGTCTGCATCGGCCAGTCTGTTGTACAGAGGTACCAGCTCCTTGGCAATCTCCCTGCTAAATGCTGGGCGGTGGGCTCGAGCCACTGACGGCTTGCCAGCGTCGACCAGGGCCAGGTGCCTGTTGTAATGGCACCAGGAGTCTTCACCACGTGGGCAGCCAATGTGTAGAGGTTCAGCATCCGTGGAAAAAGAATGGAGCAGGCTGGCAAACACTGCCTTCTGCATCTTCTTCACGTTAGGAGCATTGTCCTTCAAAGCAGCAGCGTAGTACGCAGTCAGCTTCTTCGTAACCACCTTGGTGATTTTCCCCTTGCCTCCCAGGCCCCTTTTTGTCTTTTTGATCTTCTCAATGCCAGCGAAAACACGCTTGGCCACGTGGTTCACACAGTCTTCCTTCACAATTCCCTTGTCGTACAGGTTCAGCTTCGAGACGTGCAGGAACGACTTGCTGTCTCCATCGCTGAGCACAGTAGTGTACTGCATCTTGTGCAGCTCCTTGGACCGGCTGAACAAGACTCCGGCTGCTTCCACTTCCATGGCATTGGAAGAGCCATTAAAATTTTTCTGGCATACCTCCTTGTGGCTCTGCATCCACTCTTGGTACCTAGCTTCTCCGTCTTTCGGTCCCATGCTACAAGCATGACAGTAGTTGCTCTGGACCGAAAAATCGAGCACAAGACCCGAGTCAAGTTCGATCACTGCTCCGAGTCCAAAGTGGGAAGTGTGGCCTCGCTTGTGCCAGGTGCCGTCGAAACTGACACTAACGTCGAGAAGCTCGCTGCTGTCACATGCAGCATTCTTCGTCCGAACGGCCTGGGCAGCTTCACGCATCACGTCCCCTGCGGTATCCATTGCGGCGCGGTGTAACTTTTCGCTAATGGCTTGGTGCGTCTTCAGGTGCATGGGAGGTGGAGCGTCCATGGCGCCGAAGAAGTTGCTGAGCTTTGTGAAGTTGATCCCACAACTTCGGCTTGCAACTGCAAGGCGCACGGGCAGTTCGGGCTGACGACTCGTCCCCAAGACGGGCGAATGTGCCGCTTTCACGACGTCTCCGCAGTCACCGCATACGACAACAAATTGAAGGCTTGCGCCGGTCCCGGTCTCTTTCAAAATCAGCGATCGTTCGTAGCACATCGGGCACAAGAGCGGAGCTATCAATGCTTCGACAGCAGTCACATTGATGAAACGGTAGCCACTCAACAGGTGTGGTTCATCGGGGGCGTCGGAAAGTCCACTTTCGGGTGCGTCTGCTGCGTCGTCACACTGCTGAAGTAGCGCGGCCTTCCGTTCGAAGGCGGTCAGGTCATCTCCGTTGTCCGCCGTCGGAACACTTGACCCTTCCGATCTTGAAGAGTCAAAAGCCGGTGGAACTGCGTTGACCGCTCGAGGTGGGTCCGAAGTAGGCGAGCACTCGGCCGAAGGCTCGAACGCAAGCGGCCGCGCATTGCTGCCCCTCGGTTTTCCGTATCGCCGCCGCTTCCCAAAGGCTGTCGTCGTCGTATGCTTCACAGCAGGCATTTTTCCGAAGAAAAGTAGCTCGGTGGAGGCGATGAATATACAGGAAGGGCGGAGAAGAGATCGGAATGCAGTACCAGCGTTGACGAAAATCGGACGAGGACTAACAAACATGGCGGCGGAAGACCTCGCAGGCGCGGCGCGAAAGGGTGTTCAAAAGGTCACGTGCTCTGTTTCCGCCAACCACAGCGTTAGTTTCGTTTCTTCAACCAATCGGAGCTTGCCAATTTTAAATTTTGGCTTCTTCTTTGGCGGGCTCTGCACACGGCCTGTAGTACTCTCGATAGAAGCGTCTGCGCGTAATCGAAAGAGAAAAGAATGACGGTTCCAACGAGGGTACGCGCTCGGCGCTAGGCCTATCGAGCGCTTCAGGATCGCGTGTACAAAACGGCGGTCGCGGGCGTTTTCTCCGAGCTCGAAACGTCGCGCGGATGCCGCGAGCGCGTCAATAAACACGAATTGTGGCTTTCATACTACAGATACGTGAATAATATTTTCCTGGTAGGTTCTTTATTAGTTGAGGAAACCAAAACAACAATAATCTCAAAAGTGACTTTTTTTGGGAAAAATCGCGATTTCTTGCACCGTGTCCCCCCTTAAAGGGAGTCTACTGTAATTTGGCTTCAAATATGAATGAAGCAAGTGACTGAAATACAGTAGAACCATCTTTGTACGTTTCTCAGGGAAGGCATACGCAACAGACGGGAAATTAATACTACATGTATTCCTTAAAGGGTAACTGCAAAGAAAAAAAAGTGTTTTTTTAAACAGCCTAATTGGGACAAGCACGTCACAAAACAAATGTTCCGCGAAAAAAATAATTTTTTTTAGCAATATTTACGCCACAGGACGTAATTTAGTCGGAGTCAGAACCTCTCCACATTTGAAACTCCCGCTCCTTCGACCCCCGCGGAGGAGAAGTACGCCCTGCCCCTCACTCTCTTTGCGTTGCGGAGTTGAACGACGCAGCGTCTCGACTTCCAGTAAGATCTGGCAAAAACGCACATTAAACATGGCGCCGGTATCTGCGCGGTTTGCGAGCTCATAGCGAAGACGTGACCGGAGAAGTGCCCCTGTGATGTTCGCGGAAGACGGAAAGTATCATTCGTAATCGTCGTGTGTGCTTTGAAAGCGAAGGGAGTCACAGGGTCCACGAGTGCGCAACCACAAGCCAAGGTTCACGACAGCGCCGCGTTGACTTCGGCGATCTCGTTCTGTTTGGTGCAACACGGCGATGCGACAAAGAACTGAAACGTTCGTGGTGTGTGTGGTGCGGTGCTTGGAAGTAGACACCCACACTAACACGGAGCGCAAATTGGTTTTGTGGGGTTGATGTTTAACGGGTTCAGTCCCGTCGTCGTCAGCTGATCCAGTCAAACTGGTCCAGGAGGACGCAGCGAGCGTTTTTAAAAGTAAATCTTCCTTCGTTCCGTTTCAAAATGTGTAAGATTCCCGACGCATTCCGTGAGTAAAAAGCTGCGGGCATTTTCAACAAAATTACGTCGTTTCAATTGAACAATGAACTCCGAATTGTCCTAAATCTGCCGTTTTTATGCTTCGTGTTGTTGGACTGCGTTTGCACAGCGACGTGTTGCGCTCATCGTGCGGTGTGAATAAATTTGGGCAAGATTTCGTACCTGCCCACAGATGCATGAACTGAGACCATTTTTTACGTAGTGAACACAGTGCTTTCTTTTTATCTTGTGTGTCTAGTCGCGGACGTTCGATGCACCCAGTGCGAATCTCGACGGCCTCCAGAGCGATATGACGAGAACGTAACTGGACATGTTTGTCGCTACACGAACAGCCGATTGCCTCCAGCCAAATAGCATTCCTTTCGGGGCGACATGGCTGCTGGAAGTCTCGCTGTCGGGATCACTCATCTGACATCTCCGAAAAGTCGGCATTTGCACGCGCAAGCAAAAAAAAAAACCCCCAAAAAAGCACGCTAAGCAAGCAAAGAGGAAAACGAAAGAACCGCGCTATGAAAGCCAAAACCCCGCAGTCGCTTCCTATCACTAACACCTGCGACAGCTGCTAAACACACACTACTTCACTTCAAGAAGTCTCACTCAATCACCTGGGTCAGCATGAAACACTGATCACTTCGGCGAAACGACTACCGTATTTACTCCCGTAATCCTCGCACTCGCGTAATCCTCGCACCCCTAATGTGAGCCACCAAAAATGGGATTTTCCTTTTTCTCGCGTAATCCTCGCACCCCCAAAACTGCAGCTGCGAAAGTCGCCTGCTCGTGAAACCCATATGATGCACGCACTCTCCACCGGCCGCATTTTCCGGCGCCGCGTCGCTCCGTCTGGAGCGGCGCGGCGCCGTTTAATGCTCCAGGCGCCTTAGGCAGCCTAGCGCCATCTCTCAGACGCTAGTCACACTGTCGTTGAGCCCGTTTCGCGTGCGCGCAACTAGATGGCGTTCGCTCAACCCGCGGTCGTCGAGAAATCGGGAGGTGACGACGAGGGGCAACCGGGGCAACGATCAGCGATGCTAGGACTGACCGCTCATTCACTCTGGAAGCGATCCGCGTTCGCAAAGCGGTTGCGAACACGTCCGCGTTCGCAAAGCGGTTGCGAACGCGGTCGGCGCGGTTGTATAAAGATTCAGTACAATTGCACGCGCACTTGATGTCATCGAATGCGCGTGCAATTGTACTGGATCTCTACAACCGCGTTCGCAACCGCTTTGCGATCGCGGATCCGCTTCACTTCTAGTGTGAATGAGCTGTGATTCGGACTGAGGTCGTTATCAGCGACGTAGGTAAGTCTTAACTCAGACTGTGTTTGTAAATAAATCTTGCTTTGTGTTGAACCTGTGGCTTGATTGTTAAAGTAAGTCCTGTATTGGTAGTTCTCAAACCTTGTAGGTAGCTGCCGGCGCGAAAACCCAGATTTGGAGCCGCCTGTTTTTGTTTTTGTTTTTTTGAGTATAGAGCTTTACGGTTTTGCGGAAAATTTTCCCCGCATAATTCTCACACCCCCCAACTTTCCATCGATTTTCCGGAAAAAAAGTGCGAGGATTATGTGAGTAAATACGGTAGTCGAGACAGGCGAGAGCAGAGACTTCGGCGGCCATGAAAGAATGGCGAAGCTTTTGTTTGTTATGGTATGAATCCAAACGGAAGTGCCCGTTTTGTAAACCTTTTGTAAAGAATAGTAACTTTCGTCACATGGGTTATTCTTTAAACGTAAAAATATGCCGCTCAAAAGGAAATTGCAACATATAACAAAGGTTTAACAACCAAGATCTAAGCTGTCAATCAAACTCTTAGCCAATGAGAAGTATAGCAGCCGATTGGGATTGACGTCGCGGAACCCCAACTTCGTGGCGCGCAATTTAAAATGGACGAAATAGCCGCAAACTAGAATCAGTCTCACGCAATAAATATTGCTGTAAAAAAATTTTTTTTTTCGTGGAAAAATTGTTTTCTGACATGCTTGTTCCAATTAGCCTGTTTAAAAAAAACTTTTTTCTTTGCAGTTACCCTTTAAGGGTCCAACAGGGCCAGTGTTTTTGAAGGTGACTGCCAGGACGATGAATCAACCGAGAATGTATTAATAGGGATCTATTTCATCTAGATTAATTGATCTAATGTTCAACGCTGCACGATACTTTAGTAAGTGTCACGATGTCAGTAGCACCGTGGCACCAACAGGTGACAGCAGCGGCGGCCTCGGTAAATAAATGCGCCGGGGCCCAAGTCAGGATTCGGCATTTCCATTGGGACACGAGGGTTTGTCGCACTTTAATGTGGCCTTGCCACGAGTCTGCGATTATGACAGTAAGGTAATTCAATCTCTCCGTAGCAGTGCTTCTACTGCCATCCTTCTTTAGGTGGCCCATTATTACGGAAAAGTCGAGAGCCATTAATTTTGCACGAACGTATCTCGCAGCTGATGTCGACACCGCTGGACGAAGACGGACCGTACGTGACGGCGGCATTTCAGCGCCAGCACATGCCGGAGCGGTTCACCCTTGGAGACCAGAAGGTCAGCTCGGGGTTCCGGAATCGCAAGCTGCAGCCGCTCAGGCGCTATAGGATTTTCGTCAGGGCTGTGGTGGACACTCTTCAAAAGGTGGGCTTCCTCTCTCTTTTGCTTGAAAGGGGTCGTGCAAAGATATCGGGTCGGAGGGTTTGTTACGTGCCCTATTGTCTCTGGCAGCTGAAAAAGGGACGCTGAAATTAAAACTAAAATTTACCTCTCACGTTCAGAAATAAGTTAAACACGATCGACGAAATATGCTAATGACAGTCGCAAGTTTGTATTTTGAACGGATGGCCATATTTTTCGTTCCAAACGGGCGAGTCGGACGAGCGCTCGAAGAGCAGCCGTTGGTTAGCGCTACGCGTTTCGGGAGATCTTGCACGTTCGCGACGTCCCGTTTAAAGGGTAACTGCAAAGAAAAAAAAAGTTTTTTTTAAACAGCCTAATTGGGACAAGCATGTCACAAAACAAATGTTCCGCGAAAAAAATAAATTTTTTTAGCAATATTTACGCCACAGGACGTAATTTAGTCGGAGTCAGAACCTCTCCACATTTGCAACTCCCGCTCTTTCGACCCCCGCGGAGGAGAAATACGCCCCGCCCCTCACTCTTGGATTTGTTCTTTTGAGTTGAACGACGCAGCGTCTCGACTTCCGGTAAGATCTGGCAACAACGCACGTTAAACATGGCGCCGGTATTGTTTTGGTTTGACGGTACACGAGAAGCTGCGTGGTTTGCGAGCATATAGCGAAGACGTGACCGGAGAAGTGCCCCTGTGATGTTCCCGGAAGACGGAAAGTATCATTCGTAATCGTCAAGTGTGCTTTGAGAGCGAAGGGAGTCGCACAACCCAACGTTCACGACAGCGCTGCGTTCGGTGATCTCGTTCTGTTTGGTGCAACACGGCGATGCGACAAAGAACTGAAACGTTCGTTGTGTGTGTGGTGTGGTGCTTGGAAGTAGACACCCACACTAACACGGAGCGCAAATTTTGTCGTTGTGGGGTTGAGGTTCAACGGGTTCAGTCCCGTCGTCTTCAGCTGATCCAGTCAAACTGGTCCGGGAGGACGCAGCGAGTGTTTTTAAAAGTAAAATCTTCCTCCGTTCTGTTTCAAAATGTAGGAGATTCCCGACGCATACCGTGAGTAAAAAGCTGCGGGCATTTTCAGCAAAATTACGTCGTTTCAATTAAACAATGTACTCCGAATTGTTGCCCTAAATCTGCCGTTTTTATGCTTCGTGTTGGACTGCGTTTGCACAGCGACGTGTTGCGCTCATCGTGCGGTGTGAACAAATTTGGGCAAGATTTCCTACCTGCGCACAGATGCATGAACTGAGACCATTTTTTACGTAGTGAACATAGTGCTTTTTTTTTGTTATTTTGGGAAGAGGCGTTGCGCATTTATTACGGTACAATCGCTTGAAAGTTCAGAAATTGGGGAGGGCGAGCAAGCTTTCCGAATTTTGTCTTTTTGCTCTCTGGCACTGCCCCTATTTTCGAGTTTCAGTTTCAGTAGACATACCTACTAGCATGTACAAACTGCTCTAATGCAGGTAAAACACTGGGAAGTCGGGACGGTGCAGACTCCGTGTTTTGCGCTTTTCGCAAGGTGACTGGGGAGGTGCTTTTGCAAGGCGCATGCATACCTGCCAACTCTTCCGAATTTTTCGTAAAATGTACGAATTGGGACTAATTTTACGATTTTACGAATCTTGCTTCAAATTTTACGAAAAATTACATTAAAAAAAACAAAAGACATTGCTTTGCACCGCCACAAGAGGGCGATAAGTACCGTCCACGGCAGCGCCGTGGTTTTTACTCTCCGTCTATTCGTTGGCCACGGATCCGAAACCAATCCAAAGCCCAAAGCGTTTGTTCGTGTGTTTGGCGGCGCACGTTGGTTCGGCCGGTTCGGCGTGTTCAGACGTGGTTGGGCCTGTTTCGGCCAGTTTCAAGGCGAGCAGTGCGGCGTCTGTGTGTGTTTGTTGCACGTGTAATCGTAGCATTCCCCTAGTCGCGGTGGCTTCTCGGCGCAGTGGCGAACTCCAAACCTCAAAAGAGGTACTTTCAGGTGTTCCTGTAGTCCTACACGTCGGAATTCCCGTGCTTCGTGCCGTCCAAAAAGGAAGAGAAGTTTGGATTCTGTAGCACGTGCACTTGTGATGTAAGCGTTTCGCACGGTGGCGAGGCTGACATTAAGCTGCAAATCACTTCGCGTAAACACCCTTTTTTTCTTTGCAGTTAAGCCATTGCCATTTCCTGTGTCTGCCGGTCGCACGTCGTACCGCGTTGTACAGCCGATCACACGACGGACCGAATCGCGATTTTCGTCCGCAGACCGTGTACAAAGTGACCGGCACGTCACCGATTCCTGTGATCCGCGCCTCGTCCGCGGACGCGCGGACTGATAAAGTTGAGCCCCTTTTTCACTCGCGGAGTTTTGGCGAGAGATTGACTTGAAAAGCGTTTAGTCTGGCAACGGTTTATTGTTTTCTTGTTTTGTTTTTGTTTCTGGGCGATGAAAACAGAAGTGGCGCATCGTTGTGTTTTGCGCGTTCGCTGGTTGCTTTTGTCAGGCGGTTCTTCGTTCCACGTGTGAAAGGAACTGCAGAAACTGTCTGGCTGATGCGACGCAGGTTCCGGTACTCCTCCGGGTCCGCGTCAAGAAGCTTCCGTCAAAACTCGTCCTAGCACGCCGCGATAATTGCACGTCCAATCAGGATTTCACCGAGCAAGACCTCTCTTGTGGCTGTGGTAAACTTGAGTGTTGTGCACGAGCGCGGAGTGCGTGAAGGCATCTCCAAACGCCCCTTCGCGAGCCCAGAACTTCGTCGCTTCCACGCGAAACCCTTCTCGCGCAGGACCATGCCTATGTCACTCTCATGCAGGGTTACCAGATTGGGCTATTAATAGCCAAATTGGGCTACCTATTGATAGGTTTGGCGTCGAAATTTGGCGGTTGGCTATGTGGCTACCTGCGGCTATTTTTGGGCTATGTCCAATTTTTGCCCGATATTCGCGAAATTGTCCCCTTTCCCTCTGTGTAGTGTCGGATGTCCCAAGAAACCCTGGAGAGCATCCTTCATGTGAAGTTTTTTTTGTTTTTTTTTTCTTTGGGAGGAAAGAGTGTTGCAAAGAGTTTAAGCCTTCCGACGAATGTTTTGCTCGGATCAACTCTAAGCTACTGTACGGAGCTAGTACGAGTGGGACAAATGCTTCCTGATAATATTGTTCATAGCATGAGATTGTTCAAATGTGTCCACATGAGCTTTTTGTTTTATTATTTGAAATAAAACTGTTTTCTGGATATTGTAATACTTTGATTTTGCAAACAATCGCTTACCTAAACATATACAGAAGCAGAGCTTTCGTCTTCAGCTTGTAAACGCAATATCGAAATTTTGGCTACTTTTGGGCTATGCAAATATTTGGCTTTTGGCTACTTTTTGGCTACACTGACTAGCCATTTGGCTATATCAAATAACAGCTATCTGGCAACCCTGCTCTCATGCTTTGGGTTAGTAAAGCTAGTGGCGCTTCGCGCGAAGCCTATCGCGGTGTTTTGTCTCGATCTGTACGTAACAGCGGCGTACGATTGATTATTGCGGTAGCGAGCGTCGATTTCTCTCTTGGACAACGGTCCAACGGTGCGATGTTGGAGTTTCGCGGCACTGTGGGGTGGCGACCAGGTTCGGTCCGTCCTCGCTGGCGTCTGCTCGTCGTCTCCCTTGTGTGGATGCGCTTGGGAGACAGACGAACCGCGGACATGTCGTCACGTGATCAATCAATCCGTCCTGTGAATCGCCCATGACTAACTAACACAAGCAACAAGCCCTCTTCAGGAGGTCTTCACATGTAGACGCGATAAAACTATAAAACCACCCGAGGACGCGAGACACGGAGCAAGACGGCGACCATGACAGAAAAAAAAATGGCGAAGCTTTTGTTTGTTGTTTTATCTGGACGGAAGTTACGATTTTGTAAAACGTTTGTAAACAATTAAGACGTTCATTCGATGGATTGTTTTTTAAACCTAAAAAGATGTAATTCAAAAGGCGATTTCCAGAGATCACGAAGATTTTATAACCAACATCTAAGCTGTCACTCATTCTATTGGCCAATGAGAAGCTGATTTGAATGACCATCGTTACTAATCAGAAGCCGAGCTGAATGACCATGGAATTTGCGCGCAAAACTTCAAATAAATCTCTCGCCGTCAATATTGCTCTAAAATTTTTTTTTTTCGCGTAAAATTCATTTTTCGACACGCGTGTTCCAACCAGACTGTTTAAAAAAAAACTTTTTTTTTTTTTTCTTTTCAGGGGCCCTTTAAGAGACGAAGTGGGGATCGACAGAAACTTTTTTGATTTTCAATAGATTCTAATAAAATTTGGCACATGTATTGGTAATGCCTGTATGGTGATAGAAACAAAATATCACTTTCTTATCTAAGTTACTTTTTGATTTATCAAACTTTCCTGCTTTGGTCTTTGTGGAGAGCCTGCAGAATTAAAAAAATACATTAGAAGGGAGGTTGTACAGCGCCATTATTCCCAAATGTATCCTACAAAACATGACATTCTTGAATTTTTTTTATTTTTGTCGAGGAATTGCCAAGCCCCGGACATTCTTCGCCTATCGGATGCATTTGATGTCAACAAACAAGCCGTCGTCTGTGGTCCGCTTTCGGACAGTGAAATCGTGAAAGTTGTTAGGCCTAATTTCACATACTCCGGGTAAATGCATTTATTTAATCCGCAGCACAGCGAGGTGCGGGCAGTGCGAGGTGCGGGCTGCACTGTAGGCTGAGAGGGTCTGGTAGCCTCTCCGTGAACGAATTTTGATCTTTGTGAGCTATACTGATTTTAATCTAACTATGGACGGTGGCGTCGGAAGGTCCAGTGCCTACATTGGGATGGCAAGTAAAAGATGCGCTAGACATAGAATTAAACCTATAGAGATACCCATATATACCTTCTCGAGGGGATTTATAAATCTTCGTGCTATATGCAAATAACCTTTCATGCACTTATAATTTCAGAAAAAGAAAAAAGACAATTGTGAATTATGAATGCAGGTTGTCGGGACATCTCTGCCTGGCATATATTCTCGCGCAATAGCCACAGTTTAATTTTGAAAATTTTACCGCAATGTAGACGTCAACATTCACAAAGTTTCGGTTTCCTTCTAAGTATGTCAGGCACAGGCGTGCACCATCCCGCTTTGAAAGGCCACTTTTCTTCCGAGCACGTGACTGCAACATTTGTACTTTTCAAAGTCTCGGTCGCGGTGGGTTAACCCCTTTGAGTGCACTTATTACCGAGACCCCGTGTGCCGCGGAGAGGCGACGCTCGCAGAAGCGAACTCTGTGGGGTGTTGCTTCTCCGAGGCAGACCGGTGCTCGGTAAGAGGCGTGCCCAACGGTGCTAACCCGCCGCAGTCAACGCTCGGAAAAATGTGAATATCGCGGTTCATCTCGAAGCAAACATCGAACAGCTTATTATTCGAAACTACCATTCGGAAATGGAAATGTTTGCGCAATCCTGGACAAAGGACGCGATGTCTTTGTTCCAGAACCTGTTCACGACGAGCCCCTTCTCGGACGAGATGAGCCTGGAGATGCTGCCCCAGGTGCGGCTGCGCTCTCCGGACGATGTGCCCAACGTGTCGCAGATTGAGCGCTCCCGGGCGGACGTGGGCTGGATCGTGGGGCCCCTGCTGCTCATCGTCTTCATGGCCCTCTTCCTCACGCTCTTTTTCATCCTCATGAAAAGGTCTCTCCTTCCCCCTCATGAAAGGAGTCTGCGCGAAACAAACATGTTGTTAAGGAAGACACTTCATCTTTTGTGTTTGTCTGTCTTTACCAGAATGCTCCTGTTCACTCTAGTTTTAGTTTTTCGAGTTTTTTATATGTAGTCTAAGTAACAGCAGCTTCGAAAGATCTCTCCAGTGTCTGTCCCTGTTACCTTTTTTTTTTTTTTTCCGTGTCTCTCGAAAAATCTATTACACTTGTCAATCAGCCACGAAAATCCAAGAATGCGACGCGGTGCTTTCATTTAGTTGTGTTCATTTAGCCGCCGATTTTGCCAGGCACGGTAACGTGGTTCACGAATAAATGCGCCAGACATGTGACTTCTCTTTGCAAGCGCCTGTCTTTTTTGGCTGTGCTTTCCTTTTATGAATACATCTATGACAAAACGGCTTTCACGAATGATTGTTTTTGGCACCGAGTCAAAAGTGTACGGAGTAAGTGACACAGCACGAAGGAGCCATTGCCGGGTTTTGGTTTTCCTCTTTGATAGATAAAGTGCTGTCATCAAACTTGCGGGATTGAAGGGTCTTATCTGTGGCACCAACTTAGATGATTAAAGTCTGTGTTCTTCATAATGTCTGAGCAAATTTTGAAGAAGCGCCAGTGTGGCGTTTGCAGCAGTTGTGTCCCGCAGTGATTGCGGTATCAAATTAAAATTTCGGTTATACTAATTCGGCGTGCCAGAAAAGTATCTTCTCTCGATAGACTATGACATTTACCGACACCACTTGGAAGACAAAGCCTGCTTACGACGACGTCGTTTGTGGATCTCTGAACCGTCCAAGCAGCAAACGCGCTCGACGTGGAACGCCGCAAAAAGTCCGACGCGTCCGTTTCGGCTTCGCCGCGTTCTAACGTTGCACTTGTTGTGAGACACCGCGGGGATCCACGTGTGACGACGTTTAGGGGGAAAGGGGCGGTCCTTATCTTCTAGGTGGCACCGACTTTACCCCTCGTTCGAACGGGCGTCGTTGAATCGGGACGTTTTGCCACTCCTCAGGAGACGTCGGCAGTCCAAGACACCGGCGGGGGAGACCACCATGAAGCTCCTGATGAACTCGGGCGACCTCACGGCCACCCAGGGTGGCCAGCCCGGCACGGACCCCGTGGAGATGCGTCGGCTCAACTACCAGACGCCCGCCATGGTCGGGCATCCCCCGATTCCGGTCGGGCAGCTTGTGGCCCACGTGGACGCCCTCAAGGCCAACGACAACCTCCGCTTCTCTCAGGAGTATGAGGTGGGCACGCTCGTCTGTTCCTTTGCATTCTTTCCTGATGCTTTATTTCCCGGTGTTGTTCCAGATAGTGTTTGTTGCCTTTGCCTGGGGGACTTAAGCGAAATCGAGATGCTCAGATGCTATGACAAGAATATTGAATTGGAAAATGTGACCTGGAAACGCAGTAAAATAGGGTATGAAGTGAATGAAGCAACCTGGCGTGTAGTACTAGTGCCTAGAGCTTGTGACAGGCTGTGAATCCTTGAATGTAAAAAGTGTGTGTAATTATTTCTGAATTAAAAGAATCGATGTAAAGTTGAGAGACCATCCTCTAAAAGATTTTTGACGTTCAGATTGATTTCGGGAACACTTTCAATATTCTGTGGTCAGTATCTGAACTTGAAGTTAAAAATGCTTCTTGTATGTCAGTTTTGCATAAGCTTCAGTTTATTTAGGAGTACAAACCTATACAGTGTAGACCGCATATAACGTATGTCACGGGAGTCGCGAAAATCCGCACTATAAGCGGTACCGCGCTATAACCAAAACATCAATTTTTCAGGCCAAAATACATGCCATAAGACACCTTTGTAAAACAATTTATTTTATGTTAGATGAAAAATAAAGCTTAGTCTGAGGAAAGTCCTTATTTCACCTGACTAGTACGTATTTACCCGAAAATAGATTGACCCCTATTTATGAACCCACCGAGAATAAAATTAAATAATTTGAATATAGGTCGACCTTTTTTGTTTTTAGGAACAGGGGAAAGTTAGGGCAAAAAAAAGAAACAAACCTTTATTTACAGCATTCTCAGCTAAATCGCAGGGCGATGCCAAAAACTTAAAATCATCGTCAGAACTTACGGAGAGGTCATGGTGGTCCGAAGCTTCGTCAGCTTGGTAAACATCCTCGCAAATTCGCAACAGTACAGAGCGCGACACTGTTAGCGCGAACAAGCGATCGCCGGTTTTTCCCATTTTTCTTTATAAAACCAAGGGATGTCATCCAAGTTATTATTGCTACGGAAAGAGCTCATTTAGTTCTATAATGTAAGCGATAAAATCTCGTGCTCGCTAATACTATTTAGAAGTAAAATGCGAAAATGTGCCGATGTCGTGTTCGCGCTAACAGTGTCGCGATGTGTACCTCACTGACCCCGTCCGTTGTAAAATGACGACAAGAAACGAAAGAAGGTGGAGACAGGCGAAGCGACGAAACACCAAATACAAATATGCGAGCAATGCCGGAGTCGCCGTGAGCAACACGCGAGCCGCCGCAAGCAACAAGCTAAAGTAACGTCCGGTTTTTTTTGGACTCTGAAGGGCAAGGTGCATGGGGCATCGCGTTCCTCCCCTTGCCCAGCGAGGGGAACGCTACAGGCCATACAGGCGAGATGAGGGGGTGAAATCGAATGGGGCTTGGTGGTGGCTCGATGGGACTTGGGGGTTGAGCACGCGCGTGCGTGTGTCGGTGCGTAGTCATTCGTCTTCGCCTCTCTCTTTGCTTCTTCGAGCAACCTCCTTGCCCCCGCGAGTGGCGCTTGCGGCTAGCGCCGTTATCTAGTGTCGCACAGGGAAGCGTGCTCGCTGCGCCGGTCGGTCGGCGGGCTGTTCCAGAAACCGCACTATAACCGGTATTCCCCTTCGCGCGCCTGCATTTTAAGCGGTATGTAATTACATGGAGTTGTATGGGAGGCGAACCGGTGGTTGAAAAAAGCCGCGTTATACCCGGTCCTGCACTATAAGCAGTTACGTTGTAAGTGGTCTATACTGTACTTTGAAGTACAGCACAACCTGTTGTATTTCTCATTTGATTTAATACAGTGTAACATTGAAATTCTAATGGGCTTCTCTTTGGCAGTTCTTATGAATCTGTAAGCTTAAACCACCTGTTTCCTGAATCACTGGCCTTATTCTTTCCCCAAGTGATTACTTACGTTGAGCTTAAGATTGTCTGGA
This sequence comes from Ixodes persulcatus, assembly GCA_013358835.2. Classification (NCBI taxonomy): domain Eukaryota; kingdom Metazoa; phylum Arthropoda; class Arachnida; order Ixodida; family Ixodidae; genus Ixodes; species Ixodes persulcatus. Next base: position 64,130 of record JABSTQ010009473.1, on the reverse strand, counting down.
GAATCCCATTCATTGCCCGTGCCTGTGCAGAAGCTGTTTATTAATTGTGTTCCTCGTAAACATGTTCGCTAGCGGTTTTTTTTACATTTCTTTTTTTTTTCATTTTATATGTCTGCCACGAATGTTTTCTATTGTTAAAATTGTATATGACATACGACATATTTCTTTCACATTTGTACGCTAGTAAGGTCCCGTAAGGTTTAAATAAGTAAACAAATAAGCGTTGTCGTTGTTCTTTCTGCACAGTCCATCGATCCGGGGCAGCAGTTCACCTGGGAGAACTCCAACCTAGAGGTGAACAAGCCCAAGAACCGGTACGCCAACGTCATAGCGTACGACCACAGCCGGGTGGTGCTCCAGACCCTGGAGGGCATGCCCGGCTCGGACTACATCAACGCCAACTACTGCGACGGGTACCGGCGGCGCAACGCCTACATCGCCACCCAGGGGCCCCTGCCGGAGACGTGCGGCGACTTCTGGCGCATGACCTGGGAACAGCACAGCGTCACCCTGGTCATGATGACCAAGCTGGAGGAGCGCACGCGCGTCAAGGTGGCCTTGCCCTCTCCCTCTTTCCCCTCACGCGTGCTCATTGCGCCTACCGTAATGGACCGGATGGATAGACGGACACACGCAACCGAACCTTTTGAATCGGGCGGCAGCTTGCGCCACCTAGACGGCGTTTATAAGAGTGTCTCGTGTTTTGAACTGTGCGACCGTGTTTCGGCCGCACGCTCTAAAGGCTCATTCACACACTTGCGTCTGCTTACGACTGAGTGCATTATGCTGGCGCCATCTGCCGAGTGGCCGCGGAACGCTCGTAATTTCCGCGTGTCTTCTGGGTTTTTTTGTGCGCATCGTTCTTTCACTGTTGGCTCGAAAGGCTTTTGACATTGTTATAAACAATCATTTCTTGCGGACAATATGTACATTTGATCTCGCAAATACCGCAAAACCTTCACTCTAGTGAAAAATGCAGTTCCAGGGCCACATCATAGATGGCGCCAGACGTAAGATATCAGAAGAGATCGTAATGCACTCAATCGTAAGCAGTCGCGTGTGCGAACCAGCCTTAAGTGCATATTGCGCACGAATGCTGCGCCGCCATTCGGCACTAACTTGGGTCCAGTCGAGCCCTGCGCCAAAGCGACGCCTAAAAAATGGTGGCCGCCCGCGTTGCTCGATGGGGCTTTGTATATGGTCTGTCAGTTGGCCGTGCGCGACAAGCAGACGGTAACTTAGTAAAAGTTTGCGCTACTATTATGGCAACATTCTTTTAGAACTATTTTTATTAGGAAAATGTATTGGCATCAATTGTAAGGAAGCAGTGACTGGACGATACATTAGGCCTCCCCATCCGACTCCTTTGGAGCACATGATGCACCGAAGATTGACTGGCCGACTCGCTCGTGCAGTGTGACCAGTACTGGCCGTCGAGAGGATCGGAGACCTACGGCCTGATGGAGGTCACCCTCGAAGACGTCCAAGAGCTGGCGACCTACTGCATCCGGACTTTCAGCCTCAGGAGGGTAGGCAGCGCAGTCTGTGCTCTCTCCCGACCTTGGTAGACCTCCCAAGGTTGCTTCTGTCTTGACAATTGATCGACTTGTTTGTCGGGAATGCCAATGCAGTAAAGGTATTTTCGAGGAAAACATATTTGGTTTATTAACTTACTTCGGTCGAGTTACCTACCATGTTTCACTTATTGGTATGGTTGTACGAATATTCTGAACTTTCGAATATCGAAGCAAATAATGCCATATTCGATTCGAAGTTCAAATCAAATATGAATATTTTCTAGGTATTTCTAAGTTTGAAATGTTGCAAAGCATACATTAATTCAAACTAAAAACAAATGAATGAAAACAGTATACAGTACATGCTCAAAATGAGTTCATCAATTAAGGCTGCAACGCAAGTAACTAAGCATAGGAGCAACGAGTCTACTCTCTCGAATCTATTGCAGATTGTGTTTCTAATAGCTAACACCAAAGTGTCTGTGCAAATTAGTCTCGGCAATTGTTTTCCTTAAATAAATCGTGTGTTTTGTGACCACCTTTCTTGTTCATTATTTGTGATCCTGGTCTTGATTCACTACTATGGAAGATTCACATTATGGACCATTTTTCGGGGCAATGGAAGTGTCTATATTAATAAGACATGGTTGTATTGAAATGAGAGTAATTGTGCAGGCGAGCTAGTGAATGATCATGCTATAGAACCTTTAAAACCTCGTCGTGTTTTTTTTTTTTTTTTTTTCCTTGTTCCCTCGACTTGAGAGTTTTTGACTACAACTGTATCGACAGCCCACAAACTAATCGCTTCGCTTCGAATCTATTCAAAAATATTCGTACAAAGAAACTATTTGCTTCATATTCGCTTCATACTGAAAAATTGCTTTTTGCACTTCTCTACTTATCGGGGATATTGACGTGGCACAAAACTTACTTTGGTCTAGACTGTAGAGGGATTGTATTGTGCCATCGTTTTTAAGGTGATATAAATGATTTTTATGATTTTTTTTTTTTTTTTGTAGTCCGGTTATCTGGAACGCCGGGAGGTTCGTCAGTTCCAGTTCACGGCGTGGCCGGACCACGGCGTTCCCGACCACCCGACTCCGTTCCTCATGTTCCTGCGGCGGGTCCGCACCATGAACCCGCCCGAAGCGGGGCCCATGATCGTCCACTGCAGGTAACAACCACCCTTCGCCATTTTCAATGCTACTAACATTTGTTTTACTTTTTATAGGAGCTTATTAGTATGGTATGCTACCGAGCAGGGTCCTGTTGACGTTGCAAATGCGCTCGGTGGATTTTGAAGCTTTGTGCCCGAGTGTAGGGGCCTCGCGGTTGCCGTTAAATTGTAGCTTTGCGGTGCCTCAAACTTAACACGTGGGAAAAGCTGTGGAGCAGTTTCTCTCTGTCATCTTGCGCACGTATCGAGTGAGTAAAGAGATGAGATCCGATTCGAAGAAAGCTTCGTAGCTTTCCCGATATTAGAAAGCTTCGGAGCTGCCTGCAGGTATTTCGGCGTAGCGCTCTAACAATCTTCTTCGACGCGCATATGCGGCGCATTCGTCGCATGTGCCAAAAGGGCTGCGCGAAAGCTGAAATGTGTCTTAAGTAAACTTTCACCGGTTACCTTTTTGTTGGACGAAATTTAAAACTATGTACCGTCTTGGAGACGACAGGAACCGAGGCTCCGTGCCGAAGGGACGGTGGGCAAGAGCCGACAACTCGGCATTGCCGCATAGACTCGAGAGAGGGAAGTTGGTGAACGTGCGCCCTCGTGTTCCGTCCTCAGCGCCGGCGTGGGGCGCACGGGCTGCTTCGTGGTGATCGACTCGATGCTGGAGCGGCTGCGTCACGAGGGCACGGTGGACATCTACGGCCACGTGACCTGCCTGCGTGCCCAGCGCAACTACATGGTGCAGACGGAGGACCAGTACCTGTTCATCCACGACGCGGTGCTGGAGGCGGTGCTGGCGGGGCACACGGAGGTGCCCGCCCGCAGCCTGGCGGCGCACGTCCAGTCCCTGCTCCAGACCTTGCCAGGGGAGGCCTGCACGGGCATGGAAATGGAGTTTAAGGCGAGTTGTCTCTCGCTCATTCTTTGTAGTCCACACTTCCTATACTCCGTTTTAACTTGCTGTGGAACGCAGCAGACGCCGTGACCCGCCGCGGCCAATCTGCAACTCTGAGAGGGCCGCACGACCTTCGGTAGGGGTGCACACGGTGCGAGGCGCGTAGCCACATGTACGTTTGCGGCGTCGGAATGGCTGGGATTGCGTGTGGCGTCTGCTGCGGTTCGTCGTAAGACGAAACGGGGTGTAGGCGCGTACGTGTGTGCAGCAGACGGATGCATGTATGATGCACTTAGGTGTACGAAGAATGCAACAAATGGCTGCGTGTGCGGGCTTCCATTTACGTTTCGACTTTTCTCTTTCTCTGCCTTCCCCGAGCTTCCTCTTCTTTGTTTCTCTTTCTTTCTGAGCTTGTTGGTTTTGCTCTTCTCTCTTTCCTCTGCACTCTGGCGGTAGCTGTTAGTGCCTCTTCCCGGCAAGAAATGCTCACGTAGGAATGCACAACCCCACTCAACAGCAGAGGTACTGCTCTCCCCTCCCACTGTCGTTACTCACAGATGACGAGGCTCTCTTTCGCTCCCCCTCCCCAACCCCTCCGACAGCAGCCGTTGCAAAATGCCCATGTGGTCGCGCTGTGCGGAAATGCTCCCTCGTCCGCTCACTGCCGCCGCCCAAAGTATGTGCGCAAGTTGTTCTGTAGAGGCACTCTGCGCCTCTACGGAACAACTTGCGTACATACTGATTTCGCTCCTTCCACCGCAGGCGCGGTCATCCCCATTGTAAAAGAGTGTTTCAGCCAAAAAGAAAAAGCGTCTCGCGTCTTCCTCCATCGCGTGCAACATCTCTCACAATCGTTCCACCAAAGCACAGATCTCCTCGCAGGCATCTCCTACATCAATTCAAAAGCATAGAACCCATTGCAGACATTGTACAGCACACTGGCTGAAGCCAAATCTCTTTCAACGTGCCTTTTCACGACGCAGCTGCTACCGCAGCCAATCGCGGCGCACCTTTTGCGGTCGTTCGCAATTTTTTATTTCCGACACTCGGCTCGGGTCAACCCTGGAGCCACTCGATGAGCTCCAATATCGGCGGTCCATTCCCCGACTCTTCTTGTGGGCGCTACCATTGTGGTGATTAGCGTAGGGCGACAATTGGCGACCATTACGATTCTGAAATGCAACTTGCCTGAGCTTTGGATACGGTGTCGGCGGCATCGTTTTGCTCTCTCGCAGACTGTTTTAACGATCCCGGAGGGCGGAGAAGTGTTTCCCGGGATTTCAGACAAAGCTTGGGATAACCGGCAGCGGCGAGTTTGAGCGCCATCGTGGCCGAAGTGTCGTTATTCTCGGGCGTAACTCATTTGGAGGCTCTAGTCTACCCCCCCTGCACCTCGAGCTTCAGATTTTCCTGCTTGCACTTTGCGTCCCGCGTAATTTGTTTTTGTGGAAGAATTTTTATTGAATGGGCATATAAACCTGCAGTGTTGTCCAGGTAGGTTGCCTAGGGACGCTCGACCTAAACCAGGCGTTTGGTCGACGTCGTTGTTGCGCAGAAACTGGCAAACATGAAGACGCAGTCCAACAAGTTTGTCAGTGCGAACCTGCCGGTGAACAAGTTCAAGAACCGGCTGATGAACATCCTCCCCTGTGAGTCTGCTGGGCCCTTCCTTTTACTCCGCAGGTTTCTCTAGAGGCTTTCTCGCTTGTCTATACCGAGTTGTGTCTTTGCGCAGACGAGGCAACTAGAGTGTGTCTTCAACCGATCCGCGGCGTAGACGGCTCGGATTACATCAACGCCAGCTTCATCGATGTGAGTAGCTACGGCGTGTTTGGTGTTCACACTTGGCTGACATGTACTTTGCCCGTAAACTGCCTGCTTCACATTTTTGTTTCGCGTGGTTTTATCTAAGATTATTTGTTGCTTGTACTATTTAATTTGTGCTAGAGGACACGGACATCATCTAGGCTGTAGAATGACATTAAAATGTCCATATAATAGCGTATTTGCTTCATTAAAATTACCTACAAAAAATCTGCAAATTAAGCATATTTCTTTATACCCTTATGCATAATTTTTGTTCAATTTCGGCTAAAAAGCAACAAAAATAAAACAGCATACACGGCGGGACACTGTGAGCACAAACAAGTGGCCATCGGTTTTTCTAATTTTTCTTTCTAGAAATGAATCGTCATTAAAACTACTATTGTGGTAACCTAAGTGGTAGCATTTTGTGCGCAGCAAACCCGGTTTTAGTAAAATGTAAAAAAATGTAAAATTTAAATGTCAAAAATGTATAACAGGCAAAACACTAGCCTTTAGTAGCTCATTGTTTTCCGCGGCCTTTAATTATCTGGAGCTCCCTCCACGAGGAAATAGAACTTATTTCAGACCCATCCCTTTACCCCCAGTCAGTCACTTTACACCCCTGCTAACCACCACTCTCCTACCAGGTTGTCTTTTGTATGCAGTTTTTATTACTACTGTTTCTATTTTTGTCTCACTTTGTATTGTGTGTTTCAAATTATTGTATTATGTTCGCTCACATCCCACCCCTTATGTAACTTAACTAGGGTTTTGCGAATATTCGAAATTTCGACTAGTAGTTTCGAATAATAGACTATTCGATAATCGCTTCGAGAAGAACTGCGCTATTCGCGTTTTTCCGAGTGTTGATTGCGGTGGATGTTGATTGCGGTGGATTAGCGCCGTTGAGTGCGCTTCTTTCCGAGCACCGGTGCACAACGGAGAAGCAACAGCTGCGGAAGTGAGCTCCACGGGGGTGCTTCTCCGCAGTACACCGGTGGTTAAGGAGAAGCGCACTCAACGGGGTAAACACCCCGTTGAGTGCGGAAAACGGAAAAGCTACTTTTCCGAGTGCGGAACACTCGGAAAAGTAGCAATATCGCAATTGCGTGCTTAAAAGAAAAGCATACATTCCAAGCGCGATGGCGCACGTGTTCCGGCTGTATTTGGGAAGAAATGGAAACTTTGTGAATCTGTATATCTACATTGTAGTAAAAGTTCCAAAATTAAACTGACTGTTACGCTAGAGTATTCGCAACTCCAGCGCGCCGCTCGCCCTCCCGCGGTCGAACGGAGAACCAGAGGAGCGGGGACGGCAGCGCAGCGGCGGCGCGGAAACGGTGGCAGGGACCGTCGGCCTTGATGCGTGAAGCCGTTGTAACGAAAAAAGTGAGCGCGTTAAAAAAGGAATTATTGTGCTCCGCCTTGCAACAGCCTTGCACGAAGGACCGGGATGTCTAATTTCATTAGGGACTTTTTGTGTATCCCATACGCTGCGGATTTCTGGTCTTGTGCATGGCCGCCAGCTCAATCTGTGCTCAACGTGACGGAAAACGCTCCCGCTAATAATGAAGAACTCTAAAGTACGGTCTACAGAAAGTCTATTCTTTGCCATAAGTAGGAGAAAACTCGTCGCGCAACGGTATGTCGAGCAATACAAATCGGGAATGGGTTCGCGTTTTAAGGCCGTTACAAGGAACATTACCATTTAATCCAAGCACTTTTAAAAGATAAGATACGCGTACTTGTTTTCAGGTAATTACAAAGCAAATAAAGAAATGCTCGAAGCATTTTAAGCGCGTCTGTGTTAGCCAGCCGTTCATGACGAGAGCTTAGAACGCGCAGGTTTGGCCAGAGGGACCGCAATGTTGCAAATAACACGGTACGAAAAATGTATGGTATATTGAAATATTTATTTTTGATAGAACAATAAATAAAACCCCTAAACACGCCGATTATGTTAATAGGCAGTTTTTGCATAGCGTACGACACCCCTGAACTTCAGTTGGACGTACAGCGCACTGATGTTCAACCGGCGCTACCAACTTTCACGAGCGGCTTGATAGCCGAGTTGTGCAACTTATTAAAATAGCTTAAGTAAGTGTAAATGACTGTAAAAAAAAAGTAATTGTTTTTGTTTTTTTGCTTTACTGCAAAACCTCGGTGGTTTTTTTTTTTTGTACTCTTTGATGCGTACTTCAGCTGTTTAATATCTTATATTGCGCCGTCATCAAGCTTCTCGTAAAAGTTGGGGCCATCAGTTTGACGTCAGTGGGCTGCACAGCGAACTCGTTTTGGAGTGTCGTACATGTGACAAAGAATGTAAGGACTACAACATTTTTTTAGAGTGATGAGCACGGCAACGCTCCTGGCGCGCACTGAAAATTGTGCTTGAAAGGCGCAGCGCGAGCTTGCGGTTGTAATGCTACACCACGCGGTAGCCTGCAGTAACAAACTTTCTATCAATAACCATAGAGCCGTTTGATTACGTGTTGCAATACACTAAAACCGAGACGGTGAGCAGCGAGTTGTGAGGCTGTGAGGCGAAGACACCAGTACTGTGAACGCTGCTCTTCCGAAGCTTGACGGTCATCGTCCGTGGCTCTCTTTTTATAGCACTAATGGCCTGGCAAAGCGCAAACATATCTTCATCACTCTCAAAAATGTTCTGCCACAAACAGTAACGTGGCCGGTGCCTAAAACGCGCTCGCTCACCACAAAGCTTCACAATTTGAGGTTTCGGCAACTTTTAAATAACAGCATGCTCGTTTTCCTAACGTGCATTAACATCTCCGTCACCCGTAATATGATCCCTCCCTAACCGCTTCGCATTTGTAGACCAATACATCATATTTAGAGCGCTGAACAGCGTCAGTGAGCAGGCGCACGAGATATCCTGGAGAATCTATCCCCTTCTCTTCCGCCATCTTGGAACTACCGCCCCGCCACCTATAGGGCGTTGGAGTTGCGAATACTACGTTGGGCAGGGATGCCCTTACAACCTGCGTTCAACACGCGCAATTTTTTTTTTTTAACTCGAGATTAAAGAAGGAATATTCTACCGTAAAATTCCGAGCGAACGCCCACGTTTGAAGGATCGCCCACCCCCCCCTTTTTGTCCAACATCTGTTGGGAACGGTATTCCGATACATCGCCCTCCCCGCGATTCCCGCCGGACGTCATGCAATGTCCGACGGGAATCGCGCGTCAACGGCGCGATCTGCGGTCCCGCGTTTTTGTCTACGATCCGCGCGCGTGAAATGCAAATCAGCTGCGTTTGCGATCTGCGCTATCCGTTCCCGAGTTTTTAGCAGATTCCCGTATTTTTGCCCGCGATATCGATTCCTAGCTGTAACACGCGCGAGTTGTTCCGCGTGTATTATTGCATCGTGAAATGCGATTCTGCTGCGGCCGCGATCTGCTTGATTTGTTTCCGTGACATGCGGGTTTGCAGTGGATTCCCGCGTTTGAGTCCGCAATCTGCGCACGCAATATCGGTTTCCGCGGCATCCGTTCCCATGAGATGCGAGTTCTCGGCGGGTTTCCGCGGGTCCATCGCGCTGTGAAACGCGCGAATCTGCTGCGTCTGCAACCTGCGGTATCCTTTCCCGTGACACAGGAGTTCGTAGTGAATTCCGGCGTGTTTATCGAATCGCGAAACGCGAATTCGCCGTGTCCGTGATCTGCAGTATCAGTTCCCGCGTCACGCAATTTGTAGCGGGTGCCCCCCCCCTTCCCCGGCTCTTATCATTATTTCTGATAAAATTTTGCTGAGGCATCCCCAAAGATAGCCCACCCCATGTTTTTCACCATTTATCTCTTCATTTTGGGTGGGCGTTCGCTCGGAATTTTACGGTATATAGCAAAATTTGTAAATTCACTCAATTCGGTATAGTTGGCCATCTCTATAAAATTCATTTTATGTCAAATCCGTCGTTTACTTGCCATCCCAAGACATCAGACCTTATGAAGACACAGTTCAAAAATATCGATAAACTTAGCTTATAAATGAACAAGTGGAACAATTTTCGCAAGTTTAGCTGGGTTTTCGTTTAAGCATTACGCAATGGTAGTGAAAGGCGTGGAAAAATATTTAATGTTCAAATCGAAAAGATTCAGCCAAAACTAGTATTCACTTAGAATTCGCTCTTAACTCAGAATCCACTATTCACACAAGACTAAACTTAACCCCTTAACCATTTTGGACGAACCTAGCTCGTCAACATGGAGCCGTCCCTAAGTCGTTCAGGATGAGTATAGCTCGTCTGCTTTCCCCGTTTCATGCACTCAGCCGTTTTGGACGAACCAGGCTTCCTCATCGCTTAGTTCGCGGCTCTGCCAATAAATGGCAACGCTGAATATTTTTTAATTTTGCTTCCATTTTGTTTTTGGCTAAAAACTTCATTTGAAGGCAACAAAATGTAATTTTTAAGACAACAATGAAGCAGTTGAGGGTGAGAAATTCCCCCAAAATAAAATAAAATGGTTAAGGGGGGACACTACCCAGAAGAAACAAATTCTGCAGAAAAAGTTGATTTTGATAAAATGCCATATTGACATCCACCAACATCTAGATAATTCCCAGAAAGTTTCATTAGTTTACACTGCAGAGTTAATTTTTTATAAATTATTTTCGGTCCACCGATGCTCAAGAAAAGGTAGGGGTTGGAGCACTTGGAATGCATTTTTCTCCGTTCCACTTTTCGGCATAAATTTCACTTTAGGAAAACTATTGTTTTCTTATTACGCAATAGAGAATTATTCTTAGGTGGTTTGCTGGGATAGAATTTTGTGGGGAACATGCCTGGCTGGTTACTTTTCCTGCTTTAACATTATTTTATGCTAAAGAAACTACATTTGTAAGAAAGAGCGGACATGAAAAAAAGAAATATAATCTTATAATGGAGTTATACTTATGAAAAACGATGCAATATAGCAAAATACCTTGCTGGGTATGTGCTATGGGTATTCCTACGACTATATTGCAAATAGAGATCGCACATTTTTATTTTATTTTAAAACGATAGTTTTCCTAAGCGAAGACACTGACTTCCATATTTTAACATTCGTAACAAGTTTCAGAATTGACATAGGAGAATGGAATTTGTCAGGGATGGGCTTGCCACTCGTATAAACTTCCACTGCAAATTTGATTGAAATCAGGCAAGTGGTACGGAGGTTGACTTTTCTGGGTAGTGTCCCCCCTTAAGGGGTTAAGGAAAAATAAATGAAATGATATTAGAATCTGTAATATGGCTTTTCCCTTTTTTATCTTTTGTCTTACCATTATTATTTTTTTTTTTTAACATTGTGGACACTATCGGCATAAGAGGAGGGATATTGTCCACAAAGTACCATAAAGTTCCGAGAGAATGCCCTCCCCCCCCAGAGATTGCCCATCCCGGTTTTCTGGCTAAATATCTGTAACATAAAAATTCCGGAACACCGCCCACCCCCGATTCCCGTCGGACATCACGCGATGTCCGATGGGAATCGCATGAACCGCGCAATTCGCTGTACCAGCATTTCTGACGAGCGAGTTCATAGCAAGTTCCCACGCTTTTGTCTGCGATCTGCGGGCGCAATATCGGCTCCCGTAACACGCCACTTGTTCTTGCGTATATGTTGCACCGTGAAATGCGAATCTGCTGCGTCCGCAATCTGCGGTATTCGTTCCCGTGACATAAAGTATGTAGCGGATTCCCGTGTTTTTGTCCGCAATCTGCGCGCTCGATCTCGATTCCACGCGAGTTGGTCCCGCATGTATATTGCATCTCGAAATATGATTCTGCTGTGTTCGTGATCTGCAGTATTTGTTCCCGTAACATAGGAGTTTGTAGCGGATTCCTGCGTTTTTGTCCGCGATCTGCACGCACGATATCGGTTCCCATGAGAGGCAAGTTTGTAGCGGGTTCCTGCGTGTTTATTGCACCATAGAAGTTGAATCTGCTGCGTCTGTGATTTGCAGTATTCTTTCCCGTGAGATGCGAGTTCTCCGCGGGTTTCCGCGGGTCCTTCGTACCGTGAAGCGCAAATCTGCTGCGTCCGCAACCTGCGGTATCCTTTCCCGTGACGCAGGAGTTCTTAGTGAATTCCCGCGTGTTTATCGCATTATGAAACGCGAATTCGCTGTGACTGCGATCTGCAGTATCAGTTCCCGCATCACACGGTTTGTAGCCGGTGCCAGGATGTTTATCATTCATTTTTGATAAAGTTTTGCTGCGGCATCCCCACAGATAGCCCACCCCATGTTTTTCACCATTTATCTCTTCATTTTGGGTGGGCGTTCTTTCGGAACGTTATGATAGCAAATTTTGCAACAGCGCAGTATGAATAGTAAAAAAACTGATCTCTGGCTGACCGTTAGTAGATTGCCTGCAAGGGCAGCTCTTCTTTTGTGTGTTTTGACAGGTAGGTGACGGGTTTTGTGGCGTGCTCTTGTTTCAGGGTTACCGATACCGCAACGCCTACATAGCCACCCAGGGCCCCATGGCCGAAACCACGGAAGACTTTTGGAGGATGGTGTGGGAGCACAACTCCAACATTGTGGTCATGCTCACCAAGCTCAAGGAGATGGGCAGGGTCAGTACCCCCTGCTACTCTCAGAGAGTACAAAGCATCGTTAACATGCTGTTGGATGTTTCACCGCTAAAGGTTGGGACATTTATACCAAACTTTCCTCATCTAGAACCTTCACGAGACCATCAAAACATTGTAGTTGGGAGGTGAAGTGGCTATCAGTACTTTATTTTTCACGTGTAAAATTCTTGTCACATTAATAAAAGAATTAATGCGAAACACAAAAAGCGAACGACGACTCATCTTTTCCTTTTTGTGTTTCGCTCTATTCTTTTCCTTAATTTCTTCATAATCACGTCAACACGCTCATCGAAATTCTCTTGCCGGGATAGTATGTAGTTACACCAAAGTGCGTATAAATTTGGGCAGTTAAAGAGATCGGTATGAGAGAGTGAATTTATGGTTTTTGTGAGATAAGGGCGTTCAATCGGGTCATTAAAGGCGAAAATTTCGAGTGAATTCGGGTTTTACCTGAAAAAAAGAACTGCGTGGCTCCCAAGTTTGAGCTGCTATTCTTTGGGTATCTCCGGTTTAAAGCCTCCTCCACTGGGTGCCTTACAGGAGAAGTGCCACCAGTACTGGCCCTCCGAGCACTCTCAGCGCTACCTGTACTACGTAGTGGACCCCATCACAGAGTACAACATGCCCCAGTACATCCTCAGAGAGTTCAAAGTCACAGACGCCAAGGTAATGCCTTCACTTGCGCATGTCGCCATTGTAAGTCATTTGACGTCTATTATATTTTTTCTGATTTGCTATTTTTGTTTGAGGCGAAAATCGCGAGTGTGTGTCTATGTGTCGACACACGTCTCTCGATAGGCCTTTGACAGATCTTTGTATTGAAGTCTGCGATTGAATGTGATGTTGCGATCGAAAATGCAACGTATCAAAATTGCGAAAATTGGTCAGAATGACCCTTGGGTCCAAGGTTGATCGTCTGTGTCATGCTCGTAACATGGAAGGCTTTTCTTTCTAATTGCTTTCCTAATTTCTATAATAGTCGCCAACCAAATTTTATCGGACGTAGAAATGTTTGAGCAAATAGTACCAAGTGGAAGAGCCTGGGAGTCAGGACGTGTCTTTATGGCCCGTGCAGGACGGCCAGTCTCGGACCATCCGGCAGTTCCACTTCACGGACTGGCCGGAACAGGGCGTTCCCAAGACGGCCGAGGGCTACCTGGAGTTCATCGCCCAGGTCCACAAGACCAAGGAGCAGTTTGGCCAGGAGGGCCCCATCACGGTCCACTGCAGGTCCTCTTTTGGATTCGAGTTGGCTTTTTTCCGGCTGTCGTGGCATTCGTATTTCCCCACGTCCAAAGGCTGGTTCACACGCTTGGGGCGGCTTACGACCGTGTGCCTTAAGACCTCTCGGGATCTCTTACGATGAGAAAGCACGCTGGCTCCACCTATCGGGGAGGTTTGGAACACTAGGCATTTCCGTACATTTGCTACTTTTTTGGCGTATCCTTCTCTCTTTCTTGGCTGTAAAGCTTGCGACAATGTTATTGTGTATGATCGTTTCTCGTAGACAATACATACACTTGATCTCGCAAATATTGCAAAACCTTCGCTCTAATAAAATGCAGTTCCGGGGAGACCCCGTAGATGGCGCCAGCAGTGTGTTCTTTGACGTGAGAGATAAGAAGAACTCGGTCGTAAGCAGATGCAAGTGTGTGAACGGGCCTTAAAGCACTGTTGTCGCTGCTGTTCGTTAATAGACAGTTTTAGTGGACCGTACGCTAGAGCTTTGCGTACGCAAGGAAATAGCGGGTCGTGAGTGCGCTGCGCAGAACGCAATAGGCGGGCTAGCGTGTTCCGTACGCACGCAACGCTGGGGACGTTGCGTTGCGGGCTAGCGGGCTTTGCGGGAAGCTCTTGAGAGATCTCGGGCCCAACGAGAGCGCCGGTTTTAAGATGGCGGTTACCTCGACTGGCGCAGCAAGGGTGTCGTGGTGTTCTCGTAGTTCTGTGTTATGTGAACGGTGAAATAATGCGGTGTTCAGCGTGGCAATTCTTTCCGGACGTACCACGGTCGAATCAGATCGCCGCGCAGCTGAAGGAGTGCACTGTAAAAGTGTTCACCGCTCGCAATGTGCGTCAACGCTGCAATCTGCTTAACGCTAGGCCTATTCGCTCAGTTCATCGCCGACGGACGAACGACTCTTCAAGAAATCGCTGAAGTTCTCGCTATGCACTGGACATCAGTAGGTCACGGATTTCTTTCCGCAATAGCATCGATAAATGGTGCCGTTTCCACGAGACGAGTGACGGAGGCTCCGTACTCGTAGCCTCTGTACCCCGCAGAAAAGCGCGCTGGACGAGGCAGCTGCGGCTTGGTTTAACTTAGAATAAAATGATTGGACACGTTTTCATTTTCAATATTTATTTTCGAAGCACGGTGGTGCTATCAGCACGCGGAATTTTATGGCTCCGGCAAATTTAACCAAAATCATTCGAGGTGTTCACTCGGAAACGTAACGCGCAACTACAATCGGTTCGAGCGGGTTGTTTTTAGCGTACGCTATACTATTGCGTACGTAAGAGCCAGCAGCGCTATACTAAAACTGCCTAATGGCCGTAATGAGGATCGAACCTTTTCTAACAATTTCCATTTGCTGGTTGACGAGGTGAACGAAACCGTAGCCTAGGTTGTTTGGATTGTCGAGAACAGGGATAGGTACAGTTTGCGTGTACGGACTTGGATTGTAGGAGAGCTTATATTGTCACGAATGACGAGTGATGAGGCAATAATAACTGAGTAAACTGAACGTTTAATGGGGCGAACTTGTGCCCAAAAATAAAAGGGAAAAGAAAGATAACAAGAGAGCGTCGCGGGCGTCGAAGGCGGCGAAGCAGCAAGATCGAACACTGAAGCGAAAAATGACTTTGGCTCGCCACGCGAAATTCCTTATGTACACGCGTGGGCTTCTGGAATAATCGGCGTAGAAGGTTCGACGCGTAGAACATTCGGACCTCGAAGAAGCAACAGGATTCTCGAATTTTCCAGAACACTAAATTGCAGGGATAAACAAAATAGACGTCACTCCCAGCAATCGAACCCTGGCCTTTCGCGTGGGAGGCAGGCACGATAACCGATAGGCCACGAGCGTGCTGCCTGCTTGGTCAGCTGCGCTCGCGGCAATATATTGTGGGAAGTTTAGGGGAAAGAATTGTTGTCTTTTATCCAGAGGGCCGAAATGCTTGAAACTGGGAAAATTAGCAGATTGTGCTGTGGTAAAGTTAGAAGACAAGATGTCGTGCTTCCGTAAGAACCTAGTTGTGTTTTTGTAACAAAATCTTTCATTCAAATGTAATTCAAGGTGAGCCAGGCTGGACCAGCCCAAAACACTTTGCAGTTTTAATTGAGTGAGTTGGCTCGCACAATTTTGATCGCATTCTTTAAAAAATAATATATTATATTGCCCAAACAGTCTGCTAACATTGATAGAGGGCGCATATTCGGAGAATAATTGACCTCAAATGGAATGAGAAATTGTGCCAAGTTCTTCTAATGTAAAATTCTTTTTAAATTCAACTGGAAATGCTGGAATTTGGCTTGGGTAGCCCTTTTTAAGTGCGACAATTGCACCGCACATTCGATATTCTTCGAATCGCTCGTCAGCCGCTAATATGCTTTCGTGCCTGTTGGACGGTGGTGTGCGCTACGGCGTTCCAGGTGGTATGGGCCAACGGCCTTTGAGGTGGTGTGTACCAACGGCCTTCCCTCTCGTTTCAGTGCCGGAGTTGGACGCACGGGCATGTTCATCTCGCTGAGCATTGTCCTGGAGAGACTGCAGTGCGAAGGCGTCATGGACATGTTCCAGACGGTGCGGACACTTCGCACCCAGCGTCCCGGAATGGTCCAGACAGAGGTGCGTTCCAGTCCAGTCAGTATTTTTTTCATTTGGGATTACGACTGTCTTAAAAAAAGGCAGTGCCCCTGAATTACGAGGTATAATTTTTTTTCCGATATTGCTCGTAGTTTTGTCAATATTGCGGCTCAAAGTTGGCTTTCGAACATCTATGGCAAAACTGAAACCATTTGGTAGATGGATGGCAACACTGATCGTCAGCCATGCAGCCGTAATGCTGCGGTACGCGGTACAACCGATGGACCGCAGCTCCACTGCAACGTGACGTCACAGGGGTGCTGCGCCAGTGTTGCTCGACTAAAAGCTAACCCGCTTGTCGCCCGCTAAAGAGCGGCTAGTCGCATCTTCAAAATCGGTTTTAGTGAAGTATGCGGCTTCCCTTGACGTAGTATTTTGGCTGCGATCATATTTCGTGCCACCAGACATTTATGTTGGTTTCGTTTTCGGCCAGTGTTGCCCTTTAAAAGAACCCTCGCAGAGAACGGTGTCGGTGAGGGTTTGCTGACTGGTAATATGGTTCCTGAAACGTGTCACCGACTGGTGTCTTTAGTGTCCTATTCCACCTGCTCACCAAAAGTGGCCCCTAAGTGGCAGTGAATGACGTCACAAAAGCTGTCAATTGGGCGCTGAAGTTCCCTGACGGAAATTGAGGGAGCACTTTTTGGGACGTCGTAAACAGACCAGTCGGAGAGACGCTTTATAGCGACAGCCTCTCGGTAATTTCGGGCGTAATTTGAAAGGCTGGCTCAGACATGTGCGTTTCACTACGACCAACTGCATTACAACTCGTCGCGTTCCACTACGACGCATTGCGCAGAGTCGAAACGGGGGGGTCACCAGTGTGCAGGTAGAACTTGGGACGCTTCCATCCTGAACAAGATTGCAGGTTTTGCGGTATCCGCGAGATAAAATTTATGCAACATCTATGAGAAATATTGTATTTATTCGAATATAAGCCTACCTTTTTTTTTTTCGGAAATGTTGTCAAAAATTAAGGGTCAACCTATATTTGTGACCACAGAATTTCGACCTACATTCGCGACCAAATTTTGCGACCCTACCGAGGGCATGGAGCTATCGAATCACCGAGCCCGCGTTGCCGTAGAGCCCCGCCGGTTCTTGTTTCAAAAAGCTTTTGGTGCACGAAAACAACCGAAACACCAGCAACTGACACTCCCCCCCCCCCCCCGTGGCCTCCGCTGGCGCACATCTCTAGGGCGTCGGGTTTCGCCATCGCGCCTGTAGCGTTCCCCTCGCTGGGCAAGGGGAGGGAGAGGAACGCGATGCCCCATGCACCTTGCCCTCCATTCCTCTCCCTCACAAATGCGCACCAAAAAAAAAAAAAAAAGCTACGGAGGTTATTTTAGATTGTTGCTTGCGGCGGGGGCTCGGCTCTCGGCTCGCGTGGTGTTGCTCACGGCGCGTATTTGTATTTGGTCTTTGGTTGCTTCGCCCGTCTCCACCTTCTTTCGTTTCTTCTTGTCGTCATTTTACAACGGACGGTGTCAGTGAGGTATTGTTGCGAATTTGCTCTACGAAGCTGATGAAGCTTCAGACGACGATAACATGTCCGGCAGTTCTGAGGATGATTAAGTTTTTGGCGTCGCCCCGTTATTTAGCTGAGAGTGCTGTAAGTAAAAGGTGCGTTTCTTTCTTTTACCCAAACTTTCTCCTTTACCTAAAAAAAAAGGTCGACCTATATTCGAATTATTTTTTTTTTATTCGCGGTGGGTTCAATAAATAGGGGTCGACCGTATAAACTCGTGTAAGGGCCGCACTATTTTTTCCCGATTTGAGGGCCAATTTTCGAGGTGCGGCCCATACACGGATAAAAAAAAAAATCTGTATCCACATTTTGAAATGAACGTACATGAGCGCGCTCGGCTGCACTGGTCGGAAACGCCTTCAATCCGGACTCGGTCGTCAGTCGGATTTAATTAGTTTACATACTGCGCAATACGCATCTTTTTTTTTTTTTTTGCGGTACTTGATAGCATGCGCGGCAACTTTCGAATTGAATCCCGTATGACTGTTGAAGCGATACTTGCCCATAGCTCTGAGATTGCGCGAAAAGGCAGACAAATCAAGACGCTTTGATACGAATCGAAGAACGAAAGGAAACCTCCCCAGAGCATACAGTGGCGTTTGGAAACCTGAGTGCACGCGCGAGACGAGCCCGCTGAATCCCCATTCCTCGCACTTGCCACGGAACCTGACATACCGTTCATCTTTTCTCAATGCCTCGCCGCAACATAAATGCATCCCGACAGTGCGGCCGACCACGATCGAGGTCGACAGCCATTTTGCCATGCGGTGATACGGATGAGCGGAGAGCAAATATCGGGGATGCGGACGCGTGCCGCTACGTGCTCGGGCGGTGGCTAGCGCAACCTAGCGATATATATTCGTAGAAACGTGGCATTACAATCGGTGCGCCTCAAAAACAAGGGGGTGCGACGCATACGCAAATAATTTCTGTAATTTTTTTTTTTTTTTGCATTACTTTGTCCTAAATACGGGGGTGCGGCCCTTACACGGGTGCGACCCTTACACGCGATTATACGGTATTTTCGGGTGAATAGGGTAGTTGCTTATAAGATTGTCAAAAGTATTTGAAGCCCAAGGATAAAGATGGTTGCTTAATTTAGAAAATTTGGAAATATATGCGGACCAGAAATGAGCCAGGGCTACCGGATAGTTGGCTTCGGTGTGTCGTCTCATTGTAAGATGGTGTAACGCAGTCCATCAAACTCGAGTGGAAATGTCGGAACCATCCTTGACGGTCCTCCCTTTCTTGAGTAGCAAGCGAGCCCTAGTAGATGCAGTGTGCTTAAAAATTGTGGAAGCTGGCGTTTCTTTTTTTTTCTCACGCTTGCCAAGATGAAAAATGAAGACGTCTACAATTCCCTGTAATACCGAATTAAAGCGGAGCTCTTGAGGAGAAGCGGAGGGTATGCCCCTCCCCCTCTACTCCTCCTCTCATTCTCCGCCCTTCCTCCCTCCTCCCTCATGATGTCACTCGAGACCCTCGTGGCATCACTTGTGGCCCTCGTGAAGGCCTCGCGAAGTTCATGACCTTCACTGCAAAGGTCATGACCCTGGTGACCCTCATGACATCACGTGTGACATCATTATGTGAAACATTCCATAATACAATGCGCGGTTACGCCGGCTGTGCCGACGCTCAAGCCGTAAACGGGCGTCTAAGAGCTGCGCTCTAAAACTAAAATGCATGAAGGGTGATCACATACACCCGTGTTATTTCTTGAGGCAATTCCTTTGCGGTGATTTGATGTGAATTAAGTTTTGCTTACCACCGCAGTGGAGAGGGAGGGGCTGGAAAGAGAGCTCCACTGCTGCAGCTTTAGAGAGTTCCCGCCTCCAACAAAGTTGGCAGTGCTGGCAGAACTGAAACGAGGCAAGGAGATTAGCATCTTTGGAAGAATACAAACAAAAATGACAACAGCAGCTGTACACTCCACTACACAAACGGGAATAAAGCTAATGGCAAAAATATTGGGAAAAAATATAAAGACATAACCTTCGTCACAATTTAACGACAAAGGCACACATTTGGGGTCATATTTACGATTTCAACGAGATGTTTGTACAAACGCTACAAATAATGGGCACTTGAACTAGCCAAGCATGGTAGAAATGGTTAAGAAAATGCTTGTCACTCACACCCTCCGTTCTGTCTGTCTCTGTTCAGGACCAGTACCAGTTCTGTTACCGGGCGGCGCTGGAGTACATGAGCAGCTTCGACCACTATGCAAACTGAGTCCCCACCCCTTGGGCCAAGCTCCAAACTCCACGCCTCTCACCTCCATCGACGTGACGAGTGCCCGTTACCTTTTGTGTGGAGCCAATTGCGCATTATCAGGTTTTCTTTTTTGACACCGGATCAGGTAAAGTGAAGGGACAGAAAAACAATGGATGGAGTCGCACCGTAACGAGATCCCTACAACTCGGAAGTAGCCGTAACAAGAAGCTCGCATCGTGCAATGAAAGGTATCATTCTGGCTCTGCGATTCGACGAGACGTCGTACGGCGTTTAGCGCCAAACGAAGATTGCCGAGTTGTGGTCTCCAGGCAGACGAAAGTAGAAACGTTTTCCGAGCGCAGCCGTCTGTCGATTTGTTTCGGCGCGTTTTGAAAGTGGTCGGAGCGTCGGAGGGGAAACTTGCTGGGAGCAGGAGGCCCGGCTCCTCCCTTAGTCACTCAGGTTAGCCTTCTCTGCATTTCCGTGGGACGCCGGACCTCCCGAGAACCGAGAATCTGCCGGCGCAGCGTGCGCACGCAAGACGTGCTTTGTTGGCACGTCGCGTGCGGATGAGACGTGCTCCCAAGTCGTCGTGCTCAAGTTGAAGAGAAAAAAGACTGGTGGACGACGACACCTCTCGAGGCCTAGCGTGGCTCCGAGAATTAATAAGCAGGACCAACTCGAAACAGGAATACAGGAACCCCCGAGTTGGGAGCACGTTTGGTTCGGTTTCTACCTTTCGACTTTGACGTCATCGCAGAGGCAATACGCAGCGTGCAGGAGGACTTGACGTAGGGCTCCAGCAAGGGCGGTCGTAGCGTTTTCTCTTTTTGTATTCTTTTCCCACGACGCCAGACTTTTCTGTGTCGTTTGCGTTTTAGTCGGTGTGTTCTTTGGATTGCCGTGGGAGGCAGCAAGGGACGGGGATCTGACTTCCCGCCTTCACACCGTAGGTTTTTTACCTTCATCTTTCATTGTATCATACGTGCATCGTAGCATCATGTTATTTATATTGTGTTGGGAGAGACGGCGCCTTTTTGTACATAGCGGCAACGGCGAACGAACGACGACGTATCTCCGAGGGTACAAGTGAAGGACTTCCCGCTCGGTCCCTAATTGGAGGGTAGGGAAAAGAGGCCGTCTCGTCTGCGAAGGAAAGAGCGCCAGCCCGCGCTCGCAATCTAGGTCACCGTTTTTAATTCTGGCAGCAGTCCTGCCCGTCTCAAATGTGCGTGTGCTTGAAGCCGAATATACGATGTTTGCCACCGTTTTTTCCGACAAAAAGTGGCTGGCATAGAAATCCGTTCTTTTTACTTTACTTTTTTTTTGACAGAAACGTGAGCAGCGTACAAATGGGTTACGGCGCAGAGTTCACGCCTCGGGTTTTCCTTGCCCTCCCTCGTTTCTGGAGACTGCGTTTACGTGATGTGGTTTCCCGCCGTGTGCGTCATGTGTGTATGGTTTTCGAAGAACGGCACATTTTCAGGGTGGCGTTGCGATGGAAGCGTCTTTGTGTGCATCCTTTGAGGCTGATTTGTACTTCTGTTATATTAACAGAGAGCCCTTTCTAACTTACCAGGTAGATATTTTTACGAGCGATGTTTGGGCAGCATTGGGAGTCTGTTTCGTACATATATACACACGGTAGTGTAAAACGCGAGCTCCGCCTACTATTTTATCATTATTTCAATATTTTTCGCTAGACTCGGGTTTGTTTATGTATAGCTCTGCACATCCCCTGTAAATACTTGAGCAACATTTTTTGTGGAGGTCGTGAAAGGTCGAGCGTGCAACTCGCCACGTTTTCGGTTATTTCCGTGGGACTCGAGCGAAGCAGTTACCCGTAGAGCGCCAACGAAATGGGAAAGATACATAATCAAGGACAAGTGCCCAACACACAGGGCACGTTGCACCGTCTACTCTCTAGGGACATATCACCGTGTGTCTGCAGCAGCTGTTTCGACGGCAGGATTTTCGAGCAGCTCAGCTTGTGATTGGGCGAGTCGAAAAGAAAAAAAAAATGAAACCACAGCCCGAACCCAGCCTGACTTCATGAGGTTGTGACGTAAGATTTTTAGAGTCTCATTGTGCTCGTGCAACTCGTGTGCTATAACACCTCGTGTCTGAGCCGCCTGCGGTAAGCGCACTTTCGGCTTTCAATAAGACTCGCAAATGCAAACCGTTCCCAGCCGCTTAATTCAATTTTTTTATTTTTTTTTCTCTTCTCATTGCCACTTGGAAACAAATGGAACGAAAGTGGTCAGCAATTTGAAAAAGTTCCTTCTGTGTGCGAGTCCTCTTTTTTGTTTGTATGGTGTACCGTTTTAAGATCAAAAGACTATTTACAACTGTTTATGGCATCTACTCATTCTCTTTGCTTGCCCTCTCTATTTGAGTGGTTGGCGTAGAGTAACTGTATATGCTCCACTTGCGGAGCAGAGTATTGCGATGGTGCTCCCATGGTGGCCATGTTGGATCCAAGTCTGCACTGCGGGTAGCGACCATCGCTTCTGCGGGAGACCCGGATGGCGTGACTGTGAGGCGGCATGCGAAGCAAAAAGTGTGGCGACTCGCCACGCGTGCGCCGTCGTCTCGTCGTTTGTCCCCGTTTCTCTCTACGACCTTCCTGTTCGTTCAATTTTAGTGTAGGGTACATATTTTGCAAATGCAAAGTGAGAAACACGCTCCGCCCAAACTCTGCGCCTGCAAGGTCGCTTTCCCGCATGAAGGTTGGATCCAGCTCGGCGCACGTGACCGCTTCTTCGCCTACACGGAGATGGCGCTGAAAGGAAAAGGAACGCAATACTGTGGCTCTGCAAGCAGAGCCTATACCGCAATGTGTTCTGTCAATACCACCTAGAAGACGAGGCCGGCGCTTCTCCCGCCCAAACATCATCACCGTAGAAGAACTTGTAGTTGGGCTAGTTGGTGCATGTTACGAAGCGTGGCATAAGGCGCAAAAAACGACGGACACGAGGAAGAAGACACGCGCACATGCGCCACTCACTATATTTGAAAAGTGCAGAAAACAAAGAAATACATATCTCGTCACCTTCCTCACGTTCACGCGTGCGCTTGGCCGGAGGTTACACACACAGGTGCCTGTGTGTGTGTCTTCCTTGTGTTCATTGGTTTTTGCGTCTTACACCATGCTTCAAAACGTAATCACTAGTGAATATATGCAGCGCCACCTAGCTTGCGTCACCGTCGCCTTCGGTGCGTCTTGCGCAGTCTCGAAACAAGCGTGACGCCATAACGCGTCGGCATTTGCCACTTTGCAGCGAGTCTCGTCGTGCTTCGGCGTGTTTGCCGCTTGGGGCTGGTTCACTAATGATGACATCATGCGCAGGCCTTGTCTTCTGGTTGGTGTTGGCACTGGGTTGCAGAGTGTGTCCCGTGGCCCGCCTTACCCACTCGGGCAAAGATTGGCTGTTGTTTTTGTGAAAGGGTGCAGCTGCTCCAAAGTAACCGTGCGTGTTCCCCGTGCCGCCGCCCCCATCTGGCTTCCTACCGTTTGTAAGACAGTGTACTCAATAAAGATGTCCAAAGATGATGTCTTCTGGCTGGTTCCCTGAGAAGGGGGCAATGTTTTGCTATTTGGGGAAGCAATAACAAACAAACAGCAGGGGCATTTCACATTGCGAAGCAGCCGACTGTCCCAGCAACACCCCAGAATGTTCTAGAGAAGAACCTCGTGCTTTCTGCTTTTTGTAAGCTCACCGTTTTGCCAACTGTAGCTTTTATTTGCATATACAACTACTTTTGGGCCCACACCTGATGTCGTAAAATATGAACGTACTGGCAGTTTTCCATATAGGACGGGAGCAAGCACAATGTCTCGACAGGCATAGAAAAAATCTCATCGTACGTCAGTTTTTGGTTTCCTGACGATTCGTACGGCAGCATTTTAAGAAAATTATATTTTAAAGGTCTTGTTGTCCAACAGCTAGAAGCCCTAGATCATAGCTTTATCTTTGGCAGTTGCTCGTGCTGAGCAACAGTTTTTGCAACCGAGGTCCTTCGAGCAAAGAGCTCGCACTTTTAGCTTATAGTAGTGGTATCACCATTCCGAATGATTTACACTAGAAAGGGCCGAGAGGCAAATATTTAGGCGAAGTAAAGGCCCGTTCACACTCTTGCGACCTCTTAAACCTTGGTTCCTTAAAACTTCTTAAACCAGAGGACACACTGGCGCCATCTATTGGGTAGCAGTGTAAACTCGGCGGTCCGGCATATTTTTTTTATTTCTCGCGCGTTATCCTTTCTTTCTTGGCTCGAAAAACTTTTGTCAATGTTATAAACGAGCCTTTCTCTGGGTATTACGCACATTTGACCTCGGAAATCCCGCAAAACCTTCGCTCTTGTGAAATGCAGTTCCAGGGTCACCGCATAGATGGCGCCACAATGCCAGTGTGTTTAATAAGTGTGTTCCCTCCAACAAGTTCACTGTTCACTCAAGCTCGTTGGTTCCCTCGTTCAAAAAAAAATTTAAGAAGGTTTAAGAGATCTCGTCTCTCTCAGTCAGTTACTCTCGTCTCTCTCAGTCGTACTCGGTCGCAAGAGTGTGAACGGGCCTTTATACTCCGTCGAAGGGAAAACAATAGTGCGAAATGTGTGAACACGTTATATGAGCAGAACTCCTTTTTGAGCAGAAACAAATCCACGATATAAAACTGTGGCGCTCGAGGCATGGGAACGGCAGAGCGTTGGGGAACGGGAGCTCGCTGTCGCGGGTTTTTGCGGACCTTGTGTTTGAGACCCCTGATCTGCAGCGTAGGAAACTGGACATTGGGGAAGGAGGGGGGGATGAGCGGTTTTAAAGCGGGGAGCAGGACCGAAAAAGACAAGCAAGCTTTGCTACTATTTAGTTCACTGCGCAGATGCATATTTTTCCAAAGTTCTTCCTTTAGTTGGGTACATACGCACCTTTCTTCATTTTTAAACAAAACCGAACAAATGTCTGAGCTCTAAATGTACTCGAGGAAGCATTTTTATAGGATGTTTATTTTTATCAAATATATATTGTGTTCTTTCAGATTTCTTCCTCTCGCTTAGCACTCATTTTGCAATGTCCCACCACTGATCTGAATGCGGCCGCCGGACGGCCATCTTGCACGCAGCGAAATCGCGTTTTCGCTAGCGTTGCAGAGGCTGGCGGCAGCGTGCTGAAGATACGTTTTCTACTCGTTCGTCGTCATTCGCAGAAGAATTATTTTAAGACCCTGTGTAAGCCTTGAGACTCCGTTGAGAATACGTCGAAATTTTTCGAAAGCGCAGTGTTGCAGGAAAAAGGCACAACTCGTCGAAAGCAAGTTTCGCCGGTCTCGCGGCGTGATCAAAGCTTCCTTGGCACGCCGAAGTGCTGCGTCTCTCCGCACGCTTGGACACCGATCAAGATGCGACGCCGTGTGAATGTGTCTTGCGAGTCGCGCGGTCGATGCACAAAATGCGTATAGTTCTGCTCAACGTCGCCGCGAAGCAACACAATGCGGAGGGCAAGTTCGTCTGCTTCTTGCGCAGGGGGTAGCGGTGACGTCAGAATGCCGAGCCCTGATTGGCTGATCGCTACCCCCCTATCTGAGCGTCGTCTGCTCCTTTGCAACGCCGTCTGCTCGCAACGTCGTCTGCGTCTGTCTTACCTTTCCTGCGACTTTCAGACGTCCAGAGGCCAGATTCACAAAACCATCTTACGCCAAAAGAGTGCGTAAGACGAAACGTGAGAACAAATTCGTATTCACGAAACGAAACGTAAGTTTTGCTCAAGTTACGACGGAATCCTACGACGATCAACTCAGCATGGCCGACAGCGTCGCTCAGTTACTTGGTCGCGACGATCAACGGACGTTTATTTTTGTACGTGCTCTTCTCACGCGTCCCGACTACAAGCAGCAAGGAAAAAAGTAAAAAATACTTGAAATAAACCACGACGAACAAGAACGCTGGATCCACAAACACCCGGGAAATGCCCCAACGGCCACGATTCCACCGACCCCGAGTAAGCGAGCTCGGCAGATAGGCCTAGCAGGCACAGCGGTGCTCCGACGGTCCTTGGCCAAGACCGTCTGCCCACGACCGGCTGGCGTGCTGAATGGAATATGCCCGCGCGACCCTTGTCAACCCTTCAATCTCTTCCTCTTGTCATCTCCTTGTTTTCCGAGGCAGCTGTGACTCTCGCCGGTGAAAAAGCGGTGAATCTCCGACAGACGCAGGAAAGGTAAAGCAGCCATCGCTTTGACTAGCAGACGTAAAGCAGACGATGTTAACTGCGCCGACCCGCCGACGCCGTTAAAGAGTGAGGAGTCTCGCCGCACACGAAAGGAGGGAAAAAGTATTTGGGAGGGAACTTGCGGACACTAACACGCTCAATCTCGGTTCTTAGCAAACAAACCTCGGCGCCTCGGGACACCTCGCCAGTGAGTCCTTTGACTTCTCTCCTTGATGCGCGTCTGCTAGTTGTTAAAAACAACGTACCGCTCGATTTATTTCGTCTGCCCTCTCTGAAAGGCGAAGTCGAGCTCGCTCGTAAAGACCTGCACTTCCGAAAGTCTCAGGAAAGGTAAGACAGACGCAGACGATCGTTGCGAGCAGACGACGTTGCAAAGGAGCAGACGACGCTCAGATAGGGGGGTCGCGATCAGCCAATCAGGGCGCGGCGTTCTGACGTCACCGCTACTTCCTTTCTCATGCGCAGAAGACGAAAATGAGCCCACTTGCGAGGCGTATACTCTTTTTTTTTACTACACTTTCGTATCTTACGTTGATTCGGCACATGTGTTGCGCCACCAGAACTTTGGTACACAGGGTGCAGGTGGCAGTTCACGAGTTTAGAGTGCCTTCATACACACGCGCGCTTTTGCTCAAGTGGTGACATCTCGGCCATGTTTTTGCCCAATCGTTCTTTTATGCATTTTGAAGTGCGCGCAATCCGGTGTCACTCAGCTCGAGTGCGTAGCTTTGGCTAATGCATAGACGCCGCACCGAGTGCACGAGAGCGTCACGCGCTGGCACATTTTTCAGGGCAACAATGGATGTCTTTACCCTGAGACAGACAGACATGTAGGCACCCTACACGAGTTGCTCGTGTCGTCTTGTGATCTGCACGCGCAGAGCTTCAACGAAGTTGTCGCGCGTGCAAAGAAACTCAAGTTCCCTCGATGCTTTGCGGAAACGGTGGCCGCCGTGTCTCTGCTCGTGCGAGTCAAAGCTACCCCACGCGCCCGCTACACGTGCTTGCACGCATGGGGCACCAGCGGGGCCGCCTTCCGAAACGGATTTCGGACCCGAAACAGGGCTTTCGGAAAGTTTCGGATAGGAAAGGTGCTTGTGTACTACTCAACCAAACTTCGGTGTGTTTCGGATAGTTTCGGGAAGGGCGACGAGGACGAGATGTTCTGGTGGCGCCCCCTCGCGGGCGCCCTCTTGTGACGGAGCGAGTAGGATGCGAGCAGACGACGCGCTATGTCGAAGGGCGGAGTGGCTATGTTAGTTAGCGTCTATGCCGACTAAAAACGGTTTATTTATTAAAGAAACGTGTATGACGTTTTTGTGACTGATCTTTCTCAACGCCTCAAAGTTGCTTTTTATTTTATTTTATTTTTTGTTTTTTCCTTAAATGTTTAAAAACAAGTTGGGAGCTGCTTCTCGTTACAGCCTGCACGGCGTGCGTCAGACATAGTCACAGCCTTTCAGATTCTTTTTTTTCGGTTTTGTGGAGGTTGCTGTAGAAAAACGTTCATTATAACTTACAGCGCGACTAGGACAAGGACAGACAGAGGAGAAAACACAGGACAAGCGCTGACTAGCAACTGATTCTATTGAAAAGAAAATGTATATGATGCTGCTGCTGCTCGTGCAGTTGCTAGTCAGCGCTTGTCCTGTGTTTTCTCCTCTGTCTGTCCTTGTCCTAGTCGCGCTGTAAGTTATAATGAACTCTTACCAACTCGCCCAATTGTCCATTTTTGGTAGAAAAACGTTTTGCATTCACCAGAGTAAATGACGTGCTGTCTTTCTAAGTGTGCACGCGCGGACAGTTGTGTTGCAAAGCGCCGCACGCTTGTTTTAGCTACATTAAGTTTGCCGATACCGACGCTTCTATCCAAGTGGGACTCGACAGTTGCTGACGCTTAGCTCCTCTTAGTTTGTCGCATCGCGACTTCTGTTCGAAAGAAAAGCAGAAATTTTCAGTAATTCTTAAATTGTCGGACATGGCCCGGCAAATTCAAGCGATTGATTAATTTGTTCTGTTCAATTTTCACTAAGAATTGTTTACAAATTTAAAATCGCTCACTGAGAGGCGCATCACGCATTATGCGCACTTGGGACCGCAAAATTAAACATACAAACGGTTGTAATTTATAACAGGTGTAACCTAATTTTTTGGGACGCTGAA
Organism: Ixodes persulcatus; assembly: GCA_013358835.2. Taxonomy (NCBI): domain Eukaryota; kingdom Metazoa; phylum Arthropoda; class Arachnida; order Ixodida; family Ixodidae; genus Ixodes; species Ixodes persulcatus. The sequence goes on along the minus strand of JABSTQ010009473.1, from coordinate 36,138 downwards.
ATGTGACCGACTTACTGAATTTACTGCTTCGATCGCGAGGGGATCTCGCACGTTTCGCGTCAACCGGGTGAATGAGCGGAGGCATAATTGAAGCGACTCAGGAAGCCAACCACCGCTTCTTCCTGCCAGGTATTAAAGGGGCGATGCAACAATTTTTGTACTTTGAGCAAATACCGCTTAGAACGGATCCCTGACGTTAATGACCTATGAAACACGCGTTCGTTTTTCACCCCACGCAATAGGAGTCCCAGAAAAAAAAAAAGAAAAACGAGCAGCGTTCACCCCCTCAACTCGCAGCCAGAACAAGCGGCCACGTGATCTGGAGCCGATTATATGCCGCCATTGTTGATCATAGCCACGCGCTGTGGTTGGCAAAACACAGGACACGCGCTGAGTTCCAGACATTGTTATGGCTCGGCTATTGTCGTCGTTGCAGCGATTGGACACGGGCCACTACGCGAATGCTTCTCGAGCTACTAATTATCACGATTAAATCGAGTGCTCACGCAATGCTCGGGTCCAATCTATGAATCGCATTCAAATATCGTCATTTGGGTGTACTTCAATCCCCACTTTACGTCATCAAATTTTGCAAAGGAGAGATTAAATGAAAATGATCGCTTTTGTCTTTGAAATTACACCCGTAACAAAGGAGTTTCTTGGCCAGTGGCGTTGCGTGCGAGTATCCTTGAGTCCCACTTGTACCAGTAAGCTCGTGTGAAGTGAAAACCATTCCAATTGAATATCGTTGCACCGCCCCTTTAATGCGAAAGCATTAACTGTCTCATGGAGCGAGCTGACGTCATCAGTCTGAAGCGCGAAAACGGCAGATAGTTTCCTTCGGTTCCATTGGCTGGCGCGCGTCGACGGGGCTCCCATTGGCCGCTGCGCTCGTCAGTTTCCACGACCGCTCACCCCATGGCGCTGCGTGTCCATCAGCGCGGAGCGTCCGAGGTCACCAGGGGAGCACACGCGCCGACCAGCGACGAAAAATACGCAGCAGACGAAAAAGGGAGCGGACGAGCGGCTTGCATGCTTTCGCATTCACAACTCATAAGGAATGCTTAGGTGTACCTCGATCTTTTTATTTTGAGGAAATGTTTGTTTACTGGTTTACAAAACTCTAAAAAGGAATCAACTTGGAACTAACAAGAGACCAGCACTCACAGAACAAGTTGGAACCAACAGGATACACGGAGTCGGTTAGCTCGAATTGGTATTTCCTATTTTTAATTTGATGGGATCTTCCTTTCTTAGTTTTATTTTGTCCGAATCATAATAAAAAGATACACCCTATTCGTCGTGGTAGATGTTGAAAAGCGCTGGACATTTCATTATCCAGCATTTTGTACTGGGGTAGAGGACAGCACCCCCCTCCCTTTACTACGCCATTGCTCCCAAGATAAGTAATGCATAGTTTTATTTCTTCTTAACTTTATATATTAAATCTAGGACAAACAACGCGGGAAGCACGAATAAGGGAAATGCATAGCGCCCTCTATGTAATGTACTACGTTTCCGGGGGGACGCACCGAGCGACTATTTTTCGCAACAGCACAGGCGTCAAACAGATGGCGGTGATAGACCTTCGCGAAGCCAAAGCTATTTCCACAGTTCGTGCATCATAGAGGCGTCTTTGATACAGAGTGCTCCGCCGAAGACCACTAGCAGCGTGTTTCCAGGGTGGACATGAAAACGCCCATCAGCCGACCGCCGCCGCTGCTCTCCTAAGCCGAAATAAAGATTATATTATCATCATATCAACTGTGATTCGTGACCGAAATGTTCGGGACACACTGCATCCAAAGCTCTGAGACTGACACGCACAAGCGACCATAGAGCTTTGCTTTTTGAGCCGTCAGTTTGGCCGTCACTTCGAGCACGAATGAAGAGCGCGCTCGATGGATCGACGCGCCCACAAGCCTCAGCATGAGATCGTAGGATCTACGAAAATCCCCCACACACGGCGGGCAACCCGGCATGTATTGCTATAACGCAAAAGAAAAAAAAAGTTTGAATTTTGTTTCGTATTAAGCACTCACATCGCCCACAAAACAAAAAAGAACAACGCCATATTGGCCATATAGCGGCGAAACTGTCGAGCCTTCGAAACAATCGCAATTTCGTCCAAAAAGTTTCGGAATCTTCCGAAACAGCCCGAAGCCGAACCTCCAGAGTTTCGCCCCATCACTAGTATAGACATTATTTTAACCCTGGAGGACTGCTGTCCTCCTTGTCTCTACTATCCAGGGTTAAAATAATGTCTGTACTCAACCGGCTCGCCTGCCCCCTTGCTTTAACCTCTTCAGTTCCCGTATGGTCGCCATTTTAGTCCACCAAATGGGCGGTTTCTTCTCGACATAATGGTAGATTGTTCCGATGACTCTGATAATGATACCCGATACTCCATCGACGCCTTCGCGGATGCGTCTTGTTATCGTCGAGGGTATCGGAGGTATCGGAACAATCTACTAAAACACCCGAGATTTTCTAAAGTCGGTTACGTTAATTGCCCACGCACCGGCACCGAAATCCGGCGCTGGTAGTGGGGGCCATCGGAAAAATAATTTTTCTGTCCTGAAATACGCACGAAGAACAATGTGATTGTAAACGATGTGCAAATATAAGCCAGGTTGATCAATTGATTGCATATGCAGCGCCAAAGACGCTTATATTGGCGAGAAACGCTTTCAGTACGACGACGCGCCATTGTGATCTTGGCGTGGCAGGTTCAGAATGTCCCTTTCAAACGTTCGAAAGAGCCAAAATGGCCATGGAGGTGGCGACGGATACTTTTCAGCTTATCGCCTTGAAAAGTTTTTGTCGTCTATTTTTTTTTTTTTCTTAAACATTTGTATGTTTGTTGCCAGCTAACAGGCAGGAAATGCACGGCTTTAGTGAGGTCGTTCTGTGGGCTCCGTTGAAGGCGCTTCCCCGCAGGCTTTGGTGCACTGCAGAAAAGTGACATCTGCGGTATGGGCACTGACTGCGCTAGTTCGCGGCTCTACTTTTGCGTAGTGTGCTTCGTGTAGACTGTGGTGCACTGCGCCGTATGACGACAAGTCGTGCGAGCACGGGCTTGTCATCGAAACGAAAACGTTAAAACATGTTAAAAGGCCTGCCTGCCCCGCAATGCAGCCGCGTGCTTAGGGGAAAAAGCACTCTTTCGAAACAAATTGGCATCCGCGCGCTGCACTCAAACAAAACAAGGAAAAAGCACGATAGTAGATTGTGTTTTAATCATCTTTTTGGCTGCTTCAAGAGGTGCTAGGAAGAATTCTAACCAATCACATCACTGTATAAGCTATAGTGACGAAGACATTCTAAAAAGAAAAAAAATTATTGCAAGTTTTTATTTTTTTTTTTAGAGTGCAGCTTTTAGGCGTTCGTTTCCGGCTTGAGCGGCGTCGCCGTCGGCGTAACCGCGTGGTGCATTATGGAAAACGTCCCATAATGCAACCCGCGGGACTCGGGACGTCACGAGGGTCCAGCGCGATGCATTATGGGACATTTCCCATGATGCAACGCGCGGGGAGGAGGAGCAGGAGAGGGTGCGGATGAGGAGGAGGGGCGTACCCTCCCCTCCTCCTCCTCAAGAGCTGCGCTCTAATTCTGCGTCACAAGAACTGTAAACGTCTTTTTTTTTTCTTTTTAGAAAAAATCTACTCAAGAAATATTTCGATAGTACGTCCTTGGTCGGGTGGGAAATATCTTTAGCTATTGGCCCTGCTAAAGTACTTATTAAAAGCATTTCACAATGTTGGCGTTGGAAAATAAACTACATGTTTGACTGAGATTTGATTACGACGTAGTCAGCGTATGAGATGAGTGACAGGCCCATCAAGGTAAGTCTGAAATTTTGTCTTTGCATAAAATTTGCTAATTGAAATTAACGGGCTCCGGAGAAGAGACCTCCCGTACGTTTGGCTAAAGTCGAATGCTAGGCACCGCTTCATGAGCCTGTGTAGACAGATCTTCATTGAAACTGATGTGATCTGGAATCAATAACGTTGAACTCGGGTGATGTTCATGTAGATGGCTTATTTTCGGCATCGCATAACGCGAGCCCTAGGCACTCTCAAGCTGTCTGTGACATATTTGCTCACCGGGATTGTCCCGACATTTGTGTTGGAATAAGTTAAATAAAATATTTGAATTTATGTCTTAAAATGCATTAAAACACTCGCATGAATGCAGATATGGGACCGAGCATGGTGTACAGTTTATTTAAATTCATAAATAAACAAATTCAAGCGTATGTTTATATTGCAAAAACGATTAAGAACGTCTAACGGATTTAGGTGTAATATCGTGAACAAACAAATCGCCTGATGTGTACGCAGCATCACATAATATGTGAGTTAAACGTTCGTTATCCTACCTTATATGTCTTAAATAATAAAAAAAAAAACTATTTAAATTTGTTACGAAGGCTAAGCACGTTTTTTCAGGAAACACACATTGCTTCATATGCTGAGTATATTTGTTACATTTTTTTAAAAATGCACTAACAAATCAAAATCTATTTTTTTTTTTTTTTATTTATCCGAAACGATTGAAAATGATGCCTGGACATTACCCTCAAACTTCGAAGCTTGGAAACTGAGTATTCGTGAAGTAGAAAAAAAAAATTTCAAAAGTCGAATTTGAAGTTCCTGCGATATCCACGCCAGTGCAGTGACGTCAAACCAATTTCTCTTCTACAGCCGAGACACAAGTCGCCCGTTGAGGCAGGCAAAGTTAAGGCTGCATAAGCATACACCCCCACTTTTTAGTGACGTCAAAGATTGAGTCGTCCTGCAACTCGAGTTTCTCTCGCGCCTCGGCACCGTCCCGAGCGGAAGTGTCGTGTTCTCCGGCGTCCCGCGATCAACCGTGCTTCTCCGCGCGTGCCGCCTATCGCTGTGAGCAGACAACGCTTTCGAGTTGGAAGTTGTTGTAGGGCCCTTGCAGCGATCTCAAGTTCTTTGCAACGGCGCGGGGTCGAAGAGGACACGCGGTAGACTTTTGTGAGCGATTGGAGGGGCCACGTCGCGCCGGTGCTGCACGAAAGGCTGCCCCGGCGGAGTCACAACCGAAACTACCGTGCACAGACGTCCAAGCCCAGTTGCTTTTAACCGCTCGAAGATTTTCTTTTCGAAATCAGAGAGGTCGTCGGGCACCGAAAAGAGAACTTCGTCCGATTCCCGGACTCACCGATAATCCACAGTGCTACATGTGCCGATCGCCGCCATGTTTTCCAAGGGAGGATACAAATCCAGGAGGCGACATCACTTCATGACTCTGATATTCGATATTTCAAAAGAATGGGCATAGTGCGTTTTCAATCGCGTTAAAAGCATGCTTAACGAATGCTATAGAAATTACGTTTACAAAGCTTCTACATTTCATATATTGACTGCGTCACAAATAAAAAAAAAATGCGCGCGCGCGAGAATGTTTTTTTTTTTTTTTTTTTTGCGCAGTGGTATTTTTTGCGTGTCTATGACTAGAACTTGCATCATTTTAGAGAAAAAATTACGACCTTTGGAGTGTCAGTGTCCCTTTAAGACCCTGAATGCGCGATTATAAATATGCATTGCGCATACTTATTTCGAATATTCCGCCACCATCACTGAGCAATATCTCATAAATAATTGGGCTCAATGTGCCCCAGGGCTGACATTCTCACACGTTACGCCGACGGTGAAAATAGTCGGAAGGTGTTTGACTGCAGAGGTGGTCGTGCGCATAATGATGGCACGCAACTAAGTCGTTAATGTAAGCGTCGGTAAGGCAAAAAACGCGGTGACACGCGACGAAAAACACGAATGCAACGCCAAGGTGCGGAGGGGCGACGAGTTGAGATCACCTTATGGCGGCCGCGTCAAGCGATTCCAAGATGGCAGCGTCCATGCGACGGGGGCAGAAAAGGTCTGTCGGTGGCAGCGTTACCCTCGGTTGGGAAACTCATCGTTGAAACCTGAACCGCTGGCGTTTACCGAGACCGAGCTAAATGCGACAACAGCGCCACTCTTTACCATTTGTCTTTAAAGTGGTCACCTTGAACTTTCAGAACGCATGTTTTGCGTAAAAACCAACGGAAAAAACTCTTTTTGTAGTAACTTTTAGTTCAGTTTAGTACGAATCGAGGGCGAGTGATGATTTCTAAAATCTTAGTTTGCAAGGTTTTGCGGCACAATTAATACTGTTTTTATACAACCATGCCTCAGCGGTGATTTCAAGTAGCGCGTCCCGATCTAGGTGCATATTAGCTTCGCTTGTATTTCGCGGCGCGTCCGCTGGGGAGACGGGGGTGGCACCTTTGTAACCTCTTCCACTGTATCTGTTTCGGCGCCGAAATAGCCGATCAAAGCCAAAATACAAGTCGCGTGCAGTTCCTCGGGTGGCCGCTGCGCGAGAAATGGCGGCGTTGTGATTGCCATTAGCTCGGTTCTTGAGGACGGATCGGTGCCACTTTGTCAGAGCAGTCTCTATGGCAGTTTCCCAACTAAGTGGTTCTAGTAACGTTGGTCGGTGGTGATCGTCGACATGGTCAGCGTGGTGGAATCTTGTCGTTCCGCGTAGAGCGCTTTCCTTGATAACCGCACGTCCCAGAAGGGAAGATCTATCTCCCCGTGCGGCGATGTTGTGGCGGAACAGGGTGCCCGCACGTGAACGTGGCGGAAATATTTCTTTATTTACTTTCTTTTCATCAGTCACATATTACAAAACACAAACGAACAACGTGACATCGGTTAATATAGCGAAAGTGGAGTGATGCATGGTCTGTCATGAGATGCGAACAAATTTTGCTACTTATTTTTCTTTGCGAAAATTTCACAACACACCTGAGGTAAATTTAGGGGAACAGTAGGGAGTTTTAGTAAACCGTGTTTCGCCCTCCTGCTAACCCTCTGCTACGAAGAAACCGCCACTGCGCCTGCGTGCCGATGGCCTTGGCTGTAGAGTTCCGGGTAGCGGAGGGCCTTAGCGGAGGGGGAAACACGGTTTACTAAAGCAGACGCCGTTTGTCGAGTTTAAGTTCGCCCACGTTCTGTACAGTCACTGCTCTGGTGTGAATCCAAGGCGGCATTTATATAAACATCGCTCCAAACAGCGCAACTTTGTGGTCCAGTTCTGCCTTCGCACTTCTCGCCTAAAGTTTCAGACTCACGATGAAAGGAACGCAACATCTAAGCCGATGTTGTCGAAGCAGGTGAACGCAAAAATCTGCACGGGTCCTTCGACTAAGCGGCAGTGTAAAGATAACGTAAGAGCGCGCAAAATGTAAGCTCGGGCATCTTTTGGGTTACAGTCCGTCTAACTCAAATAGGAAAGTTAAACTCAATTTCCCTCCTCTCCTGCTGGGTTCGTGAAGATGTCCGAAAATAGGAATCAGCGCTGCCTCGCTTACTGCACTTTGTTTTTTATTTTATTTTTTTTTTTGTTGCATGATTTTTTTGACAAGGTTGTAGTCCGTCCCACAAATTATGCGCATCGTTGTGTCATGGCACGAGTTTGGGCTTTGAGAAACGTATACCTCTGCGTCGCGTGCATGCGGAGCTTCTGGTAAGCTGTGCAGGAGCAGTGAAAGCACGGCGTAGAATGCCCTGTCGTTCTCATCCTTTCTGTGACTATTGACAAAAGGCGACAGTGCGCTGGATGATAGCGGGCCTCTCTAACAGACACACGTGTGCCAGTGCACGAGGCATGTGGTCCGCGCAGCTCTTGGAAGAACACGGTGGCGTAGCACGTGGACTGGTCGCTGTTAGAGAGTTTTCGAATAGGGGGTCCCCAGCGCTTCGGGTCGCCCGAGCAGCTTGGGCACCGGGCATGCCCAGGAGCTCCGTGCATACTCTGTGCATAACCTCCGAGATCTTGAAGCGCGCGCGCGTCGGGATCTCGGAGGAGCTCTTTGCATCGAGACATGCTTGGGTGCCCCAAGCGTTGGGGGCCCCCCGTTCTAAAACACCGTATTAATACGCACGCCATATGACTGGACCAGGCACGTAGCCAGGAATTTGTTTCGGGGGGGGGGGGGGGGGGGGGGGGGGGGGGGATGCGCCCATGACAGAATGCTGTATGAGGAAGGGGGGAGAGGAGGTCCCAGCAAAACGAAAGATTTCGGGGGGGGGGGGGGGGGGGGGCCGGGCCCCATGGGCCGCCCCCTGGCTACGTGCCTGGACTGGACGTTGCCGGGTAAGGACAACGCGGAGCATGTGGTATTGGCGGTATCGGTTCTGAGCAGCGTGTCGAAGTGAGACAAGGGCGGAGCGCTTTAGCGGGACTCCAGCATGACTAGGCTTCCGGGCGGCAGCACGTAGACGGTGCCGGGGGGCTGCCTGCCCAGGCGCAGCACCGGGGCATCGTCTGGGGCCATGACCAGCCGGGGTTGCGGCACTGGGTCATCCCCGTAAGCGCCCTTGCGGGGCAGGCTGTACTCCGGCTCCCTGCGAGGAGGTACCAACGTGCCGCTTACAAACGACCCTCGCGTTCGCCCAAGCCAGGTGTGGGCACTGCGCGTGAGCAGAAACCGCGTTAACTGAAGCTTCTTCGCATGCGCAGTTCAGATAGCAGCGCCACCGCAGTGACGTCACATTCGCGTGTTTGCACACCAAACAAGCTGGCGTTTGTTACTCGCTCATTGAAGCAGAGGGTGTGGAAGAAGAAAGCTAGCAAAAGTGAAAAGGCTTTGGGTGCCCACCTCTCCGTCGTAGGGTATCTGGCCGCGGTGAGCACCGGCACGTCCGACGAGCCGCGGGGCCTCCTGGGCGGCAGTCCGGGGGCAGCGTACTTGTGGTCCTCGACGGGGTAGCTTCCCTCGCGCCGCGCCGCGCAGCAGCGCAGCTTCCGGGCCCTCGAGAGGTACACGATGCAGCAGACGGTGGCCGCCAGGGTGGCCAGCAGCGCGAGCAGGTCCACCGAGAGCAGCGTCAGCAAGAGCACCGCCCCGAGGTTGTCCAGGTTCACCTTTTGGTCTCTGAGCATTCACACCGGTCCTTCTTTCACTGAAGTAAAGGCTCGGCCCTTATCTTCCGGTCAATGTGCTGGTGTCGACATTCGGCCCGCGACGATTCCTCTATGACGTCGGCAATATCTTAAGAATAATAATAATAATAAATAAAATTATTATTAAGTTACGCTCGATTTGCTTCTGACCCCTGTTCAGTGATTTATACACCCCATTAGGTTAAGTGACGTCCGACCGACCCCCCCCCCCCCCCCCCCCCCCAAGAGTTTCATACAAAAACTTAGCCTCCCAGCAAATATATATATATATATATATATTAAATAAAAAGCGCAGTATTGGTGTAAGCAATAGTCCCACTGCTCGTTGGCACCTTTGCCGAGGCTTAAATAAACTTTCGGGTACAACTTACATTCTTAATAATGCCCCTTTTGAAAATTCGGTCATCTTACTCGGATGACTGAATTTTCTCTGTTGACTGAGGTACACCAACGTTTCACACTGTGTTGAAGGCCAGAGGTACAGTGGCTGGCGATATCTAGAATGCGCAAAAGGGGACCATGCAGGCAGCACAAGCTACGCTGTAACTTGGCTACCGTGTGTGCGTCCGGGGTTGGGAGGTATCGCTTGCGGTTCTGATCCCACTCGCTGTCTGCTAGACCGCGTGGTCTGTATTGCTGGTCGCCGTTTGCGCCTTCTAGTTCGTATAAATGGGCCACTGTACGCGAGATTTGCAAGGCTTCAGATCAAGTTTCAGCTGCTTTTCCGTCTGCCTGCGGTCGAGATCACGGACTTCTGTGTCTGTGCGGCTGTTGTGTTGAGAGATCTATGCAGCCGCGCTATTGCGGACGCTTCCGCAGTCCGGCGCGCCCGTGCATGCCGTGGCTTATGGCTCTGACCCGAAATAGAAGGGAGTTTGTTTGCCCAGGGGATCTTCGGAACAGGGGCCGACGGCCACCGAACACACGTGTCGTACGCACGGCACACGCTCCTGTTCGTTCGGGTCCGGTCCTGTATCGCTGACGTGGGTATACGCTATAGTTCTACGTCTAATGGGATCCTAGAAAAATGTGTAGTCGGCCGCGGGAGTGAAAAAAAAAAATAAAATAAATCTACAGTGTCAATACAGATATGACCAAAACTTGTCTAAATTCTCACGTATTTTCTTTTTTCTTTTTAGTGCGATAGTTTTGTATGGGAACCCTGCACGGACCTTGACTGCTCGTGTTGGCGTTGGTCGCGCCGTGGCAAGGACATGGGAGCTGTTAGTTTGACGTCATAGCGCATGCTCGACCAATGGCGTTGCACCGTGCGGAAGGGAATAGGGGGGGGGGGGGGCGCTGCGAAAACACCCCTCTATCTCCCCCTCTCTCCGCTGTGTTTTGTCATTTGTATTGGTCGTCGTTACTTGTAAAAGAAGTATCAAGGGACTTCCGAACTTTTAACGATCGGCAACAGCCGAGGACCACCGACCCACCGTCTCTCTCGAGGACTTGGAGCAGCAGGAGCAGCTTGTAGGCGAAGAGCACAGCCGTCAGGCAGACGGCCACCGCGGAGCACGCTGCGCAGCTACCCACCAGTGCGTGCAGCCGCGAGGACCCCGCGCGGCGGCAGTACGCCGCCATGCCGCACACGGCGGCCATTGCCAGAAAGAGGCCCTGGAACCGCATGGCCACCTCGACCGTCGACAGCTCCGGGATCACCTGCAGTGCCGAGGAGCCCGTCGGAAGCCTCAGGAACCACTCCGGGCCGGCTTGGTGCCCACCTTATGGAGGTTACTCATATTGTCCGCGGTAGTTTGAGGGGCATGGTGCGTTTGCACTCGCGGATTCACAGGCGGATTCGCGAGCTAACGGGGGAGGGCGGGCGGGTGGGGGCCCAGAGTGTTAGGGTCCTAAAGGGCGTGGGTCCGCTAAAAATGCGAGACAGTGGAATAGTCTGTGTGGAAAATACAGATATCTGGAGTATGACTCGATGAGGGAAGGAAACAATTACAGGGAAGACGCTTAAGCTTCGCCTTTAAGACTGGAACGCGATAGGGAAACATAGAAACTCCCGCTCGTTCCCAAGCCGTGCAAGCGCACCTTGCGTGGCCTAGTCAGTAGCTGGTCTGGGTTCGAATCCCGCCTAAAATTCGTCAAATTTCTCTTAAAGGCAAATGAAGTGCTTTATAAAGATAAATCATTCGCGACATGCGGCGATTTTTAATTCGCATTACATGTCACGATGATTAGGCAATTAATGCGAAGGTGCGAGCGAGCTGAACAAGAATAACGATAATCAACGCTTCACCGGAAATGGAGAGGTCCCATGGTTCGATACCAGCACAAGGCAGATTTGTTTCAGTCGCGTACCAGTCAGCCACCTAGCTGTGTTTGGAGATTTGTGTTTGTCCTTTGCCCCCCTTGTTCCCCTTCTCTAGAGATTGTTATCGTTTGCGCGTCATGTTTTTTTAATCACTTTCATTCCGCGCGCGACGTCACGTGAGCGTTGTGGGTTGTTTGAAATTCCCGCGCGAGGTCATGTGACTGCGACGTCATGACCCTATCGGCCGATCGGGATTTTCTCTTCACAACGCCACCGACATCGGCTTTTCTGCGACACGAGGTCCGTAACCATATCGCGTTAATACCTAGAGGAACTGGGAAAAAATAAAACTAGAGAAGGGGAAAGAATACAACTCGAGGAAGTGGTCAGGGATATACGGAAAGAGGTAATGGTGCCAGGACTGTCTTTTGGCAATCGGGTACTGTGTATGATCTCTGAGAGGTTAACTCGGGACTGGAAATTCGACAAAGGAGCGTGGACACCTTAGCACTCGGAACGCGTGAAAACAAGGGGTTTCCCCAGAAATTGAAATTAGGGGGGAGGGTGGTAGGGGAGGGGGGTATTGACAATAGAGGGGGTGCCTTCAGAAAAACAAGGGGGTGTGTAGGGAAATCACGGGTGGGAGCACAAAAATGAGGGAGTGCAGGGGGACATGGGCTGGTCGTCCTTTGTGAGCAGAGAGGCGACCGGTAAATTGAAAGTTGAAGAAAAGATAACTGAAATAAACGATACCCGGTGGACACAAAAAGTATTCGAGTAATTATACATAAAAAAAATGTAAACACAAAATAGACAAACCGAACCCGAATGCTGACATTTAAATACCTGCACACTAGTGATGGGGCGGAGCAGACTATACTCCGTTTCACCTTCAGTCCGAGCGCAGCGGACGCTAGGAGCCATCCCAGCCAATCCAGCGTGGAGAGAGTGTCATGTGACCTTGAGCTCTCTGCGTCGCTTTGCCCAACCGGCAGGTCACGCGATTTTTTCCCGGCGCTGGATCGGCTGGAATAGCTCGTGGCGTCCACTGCGCTCGGACTGAAGGTGAAACAGAGTATAGTTTAGTGAAAAAGAAAGGGAAATATGCAGGAAGAAAAATGTAGTGGGAAGGAATGCAAGAAATACCAGCTTTAATGATGTAGAGATAACAAAAACAGGACACAGGAAAAGAGAAGGTGTTTGATAATTCACGTGAAAGTTCTTTCCTGTTCGAGGCGACGTATAGGGCTAAATTTCAAGAAATAGACCCATTATCTACTGTATGCTGTAGTGAGAGTGAGACGCTGCAATATTTTGTCTTGAGGTGCATGGCCTCCTCAAGGTTTAACAGATCTGGCGGGGACCCTGGGTTATGGTGGCGGAGATGGATGAATGGAGGAGAAAATGATTACAGTCGCGAAGAGGAGGTTTGAAGATTGGTGGAGATCATCGAGGGATAATTGAATGAAGTAAAACTAACTAGCACAGCTGGGGACAGGCGGGCCAGAGGAAAATTGGAATTCCTTCCCACGTGGCTCCGGCTCAAAGCCTAAACTCTGTCTCCCAGTGGGAGTGGTGCTGGGGTAAAGCCATAGGTTTGGCCAGAGGAAAATTGGCGACGCCCTCGCCGGGGGCAAGTGAAGGGGGATGATGAATTGGCTTAGGAAAGCGAAGGGAGGAATCATACTTTTTTACAGCGAAGCTGTTTATGGCTAGGGTTCCATGAAATTTTCATGTGCGTCAACAAAACCTCGCGCGCCCCCTCTTTGTCGTCGTTCCAAGCGCTTGCGTGCCTAGTTTCCTTCCGCTCTCCCGGGGTGGTGGTCCCTTCGCGAGTGTCTAGTTTCCTCCGGCTCCACGGGGCGGCGATAGTTCGTACCTTTGTTCAAAATTCTGTGTCACGTCTGTGTCGTGTGCTAAACAGCTTCGCAAGTCATCCACCTTCACAGAGTGGAATGGCTCATGATTTTTTTCTTTGGTTTCTAGGTTAGGTGGCGCAAGCTACCGCTCGTTATACAGGGTACAAGCATTATCATTCATCCATCCATCCTAAAACTTCCTACCGCCGCAGACAATACGAGCTGAATCAGCGCTCTATGCTTCGTGTTTTTTTGCCAGTTTTACATCGATAGAATTCTTATAAATAACGCGACTTTTGATTGGGCTAGTTGGTTCGTATTAGACATTATTAAAATAGCGCCAACGAAAAAAGGCACACGCACGACTGGACTGGCGCGAGTCCTGTTGTACGTGTGCCTTTTTTCGTCCCTGCCCAGTTCGCGCCATTTTAGTTCTTGCCAGCTTATTAAATTGCAGTTGTAAGTCAGCGCCTTGTCTGTGTGTATGCTCTTCGTCCGTCGGTTGTTTGCGCTGTATTCTTGTTCTTCTTCCCCCACTCGGAATGATGATGTAGGGCGTGCGTCGTCGATACTATTACATGACACCGCGATGTCCTGTGACGCCAGGGTGTCACGTGACGTCATGATGTCACGTGACATTAGTTTAGAGTTACAGATGAGTCTGTCACTCACTGAGCAGACATTGGCGATGGTTACTTCCCGTAATGTGCAAAAAACGTAAGTGCAAGATCGTGGGCGTACCAACCGGGGGGGGGGGGGGGGGCAAGGGGGGCAAGGGGGGCGCTTGCCCCCTCAGTTCTCAGAGTGGGGTGCAAGACATGTGTTTTGCCCCCCCCCCCCCCCCCCCCTGAAAGAGCCGTCACTGGGCAGGGCAAACACTAGCCGGCGGCGCCCAAGGGATACCAATTGCACCGCCCCCCGGCCCTGGGGGGGGGGGGGGGGGTCTGCCCCCCCCCCCCCCCCCACTCAAAACAAGTTGGTACGCCACTGTGCAAGATGCATAAGGATACTTTAGGGTTCGATGATGTATCGCAGCCATCACTTTGACTATTGCGCATCACAGACGACTTTTTTATTTTTTAGGAAGCTTTGCTTTAATTTTGGCTTGGAACACGAAGCCTTGGCCTCAATCTTCAAACTCTGACAATTCTGGAGATAACGGAGCTTGTCGGAATTGTGCGCAGCAAACGTCCGGCTAGTGTGTTTCAGTTCATATTGTCCGGGAGCGTACAGCTAATGCAGCGCAGCAGGGGCAATTTGCCTTAGCAGCCGAGCACGTGTTCGTACTCGGTGACCACTGACAGTTTTGCATGCGCTAACGTAAAGCTTTAGTCTTTTCTGTGCGACGTTGTGCACGCACTGATGTCACATTAGCGGCCATTCTGGTGTCCTTGCCGCTCAGCGTGTACATTTTAAGCGCTCGCATCGTCCAAAATTTTTTTTCTCAGGAAGGACAAGAAAGATATGGCCGTAACGGCGTCACGTGCACGCCATGTAAAGTCACTGACCGCAGGATAAGAACGGCAAGGAGATATTTCAGTTCTCCCGCCTCCAGCTCGAGCTTCCTACCTCCAATATGGCGCCTCGAACGTACAACGAAAGCACGACGGAAGGCAAGGAGCGTGTGCGAGAGGATTGGCATCCAAAAAAGACGCACCCTGCGCTTGTCCCAGCCCTTCTATGCGGACAGCAAGTCGTCTGCTTCTTGAGCAGGAATCGCAGTGACGTCATAATGATGCCGAGCTCTGATTGGCTTTGACTGAAAGGATATGGGTAGACCTCAATGCTATTTGCCTTAAGGGGGCACTGACACATCAAAATCATATTTTTTTTTATTGCTCGAAAGGATTGAAAACGATGCCTGGACATTACCCTCAAAATTCGAAACTTGGGAATTATAGTATTTGTGAAGTAAAAACAAAAAAACAAAAAAACAATTTCCAAATGCCGAATTGGAAGTTCCCGCGCGACCCACGCCAGTGGAGTGACGTCAAATTTTGAGGGCTCCTGAGAGTCGAGTTTCTTTCGCGCCTCCGCTCCGAAACGTGTCTCCGCGACCCGAAGCGAGGAGGTGAGAGCGGGAGAAGAGCGCCGGCGTCGCGGGAACCACCGACCGGGAAACCGGTTTCCTGCGTGAGTGCCGCACTGCCTATCGCTTCGAGCAGACGACGGTGCCCCGGCGGTGTCACAACCGAATACACAGACACCAAACCCAGTTGTTTTGACCGTTTGACGATTTTCTCTTCGAAGTCTGAGAGGTCGTCGGGCACCTAAAAAAGACCGTCCGAATCCCCGACTCACCGATCACCCTCTGCTACATGCGTCAAGCGCCGCCGTGTTTTCCGAGGAGGATAAAATCCAGAAGGCGACATTACAACGGACTCCGATTTTAGGTATTTCAAAAAGAAGGGCCGTAGTGCGTTCGCAATTGCGTTAAAAAACATGCTTTACGATTGCCGTTATTAAATGTTATAGAAATGTCGCCTACGAAGCTTCTAAATTTCATGATTCTTGACGTCACGAATCAAAAGAAGCGAGGAGGCGAAGAGCGGGAGAGGAGAACGCCAAAAATAAAAAGGCGCACGCGCGCGTGGGAAATTTCTTTTTCGCGATGCGATTTTTTTTACGTGTCTATGACTACAAGTGCATCGTTTTAGACAATGAAAAAATACGACCTTTGGGGTTTCAGTGTTTTTTCAATCGGCCAACAAAAGCTTGGTGTTCTAACATCATCGCAACCCACGTGCTAGAAGCAGATGAACTTGTGCTCGGCGTAGTCATGGACGGATTGGAACGATCTCTTTTGGATGCCTCCAGCACGTGCTGGTAGTCATCGGTCATGCTTTGACTGCGCGCGTGCACACTCGACGCTCACAAGGCACCTAAGTGTTATCCAAAGTAAGAGGCTCTCGCTGGAGGCCCTTTACCAGGACGGCAGCTCACCATCCTGGCGAGCTGACATGTCTGACTCGTGACTCAAAAGCCCGCTGGTACGGTGCAACGGGAACATACCACCGAGAGACGCAAATCGGTGGCTCATTCTTATGGTTCCTAAATGTGACTTCGAGACCAGGATTATCTATTATAAGCCGAAAAATTTCGACGGTGTGTGTAAAAAGTGCGGTGTGTGCTTGTGGTCATCGCGTTCTTAAACTAACACCGTTAAGGTTGACAGTCTGACGTTTTTCTTATTTCTAATAATAAAAGTCATGCTGTCACTATGACGAAGCGCCTTTTCAATGTTGTCGCAGCGACAAAGCTTAGCTCGCATACGCACCATGCAGCCGCGAGCTGAGATAACGGCGGCGCGAAAGGGCCCCATATAGTGCAGCGCGCACACCGAGCGATGGTCCAAGGCCACGTCAAGGCATATCGGACGCGAATCCACGTATCTCTGCATTTACTGCGCATGCGCAACCTTTCCTAGCCCGTCGCCAGGCTGCGCAGCGTGTGCAGAAAGCCACGCGCTCCGTTGTTCGTATTTCAATGTATCGCGATCGTACTTACGTGCATGGACTCGGCTTGCGTCCTTCGCACGTTGTTTCCCTGGCGAAGGAGTCGCCAAGCGAAGTCATGCGTCGCTCCCGCAAGTAACCGCGAAGGCATACAGCACTAAATGCGTCATCGGAAACTCGGAATCACGTTACAATTACGTAACCTTAAGACTCCCTCTTGTCTCCTTGTTGCACGTCTCCTAATCTAATAATTCACTCCAATGGCGGAATCGGAGTGGTTCTGTGCTGCTTCTTTGTATATCTCCTTGCGCGAGCAAGCATGCGCTCGTATTTACCGCACTAAAGCCTCAGTCCCACTGCTCAGACATCGTACAAAAGTCAAGGTGTTCGTTGCAGACATGACAAAACTATAGGGGGTATTCACTGGCCGCCATATTTGAGGTCACTGTTTAGAGCGCATGCTCAGAACGAGCTCGCATTAATAGGCTGCCAAGACCGGCAATCTTGATGGTGCGGGGTGCACGTTGCAAAATAACTGTGGAAGCTCGCCATCCGCCACGTGCTCAGCATTAGCGCACACAGATATGGCCGCCAGTGAATACACCCTATAGGGAGTATTCACTGGCGGCCATAGCTGTGTGCGCGAACGCTGAGCGCGTGCTGACGGCGAGCTTCCACAGTTCTTTTGCAACGTGCATTCCGCACCATCAAGAGTGCCAGTCTTAGCAGCCTATTGATGTGAGCTCGTTCTGAGCATGCGCTCTAAACAGCACCCACAAATATGGCGTCCAGTGAATACTCCCTATACCTGCTCCTCAAGCACCTTCGAAGCATATAAATTTTCTTTATACAGGCTTGGAACATGCCTGCAGACAGTTTTTGTGTGACTCGTGTGGCAGGATCGTCAAGGAAGAAACCTGCAGACTGTCTTCAGTTTTGGCAGTGTGACCGAGGCTTGAGAAGGCGACGTACAACTTCGGTCTTCTGCAGAGAAGATAATCCGTCCACAACCGCGAGAGGAGCTGGGGCAAGGTAAAAAGTGGAGAGGTTACACACCTTTCCAGCGCACCCAGGCGGACCATGCCGAGTCACTGAGCTGTGGACGCATGCGCGACATCTTATGTTTCGCACCAGATTGCGCATGTTCAGAACGCGTTGCACAGCTTAGTGGGCAAAGATAGCAGCGCGCAGAAGGGAGCATGGAGCGCTTTTGGAGCGCTCAAATTCCACTGAGGACATTCACAGCAAGGAGCTCGACTGAACGGGTTGTCCCCACTCGCGCACTAACAGCTCAGCCTCGGAGAGGAGTGGTAGCTCTCTCGTGACATCATAACCGGCGCTAACGAGATTCGAGAGCATAAGAGCGAGAGTGTTGTAGCGTGGTTGTCCTCGTGGTTGTCCACGAGGACAACCACGAGACGCTTCCTGGATAGAGAAGGAGGCGAGCTTCCGGAGAACCCTCCCCCCGCGGGGGACGGAGCACCAACCTGCCATAGCTGACCGAGCAGCGGTACCACGAAGACTAGTCCAGCACAGAGCACCAGGAGGCAGCAGACGAAGAGGTTAACGCCCAGGGACCTGCCAGGGTCGGCCATGACGTTGCTGCGGTCACTGTCTCCACGACCGCGGTCAACTTGCCGAAGACCTCCGCAGGATCTTGGGGCGGCGTCCCAGCGACCCAGCGGGCTGCGCTGCGTTGCCGCCTTCCGGATGCGTCTCCAAGGACTCGCGGTTATTTATAAAACTTCGAAGCTCGGGGGGCAAGCCCGCGGCTCGGCTCGGTGCTGCTCCGCTTTCTTCCCGAGGTTCGAGCCTCTGGCGGTGGCCTTCCGTGGTCGTGACGCGGTGTGTTGACGCAACGGCCTTTTCGCTTTTCAGCGCTTTCGCGTTCCCGCCAAGTTATGAGTCGGGACAGCCCCCACCCCAGACCCCGGTTGTGGCTCTGTTCGGAGTCTATCGAAGTAGCCATTTTTCTTTTCGTCTTTTCTCCTTGCATTGTCGATTTGGTTGCACGAAAAATTACAACCAAAGTTATTTTGTTGTTTATCAGGAGCGTTTACCATTGTGCATCGTTTTTCGACATCATCCGTTTCTGCGGGTTAACTTTGCGTGCTAGCGTACGCGCATTGTTATACTTTTATTTGGGAATGTATCCTTATCTGTTCATTATTCCGCACTTTACTATAGTCCCTTACAGTCATTATGCCTCCATTGCCCCTAAAACAATAATGAGATTGTTGGTCGGCCTATGTTCATCTTCAGTTCTGGTGAACTTGTGCAGCTCACGCTGCTCTTCCGAATATTGGTCGTTTACGTTTGTGGAATTCTGCTACTGTCTTCATCATAACTTGCAGCGCGACTAGGACAAGGAACAGAGGAGGCAACACAGGACAAGTACTATCTTTTACCGCAGGTTTGCCGGACGTCTGGAAAGGTTGCTGGCTCCCCGTGGTTCCTCCGCCCACGTGGTCGTTGGGCGGCTCCGACCTCCGATACTCCCATGGTTCGATTGTCATCGTTTGCGTTACTCTAATTTCTTGATGTGTTTTGGGCTGCCCAAGAACATTTTAAGAATTCCTAAGCTTTACACTATCTGGCATGCTCTTTATTATCTCAGATTCAAAATAGTTATTTAGAAGACGGAAAATGAAGGCGATACTAGAGGATAAGGGCTGCGCATGACGTCATCGTTGGTGGACCCCCGACGCGCCCCAAGCGACAGGCACGCTGAAGCTCGACAAGAGACGCCGCAAAGCGGCAGAAGCATCCGTCTTGGCGTCGCCGCTTGTTAGCGTCACTCTCATTGCGAGACGCTGCAAGATGCGCTGGCGCAAGCGGCGCTGCGTGGGTGGTGATGACGTGTGCGGGGGAAAGGCGAGCAGGCCTCGTCGTCTAGGTGTATTGGCTTAGCTCACACGCGCGTTGTCGGTTTGAATCTCCGACTGATTTGCGCCGGTGAAAAAATCGAGATGAGCTTGTAACTTTTTTTCTTGAGCGCGCCATCACGTCCCCGCCCCTAAATGCGAGATTTTTAATGTCAATTGCAGCAGTGTTTAATGCGAAGTAGTTTATGTTCTGGATTTTAGGGGATGCGGTCTTCAAGTGAAGAGGGGGGGCGGATTTATGGTTCAGTCTTGGGGGGAGTGGATTTTGCCACATACGTCTCCGATCAAGCGCGCCCGTAGCCAAATGGTGGACGTTACGGCCGAAACGTTTCCCAGATCTACGCTTACGCTGTTCACCCAATATTTGCTATGTCAAAAAAACTTAACTTTTCGCTAGTGTACATCAATTTTCTCATTCAAAAAATGACCTTAGGTGTCTCAAAAAGAAGGGGGGGGGGGGGAGGGGAACCCCCCTCCCCACACCCTTAACCCCGCCCCCGAGAAGACCTAGCGCTTCGGTCCATTGAAACTTTCATCGCGTGTGCGGCGAAGATGAGTGATGTGAACTTACGGATTTTCGTGCTTTCGTGGTTCTAGTTGGTTTATGCTTGTTAATCCGGACATCCGAACAAGTTGAACTAAACATGAAGGTAAGGAATGGACGAAGGCAGTTGATAGTCAAGCTGTCTACATTACAGACATGAGGTTTGTTTGTTTGTTTGTTTTTTCTCTTTTTTTCTTTTGCATTTTCGCGACTCTGTTTTGTGGTTGTCGTAATTCCGTATCATCTGCTCGGTAATACGCAAACACTCCCTAGCTTACACGTTAGGCAGGACACATGGTTTCTTTTCCAGCATTTTAGTAGAAATGTACCCCGTGTCCCAAATAGCGGCCAGGCTCTTGAAATCCACCGCAAAAATCGGTTTCTTAACCTATCGCGTTCCGAGTTTGTACAGAGTTGAACTAAACATGAAGGTAAGGAATGGACGAAGGCAGTTGATAGTCAAGCTGTCTACATTACAGACATGAGGTTTGTTTGTTTGTTTGTTTTTTCTCTTTTTTTCTTTTGCATTTTCGCGACTCTGTTTTGTGGTTGTCGTAATTCCGTATCATCTGCTCGGTAATACGCAAACACTCCCTAGCTTACACGTTAGGCAGGACACATGGTTTCTTTTCCAGCATTTTAGTAGAAATGCTACCCCGTGTCCCAAATAGCGGCCAGGCTCTTGAAATCCACCGCAAAAATCGGTTTCTTAACCTATCGCGTTCCGAGTTTGTACAGAGTTGAACTAAACATGAAGGTAAGGAATGGACGAAGGCAGTTGATAGTCAAGCTGTCTACATTACAGACATGAGGTTTGTTTGTTTGTTTGTTTTTTCTCTTTTTTTCTTTTAGCATTTTCGCGACTCTGTTTTGTGGTTGTCGTAATTCCGTATCATCTGTACAGAGCGCGACACTGTTAGCGCGAACAAGCGATCGCCGGTTTTTCCAGTTTTTCTCTTTGAAACCAAGGGATGTCACGCAAGTTATTATGGCTACGGAAAGAGCTCATTTAGTTCTATAATGTAAGCGATAAAATTTCGTGCTCGCTAATACCATTTAGAAGTAAAATGCGTAAATGCGCCGATGTCGTGTTCGCGCTAACTGTGTCGCGATGTGTACATATTGGAAAAAAAGAGAAAAAGTGCCGTTATACACAGTTCAAAATCTCGGCAGCGCCTTGCTGCAACGCGACACAGAGAAGCAAAGTGACTGGCTCATCCAATCCCATCTGAAAACACTCACGAATATAGAATGCATAATACACAATCAAGATGCAACTCACACGTACAACAACTATATACATTTCTAACGGATTTGGGAGAGGAATGAAGACGATGTTGGACTGTTCACAGCGTCTGCTGGCAGGGAATTCCATTCTCTAACAGTACGTGGAAAAAATGAATGATGAAATACATTGTTTTTAGCGGAAAATTCCCTTATTGACAGTTGATGTGATCGTCTTGTTAATCGTGGCTGAAAGAATGAGATATACTTGTTTTTGTTAATCTTTAGCTGGTCATTAATGATTAGATATAAGAATTTTAATCGATCCCTCCGTCGTCTATTTTCAAGGCTATCGAGGTTGGCATTTTGCAGGAGCTGGCTGGGAGACACAGACCAGCTATAGGAGCTGTAGATAAACCTTACCGCCCTTCTTTGTATTTTTTCCAGTTTATTTTTGTTTACTTCGGTGTGCGGATCCCAGACCACTCCTGCATATTCTAGAATGGGTCGCACGTAGGTCTGGAATGCAGTCAGCTTCGCCGATACACTGGAGCGCCCCAGGGATCGTCTCAGGTAGCCTAGCTTTTGGAAAGCACGTCTTGAGATGTAGTCAATGTGATCGTTCCATCGTACGATGGAGCGATCACATTGACTACTTTTTTCTCTTTTTTTCTTTTGCATTTTCGCGACTCTGTTTTGTGGTTGTCGTAATTCCGTATCATCTGCTCGGTAATACGCAAACACTCCCTAGCTTACACGTTAGGCAGGACACATGGTTTCTTTTCCAGCATTTTAGTAGAAATGTACCCCGTGTCCCAAATAGCGGCCAGGCTCTTGAAATCCACCGCAAAAATTGGTTTCTTAACCTATCGCGTTCCGAGGTTGTACAGCGTTGGCCACGGGTAGTGCATTTTTTCCATAAAATTCGCAAAGAGCGAACTTACCTAAGGAAAAAGTAAAAAAAGAAATTAACTCCTATGGAAACGCAGTGAAGCCACCGGTCTTCAAACAATAGGTAGGTAGCGATAGGTTAAGAAACCAATTTTTGCGGTGGATTTCAAGAGCCTGGCCGCTATTTGGGACACACTGTACATCTCGAATTGTTTCAAGTTCAGGAAAAAGTAAAGAAAAAAAAAGAAGCCACCGGTCTTCAAACCATAGGGCGCCCTATTGTTTGAAGACCGGTGGCTTCACTGCGTTTCCATAGGAGTTAATTTCTTTTTTACTTTTTCCTTAGGTAAGTTCGCTCTTTGCGAATTTTATGGAAAAAATGCACTACCCGTGGCCAACGCTGTACAAACTCGGAACGCGATAGGTTAAGAAACCAATTTTTGCGGTGGATTTCAAGAGCCTGGCCGCTATTTGGGACACACTGTACATCTCGAATTGTTTCAAGTTCAGGAAAAAGTAAAGAAAAAAAAAAAAAGAAGCCACCGGTCTTCAAACCATAGGGCGCCCTATTGTTTGAAGACCGGTGGCTTCACTGCGTTTCCATAGGAGTTAATTTCTTTTTTTACTTTTTCCTTAGGTAAGTTCGCTCTTTGCGAATTTTATGGAAAAAATGCACTATCCGTGGCCAACGATGTACAAACTCGGAACGCGATAGGTTAAGAAACCAATTTTTGCGGTGGATTTCAAGAGCCTGGCCGCTATTTGGGACACACTGTACATCTCGAATTGTTTCAAGTTCAGGAAAAAAGTAAAGAAAAAAAAAGAAGCCACCGGTCTTCAAACCATAGGGCGCTTTATTGTTTGAAGACCGGTGGCTTCACTGCGTTTCCATAGGAGTTAATTTCTTTTTTTACTTTTTCCTTAGGTAAGTTCGCTCTTTGCGAATTTTATGGAAAAAATGCACTACCCGTGGCCAACGCTGTACAAACTCGGAACGCGATAGGTTAAGAAACCAATTTTTGCGGTGGATTTCAAGAGCCTGGCCGCTATTTGGGACACACTGTACATCTCGAATTGTTTCAAGTTCAGGTACCTGGACTGACGTTGAACCGATACCAACTTTTACGTGCGGCTTGATGGCCGAGTTGTGCAACTTAATAAAATAGCTAATGTACCTGTGACTGACTGACTGCAAAAAAAAAAAAAAGGTAATGGGGGTTTTCTTGGCCCAACTGTAAAACCTCGGTGTTTTTTTGTTTTTTTCTATAGACTTTGATACGTACTTTACTTTAGCCGTTTAATGTGTTCTAAACCACCGGCATCAACCCTCTCGTAAAAGTTGTGACCGTCAGTTCGACGTCAGTGCGCTGTACGTCGAACTGAAGTTTTGGGTGTCGTATTTGGGACAAAGGGTGTAATAGCTACACCTTTTTGTATTTTTTTGAGAGTGTAATCGCCGCTTTTATTTTATTTCAAGAGTACTAATCCATGATTTTATTTCAGAATAACCAATTGGCGTTTATACTGGGCTATATTATTTCATTTTTAGGATTTTATATTACCTGCTCGTTGGTACGCAGACACGCATAAATTAACTTACACGTAGACGCAGACTTTCCCATTTTAGCCGAAAAAACAAACAAAATAAACATCAGCCGATTACGAAAACACCGGTTGTAGCAGGTTGTAGAAGATTTTCGCCCGAGCGACGAGTGCATACTTTCGTTAGGACCCCTCTATACGCAGAGGCTTGTCGAACATGGAGGACACGCGATCTGACTTTAATCTACAAACGTTCAATCAAATCTCACTACAAACAGCTCCGTAACTCTCAGCAACGCCTACCTCGGCCTCGCCCTAACCTCAATGTCACGCAAACCCACATCATTAGAAAGATCCAAACAAATGCCCTTCTAACTCCCGCTAGGCTCTACCGCTTTCGAGGCCGTTCCGATCCCTCCTGCCCTATAACTGTGCCTCCCTATTTGCCCATCTAGAACAGTGCCCGGTCGCTGTATCTACCCCATTCCTCCCTAACCTCCCTCCCATTATCTGGAGTGCCTGGGTAGCGTCGGAGCAACTAGAAGATCAAACGGCCTTGGTCGACCAAGCCATTGACATTTTGAACTTTTAATATCTTCTGTTTAACAAAGTGAGTTCTCTCTCTCTTTTTCTCTGCCTAGAATCAAGCACAATGCCGCTCTCGATTCAGTTGCTGCTGTGCTTTTTGGAAGACACTGTTTAAGTGGGGCTGGGCAATTGATAGATTAACCTACCGATTAATCGATTAATGCTTTAATCGCAATTAATTTGTTTAACCGGTTAATCGGTAAAATTTTGACGAACCAAAATTAAATAAAAATGAAATGCTTTCACTATGCAGGCATGGACGAGCACACCTATATGAAGTGAAAAATTTAGGTGAAGTATTAACTTAAGGCAAACTGTAAGGGGGAGATTTGTAACTTCAGACATGTGCAGAAGGTTACATATGTCCCAGCGACTTCAACGCCGTGCGAGTGTCCGTTTAGCGCAGCAGAGACTACCGTGAGCAATCAAAGGAGGTCGCCCTTCTCGGAGAATATCAACGAACATTTTACTTTTTCCTTAGGTAAGTTCGCTCTTTGCGAATTTTATGGAAAAAATGCACTACCCGGGCCAACGCTGTACAACCTCGGAACGTGATAGGTTAAGAAACCTAATTTTTGCGGTGGATTTCAGAGCCTGGCCGCTATTTGGGACACACTGTACATCTCGAATTGTTTCAAGTTCGGGAAAAAGTAAAGAAAAAAAAAAGAAGCCACCGGTCTTCAAACCATAGGGCGCCTATTGTTTGAAGACCGGTGGCTTCACTGCGTTTCCATAGGAGTTAATTTCTTTTTTTACTTTTTCCTTAGGTAAGTTCGCTCTTTGCGAATTTTATGGAAAAAATGCACTACCCGTGGCCAACGCTGTACAAACTCGGAACGCGATAGGTTAAGAAACCAATTTTTGCGGTGGATTTCAAGAGCCTGGCCGCTATTTGGGACACACTGTACATCTCGAATTGTTTCAAGTTCAGGAAAAAGTAAAGAAAAAAAAAAGAAGCCACCGGTCTTCAAACCATAGGGCGCCCTATTGTTTGAAGACCGGTGGCTTCACTGCGTTTCCATAGGAGTTAATTTCTTTTTTTACTTTTTCCTTAGGTAAGTTCGCTCTTTGCGAATTTTATGGAAAAAATGCACTACCCGTGGCCAACGCTGTACAAACTCGGAACGCGATAGGTTAAGAAACCAATTTTTGCGGTGGATTTCAAGAGCCTGGCCGCTATTTGGGACACACTGTACATCTCGAATTGTTTCAAGTTCAGGAAAAAGTAAAGAAAAAAAAAAGAAGCCACCGGTCTTCAAACCATAGGGCGCCCTATTGTTTGAAGACCGGTGGCTTCACTGCGTTTCCATAGGAGTTAATTTCTTTTTTTACTTTTTCCTTAGGTAAGTTCGCTCTTTGCGAATTTTATGGAAAAAATGCACTACCCGTGGCCAACGCTGTACAAACTCGGAACGCGATAGGTTAAGAAACCAATTTTTGCGGTGGATTTCAAGAGCCTGGCCGCTATTTGGGACACACTGTACATCTCGAATTGTTTCAAGTTCAGGAAAAAGTAAAGAAAAAAAAAGAAGCCACCGGTCTTCAAACCATAGGGCGCCCTATTGTTTGAAGACCGGTGGCTTCACTGCGTTTCCATAGGAGTTAATTTCTTTTTTTACTTTTTCCTTAGGTAAGTTCGCTCTTTGCGAAT
Source organism: Ixodes persulcatus (assembly GCA_013358835.2). Taxonomy (NCBI): domain Eukaryota; kingdom Metazoa; phylum Arthropoda; class Arachnida; order Ixodida; family Ixodidae; genus Ixodes; species Ixodes persulcatus. Next base: position 10,242 of record JABSTQ010009473.1, on the reverse strand, counting down.
TTTATGGAAAAAATGCACTACCCGTGGCCAACGCTGTACAAACTCGGAACACGATAGGTTAAGAAACCAATTTTTGCGGTGGATTTCAAGAGCCTGGTCGCTATTTGGGACACACTGTACATCTCGAATTGTTTCAAGTTCAGGATTTCTACACACAGAAAAAAAAACAACAACAACAAACATATTCTTACTTTTTGTTTTGTCACATATAAGCTGCCAAACTTCACTTGGGCGTATAGCGGACTGACGTTGAACCGATACCAACTTTTACGTGCGGCTTGATGGCCGAGTTGTGCAACTTAATAAAATAGCTAATGTACCTGTGACTGACTGACTGCAAAAAAAAAAAAAAGGTAATGGGGGTTTTCTTGGCCCAACTGTAAAACCTCGGTGGTTTTTTTTTTTTTTCTATAGACTTTGATACGTACTTTACTTTAGCCGTTTAATGTGTTCTAACCCACCGGCATCAACCCTCTCGTAAAAGTTGTGACCGTCAGTTCGACGTCAGTGCGCTGTACGTCGAACTGAAGTTTTGGGTGTCGTATTTGGGACAAAGGGTGTAATGGCTACACCTTTTTGTATTTTTTTGAGAGTGTAATCGCCGCTTTTATTTTATTTCAAGAGTACTAATCCATGATTTTATTTCAGAATAACCAATTGGCGTTTATACTGGGCTATATTATTTCATTTTTAGGATTTTATATTACCGCTCGTTGGTACGCAGACACGCATAAATTAACTTACACGTAGACGCAGACTTTCCCATTTTAGCCGAAAAAACAAACAAAATAAACATCAGCCGATTACGAAAACACCGGTTGTAGCAGGTTGTAGAATATTTTCGCCCGAGCGACGAGTGTATACTTTCGTTAGGACCCCTCTATACGCAGAGGCTTGTCGAACATGGAGGACACGCGATCTGGCTTTAATCTACAAACGTTCAATCAAATCTCACTACAAACAGCTCCGTAACTCTCAGCAACGCCTACCTCGGCCTCGCCCTAACCTCAATGTCACGCAAACCCACATCATTAGAAAGATCCAAACAAATGCCCTTCTAACTCCCGCTAGGCTCTACCGCTTTCGAGGCCGTTCCGATGTGCCTCCCTATTTGCCCATCTAGAACAGTGCCCGGTCGCTGTATCTACCCCATTCCTCCCTAACCTCCCTCCCATTATCTGGAGTGCCTGGGTAGCGTCGGAGCAACTAGAAGATCAAACGGCCTTGGTCGACCAAGCCATTGACATTTTGAACTTTTAATATCTTCTGTTTAACAAAGTGAGTTCTCTCTCTCTTTTTCTCTGCCTAGAATCAAGCACAATGCCGCTCTCGATTCAGTTGCTGCTGTGCTTTTTGGAAGACACTGTTTAAGTGGGGCTGGGCAATTGATAGATTAACCTACCGATTAATCGATTAATGCTTTAATCGCAATTAATTTGTTTAACCGGTTAATCGGTAAAATTTTGACGAACCAAAATTAAATAAAAATGAAATGCTTTCACTATGCAGGCATGGACGAGCACACCTATATGAAGTGAAAAATTTAGGTGAAGTATTAACTTAAGGCAAACTGTAAGGGGGAGATTTGTAACTTCAGACATGTGCAGAAGGTTACATATGTCCCAGCGACTTCAACGCCGTGCGAGTGTCCGTTTAGCGCAGCAGAGACTACCGTGAGCAATCAAAGGAGGTCGCCCTTCTCGGAGAATATCAACGAACATTCTTGCCTCATGAAGCTGAAGTAATAATGTGTGAGTGTGAGTGTTTTTAACTGTTCTCAACTGTATATCGAAGTTGATTCATAATTAAAATTATTGCGTCGTTTAACACATATTCAGCAAAAAAAGATATAGATGCAATTTTTATTTTTAATCAATATTATTATGCATGGAAATAAATGGGACCGATTAATCGATTAAAGGGTGGCGATTAACCGGGTTAAAATTTTTAATCGACGCCCAGCCCTATGTTTAAGTGATCTTGGCAGCGGCGGCATGTGGTGATACAAGCCTGCTATTGCAGGTTGGTTTACCGGTTTCTTAAGTGCATGTGTTTTAACTAAACCACTGTCGCTGCTGCTGCTGCTGCATGCCATTTGTTTATCTTTAATCTGTTCACAAGTAGTACGCGGTTTTTTTTTTAGCATTTTAGATGGAAAATGAGTGACCCTCGCGTGTTCTGAGGAATTACCTGAAACTGGAGAACTGTTGTGCTGCTCGAGGCTCATGCCACCTAGATGCATGTTCCGGGATCAGTGCCAAAGTGTTCAAAACGAAACATGACAGTTTTAAACAGGCATGGCTATGCTCCGCATGTAAATCGCAGACGGAGAAAGCAGAAATCTGAAGTCGACGAGGCGAGCGTGCATGCGAGTATGAACATGAAACTACATGACAATGAAATCGATAGTATGGAGAAAACCGCCCAACACCTCTCAGACGACTAGGATGACCTGCTAAAAAAAGTGAACCGACACGAAGGTAAACTAAAGAACATTGGAAAACGTATGGAAACGATCGAGAATCAAAATCAGAAAAACGGTATAAAGCAACTGAAACGTGAATTGAACGATCTCAAATGCAAAAGTAGAAAAGTAAACCTGGAACTGCACGGAATTGCCAAAATCGAGAATGAAAACTTGCTTGAGAAAGTAAATGAAATAGCAGCAAAGTTGAAACTGGCGCCGCTCGTTGAAAACAAAATTATCTTCCTTGGTATTTATGTAGATTTTACGAAATCATTTGATTGCCTAAATTATAAACTACTATTTCAAAAGCAGAAGACAGGCTTTAACACAACTAAAGAGCTACTTGAGCCACCGGAAGCAGCACGTCCAGATTGTCAGACGTAAAGGATCTAACTTGGGCGGTGCCTCAATGAAGTATTCTAGGGCTGTTCCTGTTTAATATGTATATCAATGATTTAGTAAATATAAACAAGCAAGAAAAATTTTGTATCCACGCTGACGACGCCAGTGTGTTCGTATCTGCTCGAATTGAGGATGAGGTAGCCATTATTGCAAATAACGTACTAGCAGAGTTGGAATCATGGACAAACGCAAACTTGCCAACACAGCGAAGACAAAGGCGCTTTAGACCTAGAACAAATTCGTTGAAATTCCAGCCAATATCATAATGTACTCTTCATTAATTGAGGTTGTTAGATCATTTAAAACATTAGGAGGCAGTGTATTGTTTTCAAAAATATGTCTTGGGATAGTCACGTTGATTGCATCACATCCAAGCTAAACCGCGTGGTAGGTTTAATGGATCGGCATGCTTATATTCCTCCACTCAATGTTAACCTACTTCTGCACCAGTCAATATTATTTTTTCATCTAAAATATATTTGATTTGGGGGGGCAACTACAGGATCGAACCTTCAGAAAATACATCTCTTGCAATCATTTGCAATGTCAACTATGACTTTCACACAGAACATCTTTTTCGCAATCTGAATTACATGAAAATCTCTACATTCTACAACTTTAAGTTATGCATAAAATATGAAGTAGAATGCAGAGAAAATCGACTGTTTCATCTGTCTGGCGTCAATGCAGAAAAGAAGCTCAATTTATTCAACTGATAATTCTGAACCCTGGTTCATCAAAAACTCCCGCTCTAATTATACAGTCTTCGGAAAATCAAAATAACCCTCCCAAAGTTACTAAATTGCTTAACCTTAAAGGGATACTTCAACGAAATTTGCAATATATCCGTCGTGTTCAAAAATAGGTTGAATATGATCCACAATATCCGTAAATGACAATCGCAGGTTTGTATTTTGAGAATGGTGGCTGTATTTTTTGTTATAAATGGCCCACTCTGGCAAGCGCTCCGAGAAGGCCCAGCTTAGAGCACGTGACATCCGACGCAATCGTGACGTAGGTCGTCTCGGGACGAGCAAAGCTACCGCGAGGCTGACGTCGAGGGAATGGTCTAGTCGTTCCAGCCACCGAAGCAGCAGCTTTTGTACGAATTTTGAGCGACGGGTCTTTTATAATCCTGTAGGGGGACAATAGCTACTTCTGGAACACACAAAAGGGATTCTCGGGAAGACGGGAGTTCCTCCTTCCCCTCTTCTCTTGTCGTGGCCGGAGGCGAGACACTCACCGTCACTAGCTGTCAAGGTTCCTAGACGGGCATTACAAACGAGGCGTTAGCGACATCCACCAGGTGCTCTTTGCTGATCGTTTAATTCGTTTTAAAATTCCTTTTCGTGACTTTTTTAAAAAGATATTGGTGTGTTCGATGCGATACTGCTCCTTTGAACACATATAGACCATAAAATAAGCGCCGAAATTTCCTTGTAGTACCCCTTTAAACCACATAGATATATAACAACTCTTTCATCTAAAGAATCACGGTCCTATTTTTGGTGTAACGAGTGATATAGTTACACTAGAGTTGCATTTGTATAGTATTTCCTGTTTTGTTTCTTTTTGGTTTTGTATTTTCTGTTCTCTTCATTAAATAATATTGTTTAGCTTTTCTTTTCAATATATAATATGTATAACTTGTGTGTGTACTCGCATTGCCGCTGCTGCTGAAACTTTTCTGCTGCTGGGAACCCGTCAAGCCGTACATCCAGCTTTTTTTCCCAGCCCCCACCATTGTAAAAAAAAAAAAAAAAAGAAGAAGTAAATAAACATTGCATTGAATTGAATGCAAGTTCACCACGCTCCTCCAAGATGCCTCGGTAGCTCCGAGACAAAGCGCCGGCCTACGATCCCCAGGTGGCGGATTCAAATTCCGGCCGAGGTGCCCGCAATCTGACGGAAGGAAAAGGTGTTGTGTACAAACAGAGATTTCGGTTGCGCGTCAATGATTTCCCAGGTGGTCGAATCCTCAGATTTTCGCTAAAACGTGCCAAATGCCCTGCTTTTTATGCATTTTTTGTGTTTGACTTTGATTATTGTTCTTTATAGCCACTGGCCCTGGAGGACAGTGGCCCGAGAGGTCATCAGACGCGGTCAGTCACAGACGATCCCTTGTTCTATTGCAGTTCTGAACGGTAAAGCAATTACCAATTATATGTACAAAAATAAATCTACTTTTTTTATTGCGGAAATTGCTGGAGAAACAAGTTTGGCCGCCATACAGAACAGAGGGATCCAGTATGGGTTGTGGCAAAGGGTATTCGTATTGTGAGGTGAACGGGCTTTTTGTCTGTTGTTTGCAAGCAGGCACGTAGCCAAGATTTCGTTTCGGGGGGGGGGGGGGGGAGTTCTTGTGCCCCCCCCCCCCCCCCTGGATACGGGTCTGTTTGCAAGTACTGTCGTGCTTGCAGGAATGACGAATGCAAACATTCTAATATAAAAGCTTTTATATTAGAATGCTTGCATTCGTCATTCCTGCAAGCACGACAGTACTTGCAAACAGACCCGTTTGCAATTAAAATAGATGCACTAGTGCATCTATTTTAATCACCATATAAAAATAATCACGAAAAACATCTGACAATAATCGGCTGCTGGCTATACAGTAGACTCCCGTTAAGGCGAACTCGCTTAAGCGGAATTCTCGGATATGCCGAACAAAGTAAGAACATTTGGTTGGTTTCCCATAGACGCAATGCAAAAAAAAAAAAAAAAATCGTTTAAGCACGAACCGCTTTGCGCGCGCATTTTGGATAACTCGAACTTTCACAGGTCCCCTTCGCGATGGAACTGCACCGACGGCGACGCCGCGCATTGCGCCGGCCGAGGTGTATGTCAGATGTACCGTAAAGACCCGCATATAATTCGAGTTTTTTTTAAATAATTTTCAGCTTCGATGAGGCGCGATCTAACGCTGTTTGACGTAGTTTCGGTTTCGAAGCAGTATGGCGCTCAAAACAGCTATCATCATAATTAAACTCACAATGTCCGAGGCGCCGCCATTTGTACACAGTCGGGCTCGGCAATGGCGTCGGCGCGAAAACAATCGTCGGTCACCTACAAAAGAAAAGTACTTTTGGTTGCGGAAGACGTCGGAAACAGTGCTGCCGGACGACAATTCGCCCTAAATGAGGGCAGCATTCGCGGATGGAGACGACACAAGCAAGCTCTGTTCATCTGCAACGGAACGAGAAGAAGCTTTAGGAGCCCAAAGAATGGCGCGTTCGCTGACGTCGAGGCAAGTCTCAGCGACTTTGTAAAAGAGCAGCGTGAACGGCACCTCGCCATAAACATCGAGCTGCTGCATGAGAACTTTGGCGAGCCGACATTGGATTACTCGCTTTGAGTAATGCGCCGTGCCGGGTTTTCACTGCGTCGGCGCACGCTCGTCGCTCGCTCTTTCAAGAAGTGCGGGATTTCAAATGCGCTCGACGGCACTGAAGACTACTGCCTTTGGGAGGAGGCGTCGGCCAACGAGTCTGATGGACGTGATGACAGTGATTAAGGTTCAATAATGAGATGTGTCCCAGGAACATGGGCCACATGTCATCTTTCATTGCTAGACACCGATTTGCACAGAGGAGGTGGCAGTCAAAAATCACCGAATGGATCGGTTCCCCCACCAGTGGTGTCTGAAACATTTTTTCTTCTTTTGGCACGGTAAGCCAAATAAATGTCCCTTATTAAGTATCTCTTCATTGTAGGCCTTTTCATTCTGTGTTTATTGGACAACAGCAATGTAGACATGCCCAGCATGATAATTAGGGCACTTCTTTTAAGGCGAACATCTGATAAGTGGAACAAATTTTCAAGGTCCCTTCGTGTTCGTCTTGAAGGGAGTCTACTGTATATGGGTTTAATGTCATCTTTGAGTAGTTTGGTTTTAACTGTGTCATGCCTGGTAATTATTTTTTTTTGTTGTTGTTGGGCTTTCTACTTTTGGCAATGGAGAACTGTTCTATATTGTTGGTCATGTCTGTCTTGTTCATTTTCAAAATGAACAAAGCCTTCACGAAACTAGTTTACGGACACGTTACCAACATCACACAACGTGTACTGATATTCGGCAAATGATTAGTTCATGTTTAAATCTACAAAAAAAAAAAGCTTGCGCTTTTTTTTTGGTTGCAGCGCGATTGTATGTCTTGCTGGGCTTCCGTTCAAGGTTCATGATAGGCGTCTCCTTTTCGACGCGTTCCTTGTATCACATAAAATAAACTTTGAGACGCGTTCGACTCAATTGATCAAATGTGCTGGAAGTAAATTTCGCGCGAGCACTGTTTTGTGCTTGTGCTGCTGATATTGTCTCGTTGTCTTGTTTTCCCGCGCAGGTCCGAGTGATCCGGTACCCGTCCCTTCCCAAGGCCTAGAGTCTACCTTCAGTAAACTGCCGTGGAACCCCTTTTTTCTTTTTCTAAGCGTCAATAAATGTTTGAACTGCAAACCTTAGTTTCTCTTAGCAAATAAATCCGGCTTCAAGGGTAGGGTGCCTTTTCATTGTAAACATGGCAAAGTTGTCCCGCTAAGTGTCCGAAAAGAACCTTTTCGCAGACCAACCAATGAAACGGTTGGTTTGCGAAGTCAGCCCCGGGTCCAACCAAGCGGACGAGGCTTTCTTCTGCTTGTAACAACTTTCTAAGACAAAAGTCCGATCGAACCAATGCACGCGCACGCCTCGCTCTTCTTCTGCGCATGCTTGTCGCTTTGGCAATGAAATACCTCTGAAGCCGCCACTTAATACACTGCCACCAGTTAATCGGGGAAACAAATATCAGGAGCCATTCCACGCTGTGAAGGTGGATGACCAGCGAAGCTAGCTGTTTAGCACCCGACAAAGACATGACACAGAATTTTGAACATAGGTACGAACTATCGCTGCCCCGAGGAGCCGGAGGAAACTAGACACGCGCGACGGGACCGCCACCCGGCGGAAAGTAGACGCGCGCGACAGGACCGTCACCCCGGGAGAGCGGAAGGAAACTAGGCACGCAAGCGCTTGTAACTACGACAAAGAGAGGGCGCGCGAGTTTTTGCTGACGCACATGAAAAATCCACGGAACGCTAGCCATAAACAGCTTCGCTGTAAAAGTGCAGCTGAGAAGACCGAAAAAGTAGGCTAAGCTTTGGTCAAAGGTAAGAGTCCGAGAATTGTGGGCGGATCACGCACTCGATCCAGAGGAAAGAAAGAGTATCGTTCTAAAAATAAATAAATAGTGTTTTCCGTCCGTGCGGGAGGGCAACATTCAGTGTTTTTGGCAAAAGTTTCGTTGAATTTCAGTTCTTTCAATGAGACGTCAATTTCAAGGCTCTAACAAGGTCAGTGTCACACACACGAGCCCAATCAACAAACGGCCAGTGCATAAATCATAAAAAAAAAAATTCCCACGGTTTGTAAGGTAGCGAGCGCCGCCTGCCTTACGGAAGGGCGATATTGAATCCACTTTAATCGGCGCGATTAATTATGCATCCGAATAAAGTGTTGTTGGTAAGCGCTGTATTTGGTTTTCGATCGGACGTGTATTTCCCGGCTCTAGCTTGTTTTACCGATGCCTAGGTTGACTTCAGCGCGCAGGGCGAATCTCACAAAGTCAACCCTGGCGCTGGCAGACAGAGCTGGACACGTCCGATTCAACTTTTGCCAAATTACCCAAGCATCAAGAATGTTGGGAATGTAGGTACAGGTGCCGCACGCGCTCGCCTTCTGAACGCGCGTGCAAAGTGCGATTTGTTTTACCTTTAGAAGAGCTACTGCTCCAAAAGCCAGCAGGTGCAGCGCATGTGACTACACTCGCGCGGGTAGTTTAGCAAAAGGTATATTGAAAACCTTAAATAACTTACAGCGCTCACTCAAAATGCTTCATTCAGATGCATAATTAGTCACGCCAATTAAAGTGGATTTAATAATGATTTTTCCCGAGACACCTTTAAGTGGTGCTAGTTTCCCAAAATGCTCCAGTCTGCTCTGAACTGGAAATTGATGTAGCTACGAGAGAACTAAAATAAAGACTCACCAAAGTCACTTTATTGGGATGCATAATTAATCACTCCGATCGACACTGACAGAGTATATATGCTCGCCAAGGTTTTTACTTGTGACATAAGAGAGCCGCAATTCCTCGAACAGAATTTTCGGCTCGAAATTCGGTTCCTTTCCGCCCGAAAACCACCGATCTAGAACTGCCCGGTTGGAGTAGCGCTCACTCTCTTCTCCGTGGTCTAGGGCCGTTTTCTAAGGTTTGGACACACCCACCAAATACAGGGTGAAACAAGGAGACGGCAGGCTCTTTACATCGACCGGAAAATTCGGTTTCTTAACCTATCGCGCTACGACTTTGTGCAGCGTTGCCCACAGATGGTGCATTGTTTTTTGTAAAATTTGCAAAGAACGAACTTACCCGAGGAAAAAGTAAAGGAAGAAAAAGGCTTAGCTCCTATGGAAACGCAGCGACGCCACCGGTCTTCAAACAACACGGCGCCGTTTCGCACGGGAGACAAGAGATGGCGCAACGAACGCCGCCAACGAACGAGCATACGCCTCACTCAGCGCAGGATGGCAGGCGAGCTCGGAGGCCGTCGCCTGAACTCCGTTCGGAAGCGTCGGCGGACTTCTTTCGTCCTATGGCACTCCCCGTACCAAAGTACGACCTTAGCTCGTTCGCTGGGAGTTAAACGCCCCATACCGACGTCAAACGTAAGAAAACCGCGAATAACAGTCGCAGAACCAAAGACAGACGCGGTAGTAAAGACGAACTGCAAAGCAGACGACATCAGTACCCCGAAAAAAAGAAAAAAAAACAGTCAAAATAACCCGACAAATCATTTTTTTAATCGATTATGTGTCCATTCAATGTGTTTTATTAGTAAGGATGATAAAATAATGCATTGCCAACTGATATCAGAAAAGCTCGCGCCGCTTTTGAGTCGAAAAGATTGTCTGCTAAAGGCCGGCTCTCGGCGTTGTATGCTCGTTCGTTGGGAGCAGTTGGCGTCGCGATCGCTTGCGCCATCTCTTGTCTCCCGCGCGGAACGGCGCCGTGTTGTTTGAAGACCGGTGGCGTCGCTGCGTTTCCATAGGAGCTAAGCCTTTTTCTTCCTTTACTTTTTCCTCGGGTAAGTTCGTTCTTTGCAAATTTTACAAAAAACAATGCACCATCTGTGGGCAACGCTGCACAAAGTCGTAGCGCGATAGGTTAAGAAACCGAATTTTCCGGTCGATTTTAAAGAGCTTGTGTGCGTGCCTTCGATGACCACGACTTTGATTATACAGGTGAAACAAGGAGACGCCAGGCTCTTTAAATCGACCGGGAAATTCGGTTTCTTAACCTATCGCGCTACGACTTTGTGCAGCGTTGCCCACAGATGGT